>JASXTE010000010.1:31100822-31753322 GCA_030280995.1 Hemileia vastatrix | reverse complement strand
AATTTTACTTATGTATACTATTTGTGTACTCTTATTTATTATTCCCATGTATAGTTCATGTGTTTAACATAACTTATAATTACTTTTTACTCAGTCCTGGAGATATACAGGCTGACAAAACACATACATACCTTCTAGTATGAGTTTTAAAACATAAATTGTGATTAGAATCACCTGTTTTGATCAACTTATCTCCATCCCTTCCTCAGCTTCCTCACCAGCACATTTCCTATCACCTCTCTCTCAATACAAGTGCACAAAAAATTCTGATTTCAGATACTTATCTTAGAAATTCTAATTCTATTAAAAACATGTGCCATGCATGGGTCATGTATGCTTGTGTTTCAAATCAAAATCTACTTTCAGACTGAATGCACTTAGAGGAAGAAAAATTTACAAAAAATAATGTTAAAAAATCACCACACTCACCATTAACTACCAAATTTGCTGCAAAAAGCAGAAACTTTACTTCACTCCCAGTCAGGTTCTTCCTGGCTGGAAGTGAGGTGAAAAATAAAAAGTAAATAAAAAAAGAAAGAAAGTAAAGTTAAAGGAATTGCTGCACTTGTTAATATAGTCACAGAAGATCTCACTTATGCACATACAGTATCTCAGCATAATATTGGATTAAACAATTTCATTACTAAAATTAGTGAACAACAAACCAAATCAGCTGAAGAAGATTTGAGATAAATTTCTCAAGAACTACTTGTAAAAAGATAAGTAAAAAGATAGATAGAAAAGTAAAAGGGATAAGATGGCATGGAATGATAAAAGATAAAAAAGATAAAATAAATAAAGCCATAAGGAATTATAAAAGAAAAAGAAAGGTTAGAAAAGTGATTAACCATTTAAATAAAAAATATTTGTTACATTTTAGAATAGTTATAAGAGGCAAAAGACCACTTAAAAGACAGATTCTTTGTGATAAAAATCTGGGGTATAAAAGGCAGAAAAGTGAGAATAGTATAATACATGATCCAATAGTCACATACTCTTGTCATGTAATGAAATTAACAAAACTGAAAGAGTACGCACACAAATATAACTATCTCACTCACAAATGGTAAATAAGAAACACTATGCACCAAGTAAGATATCCCTGATGGGCATATCCAGCATGAGTTAGGGATATTTTAGGGAGGGGCATAAGGTCAGAAAATTTAAATTTAAGAAAAGTATGTGCAAGAAAAATAAGTGCAAGAAAAGTAAATGTCAGAAAAATCATTTGTGACCATGAGAATTATTTTTTTTTCAAAAAAAAATTGTAAAAAAAAAAATAAAAATAAAAAATGAAATAAAAATAATTTCTTTTAAGAAAAAAGATTTTAAAAAAAGTTTGCTTTGTTGCAGATATTTTTTACACTCATTTTTCTCACATATTTTTCTTACACATATTCTTCTTTGGCATATTTTTCTATTTTTATGTCCCTCCCTACAATATCCCTATCTTGCGCTGGATATCCCCATCAGGGATATCTTGATTTGTGCATAGTGAAAGGGGGTTTCCATGCAGTTTAGCTGTCATTGTAGATAATTAGTTATACTTAGTGTACATATATAAAGTTTTATTGTAATATACTTTATAATATTTATTTAAAAATTTAATAAATTATCAGTACCATTAGGTATCAATGATTTAAGAATGACAGTAAGAATAAACTCAATTAACAAAAAGTTCTCTCTACTTTAAAAATACAATAGTACCTACTCTCAAATTTCAAACAAAGGATGTCTGAATTGAATAATAACAGCACTGGAGGTAAAAATCCTTGTTGCCTTCTTAATGGAAATAAATATTTTATTTGGTCTACTATTTTGAAGGACAAATTGGATAAAGCTAATTGCCTTGACTATGTCTTGGAAACCATAATGATAAGCTATAATATAGAAAAGGGGAAGGCTTAAAATCTGATTATAAAAAGTCTAAATAATGATTATGTAGCAATGATAGCTGGAAAGGTTTTGGGTGAAGAAAAAGGGGATTGTAAGAAATTTTGGAGATTGCTGAAAGAAAAATATGTTGTAGGTGATTCTCAAGGAAGAAGAATGGCATTCAACAAATTCCTGACCATCAAATTCACCAATGTGGCCAAATATATTGAACACATTAGAACAATCAACATCAAGATAAAATTTACTAATTATAAAATTGATTATGAAGTTTTTTCTCTCCAATCAATGCATAAGCTTCCCATAGAATAGGAGTGCCTTATCTGAATATTGATTAAAAGAGAAGAGGTCTTAGGTTTAGATGAGGTACTAAAAAAGTTAGGAAAAGATGGCAAGCAATTCACATTCAAAAAAGAAGAGAATATGGCTATGAACAGTACTACAAACATTAAGAGTGTCAGCCAGGCTACTAGACTTACCCGGTAAAATAATTAATTTTTTTACTGAGTTAAAGCCACGCCTTTCTTCCTAATAATATTTATTTATTTATTTACTTAAGTAGTACTTACAATTAACTAAAGTTAAGTACAATAAGTAGTATAAATAAATAATATAAATAAAATGTCCCTTACAATTTTACTCCCTAACACCGTGCTCAAAAGTATATGTCAAAGGGAGTAAAATTAATAATAAATTTATAATATAAAAACTTTAAAACAATTATATTACCTCAGTGAGAGATCTGTAATCCCGTGAAAGTAATGTAATTGATTATTTATTGTGTAATAATTGTGACAGTCCAAGGAATTCAAACTTTGTTGCTTATAAATTTGATGCCCTTGTTGACGTACTAATTTATTACTTTCTTATGTCATTTATGTACTCCTTTTTCTTGTCATTCTTTTCTCTCACACTCACAGTAGACGGTGTAAATTCCTTACATTTTATTTCCTCATATTTTGCCTATAAAAGGCCTCTGATTTTGTGCTTTTCAAACCATTCTTTTTATCACCTTACTTTATTATTACTATTTACAACACCATACTTATTTTTATATTTTATCACATTAGTAGTTACAAGAGCATAATTCTAATCAATAAATTATATTAATATTTAAAAATATACCTCTTATATTTGAGTAATAAATCATTTAGATTAAGAAGTACGTACCAATTTTTGAGAGTTCATTTAAATCCTTAAAATCCTTGTAGAAACTTCATACCAAATCTTCTAGGCCAAAAGCGTACCTTGAAAATTGAGGGCTTTCCAAATTATCGACGGCTCAACGATATTTGAGGCGTAATCAAGGGGACCATTGGTGTGCAAGTACCTGTAAAGGACAAGAAAGAGAGAAGATGACGAATTTCATACGTTGTGGTCTTCCAACATTGGCAGGGGCCTTTGTTGTGTGATTTGGCGCTGTTTGTGCATGTCTTAATTGACATCTGTTAAGGAATTTGGTATTTTTCTGGTTTTATTCCGTGGATATTGGGTCTGCGGATATGTGGGTACTATCATTGGATAGCCCTGGTCTTTCTCTATATTTTATGTCTTGTAGACATTTTTCATATTCTGAGTTTTAAGGGGTCATTTCCTCATTTTTCATTTATAAAAGATTGCTGTTTAATTTTGTTTTTCGTGTTTTATGGGCTAACCTTAAGTCTTAGGGTTAAGTGCTTAGTACCATTGGATAGAGCTAATTTTTCTCTATATTTCATGTCTCAATGTTGTTATAGTGAAATTCCGTGTTTTAAAGGTTTTAGTAATTGTAGCTAATTTTTCTAAGTAGATTAGTGGTTTTTATTGGTTTTCTGGCTTCAGGGAGGCCGGGCCGCTTCAGGTGGCATCTCCGACATCCGGCGGCCCGCCCGCCTCTGTTTTAGGAGGTTGGGGAGTGCTCCAGGAGGGTTTTTTTATGCAATTTGGCAGGTACAGGCATCAGATTGGTGGGTGCGCATGGGCTCTTAGTGGTCTGTGTGTACATAGTGAAGAAGACAGTTTGGGGCAACCTTAATCATCATACAACCATCCGGAGGTGATCTCATTGTTCCTCACTCAGTTTTCACTGTTTTCTGGCCACAATTGGCTGTGTTTGTTGCAAGTGAGTTCTTCATTTAACTTAACTTTAGCAACTGTTTTTCTCTGTTATAGTCTTGCAAGCTATAGCAAGTATTATTGCTGTCTCTGGTGTGGATTTGAAGCCTACATCAAGTATCTTTGCTGTCTCTGGTGTGGACTTTGTTCAACATTTCAGTTCTTTGGTCTGGTAGTCTATCTGGTGACTACTTTCTTTGCTCATCAAGCAGTCAAGTGTGTTAAAAAGGGGCTTTAGCAAAACAGGAACCAACTTACTTTAGCAAGTAAATCTCACTCTATTTTTCTAAAGGGACAGGGGATTTTCTCTCTGGTTTTTCTCCAACTCCCTTAGTCAAGGCCTATAGCTAGTACTATAGGATTGTCTACATTTCTGGTGCCCAACGTGGGGTAGAACTTGCTAGTTATTTGGAATCTCTTTTTGCTTTGGTTGGCTCTTTTTGGTGTTTTGGACTGGAGGAATGGCTTCTGGTTCCTCTATTCCTGTGGTGACTGTCAGTGGGGGGGATGGTCCTCCTTCTGTGATGGTTAGGGAGTGTGTGAGAATTAAAACTTGGGATGGTACCAAGTTTAATAGGGAGGATGTCAAGTGGATTCTAGAGAAGTATGAAACTGCTGCTGGAGTGGATGGTGCTTCCTACCTGGACATGGTGAAGCAGATTATTTTCTTCATTGGTGATAGGTCAGTGGAGAAGGAGATTGTGGCCATGTCTGGCTACAAGAAGAGGGATTGGAAATTGTTGTGTAGGGAAATGGTGGATAGATGGGGTGTCAGGTTCACTATGGTGGATCTGAATAAGGTTGTCAGTGAATGGCAATCTTATGGTGGTGTTGTTAACTTACATAGTTACAGGAAGTTTCTTCTACAGTTTGATCCTGTGGTGGAATATTTGGTGGAAGTGGAGGAACTGGCTCATGAAAATGCTGCCAAGGATGTTTTTTGGTCTGCCCTGGCTAGAGATGTCAGGATGGATGTGTTGAAGGAGTTGTCAAGAAAGGAATTGATGAAAACTCTTTCTAATGGGGATCAGAAGATGCCTGCCTTGGATAAGGTGAAGGAGGCTGTTGAGGCCCATTTGAAGTTATTGGCTGTGGACACCTATCAGGAGGGGTGTGCCAAGTATGTCAGCAAAGTCAGTGAGGCTTTGGCTGAAGAGGAAGTTAGGGAGAAGTAGGAGGAGAAGAATTTGGTGCAGGTTCCCAAACAGGAGAGGGACCCAATGGTGGAGCAGTTGGCTGATCTGACAAAACAGCTGCACATTTTTGTCCAGGAGGCCAAGAAGGTTAATAAGGCACCTTCTCAGCCAAGAGATTTTGAAAGGAGGGCTGGTAGGAGTGATCCTTGGGTTTTCTCTTATTGCAGTAGGAGGGGACACAGGTCCAATGATTGTTGGGCACTGAACAGAGATGTGTCTGAAGGAAAAGTGGAGTTTGATGGCAGGGTTTTTAAGTTCCCTGACGGTTCCTTTGTGAAGCCCAGTGAGGGGCAGGCTCCTGTTGATTTGGTCAGGAGAAGAGGTGGTCTCAATCAAAGGAGGCCAAGGTTTGAGGAGATTCCTGATCAGGGGAAGTCTTCTGTTAAGGTAGATGAGGACGTCAAGGGAAAGGGGAAGGAGGTCAATAAGGTCTCTTTTTCTACTTCCTTTGGTGGTTTGGAGTTGTATTCTTGTGGTGGACAGTCAAGTGGTGAATTCTTGGCTGGTGATTATGATGTGGAAGCAAGAAAGGTGGGTAGGCCTAAGAGCAGTTCTCAGGCCCAACCAAAGCCAAATGCTTCAAAGGGGGATCCTAAGCTGAGTGAAGCTAGGAAGATGTACAGCAAAGAGGAGCTGTACAAGCTGCAGAAGGGTATGGCTGATATGAGCCCCCCTAGTTTTGGTGCATTGGATATGAATGGTGATCCAATGCCAATGGAGGTGGATTCTGACTCTGAAGAGGATGTCCCTTTGGCTTCATTGCCAAATACTGTTGGAGTCAGAGGTTCTGGTGAGGGATCTGGTTTGGTTCCTGTTAATGGTAAACCTGTTGGTGGTGCTGGTCCTCAAGAATCTTCTAGGACCAAGGTGGTGAAGCAAAGAGCTCACTTTGAGAGGCCAGTAGTGTCTGTTCAAGTTAATGTTATGGACTCTGTCCTGGAAAGGATGAACCAGGGTCAGGTTTCCCTATCTTATGGGGAATTGTATGCTATAAGTCCAGGGTTGGCTGATAGGCAGAAGAAGTTGTTGACCAGGAGAAGGGTTTCTTCTGGTGAGGTAGAATACATTTGTGATTCTGCTGAAAAGTTTGGTGAGGGGTTGGAAACTCATTTTTCTGCTCCTCTGGGATATGTCAATGTCACTCTGAATGGCAGGGAGGCAAGGGCATTGGTGGATTCAGGTTCTCAGATAAACCTGATTTCTTTGTTTGAGGCAACTCATATGGGCCTCCCCATCAAAACTGGTATTGGTGGGAGTTTGAGAGGGATCGGTGGCCATGTCACTGAATTGGTTGGAACTTCAGAGTTTGTGAAGTTAGATGTTGGAGGAGCCTCAGGGAAGGTTCATTTTTACATTGCTAAAGGTAATGTAAAAGCAGTTTTGGGTGGGCCATTCTTGATGGATTTTCAGGCAAGAATTGGTTATCAATTTGATTTGGGAATCAGTTTGGAGTTGACCGGTGAAGACAAAAGGAGGCTTCACATGAGGTTGTCATCCCCTGGAGAGGATGGTTGGGAGACTAGGCCTGGTTTATCTTCAATGTGCCAGTGCATGGACTGCTGCAGGAGAAGGAAGGAAGTGGGTGCTGCCTCTGGTTTTTTGGAGTGCGGTTCAGGCTCTATTGAGAGTCTGTCTTTTTTAGAGAAATGAGGGCTGATCACCCTAGTGCTACAACCTCTCCCCGAGATGAGGAAATCCCAGGTTGTAGTAGGTCAGCTTTCTTGGAGATATAACAAGTGGATTTTCAACTTTCTCTTTTTAATGTTTCTCTTCTCTGCAAGTATTCATCAAGTTTTTTATCAAGTCTCTGTTCTCTCTCAAGATTCTTAATTATTTTTAATTCAAGTTCAAAGAAGAAGATTGGTTATATATCTTTATTGAAAGATATGTGGAAAAGTTTTGGGGCGGTGAGATTCGGGTCTAAAAGTAAGTCCTCCCAATTGTGCACCGCTAGGGTTTCTTCTACACCTTTCAAAAACATTACCTGGGCCACACCTGTGAGCATTGGGGAAACCCCTGGTTATTTTTGTAGGACAGAAGAAAACTCAAGAAAAGAAGATAAAAATTTCAAGATAATTCATGAAAATCAAGAAAAAAATCTGAAGATAATGAAGAAAGAAGATGCAAAATATTTTTGTGAAGATTTTCAAGATCTATTTTTGGGCCTCCAGCATGAGGTTAAACTGCAGAAAATTTTGAAGAAAGAAGATCATCAAGATCAATTTTTGGACCTCCAGCATGAGGATAAACTGCACAATTTTAGAAGATGTGATTCAGAAGATGAATCAATATTTGAAGATTTGGAAGTTGGAATTGAGGATGAAGATGTGGAATTGCGGAAAAGTTTTGGAGTGGTGAGATTGGGGTGTAAAAGTAAGTCCTCCCAATTGTGCACCACTAGGGTTTCTTCTACACCTTTTAAAAACATTACCTTGGCCACACATGTGAGCAATGGGGAAACCCTTGGTTTTGGTTCCAGGTCTGGTGGTGAAGATTTCCTGAAGATCCCTCAAGTTGAAGGTGGAGTGGCAAAGTATAAGAAGGTAGTGCAGAAGATTAGGCCTGTCAATGAGCCTATGCCTGTGGGTTTGAATCCGCCTTTGAAGAGACCTCCTTTGTCAAGAGATCCGTACTGTACTCCTTTGGTGAAGAATCCTCCAGAATTTGTAGAGACGGCTAGGGTGACCGTGGAATGATTGAAAGTTGTTAATTTTGGTCCTGATGGGTGGTTGTCTGAGGAAGAAAAGAAGTTGTTGTTGCACGTTGTTGTGCTAAGGGAAAAAGCGGTGGCATTTGTTGAGGAGGAAAGGGGTGTATTGAAGCACTCTTATGGGGAACCTTACTTGATTCCTGTTGTTTGTCATGAACCTTGGAAAATCAAACCTATTCTTATTCCAGCTGCTATTCAAGAGGATTTTGTAGAGATTGTTAGGGAAAGAGTCAGGACTGGGTTTTA
This sequence comes from Hemileia vastatrix, assembly GCA_030280995.1. Lineage (NCBI taxonomy): Eukaryota > Fungi > Basidiomycota > Pucciniomycetes > Pucciniales > Zaghouaniaceae > Hemileia > Hemileia vastatrix. The sequence goes on along the minus strand of JASXTE010000010.1, from coordinate 31,745,183 downwards.
TGAACAATCAACATCCAGTTACTCTAGTCCGGTTTTCTGTGTAAAGAAGCTGAATGGAAAGTTGAGGGTGGTTCATGATCTTAGAGCCTTGAATAGAGTCACTATCAAGGATGCTGGTATGCTGCCAAGTGCAGAGGATTTTGTTGAAGCTTTTTCTGGAAGGGTGTGTTATGGTTTGGGTGATATTATGGGTGGTTATGATGAGAGGGAACTACATACGGATTCAAGGCCTCTCACAACTTTTGAGACTCCTTTGGGAAGATTTCAGCTCACTAGGTTGCCTCAGGGAGCAACTAATTCAGTGGCAGTTTATCAAGTACAGATGGCTTGGATTTTGCAGGATGAGGTTCCTACTCATGCTGGTATTTTTATTGATGATGGTGGAATTAAAGGACCATCCACTGATTATGGTAATGAGGTTTTATCGGAGAACCCTGGCATAAGAAGGTTTGTGTGGGAATATGCAATAACTCTAGAGAGAGTGTTGTTCAAGATTGAAGAGGCTGGTTTGACCATTTCAGGGTCAAAATTCTGTTGTTGTGTTCCTGCTTTGGAAATTCTGGGTCATGTGGTATGTAAAGAGGGAAGGATTATGACAAAGAAGAAGATTAATAAAATTCAGTCATGGCCAAGGCCTAAAAATACTACTGAAGTCAGAGGATTTTTGGGTGTATGTGTATATGTCAGGATTTTCATTAAGGATTTTTCTTTGTTGGCTTCACCTTTAAGAAGGTTGACCAGAAAAGATGCAGATTGGGAATGGATGGAAGAGTGTGAAGAGGCTTTTCAGAAGCTGAAAAAGGTTTTTGGTGAAGATATAATTCTTCACAAGTTGGATTATGGTGTTGGTGCTGGAAAGATTTATCTGGAAGTGGACTCAAGTTATATTGCTGCTGGTGCTGTTTTGTCTCAGGAGGATAAGACTGGGAGAGTTAGGCCATTAAGGTATGAGTTTGTGGTGTTTAATAAGGTGGAATCTAGGTGTTCTCAACCTAAGTTGGAATTGTGTGGCGTAGCTAAAATTTTAAAGAAGCTACAGACGGTTTTGTGGGGGCAGCATTTTGAGCTGCAGGTGGATGCAAAATCTTTGGTTCAGATGATCAATACACCTAGTCTTCCAAATGCTCCAATGACTAGGTGGGTGGCATTTATTCAACATTTTTCTTTTGACCTGGTACACATACCAGGTAAAACTTTTACTATGCCTGATGGATTATCAAGAAGGCCACCTACAGATGAGGATTCTGATTCTGAAGAGTTTGACAAAGATGTTCCAGTGATTAGGGCCAGCACAAAGGGTGCTGAGGATTTTTCTTTCCTCCCCCATGAGGCTAAACTGGACGATTGTTCTGACCTCCCCCAAGAGGTTAAACTGGCTGGATCTGATCTTGATTCTGGTGATCAGGATGTTTTTGTTGATGAAGATGGAGTTGTTGTTTGGGACAGATCAAAATTGGAAAAGGGTGTTTTTGTTAGTGAACTGGATTCTCACAAGGTTCAGTGGAAAGAGAAGGACGTGCCAAAATTTAAGGATTGGTGTCCTGGTTGTGCTGCTCAATTGGCTCATGTTCACACTGGTGATTTTGATGACAGAGTTGTACCCTTGGATGTTGTTTTGTTGGATTTTGAAGATGAGACCTGGGGTCAATCTGGGTTTTATTTTATTTTGGTGGAATATCTGTTGACCTTGGAGAGGCCAGATAGTTGTGATGATGATACTTGGTTGGCAATCAAGAAGAAGAGTCCTGGATTTTATGTGTCAGGAAGGCGCTTGATGAGAAGGAGAAATCCTAATCCTCAAGTGGTGGTGACTCAGAAGAAGGGTCAAGAATTGGTTTTGAGGTCTTTGATGAAGACCTTGGTCATAGAGGTTTTGGGGAGACTTATAGAAGAGTAGCAGACAGATTTTGGTGGCCGGGTATGAAGTTGGCTGTGCAGGGTTGGGTTCAATCTTGTGAAGAATGTCAAAGAAGAAGTCACTTGAAACCTAAAGAGGTGGGCCATGCTACTGGTGAATCAACTATTTTTGGAAGGGTCAGCCTGGATTCTGTCCATATTAAAGAGGGCAGGTATAAATACTTGATTGTTGCTAGGGATGATTTGTCTGGTTGGGTTGAGGAAGTGCCTCTGGTTAATTTGACTTCCAAGAATGTGGCAGAGTTTTTGAAGAAGGAGTGGATTTATAGGTATGGGTTGATGAAGTTGGTGACTGTTGATGGTGGGTCAGAGCTTGGTGCCGAATTTAAAGAAGCTGTGGCTAGTGTTGGTTCTAGGGTTAGAGTGACTACACCGTATTATCCTGAATCTGAAGGCATGGTTGAAAGAGGCCATCAAGTTATCAAGAATGCTTTGGTGAAGATGTGTGGAGATATTTCCGAAATATTGAGGCATTATTTACCCTTGGTTTTATTTGCAAATAGGGTCACTGTGAAGAGGACAACTGGCTATTCTCCTTATGAGTTAATGTTTGGTCAGAAAGCCGTTCTACCAGTGGACTTGGAAGCTGTCTCTTATCTTGGAATTGATTGGGATGACGTGCACTCAACAGAAGATTTGCTCTGTGCCAGGATGCAACAGTTGGAATGTAGAGAGGAATGTCAGGAGAAGGCATACTCTAGAATGATGAGGAGTAGGAATCAATCAGTCAGGTACTGGGACAAGAAGTTAGCTCATAGACTCAGGAATCCCTTGAAACCTGGTTGTCTGGTTTTGGTGTATAATAGAAGTTTGGAGAGTCAGTGGGGCAAAATTTTTGCTGACAGATGGAATGGACCTTACAGAGTCAGATCTCAGGCGTATGGAGGTTCTTATGTTTTGGAAGAGTTGGATGGTGCAGTCTTGAAAAAGAGGGTGGCTGCAGACCAAGTGAAGAGGTTTTATCCCAGAGGCACTAGGCATGAAGAAGATTGACACCGCAATGAGGATAAACTAAGGACCATTCTTGAATTTTGGTTTTTTTGTGGTGATGCTATGCATCTGTTTGTTGGAAACTTTTGTTAGAGGGTACCCATGGGTGGGGCTTCTAGATTTGATCTTGGCAAGTGTGGGGGTGACTGATGGGCTGGCTGCTCTATCAACAGTTACCCCAGATTGTCTGTTTCCAACCCTTTCTCTTAATTTGGTTGAACCCTAGTATTGGTTTCTTTTCACAGGTTTTAGTCCTCTATGACTTTAAACTGGAAATTCCTTTGGTTTTCATGTGCTGGTCTCTTCACTCTTATTGGTTTTAGTTTTTTTGTGTTGGACGTTGTGTTTTTGTTAGAAGGTACCCAGGGGGGGCTTCTAGATTTTATTTTGGCAAGTGTGGGGGTAACTGATGAGCTGGCTGCTCTGTAGAACAGTTACCCCAGAATGTCTGTCTCAAGTCTTTTGTTTTTCCTAGTTGAATTCTAGTTCTGTTGTTTATTATTCAGGTTTTAAGTCCGCTATGACTTTAAACTAGTTTGGTACTGGCTTCTTTATCTTTGGTTCTTTCAGATTGGTGGTTGATCACTGGTGGTCTCCCATCATTTTTACTTATTGGAGGGAGCCCACCCAGTGATCATTTCTATGGACCGGACTTTCCCTTTTTGGACAATTTATGGAGCTGGACTTTCATTGATTTTGCAGTTATGTTTTTGCTAGATAGCAGTTTTAGATTTTTTTCTTTTTTCTCTTTTTTTCTTTTAATTTTTTATGGGGGTTTTTTAAAATTATAAAATCAAAAATATAAGGTGTTACCACATCAGGGACACCTGGATGTGGGCAAGCATTGGTGGGGAAAGGCTCATCAATTGGCCGGGCAATGCTATTTTCTTATTTTTAATTATTATTTATTTCATGTGTTTCTGTGTTTCATTATTTTTTATTATTTTCTGAATTTCAAAATTTTTTGAATTTCGTTTTCTGTTAACCATTTAAAAGAATTAAATGTGTATCCACATCAAGGTGCACTTGGATGTGGGTAAGGTATCAGGGGATCAGCTCATCAATTGGCTGGGGGATACCATTTGTATTATTTTTTTATATTTTATTTTAATTCATTTATTTTATTTCATTTCATTTTAGTTATTAATTTTTAATTTTATTTTATAAGTAGATACAAAGCAAAAAAAAAAAAAAGAAAAGAAAATTCTGAAATTATTTTTATTAATTGTTTTATATTATTATTATGTTTCTAATCTTTTTGCAGGAGCTCATTGTCTGGATGATGAAGCTTCTGGAGGCTGGTCTGGATTGTGATGACGTTTTTGTTTTTTGTTGGGATTGTGGGAAGCACTGTGTTCTTTGAAGTGCATCCTGCTGGAGAGATTATAGGGATTGTAATGATCAGGGATTGGATTAGAGGGAAGTTCAGAGGAGGAATAAGAAGAGGCAGGAATGGAGTGCTGGAGGGTGTGTTTAATGATCCTAGATATTTTCCAGTGGTCGTCCAGTAGGCGCTTTCTCAAGGATTTTTCAAAGTCATTCAAGGGTCCATGGAGGGCAAAGGCTTTTAGCATCTTGGAACACATGGTGCTTAGGTGTTTCTTCATGTCTCCATAATCCAGGGTCAAAGAAGTTTCAAGAGTTTGGCCAACTCCAATAATAGATTCAGGAGGAGGGGTGCCAACTAGACAAGAAGAATTGGATCAGTAATTATTTTTGTTGAAGAAATGGAATAATTAATTTGGTACTTACAGATTGGAAGCTCATCAAATCTGTAAGCAGCTGGGACTTGGATCTCTGACGATGTTGTTATGGTCATAGTGGGTGGATCAACTAGGTAAAGATATGGATTCTCATGGTCTTCCTCTGAAGGATGCTGATGTTCCTGGGGCCTAGTTGGAGCAGTGAGATTGTTGTTGTTGTTGTGGTTGTTATTTCTGTTGGATTCAGCTGGAGGAGGTTCTGGTTATGGAGTACCAGGGTTGTTAAAGGATGGAGCAGGAGAGGGGGATTTGGAAGCAGACTTCTGTCTTCTGGATGGAGAATTTGAAGAGATGGAACTGTCAGAAGAGTATTTGGCTGACAGAGGAGAGGTGTAGTTTCTTTGTCTTAGTTGGGGACGAAGTTGTTGTTGTGGAGGAGTGTGTGGTGTTCTGGTTTCTTCTTGGGGTTCTCTGGAAGTTCTCTTAGAAATCTGGGAAATTTTGGTGTTTTTGGATTTTGGAAGGGTGGATTGCATTGCTCTGGGAGCAGTAGGAGGTAGTTGGGTTGAGTTGTTATTGTTGTCTGGATGAATTTGGCTATTTTCTGGCCGTTTTTGGAGGTTTTGGCCCTGATTTTCACTGTTTGGTGAGGCAGGCGGGCCGCCTGGACGCAGTCTAGAAGCCTAGGGGTTGATTTTGAAGCTTTTGGAGCCAATTTAGCAGTGATAAAATCAGTTTCTTGAGAAGCTAAGGCTGGTCTTTTGGGAAGAGTGCGGGAAGCTGAGCTTCTGGATCTTCTGGAAGGAGCTGAAGATAGAGAGGAAGAGGATGGACCAAGTTCTGGAGACCTGGTAGGGGATATGGAGATGTACTTGTGAGAAGGAGAAGGCGGAGGAATAGGATAGTGGGCATCTCTGTCACATTTCTTTTTTTTGGAATAGCAAGAGTCACAAGCCCTGTTGTAGAATTTGGCTTCTGGATTTGGAAGAGTGAATGTGCAAGGTCTGCACATGTGGATGCACTGTTTTCAGGCATAGTCCCTTGGAGCAGTGAAGCAAGGAAGAGTAGAGGAGTCAACAGCAGGGGATCCAGACATGATCTGTGGTGTGAAAGGTGATGAAAAGGATAAGAGAAGATTTTGTCAGTGATGAGTAGAAGATGAAGTGAAGGCGGACGCTCTGTGGGTCTAGCTGTGTGTGTATTGCATGAAATTGGCTGGGTCAGATTTATGCAAGATTCTGGCAGTCCTCTATGACTCTAAACTGGAACTTTTATCAGTCCATCAAGACTCTAAACTGAAAAAGCTATGGTATCAAGTCAGTCCATCAAGACTTTAAACTGAAATCTGGTTTCTGTTAGTGCTCCAAGACTTTAAACTGGCTGGTTTCAAGATTTTATCAAGGCTAGTCCGTTGACTTTAAACTGAACACTGTGTTAGTCCCCCAAGACTTTAAGCTGAGGGTTGTTAGTCCCCCAAGACTATAGACTGAGGGAAAAGTTTTTGTTGTTGGAGTTGGTTTGAAATATTGGTGGAGGGTATACACAGAGGGAGCCTCCGAATTTAGCAAAGGCAAGTTTGGGGGTAATTGATGGGCTGGCTGCTCTATTCACAATTACCCCAGAATGTTAGTTTTTTCTCTGTGTCTTAATGTGGTTGATCTCTGGTTCTGGGTTTATGATTTAGGTTTTTTAGTCCCCCAAGACTTTAAACTGAGGGTTTTTAAGTCCCCCAAGACTATAAAATGAGGATGGTCCCCCAAGACTTAAAACTGAGGGTTGTTTGTGGTTACATCCTATAGAGGGTGTGGTCAATTTTTCTTTTCTGAATCAAACTCAAGTACTAGTGGAATTACAGAGGGAATCAAGAGATGAAATGAAGTGTTCAGAATTAGCTTTGAATTGGTGAATGAGGTGTCTTCTGTTCTCAATGTCCTGTGGATCTCTAGCAGGAGTGGATTGGAAGTAGTGAAGCAGAAGTTGTTTCTGTTGAGATGTGTGTTGTTGGAACTTGGCCTTGATAGTGGGCAAGTGTGTTGGTGTTGGTGGTGCAATGGATCCTACATTGTTATCATCACTATCAGAAGAGGAAGGAACTGAGAAGTCATCAGTTTTAAAGTTGAAGGAAGGAATGAATGTTCTTTACCATCAGATGGACCAGGGATGGGGGAACTAGTTGCTTTATGGGTTGTGGCACTCTTCTGGGAAGGGTGGAGCTTTTTGTTTAATCTGGGTATCAGGATGGATGGCCTAGATCTTTTGGTGCTGGCAGAAGAAGGACCAGGTTGAGGCGGAGATGAATCTGTTGTGGAAGAAAGTGGACCAAGTCTGTGGAAGGTCTTCTTTCTGGAGTGGCAGACATCGCAGGACATTCTGTATGGATGAACAGGTGGTGTCATGGCGCAGATTGAATTATTGTTGATGCAGTATTGGCAGGGGCCCATTTCAGAGGCAGATTTGGGAAGGAGGTTAAACATGGTGGTTGGATGAAGAAAGAATGCGGACATTCTCAATTGGAGGAAGGATGTGGTCTTCCAAAATTGGCAGGGGCCTTTGTTGTGTGATTTGGCGCTGTTTGTGCATGTCTTAATTGACATCTGTTAAGGAATTTGGTATTTTTCTGGTTTTATTCTGTGGATATTGGGTCTGAGGGTATGTGGGTACTATCATTGGATAGCCCTGTTTTTTCTCTATATTTTATGTCTTGTAGACATTTTTCATATTCTGAGTTTTAAGGGGTCATTTCCTCATTTTTCATTTATAAAGATTGCTGTTTAATTTTGTTTTTCATGTTTTATGGGCTAACCTTAAGTCTTAGGGTTAAGTTCTTAGTACCATTGGATAGAGCTAATTTTTCTCTATATTTCATGTCTCAATGTTGTTATAGTGAAATCCGTGTTTTAAAGGTTTTAGTAGTTGTAGCTAATTTTTCTAAGTAGATTAGTGGTTTTTATTGGTTTTCTGGCTTCAGGGAGGCCGGGCCGCTTCAGGCGGCATCTCCGACGTCGGGCGGCCCGCCCGCCTCTGTTTTAGGAGGTTGGGGAGCGCTCCAGGAGGGTTTTTTATGCAATTTGGCAGGTACAGGCACCAGATTGGTGGGTGGGCATGGGCTCTTAGTAAGTGGTCTGTGTGTAAATAGTGAAGAAGACAGTTTGGGGCAACCTTAATCATCATACAACCATCCGGAGGTGATCTCATTGTTCCTCACTCAGTTTTCACTGTTTTCTGGCCACAATTGGCTGTGTTTGTTGCAAGTGAGTTCTTCATTTAACTTAACTTTAGCAACTGTTTTTCTCTGTTATAGTCTTGCAAGCTATAGCAAGTATTATTGCTGTCTCTGGTGTGGATTTGCAGCCTACATCAAGTATCTTTGCTGTCTCTGGTGTGGACTTTGTTCAACATTTCAGTTCTTTGGTCTGGTAGTCTATCTGGTGACTACTTTCTTTGCTCATCAAGCAGTCAAGTGTGTTAAAAAGGGGCTTTAGCAAAACAGGAACCAACTTACTTTAGCAAGTAAATCTCACTCTATTTTTCTAAAGGGACAGGGGATTTTCTCTCTGGTTTTTCTCCAACTCCCTTGGTCAAGGCCTATAGCTAGTACTATAGGATTGTCTACAACGTCACATGACAAAATATTTTGCTGCAAACAGGAATCGAACCGCACTCCAAAAATTAAGTTCATATACTGACTAAATGTCATATATATTGTGGTAATTATTGTTATTACTATTTGTGGCTTACTCTTCACTCTTCATTTGCTACGTATTTCCTTTTACTCAGCACTCTGTAAGTGGCATTAATTTGCTCATTTTTCAGGGGGAGGTGTCTGGTAATTGGACTTTATTTTTATTATTAAATTTTTTTTTATTTTTCCTGGTAGACCATAATAGAGAAATAAGTGTTCTTAGTCCCAGAGGTAATAAAATAATTATATTTTAATATTAATTATTATAATCTTTTCAGTTGACATTTGTCCTGATTAATTTAATTGTTCCAGTTGAAAAATTGTCCTGACAATAATATTTTTAATTAATATATAATTAATATTTAATTACTTCAGTTGACTTTGAGTCCTGGTAGTTCAATAAATATTTTAATTAATAAAAATCATACTTAATTACTTCAGTTGACATTAAGTCCTGGTAATTAAGTGATCAAGCTTAATAAAATTTTAAAATAAAAATTTATATTTAATTACTTCAGTTGAAATTAAGTCCTGGTAGTTAATTTATCAGTTAAATAAAATTTTGTTAAATTAATAAAGTTTCATATTTGATTACTTCAGTTGACAATAAGTCCTGGTAATAAATTAGTTGATTTAAATCCTGAAAATAATTAATTAAAAATTATTAATAAAAATTCTAATTTATTTCTACAGTTGATTTTATTATAATCCTGGTTTTAAATTTTTTTTATTAATAAATTAATTTTATTTAAGTTGATTTTTATCCTTTAAAAAGATTTTTTATTATTATTTATTTTATTTTTTTTAATAAAAAATCAAAAATAAAGACTAATTAATCTTATTGTCTCTTTTCTTCATTTCAGTAAAATCTTAAAATGACTGACCAAAGTAGTTCTGCTGCACGTGAAGAAGAACTAGACTTAATTGATTATGATGAGCCTACTTCTGTAAGTTCTCCTTTAACAAGAAGAATTTCTCAAACTAATAAATCCTTGCCCCAAACAGGATGTAGAGATGGAAGAAGTATAAATCCTAGTGGACACAACTCAGGATCAGAAGCCTATGATAAACCCACAAGAAGAGCTTCCAAAAGGCTTCAGGATAAAAAAGATGCCATTGTCTCAGCAGGTAAAGAATCTGTCTACTCACATAAAGGAGTTAAGGACAGAAAGCTTGAGACTAAAGGTAAGGGTAGATGATTTGGAAGAAAAGGTGAGAAGAACAGATACTTTTCTCCAAGAGAAGAAGAAACCTCTTCCTCCCAGGGATCAATAACAATTGGCTCCCCAGTCCCAAGAGAAGGTGGAAGTGTCCAAGTGGCAGTGGGACTGGCTAAACACTCAGTGGGACTACCTTTCTCAAAACCAGCATCAGTTACCTCAGGCAGGTTCATCAAGGCCCCCCCAGGTCAACCCCACTCCTCCCCACCCTTATCAAGGAGGCAAAAGAAGAAGACAGTCCAATATGGTGATACGCAGCAAACCCTGGTACGTCCCCTTATTGATTCTCAAGTGCCTTTTCTTGTGGCTGACTCTGTTCCTTCAGGTAAATCTGGAAGGGAGGATGAAACCTTGAGACCTATAGAGGCTGGGAGTAGTAGACAAATCACTCATGTATCTAATCCTTTACTTTTAATTGCTACCTCAATGATTAATCCTGATATGGCTGTGATTAATGAAACTCTTTACCCTGAGTTCTATGAGAGTCTGGAAAGTTACTCAGTTTCCTTATTGATAAACACTCCAGATGTAGCAAGAATTAATGATGAGCACTTGAGAGATATTATTGCCAAGCAAAATCATATAATGAACAATATGCAATTGACTCAGAGATATAATAGTTTGTTAACTGATCAGGGCTATCAAGAATTAAGAAGTGAATCACAGAGAGTCTCTGATGAATTGTCTCATTACAAAGCAACCCATGAAAAGAAAGTTGCTTTATGGCAAAATATAATAAATGATTTTTCTAAACTAAAAGATACTGTATCTGCCTGTTGCCAGGAGGTAGAGATAGATAAGATAAATCTGAAAAGATTGAATGACCATTTGTCATCTTTTCAAAATAAAAATCAGTTATCTTTTGAAACAATCAATGAGATTTTATCTAGTCTTCCAAGAATGAAAACAAGACTAACAACCATTGAAGAAAAATTGAACTCATTGTTAAATGACCAAAAATATTCTGACATTTCTGTGAAGGAACATATAGTGCAGGATGCTCAAATAGTACCTGTGGATAGTTGATCTAAAGTAAAAATAGCTCCAGAGATACCAGTTGATAACACTGAGTTTCCATCAAAAACTGATGATGCACCAGGATCTGCAACAGAAGGATTAAACAATGAGATTTCTGCCCAATTAGAGAAATTACAGCTGCTTCTTACTCAGAAACAAGCTAGTGCTAAGGAGACTCCTTCAAATCAAAAGAATTGGAAAAATCTTGACCAGTACCCAACATTTGATGGTGATTCTTCCTCTGATTGGCAACAATTTATTTGCAGAATTGATAACTTAAAAATTTCTTACAAACTCCCAGATGAGGAAATTGTGTCCAAGTTATTTTCTTTGTTCACTAATGTTGCCCTGATGTGGTATGAAACTGCTCTCCTGGATGGGAATGACTACTCATGGGAGGATTGGAAGAAATTAATTAAAGCACAATTTGGTGACTCCAAGTTCAGAATGGCTCAACAAAGGCAGTATGAGGAAACTAGATATAGCTCTTCTACTGATAAACCTATTGAGTTTTTAATGAAACTTGTAAAAATCTTAAGGGCAATGGACCGAAATATGGAGTTTGATTTATGGAAGGACAGGATCCTCTATAAATTACCAATGTCTCTGAGAGACTTGATAGTGGCTAGGACTGAGTTCTCCAAAGAACCCTCTTCTTTCATTAATGCTTGAAATGAGATACTTCTAAACAATAAGTATGATGCCAGAAGATTCATTCCTAGGACCCCTTTGGAGAAACCCTCCACTTACCAACCGAAAACTCTGGAAAAGGTTGGTAAACCTTCTGCCCCTGTTGCACCAAAGAAGTATGCAACAATTACTTGCTTAAATTGCAACAAGCCTTGGCAGAAAGGCCATGTTTGTGAAAAGAAGATAAATCTTGTAGAAAAAACAAAGGAGCATGCTGATGACACGGTGGTACTGGATGATACATCAAGTGATAGTGCCAGCAATATTTCATATGAATCTCAACAAGAAATCTTGATGCTGGAAGAGGATATCCATTATTTAAATACTATTGACATTGATAATAATGCTTTATCTACAGTTGAAGATGCTGAGATCATAAAGAACATTGAGGATAGCTCAATTATTATTGCCCCTCTTAAGGTACCAGTCTTAATCAATGGAACCAGCATTGAAGTTGTTCTGGATTCTGGAGCTGGAGGAAGTGTAGTATCTGAAAGAGCACTTGCTTCAGTAGATCAAGACTATAAATCTAAACTGATGCCTATCATTTCTGGAAACTGGAGAGGGTATGGCTCTGTTTTGTCCCCCATTGGTAAATACAAAGCCACAGTGTTTTTTAAATATAACCATGGTTTTGTAAGAGCTATTTGTGATTTTGTTGTCATGAAAAATGATAACTTGAGAAATTGTTTTATTGTAGGGAATTATATTTTAACCAAGTATGGCATAAAATTGGATCCTTCAAACCAATGTTTCACAATGGGGATGAATGGGAAGAGAAAATTTAAGATTTCCTCTCCTAAAAATTATTAAAACCAGAATTGAACACATGTAAATCTGTGGTTCAATATAAAGGAAGATCTACAAAGGAAATGCATGCCCTTATGTCTGAAATTGACAATGCTTCTTTTGGAGAACAAATTTCTGTTGAGGATAAAGATTCCATCATTAACTTGATAAAGTCTTTTCCTATGGCCTTTGCTCATGGGTCACATGAACTGGGATTAGTTAAAGAGGAAATGAAACTTTCATTGTCTTGCCCATTAACTGATATACCACCTAGTTTAAAGAAGGAGCCTTATCCTGCTTCTCCCACAAAGAGAAAAGATATTGAAGACAATATCTCTACCCTTTTAAAAATGAATATTATTGAAAAGGTAGTTGAAACACCTAAATATTGTGTTATCTCACCTGTCCTAATTTCTTATGAGAAAGATAAAGCCAGGTTATGTGGTGATTATAGAGCACTAAACACTTATACTGTTAATGATATCTACCCTTTACCTAGAATTCGCTCTATACATGCTACTTTACAGGGTGCTAAATATATCAGCTGTTTGGATGGTAACATAGGATATCATCAGGTACCTGTTGAGAAAAATTCTCAGAACTTTCTGATGATTGCCACTCATATGGGTATTTATAAGTATATTAGGATGCCATTTGGCCCTAAAAATGCCCCTTCAGTTTTCCAAAAAGTAATGGATAACACATTCCATCAAGAGATAATTGAAGGATGGCTGATGGTTTATATTGATGATATCATTATATTCTCAAAAACATTTGAGGACCATCTTAAAAACCTGTGTAAAGTATTCCAGAAAATGGATGAAATAAATATGACACTTGCTTTGAAGAAATGTAAATTTGGTTTCCATTCTTTAAAAGTTCTTGGTCATGTTGTTTCAGGCTTACAGATATGTGTTGACCAGAACAAAGTGGCAGCCATACAACAGGTGAAGGCTCCTACAACAGTGAGAGAGCTCCAAAGTTTTTTGGGAATGTGTGGATACTATAGACAGTATATCAAAAATTACCAAGTCATAGCTTTACCCCTTACCCAATTAACTAGAAAGTATGTTGCTTTTGTATGGAATAGTGAAAGACAAAGAGCTTTTGACACTATGAAACACTGTTTGATGTCAGCACCAATTCTTGCTTTACCTGAATTTAATCCACCATTTTTTTTGTACACTGATGCCAGTTTCATTGGTCTTGGTGCTGCCCTCCATCAAAAACAAGTGATAAATGATAAAGTTTCAGAAGTAGTAATTTGTTATATTTAAAGAACCTTGAGAAATAGTGAATTGATATATGGTGCCACTCAATTAGAGTGTTTAGCTGTAGTATGGGATCTAAAAAAGCTTCATTATTACCTAGATGACCAGAAATTTGAACTTGTCACTGACTGCAGTGCAGTTAAATCCCTTTTAAACTTGAAAACACCTGACAGACATAGGTTCAGATGTCAGTTGGCTGTTCAAGATTACAGAGGGAGAATGAAAATTATTCATAGGGCTGGTATTGTTCACTCAAATGTGGATATGTTATCTAGGTTACCTTTGCCAAATAATGACTCTAATCCTGTGTATGATCCTGAGGACAAAATTATTCATCTACATGGGATATATGTGGTGATATGGAGGAAGAGCTATTACAGCTTATTCTGGAATCATATGATAAGGACACTGACTTGAAAAAGTTATGCACCATATTAAATGATTCAAAGAATGCTTCAATACAAGCATTAATTAAACCCTTTCACCAAAGTACTAAAAAGCTTTGGAAAAAGATAAATTTTCAATTGATGAAGGATATCTATATTATAGAAGAAAGTTGAGTAATGTTATTGTTATTCCTCCTTCTATGAGAGAAATCATCTTGAAAATTTGTCATGATGACATATTAGCTGGACATTTTGATCTTGACAAAACAATGATCAGAATTAAGAACACTGCTTGGTGGGCTAATATGTCTGAAGACACAAAATTATATGTTGAGTCTTGTGATTCTTGCCAAAAATCAAAAAGATTAACTGGTAAAAGAGCAGGATTAATGCAACATATTGAACGTCCTGTTGCTCCATGGCAAATAATAAACATGGATTTTGTAACAGGATTACCTATTGCTGGTAAAGACAGTTATAACTCTTGTTGGGTTATTGTGGACAGATTCACAAAAATGTGTAAATTTATCCCTACCCACAAGGATGTTTCCACTAAATAATTAGCTTTCTTATGGTGGTCTCATATGTTTAATACTGCTGGTTTTCCTAAAGCCATAATCTATGACAGGGACCCTAAATTTACTTCTGAATTTTGGATGTCTCTGATGGATGTTTGTGGTTGTGATCTGAAACTTTCTACAGCCCATCACCCACAGACTGATGGCTTAGCTTAAAGAATGATTCAGACTTTAGAGGACATGATAAGAATATATTGTGCCTTTGGCCTTGAGTATAAAGATAATGACAGATTCACTCATGATTGGGTAACATTACTTCCTGGGTTAGAATTTGCTTATAATAGCACTTTTCATTCTGTTACTCAAAGAAAGCCTTTTGAGCTCTGGCTTGGATATGTTCCAAAAACTCCTGCCCAAATTCTCAATAACAAAATACCTAAATTGGATATACATCCTGGTGTAAAGTCTTTTCTTCAAATGCAACAACTATGCAGAAATCATGCTCAAAAATGTATTGAAAAATCATTTGAATATGAGAAGAAAAGTTGGGACAAATACCATAAAGAATAAACTTTTAAAAAGGGTGATGAAGTGTTGTTTTCTACAGTCCACTTCAACTTAAAAGGTAATAAAAAATTGAAAGATCCATTTGTTGGTCCATTTGTTGTCAGAAGAATGATTAGAGATAATGCAGTTGAGGTTATTCTGTATTCTCCATATGACAGAAAACGTCCTGTTTTTCCAATATCTCTTTTAAACCTTACACATCCAATAATGATTTATTTCCAAAAAGGAGGGGAAGACCAAAGAAAACCTCAAATGAAATCACTGAAAAAGCAGAAATTGAAAAAATTCTAAATGACAGAATAGTCACTGCTGAAAAAGGTACAGAATACTTATTGAGATTCAAGAATAAATCATCTGAATATGATTCTTGGATACCTGGGGAGGAGATATCTAATCTTCCTACTCTACTAAAAAAGTATAAAAAGAAAAAATCATAGCATTTTTTTTATTGTTTTTTTTAGAGTGAGGGAGTGTCAGCCAGGCTACTAGACTTACCCGGTAAAATAATTAATTATTTTACTGAGTTGAAGCCACGCCTTTCTTTTTAATAATAATTATTTATTTACTTACTTAAGTAGTACTTAAAATTAACTAAGTTAAGTACAATAAGTAGTATAAATAAATAATATAAATAAAATGTCCCTTACAATTTTTACTCCCTAACACCGTGCTCAAAAGTATATGTCAAAGGGAATAAAATTAATAATAAATTTATAATATAAAAACTTTAAAACAATTATATTACCTCAGTGAGAGATCTGTAATCCCGTGAAAGTAATATAATTGATTATTTATTGTGTAATAATTGTGACAGTCCAAGGAATTCAAACTTTGTTGCTAATAAATTTGATGCCCTTGTTGACGTACTAATTTATTACTTTCTTATGTCATTTATGTACTCCTTTTTCTTGTCATTCTTTTCTCTCACACTCACAGTAGACGGTGTAAATTCCTTTCATTTTATTTCCTCATATTTTGCCTATAAAAGGCCTCTGATTTTGTGCTTTTCAAACCATTCTTTTTATCACCTTACTTTATTATTACTATTTACAACACCATACTTATTTTTATATTTTATCACCTTAGTAGTTACAAGAGCTTAATTCTAATCAATAAATTATATTAATATTAAAAAATCTACCTCTTATATTTGAGTAATAAATCATTTAGATTAAGAAGTACGTACCAATTTTTGAGAGTTCATTTAAATCCTTAAAATCCTCGTAGAAACTTCATACCAAATCTTCTAGACCAAAAGTGTACCTTGACAAACAGAATCATCAAGTGCTATGACTGTGGGAAAATGGGTCTCTTGGCTTGTGAATGCAAGGAACCATGGATCAAATACATTTTTTCCTCCCTAAAAGTGTATCAGTTGCAGAAAATAAGTGAAGAAGAGGGTGAGCATAAAAATGTGGCATTTATAGGTTAAAGAATTGTTGAAGCATTGAAAGAGTCTCCAAATAAACAAATATATGTGGACTATGAGCAAGAGATCATTGGGGATAGTGAAAAAGGGTACCTATATGGTAAAGGTGTTGAAAATGATGCAGTTCTCTTTGTTAGTAATTGAGAGGCTCCTATCTTTAACTGTGTAGGTACTATTGAGGCTAAAATATGTTTTAATTCTATTAATGTGTTGTTTCTTGATTCCAGAGAATCAGATCACATGTCCAACCAAAGAGAAAACATTAGTAGTTTCCAGGAGTGTGATGGCTCTGTAAATATTGGTGAGGTGGGGAAGAGTGTGAATATTAAAGGGAAAGATGATGTAGAGTTATCTTGTTCAGAAAAGAGTAAAATCATGTTAAGAAATGTATATGATGTGCCTTATTTTCCCTATTGTTTGATCTCACAAGGTCTATTGTGAAAGAGAGGTGCCCAAGTAATTAAGAGTGAGAAAAATGAGCTCCATGTGAAAGTGAAAGGCATAAAAATTTTTAAAAAAAATTCAAAAATTAAGTTAAAAAAATTCTGCACTCACCATTAAATACCAAAGTTTCTGAAACAAGCAACAAATTTGGTTCTCTCCCAGCAAGGTTCTTCCAGGCTGGGAGATAACCAAAAAAAAGGTATAAAACAAAAGACAAAAAAAATAAGCACCAAAAAAAAAGTCACACATTTAAAGATCAAATCCAAAAATAGTGAAATAAAGAGAAGGTGAAAAATATTGTGGAAAGAAAGATAATGAGTAATTTAAATAGCCCCTTGTTGTTGGGGAAGAAGTTTATCTTTTGAACTTAAAGCTATCATATATTTCAATTTCAGAACTTTCAGAATTAATAATGTAAACTCTTTGCTATTTAATTTAATAGAATGAATGCACTTCCTTCAGGTCTGTATGGGGTTCTAAGTGGAGTTTATTAGTTGTATCTTAAACAGCTTTTTTTTCTAATCTAAAGAAGATTTAATATGACAAGAAGAGCAAATTGACATCTAAATAAGAACTCTTATATTAGTGGGGAGGGGAATACCTGGAACAATGAGGTGGGAACTGATTTTGAAGATGTTTGGTACCAAACCTATCTGTTTCAAGAGGTTGTTACATCTCATGGTTCTATCCCTGAATTCTCTGACTCTTTAAAAACTTGGATCTATTGCATAGCTCATGTTTCACCAAAACCTTCAGTAATTCAACCTTCTAATAATTAAATTTATCTGGTGATTGTGAAGTCCTTTCAACTTGAAGAATTGCAGAGCTTTGCGATGTTTGAAGATTCCAGGAAGTTCATTAAATACCTAAGAATGTTGAGGAATAAAATAAAGACTAATTCTGCTCATAAAAAAAGAGGTGAGGTGGTTAATATGTATTCCACTGAAAAAAGAGCTTCTACTCAACATATATTTGACATCAGCAAGAAAATTTATTTATTTTTTACTTGATTATACTTATTAAATTTCCAGGTCTTCATATAAACGTAAAAAGAGATGATGAACAAGTACAGGAGGCTTTAGAATTTATATTTTATTTTTAATTTTTTTTATTTAAGCTTCTTTCTTCAAAGTACTATCATAACTCTCTAAAATTGGTCACTGAACCAGGCCTTCCTTGCTATAATGGTGTTGATTCTTTTTGAGATTACTTAACCTGGACTTTTTGAGGTTTATCCAATGTCCCACACAAATATTTGGATGTCAGTGATCTTAGCATGGGTTTTTGGTGGCCAACAACCTTAGATGGACTTTTGTATGAAGATTCTTGGAAGGAAGGCACATCCAGACAACATGGTAGCCACTTTATCTTTCCGGAGCTCAATTATATGGTTAAGTTTGAGAATTGTAATGGTTTATTGGTAGTTATTTGGCCTGCTAAAAAACTATATCATCAAGCCACTCCTGTAAAAGTGTTTGCTACCTTTACATGGCTAGATTCTTCAATTCAAATCAGTAAAAGACTATCAAAATCTATTAAAACATTAAGAATACTTATACCATATTTTGTAAGGTCTTCTTATATAAAAATAAAAGAAAGTAAAAAGGTAGAATACTTACATGATATCTTTCTTTAAAAATTATTAAATAATACTGGTTGTTTAGAAATTGATAATTATCATTATTATTATCAAAAGTCATGTAGATCATTAAAAAACGAATTTAATTTTATCAGACTGTGAAAATTAAATATATATAGATTGAGGGATTCAAGAGGAGAGTAGGAAAAGGATATGATGGTTGAAATAAAAAAAGAATAAAAGATAATGAAGAATTTAAAGGAGTTGTGCTGAGAAATGATTAAGGGTGATTGGCATAATGATAGAGTGTATCCCAGTGGAAATTAAGTTTTGTGATTCAAGGGGGAGAGCTGGTGCAGTTTCAGGATCTTCTTCTTCATAAAGATAATATCACTCATCTTTCAAATAAGCTAGGATATATGGAGTATTACACAAGTCAGTATCCAATTATTTGCTGTTTTGTGGTCCAAATTTTTTGAAAATTGATTCTAAGCTCAGGGAGACTAGAAAATCTTCCCTTTAAAGTTCTAATAGCGTGTTAAATTTGTACTCTTGGTTGTGAAAAGTGATAATTAAAACATTAATTTTGGATCATTTTCTAAAGTTGCACCTTGAAAAGCAGGTAAATTGTGTTTTTCACTTGCATATGCTGAGTCTGCAAGGAGGAACTGAGATTTGTCAAAGTATTTGTCAGGATTTTGAGAAATCTTCATTCTTTGGAACACAGAAGAGTCATGACATGAGCCGGGGAAGCCATTATGAAAAGCAATAAAGATTGTATTGAAATTTCACACAAGTTGAATGGAAATAGTGTACCTAAAAAGAAGATAAAAATTTAGTTCATGAATGATGAGAAATTTAAGAAAATTTTGAAGAAACATTTTTTTTGATCAAAATAATGGTTGCCATCATGTGCAGGTTTTTGGCTTAATGGTATAGTTCTACCATGAACAAAAACTACACATCCAGGGAAACCTTCAGCTTTCATTACTTGAGTGGATTCAATTCACTGTTGTGTAGTTGGCCAAGCAAGTGTTTGAGACTTGAGAGAAAGGATAGCAATCATGTAGCGCTTGGTGAATAATATGATGGTACCATATCCTATGAATAAGAGATTATCTAAATGTCTTACAAAAGCACCATTTTCATTCAAACCAAAGTAAAATAGTGCAACAGAAAGTTGAAAGGTAGGATTACCCTGTTTGTTTTTGGAATTATTATAAAAGATAGGATGATTGGAGAAAAGTTGAGATAGTTTCAAAAAAGAATCAGGAGAAGTTTGAAATATTTGTATGAAATTTAAATGAGGAATTTAGAGAATTGAGGAAAAATCATATCTGGGATCATAATAAAGATTTGGCCCCCTTGAAATGATGCAACAATTTTTGGAAAGATAAGACATATAAGCTAAAGTGTCTTCCAAACCAGAGTCAGAATCAGAGTCAGCAGCTAAAGTTAAAGTGATAGCATTCATAGCTGAGTGAAGTTGCTTCCTAGTAGAGAGGTGCTTCATTATTTTTGGTAGAAGGTTTAGGTGATGAGTGGGAAGTGGGAATTCACCACCAAATGAGCAGGTGGGGTGTGTAGATAGAAAAAAATATTGTGTTTGCCACCAAAATTAAGTAGCTTAGAGTGAAGAGAGACTTAAGGATGGCATCTGCAATTGTATGTCATGTGACTTTCTTCAAATTAATCATGGATGTGACATTTTTTAGGCTGATTTGTTTTAAAAAAAATTTCACTTTTGGTTATAGGTGATAAAAATGCAGTTTCTTGTTTCAAGATGAAAAAAGCAATTTTTTTTTTGTGAGATTGTTTTTATAGTAAGAAATTTTTTTCCCACACCCCCAAAAAATGTATGGAAAGAAAAATTAAAAGTATACCCTACCCATCCAAGAATACCCCTATAATAGGGGGTATCAAAGTTAGAAATCTTCCATTTCAAAATACCTCTTTTTTCTACCAAATCAACCATGATTATTTTTTAAAGTATGACATCTTGTGCCCCCAAAACATCTTTTCACTGAGAATTAATGTCATGCTTGTGGCTTTCTTTTTGTGTTGTGAAGTACCTTTTAAATAATTACAAATTTCTAACTTTGATACCCCTTAATTTGGGTATATTTCACTTTTGGTGTAGTGTCAGGAATCTCATATGCGTAACCCAACTCACCAATCTTCCGCCTTACCAACTTTCTTTTTTCAATCTCATTCTTGGTAAGATTATATAGAATCATTGGATCAACCGAATGGTAGAGAGTAAGCGAAATAGTAAAGGTGAGATGCTGATACCAAATGAAAGTCGACGACTTTTATGCTACGTGTCACCCGAACGTTTCATCTGTCGGTTGCAATTTTTGGTCATTTTTCATATTTTTTGGTGAAATATTAAGAAACTTTCAACCGACAGGCGAAACGTCCGGGTGATGTGTGATATAAACCGTCGCCAAATTTCATGTGGTGTGAAAGAATGTCACATATGAAGTTGGCGAGAGGAGATGAGAATGATTGTTTAGGTTTGGTGACTCGCCACGTTAAACAAGGGTGAATATGGAGATGCAAATAGTTTTTGAGGAGCACAATTTCCAGAAGGTGGTGAGAAATTGAAAAATTAGAAAGGGTTTTAGTGGGTGCAATAAATGAGATATCGGGTCTCGCTCTAGTTTTCCAGATGATTATTTCGAGGATCTCTAGTTACTTTGCATGTGCTATCAGAAATGTTTTTTAAGATTGTAAATAATTTCAATTTCATGGCCATTTAGCGAGTGAGGATTGAGCAATATTACCCTCAATTTGGACGTCTGGTAAGTGGAAAAAGCTCATCTGCCCTTTTCCAATTCTCAGTAGCCTGAGAAGCCAAAGAAGAGGGGGGCGTACCAACTAGTCGGAATCGGTGCTTCAAGTTTAAGATTAATACAAGCTCTCAAACATGACTTGAGAAGTCCATCAATCCTGCTAGTCAGGCCACCTCAATTCAATCATTCCTAACTAAAAATCCAAGTTTAAAAGAGTTTCCTATTTCTTTGACTTGTTTGGGCTTGGTACCAGTGCAATATAGCAAAATGTTTCAGATGATTTCTTACCACCTTTGAAACATGAAATCACAATACACAACATTGTTCCAACTATTTTTACCGAATAAGTCACATCTGCGCCATCTCCCTTATTGTGTTTATTTTATTATTATTTCTTACTATCAGGCTTATACCCTCTTTTGAGTAACACTTCAGTTGAAATGCCTTCAAGCATTCAGTTGTACTTTTTCCTTTTCCTCGTTGCTGACTCATTTTTACCAACACTTTCATCAAGTAGACAGGCAGACGTTTCAACTTCTAGATTAATTAAGCGTTTCCAGAACGCCTACACGATTGAGGGGGGAGGCTCTCTTTTACCTACATCACAAACTTCTTCAGATAAACCTAGAGAACCAACAAACTTTAATCCACCTCCAAGAACTAATCCGCCAGCACCAGCTCCTCAAAAAAATGTAACAAACATACCACCTCCTAACCCTGCTCCAACGGAACCTCCTCCCCTACCAGCCGATCGCTGTGCTCAGCTTCCATTAACAGCGGAAACATGGAATAAGCTGAAAATGGATCAGTGGATAACTTCCATTCCAAACGGACAGAATTTAAGTCTTCAGGTATTTATGATGCATCTTCATCTCCAAATGTTGCATTTGTATAAACTGATTAATTGGATTTTCAAAGCAATTTTCAAACTTACAAGGCATTAACAATTTTGTTTGTGGAATAGGAGAGCCTTGTTACGCTGGAGAGGTGAGATTTAAATCCTTCGTCTCATTGTATGATTTTTGAAACAAAAGAAAAATTACCTCCCTCTTTTAGCTGTGTGGACCTATCAGGGCACCGGATTGGTACTTTTTCTACGCAATTCAAGCATGGAATTCTGTTCAAAATATTTTATACCAGACAGTAGAATCTTCTTCACAGATAGTCTTGGGTATGATTCATTTGTAGTAAAGCTAAAAAAAGAATAACCAGTCTGATTGTTGTTGTTTTCACAGGAATCTCCTCTAAAATGATCAATGACATGTACAAACCAGTCAAAGTCAGCACAATGTATCAATATCTGGATTGGTTCAACCTTCTTGGAGGCGCCTTTGCTCTACTTGCCTCATTTGTTATTGTTTGGCCACCAAATTTGATAGCCATCGCCGTAGCTTACGTTGGAGCAGCAGTTATTTCAATTCCCCAGGGGGCTCTAGGGATGGCAATGTTGAAAGATGCTTGGCATCACGAGCCAGATGGTTTTTCCAGAGTAAATTTTTATTCCAATAATTGTTCAAAATGCAAGTCATAACCTTTTAATGACGTCTCTGATAATAACTCGGTTTCTCTGTCCCATGATTCAGTGGTCTCAATGTGCTTGGATGATTTCAAATTGGTCTAACATGGCGCAAAAGGCCATCTCTAATACCACTTTAACAACAATTAAATCTGGGATTGCCACCTCTTCTGGACTCTACAGCGTCCTTAGCCAAGGGCTATTCATGATGCCAGTCCAGCCAAGAAAGTTATCTGAAGTACAAGATATCATCACTTCAAGTATAACAGCTCGTGTTTTAACACAAATTCTTAAAGACCAGGTGAGATACATGCAATACTAGTTTTAAGATCTCAATCATAAATAAACTGACACTATTAATCATCATTTCGCCTCTGTAAAAGGGTGGTTTTGTACTAGTTGATGTGCGCTCAGCTTTGAATTCTGTTTTAAACAATTAAACTAATTAGTTTTACAGAATGACTGCAATGGAAAGGGACCTAACGGGGCTTGGGAGGATCCGGACGCACTTTCATACTGTACAAGTAATAAAACGTAAATATTGATCTCTTTCATACTGATTCTTCTTTCTTTTCAACTGAGTAAATTTGGAAATTTTGTCTGTGTGATTATAGATCTCTTAGTGTTGTCAGGCACAAAAAAGGAGAATTAAAAACAAAATGGTATCATGGGTCATACTTAAACTCTTCCTACGGGTTTACTTCCGAGTTTTTAACTACTCAGGCATGGAATTGTTATGCTAAATATGGAAAAGGTGATCATGATCCATACGAGAACAAGTAAGCAAATCTTAAAAAAAATTCGCCCTTACATGTTTTTTTTTTTTTTTGCACCATTTTTGGTCACACTTAAACAACTTATCATATTTTCTATTAGTTCATTGCCAGCAAATTCAACTGCCGATTGTTTGATCAATTTACGTGAGTTTATCGATCTTTTAAATGTTACTTTGGTTACTCACCTTTCTTTTGGTTAAAAACTTTTTTTTCTATACTCTACCTCGCAATCAAAGCTGTCTGCGACAAGAGGAATAAAGGTAAATACTCAATCTAACTTTCACCCTCTTCCACCAAAAAAAGAAAGCTATTAATTTCTTGTGTAAAATCTTTTTATTTATTAATCTGTACTTTTCTTTGCGTTTCAGAGGTTAAAGATGCAATACACAAACATGGCGTCGTTAAAGGTTGTGCTAAGATTGCTGGATTTCAAGCTTGAACATTATTCTTTTGATTTCACCATTCAAACTTTACGTCACTGCTCCAAATATTCCGCTTCCGAACAATAATTTTTGGCGTTAGATTTTACTTCTGCTACAATGCTGTTTTTAACAACTTATTGATCTACTCTATTAATTATGAATATAATAAACATCAAGAGTATAAAAATCTACCACAAAAATCTAATGAATACTTATGACTAGTGTGATACGACAAGAACGGTAATTATCATTCAAAAAAATATTTAAAAACAGATATTAAGGTTAAACGAATAAGTGGTAAAAAAAAAGTTGAAAAATAAATAAAAATATCTCTTGATCTCCTCTCACTGTTTCATAAAGAGAAAAGTAATTTCATAAAGTTCATCATTTCCAGGATTTTTCACTTGATTTTTATCTTTGTTAGCAAAAAAATAGTTACATAAATTCAACTTTCATGTAGTAGATAGAGTTATAATTTTTTTATTTATTTTGTTACACTGACATACTCATTTTCTATACCAAAATTTTCATTAGAAATTTGGAGAAAATATAAATGTCTATGGTTCAAAAATTGAGGAAAGTACAAATGTCCCAAACACTAAAATAATCATAGCTATATTTTTATTACTCAATCTTTTCGCAAGGCCTATGTCTAAGTTTCATCAATGGGTAAAGATAAAAAAGTATACTTATAAGGCTTATACGTTCACAATAGTAGTGTTGAAATATTAATAATTTATTCCTCATATAATATAAATATAATTACTAGTAAATAATATATTAGATAAATGTAAAAGATGTATTTTCCCTCCCAAATCAACTCCCTTTTATAGACAACTGGAAGAAAAACACAGTGTGTCTTTTACCGTAGAATGAGTTTAATTGTGAGAAAGGAAATAAAGAGAAGAACAGGAATTTCAAATCATTAAATACAGAAGAAGAGAAATTGTTTTTTATGATGTAAATACAGAAGTATAAATTGCAGGTACAGATATAACACATGTATTTTATTCTTACCCAAAGAGATAAAAATCCAATTTCAAGTCATACAGTGACAAAATATACTTCACTCAAATAATTTACTTATGTCACTTATACCGTGTAATTCTCTTTCTTACTCCAAGAACTCAGACATTTTCTTAATATATTTGGTGCATCATTTTCTCCCCTTATAGGTGAGAGAAAACTTAAGTGAGGTAATACTAAGTAAAATTGGTAAGATATTATATTTAATAGCCAAAAGTACAAAATCTAATTGGGTTTTACTCCCCTCACCATATTGTCTTTCTGAAAGCCAATAAGCTTAAAGAAGTAAGAATTTATGATAAAAATGAACGACAGGTAAGTTTAGGACTCAAGGACAACTGGGACAAAGTGGAAAATTGATTTAGAAAATAAACAATAAGATTTAGTAATAAAGTATAAAGAAAATTAGAAGACAAGAAATTGATGTGATACATAGATGTATCAACATCCATATATAATGTTGGATTATCATTAAGATAGGTTAAGAGAAGTGCTTGGTTATAAAAGGAATAGAAATGTAGTAAGAGTAGAATTTAGATAGACAGTAACGCAAATGCATAGTAGTATGTAAGCTGATATAATATATATATATATAGATTGACACCCTCCTGTGCTCAAGACAGCAGGAAGAGATTGAGTGCTTTCAAGAAAGTATGATGCTTGAGGAGAGGAATGTATTTGTTCAGAATATTGGCTAACATATTGTTAGTTGAGATGTATTCAATTTTGAATTCCTCCTTATTAGCTTGTTCACATAAACATTGAACTCTAGTATTAATGTGACGATTTCTATGTTGATATAAACAATTTAAAGACAAATTAATTTCTCCTTGATTATCACATTTTATTTTTGAACATTCTAGATTGATGGAGAAGTTTTTAAATAATTCTTTGGTCCAAAGAAGATCTTGTCCACACTATGTCATGTAGAAGTAATCCATTTCAGAGGTAGATATAGCCACAGACTGTTGTTTTGAAGACCTCCAGACTATGAGTACAAGATGAAAGATAAGGGTTCCTGATGTTGATTTTGATTCAGTAGCCTTGTTATAGTTGGAGTCAACAAACCCAATGAGATTTCCAAGTTTACTGTCTTTAACATTCCCAAGTTTCAAACCATAGTTCTTACTTAATTGAAGATATTGCAACACATGGAAGAAAGATTTAAATTTTTGATCCGTAGGTTTGTTGAGATATTGAGCAAGTGAGCTAGCAGTGAAAGCCAGGTCAGGAAGAGTACATAAAACAAGATAGTTGAGGAGGTCAATGGCTCATTGATAATTGAGAGGAGTTACTTTTAAAGATTCTTCAGTGGTAAATTGAGAATTGGGTACTAAGGGAGTTGAAACTGATCAACAATTTTGATAGTTGAATTCTTTGAGTAGTTTGTTGATATATAGAGATTGAGACAAGTTAATAGTACAATTTTTCTGTTTCTTTTAACTTTCATGCCTAAAACCCAGTTTAGCTCACCTTTGTTGTCCATGTCAAAAATGTTAAAGATTTTATCTTTGAAGCCCTGAACAGATGAACCACAAATAAGAAGGTCATACACATGGATGAAAATATAGAAAATATTTTATTTATTACCATTAAAGAAAAGACAGGGATCTTCAACACTGGGTTTAAATCCAATGTCTTTAAAGAATGAGGATAGATTTAGATACCAACATCTAGGACTCTTTTTGAGTCCATTTAAGAATTTTTTGAGATGAAGACATAGATTTTTATTTTGAGGAACATACTCACATGGGAATCTTATATATAAGTCTTTGTAGGGTTCCATTAGAAATTTTTATCTTTCTTCCTCATCATTTCTCTTTTTTTCCTGTCTACTTCTGACAACCCTGCATTACTCAGTTAACTATTTTTTATAGCATAGCTTGTAGTCCCTCAGTTAATATCATGACATCCCTGTCTATTCAAATTCTCCTTTCTAATTAGCAAAACTTGAATTTCCAATTGACTGATGAAATGTAGAATTTAATTAGAGGATACATTTATAATTGTAATTGCCATATGCTATTTTTTTCCTCACTCATCTATCAAATCATCTATTTTCTCTTTTCATTTTTGCTTCTCCATTCTGTGTTACTTTTCTTGGTGTCATTGCCTCCTTTTCACACTTCAGGATACAGGTATTCTCTTCTATTTTTTCTGTTAGCACTAAATCTAATATTTCCATTTAATCTAGGTAATTGGGGTTTAACTTTGTCAGTTGTGTGTTGTGTTACTTAAGACTTCGTGTCTTCTCCTAAATGCACTATACTAATGTTATTAATCTTACAACTCTCATGCAATTGACTCATCTATCATTTCATCTATTTTCTCTTTTTTTTTTTGCTTTCCATTCTGCACTAAATTGCTCGGTGTCATTGTCTCCTCTCCACACTTCAAGCTACAGGTAATCGGGGTTTAACTTTGTTAGTTGTGTGTTCTGTTACTTATGACTTTGTGTCTTCTCCTAAAGCTGAAGATCACCAACCTTGTCCTTTAGGTTCACCATAAAGCAATCCTGACTTGATGTCCATTTGGTGAAGTTCCCAATCTTTGAAAGCAGCAACACCCAGTAGAAAATGAAGGGTGGTTAGTTGACCATTGTGAGCATAAGTTTCATTGTACTCTAATCCTTTTATCTGAGGGAAGCCTTGGACACACATTCTGGTATTGTATTTGATGAAATTTCCTTCTGAGTCAGTTTTTTGTTTAAAGGTTTAAGTGGTACCTGAGAGATGATTGTGGTCAGTAATGGAAGTCTTGTTCAAAAAATTGTGTTTGGAAATACTATTGAGCTCAGCTTGAATAGCTTTAAGCCATTTATTGCTTTCAGGTGAGTTGATAGTTCATGAAAATTTTTAGGTGTGTCATAGGGAGTAACAATCATGTTAATGGGATTGCCTCAACGTTTAGATGAGATGATGTTGGATATGTCAATATCTGAGGTGATTTAATTCAAATATTTTGTGTTTTTTTCAACATAAGTATAATGTTTAGAGGATGGTGGAACTGAGGGTAGTTCTTCAAAACAATAGTTTTCATTGTTTTCCAAATAGTCGTTACTATTAGATGAATCTTGGAAGAAATGTTTATGTAATTTGGGTTGGATATTGTGGAACTCCTTAAAGGAGGTAATGAAATAACTTTCAAGCTCATGGAATGATAAGTTCTTTATAGATTCACCAGTCAAAATGAATCCTGCTAAATTGAATGTGTTCAAGAATTTTACATCATGGGAGAATATTATTCTGTCAGTAGTTGGATGGTAAATACAAAATTTAATATGACCCTCACAATAACCTAGAAAAATCCCTTATTCCCCTGTATTATAAAAATTACCATCTCTTTTGTGCTTCTGGATGTAATAAATTGTATCTTATCCAAAATGATTTAATTAATGGGGAATATTTGATGAAGATCCATGCTATAGCTTCCAAAGAGTTTTATTGTCTTCAAGAGAGGAACAGAGAAGCATTTTGAGTAAAAATGTTGCTGTTCTAACTGCCTAAGTACACCAGCGAGAGTCTAATCAAGACTCAATTAATAGGCACTTTGCCTTTTCTACTATTGATCAATTTCCTTGCTTGGCAAAGGGATTCTGTTGAGGAAAAGAGGGAGGAGTTTGTAGGTGTATGATTTCTTTATGTTTGAAGTGATTTTTAATTGAATTAACAGTGAACTCACTCCCGTTATCTGACACTATAAATTTAATCTTGCATTCACATTGATTTTTGACTAAGTTTTCATATTCCTTGTATTTTTCAAAGGTTTCTGACTTTAGGTCATGAAAATGAATGTGTTGATAATGTGAGTGCTTTTCAACAATTTTATAAAAGTAGATTTTTCCTCATTTTGATTTGGGGGTAATTGGTCAACACAAATCCATATGAATAACATCCAACGTATTTTCAGGAGTAGGAAAGATTCCTGAATAGGGGAGAGTATGTGATTTTTCTAAGGTACAATTTTTGCATGAGAAATTAGAAAAGTTAAGATTATAAAACATTAATTTCATGATAAAGTAATTAGGGTGACAAAAAATGTGATGAATTAAACAAGTATGTTCTGACCAGCCGGTAACAAAGTGCTAACATGGTAGATGGAGGCTGGTGCTAGTGGAAAGCTAATGATTTGTCACCTAGTAGAAAAAGTGATTAAGCAGTCACCATTATGTTTTATTTTGAATGAATTTTTGTTGTTAACAAGTCTCTAGTTGTTATGAAGTAAGTCAATGATAGATATCAGTGTGACTTTAATAGAAGTCATAAATACATCATTGTTTATGTGAAGTTCCTGGTCGGATGATGAGTTAAAAGATACATTGCCTGGTCAAAGGGCAATTACTTTGTCCCCATTTGCCATTTAAACTGAAATTTATAATGGTTTAAAATTCTTAAAGAGAGATCTGTTGTTGAATATCAAAAAAGAATTGTCACTGTCCAGGATGGCATAGCTTTCTGGTAGGTCAGAGAATATAGAGTAAACCTTGTTAATATTATTGATGTCCTTGTTTTCCCTGTCCTTTTTATGTTTAAGAAACTCCTTGTGTCTTTTGGAATGCAATCGTAAACACAAATCTTCTGAATGACGTGCAAGAGGGTTGTGTTTTCCTCTTGTGCAGAAAATTTTAGTTTTATTTTCCATAGCTAAAAAAGTTTCCACAGTGTTACTTGAAGAGTTCAGTACTTGACAAATCGTTACTTCTGTTTCAATATTAGAAGAAAAACTCTCAATTCTAGGTTGTTGATTGGTGTAATTGTATTTACTTAGAATTAAAGTTTCCGCTGTTTTGTAGGATTTGAGCAGAAGTTTTAGAACATAGTTGGCCATAATGTAAGACAATATTTTTTCTTTAAGCAAATCAGGTGCAACATCACTTAGTAACTTGATGGTACTCCAGAATTTTTCCATAGCACTCAAAATATTACTTTCCAATGTGGAGCTCCAAAGATGCATAGGCCTTTGGAATGAGTATTTGGGGGTATTTGGTATGTAGTTTTTAGTTGTGGTAAAATTGCTTATTATTGGTTTTTTGTTATTACTTAGATGTTTAGTTGTATTTTTTAGGCTTAAGTTAGGATAACTTATTATTTCTCAGCTTATTTTCCTTTTTTTTCTCATCATTTTGGTGTGTGTTATGTGTGATTAGCTGTTTTCTATGAGTGGTTGTGTTTTTTTGGTTGCTTTGGGGGTTTTCAGGCCTAGAAGTGGCTTCCCAACTATGGGTAGTCCACCCACCTCAACACAGCCTCACCTAAGACGGGCCTCCCGCCCGTTTTCAAGTGGGAGAGTCTCTAGAGACTATTTTATGCATGTAAATAGCTGAGAGAGATGGATCAAGCTAGGGATCTAGTTAAAGGGTCTTTGGGTGGGTGTTTTTATAAAATTTAGAAGAGATCATCTACTATCTGGGATATCTGGATCTCTGGCTTCACTCTTTTTTTGTTTGGCTGGTTTGTGAAAAAGTTAGTTCTTACTTGACCTCAACTCTTGTCACTGTCTCTCTACTATAGTCTTGTAAGCTATATCAAGTATTATTGCTGTCTCTGGTGTGGATTTGCAACCTACATCAAGTATAATTTCTTTCTCTGATGTTGCCATTTTTCAGGAAGTCTTTTAGCTCAAGATTTTTTTAACAGTGGTCCAACGGCCGTAATAGTGAAATTTTGGGGATTTCAAAGTTTACAGTATGTATATCTATCCTTTTATTTGTTTTACTCAAATTCAAGTGGTAAAAATTTTTAATTATTATTATAATCAATGAGTTATAAATATGTGATTGTAATTACAAAAAAAATAATAAATAGTAATAAATATTTAAGCATAATTAATGTTTTGATAGTATATGTAAGTAATGAATGAATCAAAAAACAACCAGAAAGGGAGGCCTTATATAGGCAAAAGAGAAACAAATGATGGAGTAAAAAATTCTAAATACATGGTTGTGAGAGAAGGGAAGAATTTTCCAGACGAAGAACTTTTCAAATTATAATATTGTTCTATAAAGATTTTTTTTAGAATATTCTATTTACTGTATATGTCAAAAGATAATTATTTATTTAAAATTTCCAGTACATGTTATTTTTAAATAAGTAATTTGATTTTTTGAACATATTTATTTTTATTTTAAATTATATTTCAAATATTAAAACCCTTTCTTATTTTAATATTTTATTTTAATATTTTAATTTTGATTTTAAATTTTTACTAAATTTACTTCTTTTGTAACTAGTTGATATATTACACGTAAATTTAAGGTAATTAAAATATAATTAATAATAATAAAAAAGGTGTGGCTTCATCCCAATAAATAATTAATTATTTTACTGGGTATGTCTAGCAGCCTGTCTGACACCATTTCAATACATTTCAGCTCTTTAGTCTGGTATTCTGTCTGTGGACTACTTTCTTGGATCATCAAGATGTCAAGTGTGTTGGGAGGAATCTTTATCAAACAAGACTCAATTTAATTAGCAAGTAAATCACACTTGTATTTTTCCAAAGGTACAGGGGGTTTTCTCTCTATTTTTTCATTAACTCCCTTGGCCAAGGCCTATAGCTAGTACTATAGGATTGTCTACACCAAGAATTCAATTTTAAAGAGTTTATTGACTACACAGGAACAATTTTAACTGGATTTAGAGGTGTAATGATTTTTTATTTGTGTCCAAAGTTTGGCTGGTTCCACTGCTTCATCATCTAGAATAAATTTTTGTTTGTTGGCATGGTCCATAAAATTTTTTATAATGGTATTTGTTTGTCATTTCTATAATTTGAGAGCTGAGAGTAGCTCAGGTTCACTTGGAACAGGATTGTTCTCATCAAAAAATTTATTAAGATTTCTAACTTTAAGGGAATATTTGAGATCTTTTTTCCATGTACTGTAATTTATATCATTTAATATCTCTATTCCTTTGATTTCACAAAATTTGGTGCTATCTTATAGGTATGAGAAATTAGGTGAAGAAGGAGCGTTTTTCATTTCTGTATACATGGATGATGAGGAACTAGATGATGAAGTAGTGTTTGTAGAATCAGGAGTTGCTAGCTTTAGTTAATTATCAGGGGTGCTGGGCCAATAAACCTGATAAGAATGAACAACAGCTAAGTTTAGGACTCAAGGACAACTGGACATGGAACAACTTGAAAAAAGTGGACTATAGACTTAGAGAATATACAATAAGATTTAGTAATAAATTATAAAGAAAATTAGAAGAATAGAAATGGAGAAAGCTGTTGTAGAGCATACATACAATATTACCTGACCGGAATGAGCAACAGGTAAGTTTAAGACTCAATGACAACTGGGCATAGGAAAATTGGGACAAAGTGCACAATAGACTTAGAAAATAAATAATAAGACTTAGTTTTAAAGTATAAAGAAAATAAGAAGACAAGAAATTGATGTGATACATAGATGTATCAACATCTATATGTGATGCTGGATTGTTGTCAAGGGGTCCTTTTGGTCTAGAAGCTTGGTTCAAGGTTTTCACGAGGTTTTTAAGGGATGAAATGGACTCTCAACAAAATAGTACATATTTTTTAATCAAAATGATTATTTACTCAGATATAAGAGGTAGAATTTAAATATTAAAATATATTATAGATTAGAATTACGCTGTTGTAAGTTCTAATGTTATAAAATATATAAATAAGTGTTATATTGTAAAATATAGTAATAAAAGTAAGTAATGAATGAATGTCTTGAAAAGCACAAAGTAAGAGGCCTTTTATAGGCAAAACATGAGGGAATAAAATATACGTAATTTACACCATCTACTGTAAGAGTGTGAGAAAAAGGATAACAAAAAAAAGGAGTACATATATGACATAAGAAATAAATAAACTGGTACATCAACAAGAGCATCAAATTTATTAGCAATAAAGTTTGAGTTCCTTGGACTGTCACAATTAATTACACAATAATTAATTAATTATATTACTTTCACTGGATTCCAGATCTCTCACTGAGGTACTATAAATGTTTTAAAGTTTTTTTATTATAATTTTATTATTAATTTTTATTCCCATTGACTTATACTATTGAGCACGGTGTTAGGGAGTAAAATTGTAGGGGACATTTTTTTTATACTAATTATTTATAATACTTATTGCACTTAACTAGTTAATTGTAAGTAATACTTAAGTAGATAATTAATTATTAGTAAGAAGAAGGGGCGTGGCTTCAACTCAGTAAAATAATCAATTATTTTACCGGTTAAGTCTAGTAGCCTGGCTGACACTTCCTCACTCTAAAAAAACAATAAAAAAAATGCTATGATTTTTTCTTTTTATACTTTTTTAGTAGAGTAAGAAGATTAGATATCTCCTTCCCAGGTATCCAAGAATCATATTCAGATGATTTATTCTTGAATCTCATTAAGTATTCTGTACCTTTTTCAGCAGTGACTATTCTGTCATTTAGAATTTTTTCAATTTCTGCTGTTTCAGTGATTTCATTTGGGGTTTTCTTTGGTCTTCCCCTCCTTTTTGGAAATAAATCACTATTGGATGTGTAAGGTTTCAGAAGAGATATTGGAAAAACAGGATGTTTTCTGTCATATGGAGAATACACAATAACCTCAACTGCATTATCTCCAATAATTCTTCTGACAACAAATGGACCAACAAATGGACCTTTCAATTTGTTATTACCTTGTAAGTTGAAGTGGACTGTAGAAATCAACACTTCATCACCCTTTTTAAAAGTGTATTCTTTATGAGATTTGTCCCATCTCTTCTTCTCATATTCAAATGATTTTTCAATACATTGTTGAGCATGATTTCTGCATAGTTTTTGCATTTGAAGAAAAGACTTTACACCAGGATGTATATCCAATTTAGGTATTTTGTTATTGAGAATTTGGGCAGGAGTGTTTGGAACATATCCAAGCCAGAGCTCAAAAGGCTTTCTTTGAGTAACAGAATGAACAGTGCTATTATAAGCAAATTCTAACCCAGGAAGTAATGTAACCCAATAATGAGTGAATCTGTCATTATCTTTATACTCAAGGCCAAAGGCACAATATCTTCTTATCATGTCCTCTAAAGCCTGAATCATTCTTTCAGCTAAGCCATCAGTCTGTGGGTGATGGGCCATAGAAAGTTTCAGATCACAACCACAAACATCCATCAGAGACATCCAAAAATCGGAAGTAAATTTAGGGTCCCTGTCAGAGATTATGGCTTTAGGAAAACCAGCAGTATTAAAAATATGAGACCACAATATGAAGGCTAATTCTTTAGTGGAAACATCCTTGTGAGTAGGGATAAATTTACACATTTTAGTGAATCTATCCACAATAACCCAACAAGAGTTATAACTGTCTTTTCCAGAAATAGGTAATCCTGTTACAAAATCCATGTTTATTATCTGCCATGGTGCATCAGGAGGTTCAATATTTTGCATTAATACTGCTCTTTTACCAATTAATCTTATTGATTTTTGGCAAGAATCACAAGACTCAACATATAATTTTGTGTCTTCAGACATATTAACTCACCAAGCAGTGTTCTTAATTCTTATAATTGTTTTTTCAAGATCAAAATGTCCAGCTAATATGTCATCATGACAAATTTTCAAGATGATTTCTCTCATAGAAGGAGGAATAACAATAACATTACTCAACTTTCTCATATAATATAGATATCCTTCATCAATTAAAAATTTACCTTTTTCCAAAGCCTTCTGGTACTTTGGTGGAAGGGTTTTAATTAATGCTTGTATTAAAGCATTCTTTGGATCATTTAATATGGTGCATAACTTTTTCAAGTCAGTGTCCTTATCATATGAATCCAGAAAAATCTGTAATAGCTCTTCCACCATATCAACCACATATATCCCATGTATATGAATAATTTCATCCCCAGGATCATAAGCAGGATTAGAGTCATTATTTGGTAAAGGTAACCTAGATAACATATCCACATTTGA
This sequence comes from Hemileia vastatrix, assembly GCA_030280995.1. Taxonomy (NCBI): domain Eukaryota; kingdom Fungi; phylum Basidiomycota; class Pucciniomycetes; order Pucciniales; family Zaghouaniaceae; genus Hemileia; species Hemileia vastatrix. The sequence continues at coordinate 31,710,512 of JASXTE010000010.1, read as the reverse complement.
GTGAACAATACCAGCCCTATGAATAATAGTCATTCTCCCTCTTTATTCTTGAACAGCCAACTGCCATCTGAACATAGGTCTGTTTGGAGTTTTCAAGTTTAAAAGGGATTTAACTGCACTGCAGTCAGTGAAAAGTTCAAATTTCTGGTCATCTAGGTAATAATGAAGCTTTTCTCGAGCCCACACTACAGCTAAACATTCTAATTGAGTAGCACCATATTTAAATTCACTATTTCTCAAGGTTCTCGAAATATAACAAATTACTACTTCTGAAACTTTATCATTTATCACTTGTTTTTGATGGAGGGCAGCACCAAGACCAATGAAACTGGCATCAGTGTACAAAACAAATGGTTGATTAAAGTCAGGTAAAGCAAGAATTGGTGCTGACATCAAACTGGTTTTCATAGTGTCAAAGGTTCTTTGTCTTTCACTATTCCAGACAAAAGCAACATCCTTTCTAGTTAATTGGGTAAGAAGTAAAGCTATGACTTGGTAATTTTTAATATACTGTCTATAGTATCCACACATTCCCAAAAAACTCTGTAGCTCTCTAACTGTATTAGGAGCCTTCACCTGTTGTATGGCTGCCACTTTGTTTTGGTCAACACATATCTGTAAGCCTGAAACAACATGACCAAGAACTTTTAAAGAATGCAACCCAAATTTATATTTCTTCAAAGAAAGTGTCATATTTATTTCATACATTTTTTGGAACAATTTACACAGGTGGTTGAGATGGTCCTCAAATGTTTTAGAGAATATAATGATATTATCAATATAAACCATCAGCCATCCTTCAATTATCTCTTGATTGAATGTTATATCCATGTCTTTTTGAAAAACTGAAGGGGCATTTTTAGGGCCAAATGGCATCCTAATATACATATAAAAACCCATATGAGTAGCAATAATCAGAAAGTTCTGAGAATTTTTCTCAACAGGTACCTGATGATATCCCTTATTACCATCCAAACAGCTGATATATTTAGCACCCTGTAAGGTAGCATGTATAAAGCTAATTCTAGGTAAAGGATAGATATCATCAACCGTATAAGTATTTAGTGTTCTATAATCACCACATAACCTGGTTTTATCTTTCTCATAAGAAATTAGGACAGGTGAGATAACACAATATTTAGGTTTTTCAACTACCTTTTCAATAATATTCATTTTTAAAAGGGTAGAGATATTGTCTTCAATATCTTTTCTCTTTGTGGGAGAAGCAGGATAAGGCTTCTTCTTTAAACTAGGTGGTATATGAGTTAATGGGCAAGACAATGAAAGTTTCATTTCCTCTTTAACTAATCCCAGTTCATGTGACTCATGGGCAAAGGCCATAGGAAAAGACTTTATCAAGTTAATGATGGAATCTTTATCCTCACTAGAAAGTTGTTCTTCAAAAGAGGCATTGTCAATCTCAGACATAAGGGAATGTATTTCTTTTGTAGATCTTCCTTTATATTGATCCACAGAATTACATGTGTTCAATTCTGGTTTCAATAATTTTTTAGGGGAGGAAATCTTAAATTTTCTCTTCCCATTCATCCCCATTGTGAAACATTGGTTTGAAGGATCCAATTGTATTCCATACTTGGTTAAAATATCATTCCCTACAATAAACCAATTGCTCAAGTTATAATTTTTCATGACAACAAAATCACAAATAGCTCTTACAAAACCATGGTTATATTTAAAAAACACTGTGGCTTTGTATTTACCAATGGGGGGCCAAACAGAGCCATAAACTCTCCAATTTCAGAAATTATAGGCATCAGTTTTGATTTATAGTCTTGATCCACTGAAGCAAGTGCTCTTTCAGAAACTACACTTCCTCCAGCTCCAGAATCCAGAACAACTTCAATGCTGGTTCCATTAATCTAGACTGGTGCCTTTAGAGGGGCAATAACAATTGAGTTATCCTCAATGTTCTTTATGATCTCAGCATCTTCAACTGTAGATAAAGCGTTATTATCAATATCAATAGTATTTAAATAATGAATATCCTCTTCCAGCATCAAGATTTCTTGTTGAGATTCATATGAAATATTGCTGGCACAATCACTTGACGTATCATCCAGTGCTACTGTGCCATCAGCATGCTCCTCTGTTTATTCTACAAGATTTAGCTTCTTGTCACAAACATGGCCTTTCTGCCAAGGCTTGTTGCACTTGAAGCAATTGTTTGTTGCATACTTCTTTGGTGCAACAGGGGCGAAGGTTTACCAACCTTTTCCAGAGGTTTCTGTTGGTAAGTGGAGGGTTTCTCCAAAAAGGTCCTAGGAATGAATCTTCTGGAATCATAATTTTTCTTTAGAAGGATCTCATTGCAAGTATTAATGAAAGAAGAGGGTTCTCTGGAGAACTCAGTCCTAGCCACTATCAAGTCTCTCAGAGACATTGGTAATTTATAAAGGATCCTGTCCTTCCATACTCAAACTCCATATTTTGGGTCCATTGCCCTTAAGAGTTTTACAAGTTTCATTAAAAACTCAATAGGTTTATCAGTAGAAGAGCTATATCTAGTTTCCTTATACTGCTTTTCTTGAGCCATTCTGAACTTGGAGCCACCAAATTGTGCTTTAATCAATTTCTTCCAATCCTCCCATGAGTAGTCATTCCTATCCAGGAGAACAGATTCATACCACATTAGGGCAACATTAGTAAACAAATAAATTAACTTGGACACAATTTCCTCATCTGGGAGTTTGTAAGAATTTTTTAAGTTATCAATTCTGCAAATAAATTGTTGCCAATCAGAGGAAGAATCACCATCAAATGTTGGGAACTGGTCAAGTTTTGGCCAATTCTTTTGATTTGAAGGAGTCTCCTTAGTACAAGCTTGTTTCTGAGTAAGGAGCAGCTGTAACTTCTCTAGTTGGGCAGTAATCTCATTGTTTAATCCCTCTGTTAAAGGTTTTGGTTCATCATTAACTTTTAATGGAAACTCAGGGGTATCAACATGTATTTCTGGAACTATTTTACTTTTAGATGAACTAGCCACAGGGAACTCTGGATCATCCTGTACTATTTGTTCCTTCAAAGAAATCTCAGAATACTTTTGATAAATAAAAAATGAGTTCAATTTCTCCTCAATGGTTGTTAGTCTAGTTTTCAATATTGGAAGACTAGATAAATTCTCATTGATTGATGCAAAATATAACTGATTCTTATTTTGAAGAGATGAAAAATGGTCATTCAATCTTTTCAGATTCATCTTATCTATCTCTGCCTCCTGGCAACAGGCAGATACAGTATCTTTCAGTTTAGACAAATCATTTTTTATATTTTTCCATAAAGCAACTTTCTTTTCATGGGTTGCTTTGTAATGAGACAATTCATCAGAGACTCTCTGTGATTCACTTCTTAATGCTTGATAACCCTGATCAGTTAACAAACTATTATATTTCTGAGTCAATTGCATGTTGTTCATTATTTGGTTTTGTTTGGCAATAATATTTCTCAAATATTCATCATTGATGTTAGCTACATCTGGAGTGTTTCTCAGTAAGGAAACAGAGTAACTTTCTAGCATCTCATAAAACTCAGGTTCAAGTGTCTCATCAATAATAGCCATATCAGGATTTATCATTGAAGTAGCAATCAGAACTAAAGGATTAGATACATTTGAAATTTGAGTAATTTGTCTACTGTTTTCTGGAGGTCTCACAGTCTCATCTCCTCTTCCATAATTACCTGAGGGAACTGGATTAGTTACAACAAATGGTACTTGAGAATCAATAGGGGGGATTACCAAGGTTTGCTAGGTATGTCCACACTGGGCTTTCTTCTTCTTTTGCCTCCTTGATAGGGGTGAGGAGGTGTGGGGTTGACCTGGCTGGGTCTTGACGGACCTGCCTGAAGTAACTGATGCTGATTTTGAGACAGGTTGTCCCACTAAATTTTTAACCAGTTCCACTTCCACTTGGACACTTCCACCATCTCTTGGGACTGGGAAGCCAGTTAATGTTGATCCCTGGGGGGAAGAGGTTTCTTCTTCTCTTGAAGAAAGGTATCTTTCTTTCTCACCTTTTCTTCCAGAGCATCTACCCTTGCCTTTAGTCTCAAGTTTTCTGTCCTTAGCTCCTTTATGTGAGTTGACAGATTCTTTACCTGTTGAGGCAACAGCATCTTTTTTATTCTGAAGCCTTTTGGAAGTTCTTCGTGTGGGTTTATCACAGGCTTCTGATCCTGAGTTGTGTCTACTAGGATTTCCACTTCTTCCATCTCTACATCCTGTTTGGGGCAAGGATTTATTAGTCTGAGAAATTCTTCTTGTTAAAGAGAACTTACAGAAGTAGGCTCATCATAATCAATCAAGTATAGTTCCTCTTCACGTGCAGCAGAACCACTTTGGTCAGTCATTTTAAGATTTAACTTAAATGAAGAAAAGAGACAATAAGATGAATTAGTCTTTATTTTTAATTTTTATTTAACAGAAATAAAATAAAAATAATAATAAAAATCTTTTTAGGATAAAAATCAACTAAATAAAATTAAGTTATTAATTCAAAAATAATTTAAAACCAGGATTATAATATAATCAACTGAAGATATAAATTAAAATTTTTATTAATAATTTTAATTAATTATTTTCAGGATTTTAATCAACTAATTTATTACCAGGACTTAATTTCAACTGAAGTAATTAAATATGAATTTTTATTAATTAAAAGAATTTTTATTGAACTGATCACTTAACTACCAGGACTTAATTTTAACTGAAGTAATTATAAATGAATTTTTATTAATTAAAAAAGAAAATTTTATTGTCAGGACAATTTTTCAACTGGAACAATTAAAATTTAAATTAATCAGGACAAAATGTCAACTGAAAATTATAATAATTATGATTAAAATATAATTGTTTATTACTTCTGGGACTAAGAACACTATTGCTCTATTATTTTCAAACAGGAAAAATAAAAAAAATATAATAATAAAATTAAATCCAAATTACCAGACACCTCCCCCTGTAAAATGAGCAAATTAATACCACTTACAGAGTGCTGAGTAAAAGGAAATACGTAGCAGATGAAGAGTGCAAAGTAACCCACAAATAGTAATATCAATAATTACCACGATATATACGATGTTTAGTCAGTATATGAACCTAATTTTTGGAGTGCGGTTCGATTCCTGTTTGCAGCAAAAAATTTTTGTCATGTGATGTATGACAGTCATCGTTTTCGTTGCTCTCTGGTCCTTACAGGTACTCGAACACCGATGGTCCCTTCGATGTACGCCTCAAATAACGTTGAGCCTTCAATACTTTGGAAAGGATCCCAATTTTCAAGGGGTCCTTTTGGTCTAGAAGCTTGGTTCAAGGTTTTCACAAGGTTTTTAAGGGATGAAATGAACTCTCAACAAAATAGTATGTAATTTTTAATCAAAATGATTGTTTACTCAAATATAAGAGGTAGAATTTAAATATTAAAATAGATTATAGATTAGAATTACGCTGTTGTAAGTACTAATGTTATAAAAAATAGAAATAATTGTTATATTGTAAAATATAGTAATAAAAGTAAGTAATGAATGAATGGCTTGAAAAGCACAAAGTAAGAGGCCTTTTATAGGCAAAACATGAGGGAATAAAATATACAGAATTTACACCATCTACTGTAAGAGTGTGAGAAAAAGGATAACAAAACAAACAAGTACATGTATGACATAAGAAATAAATAAACTGGTACATCAACAAGGGCATCAAATTTATTAGCAATAAAGTTTGAGTTCTTCGGACTGTCACAATTAATTACACAATAATTAATTAATTATATTACTTTCACGGGATTCCAGATCTCTCACTGAGGTACTATAAATGTTTTAAAGTTTTTTTATTATAATTTTATTATTAATTTTTATTCCCATTGACTTATACTATTAATCAGGGTGTTAGGGAGTAAAATTGTAGGGGACATTTTATTTATACTAATTATTTATACTACTTATTGTACTTAACTAGTTAATTGTAAGTAATACTTAAGTAGATAATTAATTATTAGTAAGAAGAAGGGGCGTGGCTTCAACTCAGTAAAATAATCAATTATTTTACCGGTTAAGTCTAGTAGCCTGGCTGAAAATTATCATTAAGTTAGGTTAAGAGAAGTTTTATGTTATAAAAGGAATAGAAATTTAGTAAGAGTAGAATTTAGATACACATTAATGCAAGTGTATAATAGTTTGTAAGGTGATATGCTATATATATAAATAAATGGAAAATTTATTCATGTTGGATAAAAAGAAAAAGATATTCAATAAATCAAATATGGTCCAATGAAAAGAAAAATAAAATATTATTATATGGATAATGATAATAAAACTCAATAAGTTTAGTCTGGTCTAATCAAAAAAATTAATTAAAAGATGTAAAATAAAAATGAAAATATAATATAAAATCTATTAAATATGCAAAAAAAGAATTAAAAATAAATAACAATGAGAGAGATTTGAGTTTCAAAGCATTATCTTTGGTCTTAGTACACTAAGATACAAGAGGGTATCAAATTTAGAAATCTTCCATCTCAAAATACCTCATTTATCCACCAAATTAACAATTATTATTTTATAAAATATGACATATTGTGCCCCCAAAACACCTTTTTACTATGAAGTGATGTAAGAGATTGTTGCTTTCTTTTTGTGCTGTGAAATAAATTTTAAAAAATTACAAATTTCTAGCTTTGATACTCCCTACTATGAATATTTAATTTTTTTTTTCAGAATCATAAACAAAACACTTTATTTATTGTCATATTTCTTTCAGAAATCAAATCTATGTAGTAATTCTTACCTTCATTAATCTTTTTTGAAATACAAGAAATTACAAAAACACTTCATATAGTTGGGCTCAAAGTAAAGTAGAATAACTTTTGCAAGTAGTAGAAGGGAGGATGATAAAATAGGGGGTGTCAAACATTGGCAAATACACAATTCAAGCACATCCCAAAAAAGGTAACAAGTAAGTAACTTTAATTTCAACAGTTTGGTTTTCCCTTAACATGCCATCTTTTGGGTACATCCAAGCCTTTCAAGAGCTTCATCCCCTTAGCTTTGATTAGTCAGAATCAGGTATACACATGCTCATACCCAGAAAATTATCTTCACCCAATCCTTAAGGGATTATTTATACACACATAATACACTGTTGATGAAGCCTTAAGAACCCCCCAAGATCATACTCCAACTGCTGTATGGTTTTCTAGAAGTAATAAGAAACAAAGAAGGAGAAGAAGAGGAAGGAGAGGAAGGAGAAGAGGAGGAAGAAGTAGGGAATAAAATTAATGAAGACTGCAGGAATTCATAAGGGACTTGTGATGGATTGGAGTTATATATGAGTTTTTTAAGTACTGTCTTTTCTCTTCTTAATCAATGCAGTTTGAAAATATTAAAAATACTCTCTTAATGCAACCTATAACTGTATAATACAATTATTAATTATGTAAAGGGATATTTGCAGCAGTATAATTTGTAAATTGTAATATAAGTTTTTATTTGATTTATTATAATAATAAACTGTAGTATATGATATATAATGTAAGTGATGAGGCTTCAGGGGATTGCCCAATGCTTTTATATAGGCAAGGGGCCCTCTGAAGCACCACAAAAACATATACATGAAAAATAAGATAAGATAAAAGATTAATAAAAATAGGTGTTATCAAAGTTAGAAATTTGTAATTAATTAAATGGTATTTCACAAAACAAAAGGAAAATTACAACCAAGAAATTAATTCACATTAAAAAGGTATTTATGTGGCAAAATATGGCATATTTTAAGAAATAATCATGGTTGATTTGTTGGAAAAAAGAAGTATTTTGAAATGGAAATTTTTTAATTTTGATACCCCATAAAAAATGTAGCAATAATATAAGGGGAAAACAAGAAACATTTAAAAAATATGATTAAGAGCCCAAATTTCCACCACTTTTATCCCAAAAAAGGCTTTTAACTTTAATTGAAACATTAAGATAAATTGAAACACAAGAGTAAAACATTTTGAGATAAAACAATTTTTATAATAAAATGGAAATGTAAACAAATTAAGTGAGACATCAAGAATTATTATACTTTTGAAATATACTTAATTTAGTTAGTATAAAATATAAAATAAAAATTGTTTTAACTATTTTAATTTTTTAATAACTATTTTGAGTTAAAAAAATTATTTTATTTAATGAAATAACTAGATTAAAGTAGAAATTTTTTTAATATTGTTTTTTTAAGTAAGTGTTTTAACTTATTTAATAATTTTCTGACACAATTAAGGGTCAAAAAAGCGCCGAATAATTATAGTTTATAAGATATGTAGAATATAATCATATAATTAATTAATTGATTAAATTATTATTTTTTAAAATTATAATATGTAATTATAATATAATATTATATTAATTAATCATTTATAAATATTGAATACACTAAAAAGTGCTTAAATATTATAGAATACAATGTATTATTTATTCATTTTATTGGATTTACAATTTTTATAGTAATAAAATTTATATAACTCATATTTTAATTTATTATAATTTAGTTATGTAATTTTATTTCTCCATATAATATTCATTTAAATACATTAATAAAATAAAAAAATTTCCCATTCTGAAGTTCAATAAAATAATATAACATTTTACTAGACTCCTAGTGAAGCCTGGCTGACACTCCCTCACTCCAAAAAAACAAATAAAAAAATTCTATGATTTTTTCTTTTTATACTTTTTTAAGAGAGTGGAAAGGTTGGAAATTTATTTTGCATGTATTCATGCATCATCCTCAGATGTTTTATTCTTATATCTCAATAAAATATTCAGTACCCTTTTCAGAAGTGATAGTTCTATAATTGAGAATGTTATCAATTTCTGCAGTTTCTATGACTTCCTGAAGATTTTTCATAGGTCTCCCTTTCCTTTAAGGAAATAAGTCACTGTTGGAAGTATAAGGCTTTAGGAGGGAAATGGGGAAAACAGGATGTTTTCTATCATATGGAGAATACAGTTCTACTTCTACTGCATTTCCACCAACCAATCTATTAACAACAAATGGACGTACAAATTGATCTTTTAATTTTTTATTGCCCTGTAAATTGAAGTGGACTGTAGATATCAGTAATTTGTCACCTTTTGTAAATGTGTAATATTTATGGGATTTATCCCATCTTTTTTCTCATATTCAAATACCTTATCAATACCACTTTGAGCATGTTTTTTACATATTTTCTGCATTTTTAAAAAGGTTTTTACACCAGGATGTGATGTAGTTCCAAATTCGGCAATTTATTTTTAAGCATTTGAGTAGGTTTATTTGGGACATAACCTAACTAGAGCTCAAAAGGCTTTTTCTCAGTGACATAGTGAACAGTGCTATTATAAAATATTCAAGACTTGGTAGTAGAGTATACCAGTCATGTGTGGATCTGTCATTGTCTTTATATTCTAATCCAAAGGCACAATACCTTCTAGTCATATCTTCCAGATTTGAATAATTCTTTTGGCTAAACCATCAGTTTGGGGATGGTGAGTGGTAGATAGTTTCAACTCACAGCCACATATCCATCAATGACATCCAAAATTAGTAGGTAAATTTAGGGTCTCTGTCAGAGATTATGGCTTTGGGAAATCCAAAAATATTAAACATATGTGAGCACCATATGAAAGATAAATATTTGGTGGAGACATCTTTATGGGTGGGAATAAATTTATACATTTTGGTGAATCTATCCACTATTACCCAACAAGAATTTGAACCGTCTTCCTTTGCTACAGGAAGACCAGTGACAAAATATGTATTAATGATTTTCCAAGGAGCATCAGGTGCTTCAATATGTTGCATTACTCCTGCTCTTTTACCTGTTAATCATATAGATTTTTGGCAAGAATCAAAGGACTCAACATATAATTTTGTGTCCTCAGACATATTAGCCCACCATGCAGTGTTTTTAACCCTGCAAATGGTTTTTTCTAGATCAAAACAACCAGCTAATATGTCATCATGACAAAGTTTTAAGATAGACTTTTTCATTGAAGGAGGAATTACAAAGATATTATTAAGCTTTCTCCTGTAATAAATATAATCATCCTCAATAGAAAATTTTCTTTACTCAAAGAATTTTGATACTTTGGGGGGAGAGTTTGTATCAATGCTTGGATTGAAGTATACTTAGAATCATTAAAGACTGTAACTAATTTTTTAAGATCAGAATCATTCTCATATGAGTCCAGGATTAATTGCAATAATTCTTCTTCCATATCAAAAATATATATACCATGTATATGAACTGTATCATCTTCTGGTAAATAGGCAGGACTTGAATCATTATTTGGTAAAGTTAATCTTGAAAACATATCCACATTTGAATGAAAATTAAAAGCTTTGTGAATAATTGTCATTCTACCCCCATACTGTTGTACAGCTAATTGCCACCTAAAAATATGTCTGTTTGGAATTTTCAGATTTAAGAGAGATTTCACTGCACTACATTTAGTAACCAATTCAAATTTCTGGTCATTCAGGTAGTAATGAAGTTTTTCTAGGGCCCATACAACTGCCAATTACTCCAGTTGAGTGGCACCATATTTAAATTCACTTTTGCTTAAGTTTCTTGAAATATAACAAATTAATACTCCTGAAAATTTATCATTTATAATTTGTTTCTGGTGAAGGGCAGCTGCTAGTCCAAAACAACTTGCATCTGTGTAGAGGAAAAAAGGTTTATTGAAATCTGGGAGAGCCAGGATTGGGGTAGTCATAAAACATTTCTTCAATGTATTAAAGTCTTTTTGTGTTTCCTCATTCCAGATAAAAGCTACATCTTTTCTTGTAAATTTTGTAAGGGGTAAGGCTATCACTTGATAATTCTTGATATATTGTCTATAATAGCCACACATTCCCAAAAAAATTTGGATATCCTTTACAGAAGTTGTTGCCTTCACATTCTGGATTTCAGAAACTTTGTTTTGGTCTACACAAATCTGTAAGCCTGACACATCATGACCCAGGACGTTCAAGGATTGAATGGCTCATTTACACTTTTTCAAAGATAGTTTCATACTAATGCCTTCCATATTTTTGTAGACTCTATTGTAAGTGGATGATGGGCTCATCAAAAGTTTTGGAAAAAATTATTATGTCATCAATATATACCATAAACCATCCTTCAATAGTTTCCTGATGAAATTTATTATCTATTACTTTATGAAAGACTGAAGGGGTATTCTTATGGCCAAATCGAGTCCTCACATACTTACAAATTCTTATATGAGTTTCAATAAGCAATTAATTCTGAGAATTCTTTTCAACAGAGATCTGATGATAATCCTTATTACCATCTAGGCAACTAATAAACTTTTCACCCTGTAAGTTTGCATGTATAGAGTTTATCCTTGTTAAAGGGTAAATATAATCTACTGATTAAGTATTTAAGGCTCTATAATCTCCACATAATCTAGCCTAACCTTTCTCATAAGAGATCAAGACTGGAGAGATGACACAATATTTTGGGGTAACATCAACTTTTTCAATAATATTCATTTTAAGCAAGGTATAAATATTATCCTCATTGCCTTTCCTATTAGTGGGGGAAGCAGGATAAAATTTTTTCTTCACAATAGGAGGAATATCATTCAAATTAAATGATAAAGAAATTTTCATTCCTTCCTTGACAACTCCCAATTCATGAGATCTATGAGCAAAAGCCATAGGAAAAGGAGTAACTAAGGAAATTATAGAATCTTTCATTTCACCAGTTAATTGATCACCAAATGAAGCAGTATTTATTTCAGACAATAAATTTTCCATTTCTTTTGTCGGTATTTCTTTACACTGAATCAAGGAATTAAAAGATTTCAACAGGTGTGCAGAATGTTTTTTAGGAGGAGAAATTTTAAATTTTCTTTTTCCATTCAAGCCCAATGTGAAAAAATTGTTTTCTGGATCCAGTTTGATACCAAACATGGTTGAAATTTTATTACCCATAATAAACCAATTGCTTAAGTTATCATTTTTCATCAAAAAAAAGTCACAGACAGCTCTGATGAAGCCACCATTATATTTAAAGAATACAGTAGTTTTGTACATGCCAATGGGACATAAAACAGAAACATAACCTCTCCATTTTTCATTTTTTATAGGTAATAACTTACTATGATAATTATTATCTATTGAAGCAAGTGATTTTTCAGACACTACACTACCACCAGCACCAGAGTCAAGAACAACTTCAACATTTTTACCATTAATGATAACTGGTGCTCTCAAAGGGGAGATAAATATGGGACTGTCAGTAATATCTTTTATAATTTCAGAATTCTCTACTGAAGATAAATTTAAGTTAAAAGTATCAGATAAATTATCCAAATATTGTACATCATGCTCTAGCATTAAAACATCATTGCGTGAATAATTTTCATAAGAGATATTACTATCACAGTCATTTGAAGATTCATCAAGGTCAACTGTAGTATCTTCAGGATTTTCAGTCTGTTCAACATTGACTTTCTTATCAAATACATGTCCTTTTTTCCATAATTTGTTACATTTATAACAAGTATTAGTTGCATATTCTCTTGTTGCAACTGGAGCAGAGGGTTTAACAGGATTTCCTGGAAGTTTGGATGAAGGTTTGATCTGCTCATGTGAAGGCTTTAAAGGATAATTCCTTGGTTCATATCTGTGGTTGAGTAATGCCTCATTACAGATATTTATAAATGAAGAATTTTCCCTCACATTCTCAGTCATAGCTCCAATCAAATCTCTCAGTGAGTTTGGCAATTTATAGAGAATTTTGTCTCTCCAAATATCATAATCCATTTTTGGATCCATAGCTCTAAGAATTTTTGTTATTTTCATCAGGAAACTAATAGGTCTCTCAGAAGAAGAGGATTCATAATTAGCATTCTCATATAATCTTTTCTGCGCCAATCTGAACTTTGAACCACCAAATTGATTCTCAATAAATTTTTTCCACTCAGCCCAAGTATAATGATGATTGTCTATCAAGAAAGACTCATACCACATCAGGGAAACATTGGAGAATAAAGAAATAATCTTAGAGAATATTTCTTCATCTGGAAGTTTATAAGAGTTTATTAAATTATAAATTCTTTGGATAAAATGTTTCCATTCAGATGAAGAATCACCATCAAAGGTGGGATATAGATCAAGTTTAGGCCAATTTGTAGGGATACTTGGCTGGTCAACCTTAGAATTATTCATAGTAATTAATTCCTGAAGCATGGAAAGGTTTTCAGAAATTTCATTATTGACAAAAACAGCTGGCTCATGATGAGTATTGAAAAACTTATTGTGGTCCACAGAAAAAGTAATAGATACATTTTCAGGCTGTTTAATGGACACATTTAAAGGAGGGTAATAATTACTTTTCTCAGGTTGTTTACCTTTATTCTTGATGGACTTATGAGCATTAGTTTTAATTTGACTATCAAGTTCATCAGGAATAAGAGGTAAGGTGGAGAATTTCCTCTAAAGATTAGACAAAGAATTTCTCAACCTAAGAATTTCAGATAGTTGATCATTAATTTTTGTAAGAGATAAAACATTTGTGTCTCATATAGTGAGAATTTATTAGTCAAAGCTTTCAAATTTATTTTCAATGTTTTCAATTCCTAATGAAACAATGAATAGTCATTTTTTAATGAAGCATTTTCATAAAAAAGGGTTTTTAAATCATGAATAATGTTATGTAAATTAAAAATCTTGTCCAAAAGTGCCTTTTGATAATTTTTCAAATTTTTTTGATGAGCAAGAACAGTATTCAAGGTGTCTTTCAATTTAAAATAAGCGATATCTTGAGCAGAAGAACTCACTTATCAATGTAGTTGCATATTATTTAATCTGTAATTCTCAAGTTTCAACAAATTTCTCAGTAGTCTATCTTTGATAATACCAAAATCAGGAGAATTCTTTAAAATTTCCTCAGAAGTTTTTTCAAGCAAGACATAAAACTAAGAGGCAACAGAATCATTTTTAATTGCAAGAGAAGGATTAATTAAAGAAGTTTAAGTTTAGTGTAAAGGTTCATCAAATGACAATTTACTAATTAAATTATTTGGGCTACTTATAACAAGAAGTTGTCTCTTAATAGGTTTAACAGTTCTTGTCAGCCTGTATATCTCCAGGACTGAGTAAAAAGTAATTATAAGTTATGTTAAACACATGAACTATACATGGGAATAATAAATAAGAGTACACAAATAGTATACATAAGTAAAATTATTATAATACACAAAAAATGCCATTATAACACCTTATATACACGCATATATCCACCTTTTATAGGTCTTATGTACTTAATATTAAGTTGGAATATGTTAGGGTAATCTTAAGAACCTTAAGTATAAGGCTACATAATTTTTAAGTACACTTAAAGCTGTTATATTCATTGTTTTATGCAAAAAACAAGAAATGCGCTTTATTTCACTTAAAAGTTGACTATATGCGCTATAAAATTGAGAATATCAAAATTGCGCTTTGACAGATCAATTGGGCTCATTTAGAACTATTGATTTGGCTATTTAAATGCATAAAAATAACACTTTTCAAATTTGGTGTTTTTTATGCCAGAAATGGCTTCTGTGTACTGGCCACATACTGCCTGCTTTTTTCCCGTGTGAATAGCTTCATTTTTAGCAAAGTTAGCTTTTTCACACTATAATTACCCCACATTCTACGCCCACTGTGGGGAAACACACTAAAATAGGCGACAGGCGCTTATTTAGTGTCATAGCTTAATTAATAATGCATTGACCTTGTTTATATGCACTAATTTCATTAATAACCTCACTCTTGGCACTTTATTTCATCACCACGCTTAAATTCGCCTAATTTTAGTCAAGGATTTACCCGTGCAAGCGCCTGCCAAGAACTGCATGTAGTTACCCCACATCTCACGCTCTTTTTTAAGTTTTTGGGTGGTTTCTCAGTCAATTTTGGTTATTTTTGAATGGGAATTTCACTTAGTATAATGTCAGGATTAGCCCCATTATTTCTACAGTCAATCCCCCTTATTATTAAGCTATTATTAACCTTAAAAAGTCTCCTTTAGTCTTTAATATTATTGTTTTATACGCATATACTCTCTTTTTGTCTTTTTCTTTAATTTTGATGGATTTCCCTTATTATTACAGGATTTTGGCAGTTTTTACTCTTCTAATTATGTCATGGGTTACTGGGAACGTTGATGGGCATGTCTATTAGTTGTTTAGAGGCGTCATTAACTGTGTATTGGGTGGTATATCAAGGGAATCATTGGGGAACTCAGTGTGTATAAAAGGAGGAGGTTTTTGGGTTGTATTTCTTCATTCTTTATCATTACAATTCGTCCAATATAACCAAATAAATTACAATACATATCAATTAGTACTTTTATAAGACTTTTGAATAGTATCTGAATTAAATAATCTATTTTTCTACCAACTACAAAGAGTGTAAGCCATATATAAGAATAGTGAGAATTATATTACTGAGACCTTTATATTTGATTATATTTTACAACTTAGTGGATTAAAACTACAGTATTCATATAGGACCATTAAAATCTTCTGGACAACTGACTATTCAAGCTAGTTCACGTCCTTGTACTTGACCTTAGCCTGACAATTGGGGACCTTTCCTCAAGAATTCTGTTATAATCCAGTAAGTGACATTTTCAAAGAAGGTACACGTAAATAATATCCCTATAGAAATATTTGGATAATTACAACAGGTTGGGGTCACTTATATAGTGATTTCAGAAAAAGAAGCCCTGTTATATAATAAAATTTTGATATTGAATCATCAATTTTACCACTAATTTAACATATAATTGTTCTTAGTGGGAGTCTGTCAATAGACCAATTAAATTTGTGATCTTTGCAGATAATAACCAATTAAACTGATTAATTGTTTTCCTTTTACAGGACTCTTAATCCCTTTTTATTGGTTTGTAAACTTCATTTAATATTTAGAAAGAATCTTACTAACAAATTTTCTTTTTTAAATATAAATACACGGCTACATATTGTAGACCAGTTAAATCAATTGACCACATAAAAAGCATATTTGACTTTTGGCACTTAAAGATTCACTTAATACCAATAAGTAAGCAATAAATTTGTCTTCAGTGGTATTAATAAATACTGATTAAACTCCTTTTTGAAGTTTTTCAAATCTAAACTTTCAATTCTCTAAAATTCCACGTAAAAATGTGTGACAACAATGACATTGTAAGTAATAAGGCAAAACCTTATAACTTAAGAACTAGAGCTGAAAGACCTGTTGCAGGACATCCAAATGGAGGGTCAAGAATCACCAGTAACAATAAACAACACCCCACCAATGTCCATGGAGGAAAAGGAAAAGCTCTTAAAACAAATGTCAATAATGAAGTCCAAAAACACCTTACAAGAGCAAATTCACTCCCTCTCAACCCTACTGAATACACTAACAATAAGAGTAAACAATATGTTAGACCAGATCAACAATCTGGAGAAAAGGGCGGCACAGGGCTTTATAGAAGTCAACCAGGCTCTAGTGGATATAAGGTCTCATCAACAACCAGTGGCACCAAATACCACAGCAACACCTCCAGTCCCAGAAGAGGACCAAAAGATAACTGTAAGCAAACGGAAGTGGGATTGGTATGCCCAAAACTACAACAGTCCTCCTCAACAGGGATCCAGCAGTCACCCTTACAGGGGAAAGCCAAGGAGAGGCAGGGGAAATGGAATAAGACTGTGGTAAGTCATCCATCTTCTCAAGATCAATTATATAATCCTAACAATGAATTACTTATAGGTAATGAAATTGATAGAGAGTTATTGGATATAATTGATAAGGATTTAAAAAATTATTCATTTGAAAATAACATGTTAGACTTGTCATTACATGATGACAATGTACATAGTTTTATTGATCACCAGGAAAATACTATTAATATAAAAATGGAATCAAATGAATTAAAAATTGACCCTGATAATGAATCTTCTGAATTGGAAACAGACAAAATTGAATATTTTCTGAAAGAAAATCCAATGGAATCAAAAATAATTAGTAAATTATGATTAAGAATTGAAAAATTGGAAGAATTCTCTAGAGAGTCCAACAATAATACAGAAAGTGTATTATTAAACATCACACAATCATTGAGTACAACAGCCAATAAGTTAAAAGTTATTGAGAATTCAAATAATGAATTGATCAATGAAAACAAAAGATTAAATTCTGAGATTAAAAATTTAGAAATTAAATTAGAACATTCTCAAAATATTATGGCCACCATAGAGGGACGTGTAAAATTGTCTTTTTCAAATGTAAATGATACTTTAACTCATGTACCTGTAATAAAAGATAGGTTACAAAGAGTAGAAATTGAAGTAGCTAACATTTTGAAAAATACTGAAGCAATAAAGGATAATACATCTTATGTAGAAAGAGTACCAGTTTTTATGAAACACTCTGATGATAAACCAATGATGGAACATGAACATAGTGTCATGGGCTCTGAGAATATAAAATCAGTAAAAGATGAAATTAATGATCATCTTTCTAAAGTGAGTGAATTACTCAATATTCCTCAGGTTAGGGAAGCTAAAACTAGCCAAAAGAACTGGCCTAAGTTAGATCAGTACCCTTCTTTTGACGGGGATTCAAAATCTGATTGGCAACAATTCATACAAAGAATTGATAACTTAAAATTTTCATATAAATTACCTGATGAAGAAATTACTTCAAAGTTAATATCTTTATTTACAGATGTGGCCTTATTATGGTTTGAATCTGTATTGAGTGAGGGAATTAATTACTCCTGGAATGAATGGAAGGCACTAATTGAAAGGCAATTTGGTGGCCCAAAATTTAGAATCACTCAACAAAGACTGTATGAAAGGGCCAGATATAATCCAAATGCTGGAGATAAACCCATGGTCTTCTTAATGAATTTAATAAAAATCATGAAAGCTATGGATCCAAAAATGGATTATGAAGAGTGGAAAGAAAAAATAATATACAAGTTGCCTATATCAGTTAGAGACATTATTGTAGCTAGAACTGAAACTGTCAGAGACACCTCTGGATTCATTAATATATGCAATGAGATATTATTAAACCACAAATATGAAACCAAGTATAGTAATTACAGACAAAGTGTTGACGTAGTAAAACCTACTACAAGTAAGTTACCAGTGGAAAAGAAAAAACCTTCAGATCCCCTTGTCCCTAAGAGACAAGAAAATAACACTTGTTACAAATGTAATGAATCTTGGGTTAAAGGTCACACGTGTAAGAAAAGAATAAATGTTATTGAAACCTCACAGAATTCTGAACCTAGTAATCATGAAGATGAGAATGTGGAATCCAGTGAGGATTGCAAAAGTAACATATCTTACAGTGATGATGAAAATGAGATATTTGTATTAGAACAGGATATAATGTTCCTGAATGATGCTATACCTCATACAGACACATCTTTAACTTCCATAGAGGAAGCTGAAATAATTAAAGATGTATCTCATGACACTTACAAAATAACACCTATCAGAGCACCTATTATCATATGTGGAAAAGAAATGAATGCCATTCTTGACACTGGGGCTGCAGGTAGTGTAGTTTCACTTAATGCATTAATGAAACTTGATAGTAAGTACCAGGAAAAACTAGAACCTGTTCAGACAAAGAACTGGAGGGGTTTTGGTTCAGTATTAAATCCAATTGGCAAATACAAAACTGCTGTATTCTTTAAATATAATAATGGATATGTTAGAGCAGTTTGTGAATTTTTAGTAATGGATAATAATAATTGTAGTGATTGGTTTATTATTGGCAATGAATTATTGAAAAAATTTGGCATTAAACTAGATCCTGCAAACAGTTGTTTCACCATAGTGGTGAATGGTAAAAGAAAATTCAAAATATGTTCTGAAAATTCAGTATATGCCATTTCTCCTAGAGAAGAACAACTGCAAGGTGGAAGAACCACCAATGAAGTGGGTGAATTGGAAAATGAAGTGCAAAAGGCCTCTTTCAGTCCTCAACTCTCAAAAATTGAACAAGAAGACATTTTGAGATTGATTAAATCATATCCTATGGCATTTGCTCATGGATCAAATGAACTAGGATTGGTCAAAGACCATGAGATGAAAATCTCTCTAAGCTGTGATCTGGATAATATTCCTGGAAGCTTAAAAAAGAAACCTTACCCAGCATCTCCTGCAAAAAGGAAAGATATTGAAGACAATATAAAATTGTTGTTGGAAATGGGTATTGTTGAAAAAGTGGACACAACACCTAAGTATTGTGTCATTTCACCAGTATTAATCTCTTATGAAAAAGATAAGGCAAGATTATGCGGTGATTGTAGAGCTCTGAATACATATACAGTAGATAATATTTACCCTCTACCAAGGATAGCTTCTATCCATGCTACCTTACAAGGAGCAAAATATATTTCCTGTCTGGATGGGAACAAGGGTTAACACCAGATTCCTGTGGAAAGAAATTCTCAAAATTACTTATTTATAACCACACATATGGGTATATATAAGTATGTGAGAATGCCATTCGGCCCAAAAAATGCCCCTTCAGTCTTCCAAAAATTGATGGATAGTTTTTTTCATCAGGAAATGGTTGAAGGATGGCTATTGGTCTATATTGATGACATCATAGTGTTTTCAAAGACATATGATGAACATTTAAATCACCTTAAAAGAGTCTTTCAAAAAATGGATGAAATTAATATGACTATTGCATTAAAGAAATGTAAGTTTGGATTTCAATCTTTGAAAGTACTTGGACATGTTGTATCTGGATTACAAATTTGTGTTGACCAGAATAAAGTGGCAGAAATTAAAAACATTGGGATACCTAAAAATGTAAAAGAGGTTCAAAGTTTTTTGGGTATGTGTGGATATTATAGACAATATATTAAAAATTACCAATCCATTGCAGCCCCTTTAACAACATTAATCAGGAAGAATGAAGCTTTAATTTGGAATAATGAAAGACAACACGCCTTTAATAAATTAAAGGAATGTTTAATGTCAGCTCCAATATTGGGACTGCCAGATTTCACCCTACCTTTTATCTTGTACACTGATGCAAGTTTCATAGGTTTGGGTGCTGCTTTACAGCAGAAACAGATAATAAATGGAAAATTATCTGAAGTAGTTATCTGTTATATGTCCAGAACCTTAAGAAAAACAGAATTAAGGTATGGTTCCACACAGCTAGAATGTTTAGCCGTGGTGTGGGCTTTGGAGAAACTTCATTACTATCTGGAAGACCAGAAGTTTGAACTTATTGTGGTAGCCTAAAGTTTAGTATGGCACCTAAGTACGTAAATGGAGTTATTACGGCGTGCAAGATTGGCGTTATTATTTTTTTATATATAAAAGGGTTTTATTTAATTTATTTGAGTTTTAAATATGAAGAAATTGGTCACAAGCGAATGCCTACACAAAAATAATTTATTTTACGGAGAAAACTTATTTTTACGGTCTGAAAAATTTATAAGTATCAAGTCGAGTCACTCAAGAACCTTGGGAAATTTTCCCAGAATTTTTACTATTTTTCTAATATTTTTAAATGAATTTTAAAGTTTTATAGAAATATTTACGTTTTCAGAAATTACTTAACTTCGATGAATTTTCACGGGGTAATTAGAGCTGCGCAGACTACGAAAATTAGTTTGGTATGTAAAGGGGAAGTAGCTCTATTATGTGTAATTTTTCTAGATTTTTTATTATAGAGTTAAGGTTCTAATTGAGTCCGGAAGTCCGGACGGACTCCGTACGGACTCCGCTTTGACTCTGTACGTACTCCGTTCCGGCTCCGTACGGAGTCCGTACGGGCTCCGGATTGACTCTGGGAGAGCTCTGGAGGGGAAAACTTAGGCGTGTGACTAGGAATACTTAAGCGCTTCTCAAACTCGAAATTGAGAGGGGGGACACATCATACAACTTAATCATTAACAACCACGGTCTTATTTTTTTATTACTCAACAAATTAAATAAATTTGTAATACCCTTATAACTTTAATTTTATATATAACATTTTATAAATACTACAAAACAATTTAAATCACACTTCATACAGGGTATCTTTAGAAAGGTCTTCATCGCTGGGACTTGATTATTGCTGTCTCATAAAAATTCAAATTATTATAAAAACATAAAAGTCAATCTTTTCAGATCTTTCACTGGTACACCTTAATTGTTGTATTCAGTATTTCTTTCTCAACAGCCACTTTCTTTAAATCTTAATAAGCGTTAAATATTTTAGAGTTTCATTATTTTTTAACAATCAGATCCAAGTAGATTGGTTAGCTTAGTGATTTAGAACACCTACTTTGTTATTTTTATTGGAAGGACGGGGTTTTCAGCTAAATCCACATATCTCCTCCGGATTCTGCTTACAGCAAGGCGACTGTAAGAGTTTACCTTACCATAGTTGGCGCCCAACGTGGGGTACGATTTCTCTAGCTTTCTTTAAAGACTTACTTGGATCAAGAACGTTCTTAGCCTGCAAGAGGCTTATTTTCTGGAACTCTAATTGGATTTTTGTTATTGGCCTGCAAGAGGCTTGTTATTTAATCGATTGTTAACGCTTTTCATTACTTATTGGGATGTCTTCTTCTGCTGCTGCTTCTGGATCTTCTAACCCTCTTACTCCCTCAGTTAGAATTGTTTCTTGGGATGGCCCAAAGTTTGACGGGGAGGAGGTTAAATGGTTCATTAGCAGGTATGAAGCTGCTGCTGCTGTTGATGGTGCTTCTCATGTGGACATGGTGAAGCAAGTTAGATTTTTTATTGCTGATAGGGAGGTGGAAAAAGAGGTTATTGCTATGCAGGCATTCAAGGACAAGGATTGGGTTAAGCTTTCTAAAGCTATGGTTGATAGATGGGGTGTTAGGTTTACTATGATGGACCTCAATAAAATTGTTGGAGACTGGCAAGCAAAAGGTGGTGTTTCTTCTATGGCAGACTTCAAAAAGCTGTGTGTTCAGTTTGATGAAGTGGTGGAATATCTCATACTGGTGGACGAGTTAGTGCATGAGAACCAAGCAAAAGATTTGTTTTGGACAGCATGCAGCAGGGATATTCGAATGGACGTCTTGAAGGATCTTTCAAGAAAAGATTTGATGAAGGAACTGCCTAATGGTGAGCAGAAACTTCCGGCTCTGGAGGTTATCAAGGACAACATTCAAGCCCATTTAAAGTTATTGGCGTTGGACAAATATCAAGAGTCATGCACTCAATATGTTAGCAAGGTTAGCGAAGTTTTGGCCGAAAATAACGATATTATGGTAAAAGCCCAGGAGGCCAAGAAGGCTCAAATGGGATTACCTGCTGCTAAAGTTGAGGGCAATGTAGTTAATAAGATGGTCGATCACCTGGCCGATTTAACTAAACAATTAAAAATATTTGTTCAAGAAACCCAGAAGGCCAACAAGGCCCCAATTGCTTCTTTGTCGACGTCAACTTCTTATCAGTCCAGAGGTTATGAATGTCGAAATTATAATGGCAATAACAACGGTAACCGCTTCCCAGGCAATGGGAGAAATGGTGGGAATGGTGGTAGTAATGGATATAGAGGTGGCTATGACGAGCCAAAGGTGTGCTCCTATTGCAATAGGAGGGGGCATAGAGCAACAGTTTGTTTTGCTCTTGATAAGGATATGGATGCTGGGCAAGTTTTATTCGATGGTAAAGTTTATAAATTTCCTGATGGTTCGTTCATCAAGCCCAGTGATGGACAGTCTCCTTCTGATTTAGTCAGAAGAAGTTTAACGGCTGAAAGGAGAGCCAGATTTGAAGAGGTGACGGATGAAGATGTTAATGCCCAGAGTGGCAAAAATGGTAATGGTAATGGTGGTAAAGCTGACAAGGGCAAGGAGAAAGAGGTCAGTAAAGCCACATTTTCTACTTCTTTTGGTGGTTTAGAGCTGGCGACGGTTGCCCAGGTGGAGGGTAGCTGTATGGCTGGCGAATACAATGTTAATGCTGCTAGAAGAGCAGCTGCTACTAAGGCGAAGAGTAGCATTCAGAGCCAATTGAGGGCTAATCCTGGCAAGGCCAATAACAAAGTGAACCCTTACTCTAAGGACAAGAATTCTAGTGCTCAAACTGCCGCCAACAAATTGAACCCTTACTCTAAGGACGAATTATATAAAATGCAGAAGGGGATTGCTGATATGGGGCCCCCTAGTTATGGCAAGTTTGATTTAAATGGTGAGCCTATGCCAGAGGATGATTCGGATTCTGAGGAGGACGTACCGTTGGCGTCTCTACCCAGACCAAGTTTTAGCGGTCCCATCCCAATGGAGGGAGTAAGAAGGACTAGCGATGGATCAGGATTAGTGCAAGAAGCTGGTGACGGAGTTAGGGTTATAGAAAGTGAAGATGTTATAATGGGGGGTGAAGATGGCTCGGTTGGACCTCAAGAGGTACCCAGGGCCAAGGTTGTTAAATCAAAGGTCCAGTATGAGCGGCCAGTAGTTTCTGGTCAAGCTAATGCAATGGACGCAGTTTTGAATAGGGTGAATCAACTGCAGATTCCCTTATCTTTAGGGGAGTTATTTATGATTAGTCCGGAGCTTGCTGAAAAGCAAAAGAAGCATTTGACGAGGCGTCGGGCTTCCACTGGAGAGGTGGAATATATTTGTGAAAATGCTGAAAAGTTTGGTGAAGATGTAGATACGCATTTTTCCGCTCCCCTGGGTTACCTGGTGGTAACTCTAAATGGTAAAGAAGTAAATGCCTTGGTCGATTCAGGGTCTCAAATTAATTTAATTTCATTGGAGCAAGCGACGAGTATAGGCTTGCCAATTAAAAGTGGAACTGGGGGAAACCTCAGAGGCATTGGAGGGCATGCAACAGAGCTGATGGGTACAGCTGAGCATGTCAGGTTAGGCATTGGTGGATCTGTTGGTAAGGTTCACTTTTATGTGGCCAGAGGAGCAGTCAAAACTGTTCTTGGTGGTCCTTTTTTGATGGATTTTGAGGCCAGGATAGGGTATCAAGCTGGCATGGGGATTAGTTTGGAGATCACTGGTGAAGATATGCGGAGGTTACATATGCGGTTAGCGCCTCCTGGAGATGAAGGTTGGCAAACACGGCCAGGGATTACTACTCTGTGCCAGTGTTGTGTTTGCACCAAGAAGCGGAATATAAAACGGACGGCTTCTGGTGAATTATGTTTGTTGAAAAGGGATGAACGCCCTCATTTTTTGGGGTAGCAGGGGCTGATAACTCTAATGTTGTAATCTCTCCTCAGGATGAGATCCCAGATTGCAATAGGTCAGCTCACTTGGAGATAATTCAAGTGGATTCTCAATTATTTTCTGTTAATATTACTTTGGAGTGCAAATACGTTTTGGACTTTTCTATATGTTTATTGGATTTACCCGGTTTTTCTATTAAATTTAAAAACGGCGAAAAAGGCAAAATGGGCCAAATTAGGTTGGATAAAAATTGGAAGGGTATGTTTTATGGCCTCCAGAAAGAGGTTAAACTGCAAGTATCTCCTTCTATTATGGACCTCCAGCAAGAGGGTAAACTGCGAAAATCTTATCAAAATCCAATAAAAAATCTCAGTATAATTAAAACACAAAAAAATAATTTTTGTGAAAATTCATTTCCAGTTCTCCAGCAAGAGGTTAAACTGCCAACTTTCTTTACGGGTGATTTACTGTTGGATAAGGGAAGCAAAGGTGTGGGAAAATCTGTTTATAAATTAGAGGAGGGCAAAGAGAAAAGGGTAAAATTTAAAAATGAAATAAAATATTTTTCTAATTTTTCTTATTCCGATTCTGACGATGAAGAAGATTCATTTAATGAAATTTTTAATGGTGATACAAAATTGAATATTTTACCTCAAGTTTATTTAGATGTGGACGCAGCCAAATATAAGAAAGTAGCAAATAAAGTTCGACCTATTAATGAACCGCTACCTGCTGAATTAAATCCACCTTTGAGAAGACCAAGGTTATCAAGAGATCCTTATGAAAGTCCCTTGGTAAAGAATCCGCCTGAATTTTCTGAGACGTCAAGAATCACTTTTGAGAGACTGGGTGTTGTTAATTTTGGACCTGATGGTTGGTTGTCTGGAGAAGAGAAGAAGTTGTTGTTTGATGTGATGGTCAAGAGAGAGAAGGCCATTGCTTTTGTAGAAGAGGAGAGGGGTGTGTTGAAGCATTCCTATGGGGAGCCTTACAAGATTCCTGTGGTATGTCATGAACCGTGGCAGCAGAAACCGATTCCTATTCCGGCTGCATTAAAAGAAGCCTATATTGAAGTTGTCAGAGAACGGATACGCACTGGACTGTATGAGCAATCAACGTCAAGTTATTCTAGTCCGGTATTTTGTATCAAGAAACCGAATGGCAAGCTTAGAGTTGTTCATGATCTTAGGGAATTAAATAGGGTTACAATAAAGGATGCTGGGATACCGCCTAGTGCTGAGGAGTTTGTTGAAGCGTTTGCAGGGAGAGTGTGTTATGGTTTGGGAGATATTATGGGTGGATATGATGAGAGAGAGTTACATCCGGACTCAAGGCCTCTCACTACATTCGATACGCCACTAGGACGTTTACAGTTAACAAGATTACCTCAAGGAGCAACAAATTCGTTTGCAGTTTATCAAGCTCAGATGGCTTGGATCCTTCAAGATGAAATTCCACAATATGCTGGAATCTTTATAGATGATGGAGGAATTAAGGGACCAACAACCGACTATGATAACCAGGTGTTGGAAGAGAATCCCGGGATACGCAAATTCATTTGGGAGTTTGCAATTACATTAGAAAGAATCTTGTTTCGAATTGAAGAGGCTGGTTTAACTATTTCAGGTTCAAAATTTTCATGTTGTGTGCCAGCCTTAGAAATATTAGGCCATGTGGTATGTAGAGAGGGTAGGATTATGTCCAAGAAGAAAGTTAACAAAATTCAGTCCTGGCCAAGACCCAAAAATACGACTGAAGTTAGAGGGTTTTTAGGCGTTTGCGTATATGTTAGAATGTTTATTAAGGACTTTTCTTCATTGGCAGCTCCATTGAGACGGTTAACGAGAAAGGATGCAGACTGGGAGTGGGATGAAGAGTGTGAGAAGGCGTTTGTGAAGTTGAAGGAGGTTGTAGGGAAGGATTTAGTCCTGCACAAGTTGGATTATGGAAAAGATGCTGGCAGAATTTATTTAGCAGTTGATTCAAGTCAGGTTGCAGCTGGGGCGGTTTTGTCTCAGATGGATAAAGCTGGTTACATCAGGCCAGTTAGGTATGAATCTGTAGTATTTACTGAGGTCGAATCAAGATATTCTCAACCAAAATTGGAATTATGTGGTGTGGCAAAAATACTGAAGAAACTTCAGCATATTTTGTGGGGGCAACATTTTGAGTTGCAAGTGGATGCGAAATCGTTAATCCAGATGATTAATTCCCCAAGTTTACCGAACGCACCCATGACGAGATGGGTAGCTTTTATTCAACATTTTTCATTTGATTTAGTTCATAAGCCTGGCAAGACATTTACTATGCCAGATGGTTTATCAAGGAGACCACCCACTGAAGAAGATTCAGACTCAGAAGAGTTCGATGAAGATATACCTATTATCAAAGCCAGCACTAAAGGAGCTAAAGACTTTCCATACCTCCCCCATGAGGTTAAACTGGCAGGACTATTGTGTTTAGATTATGATGATGATGACCTCCACCAAGAGGATAAACTGGAAAATAGTTTTTATGTTAATAAAGGTGTTGGAAAAGGTGTAGATAAATTCGGCAGAGAGGAGGTAGAAGAAGATGTGGTGTATGTAGAGGAAGATGGATTGGTAGTGTGGGGTAGTAGTAAATTAAGGAATGGTGTATATGTTGGAGAATTAGAGAATTTAAATAAAAAGGTGGATAAAGAGAAAGAGGCATTTTCGAATACGGTTTACGAAGGATCCAAAGGTTCAGAAGAACAACGTCAACATAGCTCGATTAAAAATTTATTTAGGGGTCAACGATTATTGGCTCATTCATGTGCAGGTGATATTGGTGATAGAGAAGTCCCTATTGATGTTATATTAATTGATTTTCAAGATGAAGTCTGGGGTCAGACTGGTTTTTATTTTTTGTTAGTCAAATATTTGTTGACTTTAGAGAGGCCAGAAGATTGTGAAGACGATGAATGGGTGGCTATCAAGAGGAAGTCATCTACGTTTTACCTATCTGGTCGACGCTTAATGAGGAGAAGGTATCCAAATCCTCAAGTAGTTATAACTCAAGAGATGGGGAAAGAATTAGTTTTGAAATCACTGCATGAAGATCTCGGGCATAGAGGCGTTGGAGAAACGTTTAGAAGAATTTCTGATCGATTTTGGTGGCCTGGCATGAAGATTGCTGTTAAACAGTGGGTTCAGTCATGAGAAGAATGTCAAAGACGAAGTTATTTAAGGCCAAAAGAACCTGGACGCGCGACCGGTGAATATACGCTCTTTGGGAGAGTTAGTTTAGATGCCGTTCATATAAAAGAGGGACGGTATAAATATTTAATTGTGGCCAGAGATGATTTATCTGGTTGGGTAGAGGCAGCGCCTCTTATTAATTTAACTGCCAAAAATGTGGCAGAATTTTTTTTGAATAATAGGGTATATAGGTATGGGGTGATGAAGTTGGTAATGGTAGATGGAGGTCCTGAATTTGGGACAGAGTTTAAAGAGGCCGTATTGAAAGTTGGATCAAAGGTTAGGGTAGCAACCCCATATTATCCTGAAGCTGAAGGCATGGTTGAAAGAGGGCATCAAGTTATTAAGGATGCTTTAGTTAAAATGTGTGGGACAAGTGCCAAAAAGTGGAGGCACTATTTACCTTTAGTTTTATTTGCTGATCAAATCACTGCCAAAAGGACGACCGGATTTTCACCTTATGAACTTGTTTTTGGACAGAAAGCAGTTTTACCGGTTGATTTAGAAGCTGAAACATATCTTGGAGTTGACTGGGACACGGTTAAAACTACTGAAGAATTATTGTGTGCAAGAATGATGCAGCTAGAAAAGAAAGAAGAATATTTAGAAAAGGCATATTCGCGGATGATGAAGATCCAAAATCAATCAGTCAGATATTGGGATGAGCGGTTGGAACATCGATTAAGGAAACCTTTGAACCCAGGTGATATGGTCTTGGTGTATAATAGGAGTTTGGAAAGTCAGTGGGGAAAAATGTTTGCAGATAGGTGGAATGGACCGTATAAAATCAAGGAGCAAGTTTCCGGCGGTTCATATGTGTTAGAAGAGTTGGATGGAGCAGTATTAAAGAAGAGGGTAGCGGCCGATCAAGTGAAGCAGTTCTATCCTAGAGGCACCAGGAGTGCCGAAGTCTAACTCCGAAATGAGGATAAACTACAATTTTAATGACTTTTATTAAATTTATACCTCAGCAACAAGCATAAACTATGATATCTACGAAATTTTATGGATTCCTCCGCAACGAGTATTAACTATCTTCTTATTTTTATCAAAAATACTTTACTATCGTTACACTGCATATGGGAAACGAAACTGTGATGAAACATAACGAAATACGAGAAAACCTTCATTGAAAATTTTCAAAATTTAAAATTCTTAAAATATGGGTGAAGATAGTGTTGGAAAAATTTTAAAATTTATTGGAAGAAGTGTTCACAGGGGAACCTTCTTAATTAAATATTGGCAAGTGTGGGGGTAATTGATGGGCTGGCTGCTCTATACACAATTACCCCATAATGTTCGTTTCCAAAATTTTCCCTGTTTCTAGTTGAATCCTGGCTTTGTCTTTTAATTATAGGAAGTCCACTAAGACTATAAATTGGAACGAATCAAGAGACACCGTTCTCAACGCCGGATTCAAGATTTTTTTTATTTAATTTTGTTTTTGATATTTTTTATGATAGATTGTGATTTCTTTTCTTTAATATATATTATGAATTATTGTAAAGGTGATGCTCACTGGTGGTCTCTAATCATTTTTATAAATTGGAGGGAGCCCACCCAGTAATCATCATTATAAAAATTATCTTCTAAAAACTTTCATTTATTTTCTTTTCTTTGCAATTTCTTAAAATTGTGTAACCACATCAAGTTGCACTTGGATGTGGGTATGATGTCGAGGGTACGGCTCATCAAATGGCCGGGGGGCATCTTTTAAAACTTAAAAAAAAAAAAAAAAAAAAAAAAAAAAAAACAAATTTAAATTAATAAATAAAAATAATAATAAAAAATAAAAAAATAAAATAAAAAAAAATAAAATAATAAAATTAAAAAAAATAAAATAAAAAAATAAAAAAAAATAAAATAATAAAATTAAAAATAAAAAAAATAAAAAAATAAAAAAAAATGAAATAAAAATAAAATAAATAAATAAAAAATAAAATAAAATAAAATAAAATAATAATAAAATAAAATAATTAATTAATTAAATAAAAATTATTATATTTCTCAGTTTTATTTTTTTAGTTTTCATTCTTTTTAGTTTTATTCATTTAGTTTAGCCAGGAAACAGGGTCTAGGGGAGCTCAATACCTATGGGATTTTACTTCAAGACAGCTGTTAGTCCTCCAAGACTTTAAACTGGCTACTGTTCAAGACGTTCTTTAAGGTTTTTTATACGAATTTTGGAGCTTTTAGTCCTCCAAGACTTTAAACTGGCTACTCTTCAAGACGTTCTTTAAGGTTTTTTTACACGTATTTTGGATCTGTTAGTCCTCCAAGACTTTAAACTGGCTAATTTTCAAGACTATCGTTAAAATTTTTTTATTGGATTTGTTAGGTCCACCAAGACCTTAAACTGGAGTGTTATCAAATGTTAGGTCCACCAAGACCTTAAACTGGACTGTTATCAAGCTGTTGGGTCCACCATGACCTTAAACTGGATTTCTTATCAATCAAATGTTTGGTCCACCATGACTTTAAACTTGTAGTTCATTCATTGTTTAGTCCACTATGACTTTAAACTGGAAAATTAATATCTGCAGGATAACTCAACATTCATTGGTCCACTATGACCTTATACTGGATTACTTGTCGATCAAATGTTTGGTCCACTATGACATTAAACTGGATTATCAAATTTATTCAATCTTTGGTCAAGCCTAGGCCTTACTTAGGAATTTATCAAGTTATTTATGCACCTAAACAATCTTTTGTCCACCAAGACCATAAACTGGCAATCGATTATATGTTTGGTCCACCAAGACTTTAAACTGGAATGTCAATCTTGTTTGGATAACTCAATTCAATCTTTTAATTTATCACTGTCCACTAAGACTCTAAACTGGTTATTCAATTATTTCTGGAATTGGGTGTTGATAAGCTTTAGGAGGCTAAAATTTTAGGTGGTGATGATGCTAAGGAAAGCATAATGGTTAATTAGGTAAAATTTGTGGCGCTTTAACATGGTCTAAAGTTAATATTATTATTGGAAGCCTGGCAAAAGTATTTTATGGGTTTGCTGTATAGCAAAGTTTGAAAATTGTGATGAAGGAATCAGAAGTTAGGATGGTAGTTGGATTTTAGGGAATGATTTTTTTAGTGCCTCATAGTTAGGCCATTTTTTTTGGTGTGAAGCTTGGAGGACCTTATGGCGAGATTGGAATCATAGAATTCGGCTCAGTGGGGGGCCCTATGAGGTTGGAATCAGGAGTATTCGGCTCATAGGAAGATCCACTCTCTCAATGCTGTGACAAGAAGGAAGACTGGTATATGGGAGTCTGAAGGGATTTGAACCTTGCTCTCAGTAGTGGAATCATCACAAGATTTATATTATTTTATGTTATATCAAGCCAGAGAAGAAGAAAGAAAGTTTTTATTATAAAGATTTAAAAGAAGACCAGCTAAAACAAATTTATCAAATTACTTTATTGGAAAAGATAATTCTTTTGGAATTTCTCAACCACTTATGCAAAGTTATAAGAATGGGGACATTCTCAATTGGAGGGAGGATGTGGTAGCCTAAAGTTTAGTATGGCACCTAAGTACGTAAATGGAGTTATTACGGCGTGCAAGATTGGCGTTATTATTTTTTTATATATAAAAGGGTTTTATTTAATTTATTTGAGTTTTAAATATGAAGAAATTGGTCACGAGCAAATGCCTACACAAAAACAATTTATTTTACGGAGAAAACTTATTTTGACGGTCTGAAAAATTTATAAGTATCAAGTCGAGTCACTCAAGAACCTTGGGAAATTTTCCCAGAATTTTTACTATTTTTCTTATATTTTTAAATGAATTTTAAAGTTTTATAGAAATATTTACGTTTTCAGAAATTACTTAACTTCGATGAATTTTCACGGGGTAATTAGAGCTGCGCAGACTACGAAAATTAGTTTGGTATGTATAGGGGAAGTAGCTCTATTATGTGTAATTTTTCTAGATTTTTTATTATAGAGTTAAGGTTCTAATTGAGTCCGGAAGTCCGGACGGACTCCGTACGGACTCCGCTTTGACTCCGTACGTACTCCGTTCCGGCTCCGTACGGAGTCCGTACGGGCTCTGGATTGACTCTGGGAGAGCTCTGGAGGGGAAAACTTAGGCGTGTGACTAGGAATACTTAAGCGCTTCTCAAACTCGAAATTGAGAGGGGGGACACATCATACAGCTTAATCATTAACCACCACGGTCTTATTTTTTTATTACTCAACAAATTAAATAAATTTGTAATACCCTTATAACTTTAATTTTATATATAACATTTTATAAATACTACAAAACAATTTAAATCACACTTCATACAGGGTATCTTTAGAAAGGTCTTCATCGCTGGGACTTGATTATTGCTGTCTCATAAAAATTCAAATTATTATAAAAACATAAAAGTCAATCTTTTCAGATCTTTCACTGGTACACCTTAATTGTTGTATTCAGTATTTCTTTCTCAACAGCCACTTTCTTTAAATCTTAATAAGCGTTAAATATTTTAGAGTTTCATTATTTTTTAACAATCAGATCCAAGTAGATTGGTTAGCTTAGTGATTTAGAACACCTACTTTGTTATTTTTATTGGAAGGACGGGGTTTTCAGCTAAATCCACATATCTCCTCCGGATTCTGCTTACAGCAAGGCGACTGTAAGAGTTTACCTTACCATATTATAACAGATTGCAGTGCAGTAAAATCATTACTAAACATGAAAACACCTAATAGGCACATTTTTAGATGGCAACTAGCTGTACAAGAGTACAGAGGAAGAATGACAATCACTCACAGAGCAGGAAAATTGCATTCAAATGTGGATTTATTATCCAGAAGTCCTTTGCCAAATGATGCTGACAACCCAGCTTATGTACCTGAAAATGAGGTTATACATATATTTGGGATTTATATAGTGGATTTAGAAGAAGAGTTTATGCAAAATATATTGGAAAATTATTCATCTGATAAAGATTTGTCTACACTATCTACCATTCTTAATGATTCAACAAATGCCTCCATGAGTGCATTAATTAAAACCTTGCCCCCAAAGTATAAAAATGCGTTGGAAAAAGGTAAACTATCAATTGAAGATGGATATATATATTACAGGAAAAAGTTAAGCAATGTAATAGTAATACCACCTTCTATGAAAGAGTTAATGTTGAGTACTTGTCATGATGACATCTTAGCTGGTCATTTTGACTTTAACAAAACATTGACCAGAGTTAAAAATACAGCCTGGTGGATAAACATGAAAGAGGATGTACAAAAATACATTGAAACATGTGACTCTTGTCAGAAATCTAAAAGATTAACTGGGAAGAGAGCTGGGTTGTTACAACAAATAGAGCAGCCAAAAGCTCCATGGGAAATTATAAACATGGATTTTGTAACTGGCTTGCCATTAGCAGGAAAAGAAAGTTTCAATTCTTGCTGGGTAATAGTGGATAGATTAACAAAAATGTGTAAGTTTATCCCTACCCATAAAGAGGTATCTGCTAAAGACTTGGCGTTACTATGGTGGACTCAGATGATGAATACTGCTGGGTTTCCCAAGGCCATAATCTCTGACAGAGATCCTAAATTTACTTCAGAGTTCTGGACATCTTTGATGGAAGTATCAGGTTGTCAATTAAAATTGTCTACAGCACACCATCCACAAACTGATGGGCTGGCTGAGAGGATGATACAAACTCTAGAAGACATGATCAGAAGATATTGTGCCTTTGGATTAGAATACAAAGACAATGAGAAATTCACACATGACTGGGTAACATTAATTCCTGGCCTTGAATTTGCTTATAACAGCACAACTCATTCTGTAACAGAGAAGAAACCATTTGAACTCTGGCTGAGATATGTACCAAATACCCCAGTAAATCATTTAAATAAACTACCAAGGTTGGATATACACCCTGGCACTAAATCCTTTATTCATATGCAACAAATGTGTAGAAAGCATGCAGAAGAATGCATCCAAAAAGCATTTGTATATGAAAAGAAAAGGTGGGACAAATCTCATAAAGAATTTGAATTTAAAAAGGGAGATGAAGTCTTATATCAACACTACATTTTAACTTACAAGGTAATGTTAAATTAAAGGATCCCTTTGTAGGACCTTTTGTAGTAAATAAAATGGTTGGGAATAATGCAGTGGAAGTCATATTATATGCTCCATATGATAGGAAACATCCAGTTTTCCCTATCTCATTATTGAAACCTTACCATGCAAATGATCCTGACTTATTTCCAAAAAGAAGGGGAAGGCCTAAAAATCAACCTGAAGAAATTGTGGAAAAAGCAGAGATTGAAAAAATACTCAAGAAAAGAATCCTTACTAAAGAAAAAGGAACTGAGTATTTACTAAGATTTAAAGGGAAATCAAATGAATTTGATAAATGGATACCTGAAAAAGAAATTTCTAATTTATCCACCCTTCTTAAAAAATTTAAACAGAAATAAATTTCTGTTCAACCAGCTGAGGGGTTAAAAAACCAGTACTCATAATATTTTATAATGTTTTATTTCTTTAAAGTTGAATCTTTAATGCTACAGATTTATTCTGAATACCTGAAAATTACAAATTAATAAAATAAAATGTATAACTTATCATATTTTTTATTGTTTTTTTTGGGTGGGCGAGTGTCAGCCTGTATATCTCCAGGACTGAGTAAAAAGTAATTATAAGTTATGCTAAACACATGAACTATACATGGGAATAATAAATAAGAGTACACAAATAGTATACATAAGTAAAATTATGATAATACACAAAAAATGCCATTATAACACCTTATATACATGCATATATCCACCTTTTATAGGTCTTATGTACTTAATATTAAGTTGGAATATGTTAGGGTAATCTTAAGAACCTTAAGTATAAGGCTACATAATTTTTAAGTACACTTAAAGCTGTTATATTCATTGTTTTATGCAAAAAACAAGAAATGCGCTTTATTTCACTTAAAAGTTGACTATATGCGCTATAAAATTGAGAATATCAAAATTGCGCTTTGACAGATCAATTGGGCTCATTTAGAACTATTGATTTGGCTATTTAAATGCATAAAAATAACACTTTTCAAATTTGGTGTTTTTTATGCCAGAAATGGCTTCTGTGTACTGGCCACATACTGCCTGCTTTTTTCCCGTGTGAATAGCTTCATTTTTAGCAAATTTAGCTTTTTCACACTATAATTACCCCACATTCTACGCCCACTGTGGGGAAACACACTAAAATAGGCGACAGGCGCTTATTTAGTGTCATAGCTTAATTAATAATGCATTGACCTTGTTTATATGCACTAATTTCATTAATAACCTCACTCTTGGCACTTTATTTCATCACCACGCTTAAATTCGCCTAATTTTAGTCAAGGATTTACCCGTGCAAGCGCCTGCCAAG
Organism: Hemileia vastatrix; assembly: GCA_030280995.1. Classification (NCBI taxonomy): domain Eukaryota; kingdom Fungi; phylum Basidiomycota; class Pucciniomycetes; order Pucciniales; family Zaghouaniaceae; genus Hemileia; species Hemileia vastatrix. Next base: position 31,675,687 of record JASXTE010000010.1, on the reverse strand, counting down.
AACTGCATGTAGTTACCCCACATCTCACGCTCTTTTTTAAGTTTTTGGGTGGTTTCTCAGTCAATTTTGGTTATTTTTGAATGGGAATTTCACGTAGTATAATGTCAGGATTAGCCCCATTATTTCTACAGTCAATCCCCCTTATTATTAAGCTATTATTAACCTTAAAAAGTCTCCTTTAGTTTTTAATATTATTGTTTTATACGCATATACTCTCTTTTTGTCTTTTTCTTTAATTTTGATGGATTTCCCTTATTATTACAGGATTTTGGCAGTTGTTACTCTTCTAATTATGTCATGGGTTACTGGGAATGTTGATGGGCATGTCTATTAGTTGTTTAGAGGCGTCATTAACTGTGTATTGGGTGGTATATCAAGGGAATCATTGGGGAACTCAGTGTGTATAAAAGGAGGAGGTTTTTGGGTTGTATTTCTTCATTCTTTATCATTACAATTCAACCAATATAACCAAATAAATTACAATACATATCAATTAGTACTTTTATAAGACTTTTGAATAGTATCTGAACTAAATAATCTATTTTTCTACCAACTACAAAGAGTGTAAGCCATATATAAGAATAGTGAGAATTATATTACTGAGACCTTTATATTTGATTATATTTTACAACTTAGTGGATTAAAACTACAGTATTCATATAGGACCATTAAAATCTTCTAGACAACTGACTATTCAAGCTAGTTCACATCCTTGTACTTGACCTTAGCCTGACAGTTCTTTTACCATGATCAACAACATTACCTGTAGAAGAATATTTATTATTATAAATTCCAACATTTTTATCATACAAATTACTCACAATGAATAGGATGGAAACTTCCCCTGTGCTTTCTTTTTTCTGACTCCCTGATAAGGATTTGCCTGAGATAGTTGATGTTAAGTTTGTGTCCTGGATGGGCTAGGTTGATGAGCTCATTGATACTGTACATTCTTCTGGTAGTTGCTCATGAGATATCCCAACTTTCACTGCTCCACTTCCAGAGTATTTTGATTTTTTGGGAAGAGCTGGGGGTTAGATGGGACTGTAGCTGAGTATGGTGTGTCTGTAAGGGAGGAGGATGTGCCTGTCTTTGAGTCAAGAGCTCCTGAATTTACCCCCAGAGGGTGTCCACCTTTGCCTTGTAGGTCATATTGTTTGCTTTAGTACATTTATGTGACCTGATAAATTGTTTACCTGCTGTGACAGTGGAATATTTTTTATATTTATTCCCTTTAAAGGATTTTCCAGATTTATTAGAGGCTTAACTTCTTTCACAGCTGTTTGGGGAGGGGGGTTTACCACTCCTCCTGAAATTTCCACATCCTGAAGAATTTGATTTATATTTTTCAGTAGAAGAAGTTTTGTATTTCAATTTAGAGGAACTTACAGAGTCAACCTCACATTCTACCTCAATATCATCCACATTTAATTTATCCATGCTTTCAGTAAAGTTACTAGACATGATATTTAAAAAAATAAGGTTATTTTCAACAAGAGTGAGCTGATTTTCTCAAAAGTGGTGTTCAATATGTTAAAAAAATAGAAGTTAAATATTAATATATTACTTGAGTTAAAAAATAATTAATAATAATAAAAAATTTATTAAGATTATTATTTATAAAATAAGAAATAACAATCAAATAATTTATTATTAATAAATTAATGTTTTTTTATAATATAAAATAATAACCACTAATTAGTAAATTGGGAAAAATACAAAAGTGTAAATGTAAACCAATAATAATAATACCAAATATAATTGGAAATAATTGGGACTAGGCACAGAGTACTATTGTTGTCAACCAATATTATCAAAATTTAATGAATAATTAATTTAATAATTTGATCAAAAAATGATGATCTTCTAGGACTAAGATGATGGCTCTATTATTTTTCACTAAAGAAAAAATATATTTAAAAAATTGATCACTTACACTCAGTGTCTCAGAAAAGAAATCTAAGGCTCTTTTATTGCAATAGAAATTTAATATTATAATTGTGAGGTGCAAAGTGAGACTTACTAAAGTGATTGAAAAATCACTAAAATATATATGAATATTAACACTATATAACCCGGAATAGGAAGGCCCAAGTTTTATTCACAGTTGTGGAAAAAAATATTTTTGCATGCATAAGGTGGTCTGTGCGTTAGTCATTCATCCAATTGTCAAAAATTGCCATTTTTTGGTATGGCCCTCAATTGTCAGCCGGTTTTCTAGAAGTAATAAGAAACAAAGGAAGAAGAAGATTAAAAAGAAGAGGAAGGGGAAGAGGAGGGAGAAGAAGGGAAAAAAAATAATGATGACTGTAGGAATTTATTAGAGGCTTGTAATAAATTGGAGTTATATATGATTTTTGTAAGTACTGTCTTTTCTCTTCATAATCAAAACTATTAAATAGTATTAAAAATACTCTCTTAATGCACCTATAGATGTATGATACTTGTCAGTGTATCTAGTATATAAGTATGATTTGATAGTATTTATTAATGGTCCTACTACTTATTGATAAATGATTTAGTGATTAAACCTCAGGGGAAGACCAATAAAATAGTTATACTCAAATAAAACTCACAATACTTGGATTTAAATGCGTGCTAGTGGTGGAAAATAGATAAATAGAATAGGGGGTATCAATGTTGACCAATCTGCAATTAAATTAATTTCAGAAAATAATCTGCATACCCCAATTATCTTCTGGAATTATTTTTGCTAATAATTGGGTTATTAGACACTTTACGTGTCAATTTTCACCTCTTATCCAACATTTTTTCACTCAATTTTTCATAACCACATCTTGGAGAACTTTCTGTAATAACCACATCTTGACCTACTTTCTGCCATAACCACATCTTGGACTACTCTCTGGATATGGCTTCTAACTTGCTGCACACTCACATTATCATCCCATCCTGTCCATTATATCCACTCAGAACCCCTCACCATCTCATCTGCTTGTTTCGGCTCCTTTTCATCTCGCTATCTCATCTGCTTGTTTCTGCTCCTTTTCATCTTCATTTATATTTTAACATGCCTTGTCATCCTAGATCTTCTCAAAGGCAGTCATCACCCAGTTGTTCTTCAAATCCCACTACTCCCTCTTTCCCCTGCTCAGCCGAGAAATCTAAGACCGATCAATTAAAGAAAGATGATCATCTCATTCTTATCAACTGGCTGAAAACCAAATCTAACTATGATTCTTGTTTTGGTACTGAGTATTCAACTAAAGTAGGATAGCCCCCAGCATCAAAAGTTAATGGCTATCTTTTAATGGAAAATGAATTACGGAATAAGACCAAGGGAAGGATTGATCTTTTGCCTAAAAAGATGTCTGAACACTTCAAGCATTACCAAGCCAAATACAAGAAGGCAAAGGCTCTTTCATCTTCAACTGGTTCTGTGGTTACGGACATTGATATAACTAAGGGTATCACATCCATAGACAATAAACTTGAATCTTTATGTCCTTACTTTAAAGAGATAGATGCAATTTTTGGAGAGCGAGCCAATGTTAATCCTGTAAACATGTTAGATGGAGAAGATCCTATCTCCTAACATGATGTTGAAGAAAATCTTTTCCCATTCTCTTCCTCCACTCAAGCCTCCCCTCATTTGAATGAGACAAATCTAGATAGCTTTTCTGTAGATCCTATTGGTGATTTAACCCAGCCAAACCTAACTCAGGTCTGTCTCTTTTTTCTTTTATCTTATCATTTCTATTTTTTATTTACTTATCTTTTTCTTATTTCTAAAAGGCTGACAAACAGACCCAGGATCCTCAATCAATTGAGTCTGAAGGTAGTGAAAATGATGAGGAGGAAAATATGACCTTGAATAAGAAGCGTAGGGCTTCATGTAGTCTAAATTTCCACTCACAAAGAAGACAAAAAAGTGATACTTCATCACGAACCCCTTTTTTGTCTATGGAACAATTTTTAGAGAAACGTGATGCTGGTAAGTGATACCATACCTCTTATTACTTTACTCTATTTCATGTCTCCTTTGAAAATTTGATGATCCCCCACCCCTGGATTTTTTTGAAGTAAGGGGTGGGTATCACCAAAATTCTTTCATGTCATGAATCTTGAAAGTCTTATATGAAACTTTGGCTTTAATACCCCCTGCATTTTACTGTTATCCCCAAATTCTTACGTTTCAAGAATTTCAAAAGTCTTATAAGAAATTTTGGCAAAACCCCCCATGGATTTTATTGAAGTAAGTGATGGGTATCACCCAAATATTTACAAGTCAAAAAAATTCTATATCTGTTTAAAAAAATTGGCAATACTCTCCCCTGCATTTTATTGAAGCAAGGGGTGGGTATCACTAAAATTTTTCTAAGTCATCAATTTCACATGTCAGATTTGAAAATTTGGCAATACCCCCCCCCTGCATTTAATTGAAGTAAGGGGTGGAAGTCATCTAAATTTGATATAATTACATTAATTATTAAATAAATATCTAATATATATCAATTTCTCTTGTTTAAAGTAATGACAATTCCTCAAGCCAAAATGCAGATCAATTCTAGAAACAAAAGCTTGGGACTTTCCACAGGTATAGGCTAGAGAAACCCCATGAAACAAATAAATGTTATCATGATTACCTGTTATACAACCAAAGGTCGTTGGCTCATCACTTTACTTGAGCAAATTGATATATAAAAATTGTTTAATAAAAATTTATGAAAAAATATATAATTTTCTATGACAACTCTAATCCCCATACTTTTTGGATCTAGATAAAGTTTTTTTAAATCAATTAACTTTACCTTCTTTCTTTACCTTGTTGATTCTTTGAATCAACTTATGACTGATTTGAAATGAGCAACCAAAATGTGTTAAATCTTGACAGGATTCCAAACCAGGAGGAGATTTGGTTGTTTGATGATCATCCTTAGAAGAATTCCAAATAGTTTCGATGATACCATTTCCCAAACAAAAATCAATGATGCACCGGTGGTCTGGAAAATATAAACCATGTCCTTTGATTTTAGCTGGAGATGGTATTGGTTGGTCAGTTATCGGATTGATATATGAGAATATACTAAAAGTAAGAAATTTGGCATCATTTCTATCAATATGAATCCTATTGTGGAATCCAGAATGAGTGATAATAACATTAGAAAATAAAACATATTCGTGGCTGATATCTTCCCATTTTGAGTCACACCGATTTGGTATTCCAACTTTGGTTGCAAGTTCATGATTTTTTTCAAATTCTTTATTACAGAGCTTTTTGAGTCGAAGAGCAAGAAAAGAGTTAAAGGAAAGTAGAGTGTCCCATAAGCAAAATTCTTCATCTTTTTGAGCTTTAGTGATATTCTTGACCAATGAATATATGCCTATATAAATGAAATAAGTGAAATGATATTAAGAATGGAAAAAAAATTATTAGACATACCAAGAGGATATCCTTTAACAAAACCTGGTCTCCAATCAAAACTGATCATGATACCACCGAACAAATTTGTATTCCTTATAGGTAATCGAACCAAAGCCATTTTATAAAGATTTATGATAAGATCCAATAGTTGATTAAAAGATTCATCTTTTACACCATCAAATGAATGAACTTCCAAAATGATTTGAGCCTTATAAGTATTAATGATAACTGCAACAACTCAATCATCACCAAATTTGGTTAGATATTTAATATCTTCTGGTAATTTTTTCAGATATTGATTTTTTTTATCTACTTTAGTTTTATGAAAAAAAATTTTTGGGATATGGCAATAATAACTTTCACAGAGAATTTTTTTTCAGATAGCTTTTCTTCTGATGAGACTGATTATTTTTAATTTTTTTGATGATTTAGATGATGAATTTTTTTGTTAGATATCTTTTCTTCTGATGAGACTGATTATCTTTAATTTTTTTTGGATGATTTAGAAGAAGAAATTTTTTTTCAGATATCTTTTATTCTGATGAGACTGATTATCATTAATTTTTTTTGATGATTTAGAAGATGATTGTATTGAATTTGATTTTTAAGAAGATGATAGAGATGATAAAGATGAAGATGATAAAGAGGATAAAGATGAAGATGATAGAGAAGTAAGGGGTGAATCTGAAGAAGACATTTATTTGATCTGAAAAAAATTTAAATGTCAAAAAAAAATTCAACACATATTTTTTAAAAAAAAACTCACGTAATAATATCTTTTAAAATAAAATTTAAAGCAATATCCTTTTAAAAAAATAAAAAAAAATTTAAAACAAAAAAAAAATTTAAAAATTTTCAGTAAAAATTATTTCAAAAAAAATACAAAAGAAAACCTGAAGTTTGGTTAAAAAAACCTTCACAGAAAATCCTGTCAAAATAATAAAAAATAAAAAATAAAATAAAAATTTTTAAAAGAAAAATCAGAACAAATAAAATTAAAAAAAATAATTCAGTAAAATTGTTTGTAAGAAAAATTAAAAATTAATATGTAAACCTTTTTTGTATTGTGGGGTCATGAGGCACCTAAAGAGGTGGGAAAGGGGGATTTGAGACAGGCAAGGAGGGTGAAATAAGGGGGTCTTGAGGAAGGTAAAGAGAGGGGAGAAGGAATGACTTGAGGCAGGTAAAGAGAGAGAAAAAGGGGTGAAATGGGGCAGCTAAAGAGGGTGAAGGAGAGAAAAAAAAAGAAAAAAAAAAGCTAGTATAACCTTGAAAATAAAAAAAGGACTTAAAAATAAAAATAAAAACCAAAAAAAAACCAAAAAACAAAAAAAAGCAAAAAAAAATAATTCATGATTAGAAAATAAAAAACAAGAAAAAAGAAAAAAAAAGACTTACCTGGTGAAATGAGTTGAGAAAATAAAAGTAACAAAAATATTTGAGTGATGTTTGAGGAGAGGATGAAAAGGATATGAGTGATGAATGAAAAAAAAAATCACTGACAAAATATGTGATTTCATGTTGAGCTGGTGAAAGAAAACCAATGAGCCATCCAAAAAAAATATCTTCACCGTAGATTTCAAAAAAAAAAATGAATATGCAACAAACCAAAATACCAAATCAAGTGAATGAAGTACACAAGAAGGACATTTGGAGAGTAAAAAAAAAATTAAAAGGGTGGTGAAGAGAAATGTTGGAGAGTAAGAGGCATAATGACGAAGTGTATGCTGGTTGAATGAATGTTTTGTGATTCAAGGCAGGGGAGAGCTGGTGCTGGTTCAGGATCCTCTTCTTCATAAAGATCATTCCACTCATCCTTTAAATCATTTATGATATTTTGTAGTATAATGCAAGTCATGATCCAATGATTTGCAGTTTTGATCTCCAATTTTTTTTGAAATTGGATTCTGAGCTCCCGAAAAATTGTACCTTAAAAATACCTATAGCATGTTCAATTCATACTCTTAATTGGGCAAGGTGATAATTAAATTTAGTTTTGGGGTCATTTTCTAAGGTTGCACCATGGAAAGCAGGTATAATGTACTTATCACACGCATATGCTGAGTCTGCAAGGAGGTACTGAGATTCGTCAAAGTATAAGTCAGGGGTTTGAGAAATCCTCATTCTTTGGAAGACGGAAGAGTCATGACATGAACCAGGGCAGCCACTATAAAAAGCAATAAATTTATTATTGAAATTGCATACAAGTTGAACGGCAATAGAGTATCTAGAAAGAAGATAAAAAGTTAGTTTATGAAGGATGATAAATCGGAGAAGATTTTGAAAAAACCTTTTTTTGCAATCAAAATAATGGTTGCCATCATGAGCAGGCTTTTGACTCAAAGTTATAGTTGTGCCATCAACAAATCCTACGCAGCCAGGGAAACCTTCAGCTTGCATTACTTGAGAGGATTCAAGTCGCTGTTCTGGAGTTGGCCAAGCAAGTGTTTGAGACTTGAGGGAAAGGATAGCAATAATACAGCGCTTGGTGTATAATATCACGGTACCATATCCTATGTTAAAGAGATTATGAAAACTTCTTACAGCAGCACTGTTTCCATTTGAGCCAAAGCGACATAGTGCAACAGCAAGTTGGATGGCAGGATTACCCTGTTTGTTATGGGAATTGTTTTAAAAGATAGGATGATCAGAGATGAGTTGATAAAGTTTGAAGAAAGAATCGGTGAAATTTAAAATATTTGAGTGAAGTTTAGTTCAGAAATGTTGAAAATGGAGCAGAGATCATATCTGGGATCATGATGAAACTTTTCCCCCCTTGGGTTTATGTAACACTTTTTGGAAAGAAAAGACATAAAGGCTAAAGCATCATCCAAATCAGAGTCTGTTTTACAGTAAAGAAATAAAATTCAAGTAATAGAATTCATGGTTGATTGAAGTAGCTTCCTAGTAGTGAGGTGTTTCATAGTGTCAGTGGAAGACTTATGTGATGAAGGAAGTGGGAATTCACCACCAAATGTGCAGTTGGGGTGTATAGATAGAAAAAAAACTTAAAGTTTTTGCCACCAAAATTAAGTATCATAGAGTGAGGAAATACTTACGGATGGGATCAGAAATTATAAGTCATGTGACTCTCTTAAAAATCCATCATGGATGTGATGAGTTTAGGATCAGGAATTAGGGATGTAAATTGGGGTATAAGAGGCAGGATAATGCATTATTGTGGAGTCCTTATCCACTAGCCTCTGGGCTAGTAGATAAGAATCTTCTGCAATTAATAATGTCTGATCCTGGAAAAATAATTCTTGATCCTTAATTGTGGATCAGTCAACTTTGATACCACCTAATATATTTTTTAGCTTATATAATGATAATATCAATTTATTAAGGCTTTATAATAAATTTCTAAATGATAATAATTGTGTTATAATGTTTATTTGAATTTTAGTAAGTAATTGATGTCTAATAACCACCAAAATCCTCCCTTACTTATACCAAAATCCACTGGAGTGCACAGATCTTCAATCCAGATGATGTCACTGCTATCCCCGGAAAATATAGCACTGTGAGGGCCCATAACCTCGCCATGGCATCCACTTCAAGCAGATTCAACACCCAGACCTCCAGTAAGGACCCTCAATCACAATTAATGATAACACAGACCCATACCATAAATAGAAAATCCAGATAAAAACGGATACCATAAAGAAACAGGTAAAATAACTCATCTAAAGAGAATATAATGAAACCCAAAGCATATAAAGGAAAAAAATGAAATTTACAAGCCCCCAATAACATCCCCAAGCATCCTTATTAACCCAGAATTGACCTTCCAACCCATAAATCTGTGAATATCTATCCAAGGAAGCAGAGTAAGTTGTCCAAACTGTGTGTATGCGCCTGAAATAGATGTATATGCTTCTTTAGGCTTTGAGTCCACTTAATACGTCCATATGACCTAAAATTAGCCGATAAAAAAAGGTTATAGGGTATTAAGAGGCTAAAACTCACTAATATACCTAAATATACATAATATACTGCATATTTCACTGAATATGAGATTTATGTATACATATAAGCTTATGTATGTCAATAATTACTTAATATCACTTAAGATAAATATATTAATACTCCATTAACACGTTAATAAGTATTATTAGGCTATGGATAAGCTATTTAAACTACTATAATTTATATAATAGAGTAATAATTATATATATATGTAAAATAATAATATATATTATTATTTTAACCTTATTTTTAAGATATAAGCTTAATGTACTTAAGGTTATCTTATTTTAAGTATAATAAATACTCATTCCTAGGGATATCTAGGCTGACAATACTTTTATTTATTATTTAAAGGGATATTTGCCTCAGTATAATTTATAAACTTTAATATAAGTTTTTATTTGATTTATTATAATAATGAACTGTAGCATAAGAAAAATAATTTAATTGATGAGGCTTCAGGGGATTACCTAATGCCTTTATATAGGTAAGGGGTGTGTGAAGCGTTAAAAAAACATATACATGGAAAGTAAGATAAGATAAAACATTAATAAAAATATATGTGGCAATAATATAAGGGGAAAACATGAAAAACTTAACAAATATGAGTAAGAGCCTAAATTTCCACTACTTCAATCCCAAAAATGGTTTTTAAATTTAATTGAAAAATTAAGATAAATTGAAGTACAAGAGTATTCATCCCAGCTATGATCTATTCCATCCAATATGACTGACTCACACCACATTAGGGAAAATTTCCCAAAAAAATATATTAATTTAGAAGTAATTTACTCATCAAGAAATTTGTAACTATTTTTGTCAGTGTATGCTAGTGTTTAAGTATGATATAATAGTAAATATTTATGGTCCAACTACTTATTATAAAATTATTTAGTGATTAAACATCAGGAGAAGAGTAATAAAATAGTTATTCTCAATATAAACTAACAATACTGGGATGTTATGTGTGCTATTGGTGGAAAATAGATCAATAAAATTTAGTTATATCTTATAAAAAGGTAATATCCATTTATAAATTCTTTATAATATATTTATATATTATAATAATTGTTTTATAATGTTTTTTTGAAGTGTAGTAAGTAAGTGATGCCCAATAACCCATCAAATCCTCCCTTACTTATACCGAAATCCACTGGAGTGCACAGACCTTCAATCTAGATGATGTCACTTCTATCCCCGGAAATTACAGAACTGTGAGGGCCAATAACCTCCCTGTGCCGTCCAATTCTAGCAGTTTAAACAACCAGACTTCCAGTAAGGACCCCCCATCTCTATTAATGATACCACAGACCCATACCATAAATAGAATAAACAGATTAAAGCGGATACCATAAAGAAACAGGTAAAATAACACATCCAAAGTGTATAGAATGAAACCCCAAAGCATATAACAGAACAAAATCAACTTTCCAAGCCCCAAATAACATCTCCAAGCATCCATATTAACCCAGTAATCATATTCCAACCCATAAATCTGTGAAAATACATCAAAGGAAGCATATTAAGTTGTCCAAACTGGATATATACGCCTGAAAAAGGTGTATATGCTTGTGTAGGAATTGTGTGTCCACTGAATACTTCCATATGACCTAAAATAAGCAGAAAAATAAATTAAATTGGCTATATAGAGGTTTAAACCCACTTATAGACCTATATATACATGATATAACTACATATTTCAATGAATATGAGGTTTATGTATATATATAAGCTTATGTATGTCTAAAAATACTTCATATCAAATGAGATAATTATATCATGACTCTATTAACACCTTAATAAGTACTATAGGGATATTGATAGGCTATTTAAACTACTATAAGTCATATAATAGTGTAATAATTATATATATAAGCATTATAACCATATATATAAGTATTATAACATTGATTTTAACTTATAAGCTTAATGAAATCAAGGTTATCTTCTTTTAAACATAATTATTACTCAGTCCTGTGGATATCTAGGCTGAAATTTTTTCACATTATAAATTCTCTGGATAAAATGTTGCCAATCTGAGACAGGCTTCCCATCAAAAGTTGAATATCTGTTCATATTTTTCCAATTCTTTTTATGAGAAGAATTTTCAAATTTATGTTAGTTTTTTTTTCCATACTAAGAACTTATTTGAGTCTTAAAAATTTCTTAGAAAATTCATCATGGAGACTATGGGACTTATTTCCAAGAGCTCTATTTTTAGAGCTTAAATCTCTTTCCTTTTTCCTAAGAGTAGTAATTTATGGCTCATTTCTCACTAACTTCTGTGAATGTTTCCAAGAATATGGGCCAGAACAGAATCATGAATTGAAGGTATAGAAAAATTTCAAACCTCTTGTTTCTCAAATATTCCTCCATGACTCCCAATTTTTCTATTAAGGTAGAGATTTCAGCTACTTTAAGGTTTAAAGTGCCAAATGATGATTTTTTATTAGAATCAATTGTTTCAACTTTATCATTTAGTTTTTTAAGCTCAGATTTACAAAATTCACATTAATTTTTTAATTTGAACGTTTATTGGATCACATTTTCAGTAAACCAAGGTTGTAAATTGCTATAAAAATTACCCAATTTAGCTACCTTATGCTCTAAATGCTTTGTTAAAGCTGTAAAACTTTGTAATTGTACTGGAGTTCAGAAGAAAAACTTGTCAAATTTGAAATTTTGTCTCTCAATGATTTATTTTATTTACTCAGTTTACTAATTGAAACTTCAAACTCATAAAAATTGACTTTTTATTGAATATCAAATTTATCTTGAGCTCCAGGATTGGAAGTACAATTCAACTGAAAATTATTGAATTTTTTGAGTAAATCTTTCATAACTTCAAAAGCGTCAGAATCCTTAATTGTATCTAAATTGGCAGAATTTCTCAATATTCTAATCGAAATAGTCTCAAGTAATTTAACTTACTCATAAATCTAACTAATAGTGGTATAATTACTAAAAACTCTATTAAAATTTGGATGGAGAATTGTTAGTGAGAGTTGAGGTAATATAAAAATATGCTGCACTTATCAAGGCCTCTGAGGAGCTACTGATTTCCCATTCTTTTTTTTGTGGTAAGGATGAGGGTGCTGAAACGCTTGGTGTGTGAATCTTGATGAACCTACTTAGGGCAGGTTGTTCTGAAAATTCTTTTCTTACCATTCTTGCTGCAATTTTGGAACCAAAATTTCTTCTTGATCTGCAGAAGGAGGAGGTGGCTGATTCTGCTCTGATTGATTTTGGGTTTGAGGTGGAAAAAGGGTGGGGAAGAGTTTTTCAATCTGTTTCTAAAAAATTTCCTGGAACATCTTTTGTACATTTTTCAATAATTCTTGTAACTTTGATACTATTTCCATCTAACCTTCTATGGCTTTAAGCTGGTAGAATATATTGAAAAATTGATTTTCTGTGGAAAAATTTTAAATTCTGAAGCCTTTTGGAAGCTCTTCTGTTAGTTGAAGATTTTTGAGAGTTTTTTTCTTCTCCAGTAATAAGATTTCTGGTTTATTTTCCAATTTTTCAACTGTTGACTCCACTTTGACATCCAGAATATCCAAATATTTTTACATCACTATGTCCAGTAACATTATTCTCAGAGTATTTTTTAAATATTATTTTTGAGGTATAACTTACTGATTCCTCATCATAATTAATTTTGGTCTCAGTATTTTCTATTCTTTTACTTATAAAATCTTAAAAAACTAATTAAAATATTCAGATTATACTATTGGTGAAGAAATAAAAAATTCAAGACAACTTAAATGTTTATTTAATCAAAAAACTTTAAAAAATTTATATGTGAAAAAATTATAATTATTTAATGGTAATTCTGTTTTATATTGTATAAATTTTTTATTAAAAACTAATTACCATTTTTATATATTTTTATTATTATTAGGTGGTATCAAAGTTGACTGATCCACAATTAAGGATCAAGAATTATTTTTCCAGGATCAGACATTATTAAATGCAGAAGATTCTTATCTACTAGCCCAGAGGCTAGTGGATAAGGACTCCACAATAATGCATTATCCTGCCTCTTATACCCCAATTTACATCCCTAATTCCTGATCCTAAACTCATCACATCCATGATGGATTTTTAAGAGAGTCACATGACTTATAATTTCTGATCCCATCCGTAAGTATTTCCTCACTCTATGATATATAATTTTGGTGGCAAAAACTTAAGTTTTTTTTCTATCTACACACCCCAACTGCACATTTGGTGGTGAATTCCCACTTCCTTCATCACATAAGTCTTCCACTGACAACTATGAAACGCCTCACTACTAGGAAGCTACTTCAATCAACTATGAATTCTATTACTTGAATTTTATTTCTTTACTGTAAAACAGACTCTGATTTGGATGATGCTTTAGCCTATATGTCTTTTCTTTCCAAAAAGTGTTACATAAACCCAAGGGGGGTAAATTTTCATCATGATCCCAGATATGATCTCTGCTCCATTTTCAACATTCCTGAACTAACCTTCACTCAAATATTTTAAACTTCTTCTGATTCTTTCTTCAAACTTTATTAACTCATCTCCAAACATCCTATATTTCATAACAATTCTAAAAATAAACAGTATGATCCTACTATTCAACTTGCTGTTGCACTATGTTGTTTTGGCACAAATGGAAATGGTGCTGCTGTAAGATGTTTGGAAAATCTCTTTACCATAGGATATGGGATGTTGATACTATACACCAAGCACTGTGTGATTTCCATCCTTTCTCTCAAGTCTCAAACACTTGCTTGGCCAACTCCACAACAGCAACTTGAATCCTCCCAAGTAATGCAAGCTGAAGGTTTCCCTGGCTGTGTAGGATTTGTTGATGGAACAACTAGACCTTTGATTAAAAAGCCTGCTCATGATGGCAACCATTTTTTTGATTGCAAAAAAAGTTTTCTTCAAAATGTTCTCCATTTTCATATCTTTCATAAACTGATTTTATATCTTTCTTGTGGATACTCTATTTCTGTTCAACTTGTAGGTGATGTCAATTATAAATTTATTGCTTTTCACAGTGGCTGCCCTGGTTCATGTCATGAACCTTCCATCTTCCAAAGAATGAGGATTTCTCAAATTCCTTACTCATACTTTAATGAATCTCAATATCTCCTTTCAGGCTCAGCATATGCAAGTCAAAAGTACATTATACCTGTTTTCTGTGGGGCAACTTTAGAAAATGACCCCAAAACCACCTTTAATTATCACCTTTCCTAACAAGAGTATGGAATTAAAATTCTTTTGGGATTTTAAAGGGAAGATTTTCTAGTCTCCGGGAACTCAGAAACTAATTTCAAAAAAAATGGAAATAAAAACTGCAAATCATTCAATCATGACTTGTGTTATACTCCACAATATCCTAGCTGATTTAAAGGATGGGTGGAATGATCTTTATGAAGAAGAGGATCCTGAACCATCACCGGCTCTCCCCTCCCTTGAATCAAAAAACATTTATTCAACTGGCATATGCTCTGTCATTAAGCCTATTACTCTCCAACATCTCTCTTCACCACCCTTTGAAATTTTTTTTTACTCTCCCAATTTTCATGTTCCATGTTTTATTCACTTGTGTTATTTTCATGATCCATGTTTTATTCACTTTTGTTGGTTGTTTTTTTTTTGGAATAACTATAATTTTGAATTTTCTGTCAATTCTCTTTTTTGGGTGCCTCATTTTTTTCATTTCATCAGCTCAACATGAAATCACATATTTTCTGCAATCACATGATTCTTCACTGTCTCATTTTTTCATTCATCCTTTATATCAATTTCCTCCTCTCCTCAAAAGTCCCTCAAATATTTTCAATTTTTCTATTTTCTCATCTCATCTCTCCAGGTAAGTCATTTTTTTCTTATTTTTGTTTTTTTTACTTGCTAATAATTTATTTTTTCTCTTTATTTTGTCCTTTTTTTTTTGTCCTGTAATTGTTTTTTTTTGGTTTTCAAGGTTAGACTAATTTTGTTTTTGTTTTTATCTTTTTTATCTTTTTTTTTCTTTTTTTCTCCCTCCTTCATCCCCCTTGCTCTCCTCCTTGTCTCCCTCCATACCCTCCTTTCTCCCCTTCCTGGCCACCTCAAGTCCCCCCCTTTACCCCCTCAATCCCCCCTTTAACCCCTGGTAATCAATATAAGAGTCATGCACAAGATACGGTTGAAAGCTTGAAACAATTTCTAAATTGGAATTACACCCTGGCGTTAAATCTTTTGTTCAAATGCAACAACTGTGCAGAAAACATGCTCAGAATTGTATTGATAACACATTTGAGTATGAAAAGAAAAGATGGGATAAATCCCATAAAGAGCACACATTTGGTGAAGGTGATGAAGTGTTGATATCTACTGTCCATTTCAATTTCCAGGGTAACATCAAGTTGAAAGATCCTTTTGTAGGGCCTTTTGTTTTTAAAAGAATGATTGGAGATAATGCAGTTGAAGTTGTGTTATAATCTCCATATGATATAAAACATCCTGTTTTCCCTATCTCCCTGCTGAAACCTTATACTTCCAACAGTGATTTATTCCCTAAAAGAAGAGGAAGACCTAAGAAAAATCTTCAAGAAATCACTGAAACTGCTGAAATTGATAAAATTCTGAATGTTAGAATTGTCACTTCTGAAAAAGGTGTTGAGTATTTGCTAAGATATAAAAATAAGTCATCTGAATATGATGCATGGATACCAGGTAAAGAAATTTCAAACCTTCCTACTCTGTTAAAAAATTATAAAAAGAAAAAATAATTGCATTTTTTTATTGTTTTTTTAGAGTGAGGGAGTGTCAGCCAGGCTGTTCCACGAGACCAGTAAATAAACATCCAATTTTATTGAAATCAAAAGAGGATATAATAATTTCAGCTTATGTATTTACCTTAAATTTATATTACATAATATATTATATAAATATTTTATTTTATAAGTAAAATAAATTTTATATTGATTTGATTATCATATAAATTAAGTATAGGTTGTTTTAAGAATATTAAAATATTTAGTTTTTGATAATTGAGCAGAGAGAAAATAAAAGTACTTACTATATTAACCACACTGTCCCTCGTCCACTTTGTCTTTTAGACCCATTATTTCATTGTCCAATTCCTTTTACTCCCCTCTCTTCCCTTCTATTTTACTCCTATCATTTTAATCTCCCTTTTCAACCTTCCTTTTTACCTTCTTCTAGACAAGCCAACATAAAGCATCTCCAACTTTATTTTCTTGTCAAGAATTTACCCATTTTGGCTGTCTATTCGAAGTAAATTAAGTTGATATTAGTCTTATTAATAATCAAAAAAAAATCAGATAAAAAATTGTTCTTAGTATATCTTTCAAGTATGATAACTAAAATATTATAAAAGTTTTTCTATCATTAAATATTTTCATCCATTTTTTTCTTTTTTTTTCTCATTTATTAAATTTTTTTATATTTTTTGAATTTTTTAAAATTTCCTTTTTATTTTTATTTTTTTCAATTTTATTTTTCCTTTTAAATTTTTTCTGCATTTACATTTTGATTTGTCTCTTCCAATTTTTTTTAAATTTATGTCAAGATAAATTACTGGTTTTATATGATGGTTCATTTGGCCTTAGGTTGTTCTACTGTCTATTATATAAAATATGAAAACTTGATTGGGACTGGTGAAAATAATTGGTTGAAGAAATTTTCATTTTTAATTTTTTTTCATTTAATTTTGGATTTATCTCTTCCAATTTTTCTTTTAAATTTGGTCAAGATAGATTACTGGTTTTATATAATGGTGCATCTGGCCATAGGTTGCTCTACTGGCTATTATATAAAATAGGAAAACATGATTGGGACTGGTGAAAATAATTGGTTGAAGAAATTTTCATTTTTAATTTTTTTTTCTATTTGATTTCTTTGATTAAATAAATTTCAGGGGGGTATTGCCAAATTTTCATATGAGTCTTGCAAAAAAAAATTGACTTGAAATTTTGGAGATACCTATCCCTTACTTCAATAATGTCAGGCTAGGGTCAAGTACAAGGACGTGAACTAGCTTGAATAGTCAGTTGTCTAGAAGATTTTAATGGTCCTATATGAATACTGTAGTTCTAATCCACTAAGTTGTAAAATATAATCAAATATAAAGGTCTCAGTAATATAATTCTCACTATTCTTATATATGGCTTACAATCTTTATAGTTGGTAGAAAAATAGATTATATAAATTCAGATACTATTCAAAAGTCTTATAAAAGTACTAATTGATATGTATTGTAATTGGTTTGGTTATATTGGTTGAATTGTAATGATAAAGAATGAAGAAATACAACCCAAAAACCTCCTCCTTTTATACACACTGAGTTCCCCAATGATTCCCTTGATGTACCACCCAATACACAGTTAATAACGCCTCTAAACAACTAATAGACACTCCCATCAACATTCCCAGTGACCCATGACATAATTAGAAGAGTAATAACCGCCAAAATCCTGAAATAATAAGGGAAATCCATCAAAATTAAAGAAAAAGACAAAAAGAGAGTATATGCGTATAAAACAATATTATTAAGGACTAAAGGAGACTTTTTAAGGTTAATAATAGCTTAATAATAAGGGGGATTGACTGTAGAAATAATGGGGCTAATCCTGACATTATACTACGTGAAATTCCCATTCAAAAATAACGAAAATTGACTGAGAAACCACCCAAAAACTTAAAAAAGAGCGTGAGATGTGGGGTAACTACATGCAGTTCTTGGCAGGCTCTTGCACGGGTAAATCTTTGACTAAAATTAGGCGAATTTAAGCGTGGTGATGAAATAAAGTGCCAAGAGTGAGGTTATTAATGAAATTAGTGCATATAAACAAGGTCAATGCATTATTAATTAAGCTAGGACACTAAATAAGCGCCTGTCGCCTATTTTAGTGTGTTTCCCCACAGTGGGCATAGAATGTGGGGTAATTATAGTGTGAAAAAGCTAACTTTGCTAAAAATGAAGCTATTCACACGGGAAAAAAGCAGGCAGTATGTGGCCAGTACACAGAAGCCATTTCTGGCATAAAAAACACCAAATTTGAAAAGTGTTATTTTTATGCATTTAAGTAGTCAAATCAATAGTTCTAAATGAGCCCAATTGATCTGTCAAAGCGCAATTTTGATATTCTCAATTTTATAGCGCATATAGTCAACTTTTAAGTGAAATAAAGCGCATTTCTTGTTTTTTGCATAAAACAATGAATATAACAGCTTTAAGTGTACTTAAAAATTATGTAGCCTTATACTTAAGGTTCTTAAGATTACCCTAACATATTCCAACTTAATATTAAGTACATAAGACCTATAAAAGGTGGATATATGCGTGTATATAAGGTGTTATAATGGCATTTTTTTGTGTATTATCATAATTTTACTTATGTATACTATTTGTGTACTCTTATTTATTATTCCCATGTATAGTTCATGTGTTTAACATAACTTATAAGTTCTTTTTACTCAGTCCTGGAGATATACAGGCTGACACTCGCCCACCCAAAAAAAACAATAAAAAAAATGATAAGTTATACATTTTATTTTATTTAATTTGTAATTTTCAGGTATTCAGAATAAATCTGTAGCATTAAAGATTCAACTTTAAAGAAATAAAACATAATAAAATATTATGAGTACTGGTTTTTTAACCCCTCAGCTGGTTGAACAGAAATTTATTTCTGTTTAAATTTTTAAGAAGGGTGGATAAATTAGAAATTTCTTTTTCAGGTATCCATTTATCAAATTCATTTGATTTCCCTTTAAATCTTAGTAAATACTCAGTTCCTTTTTCTTTAGTAAGGATTCTTTTCTTGAGTATTTTTTCAATCTCTGCTTTTTCCACAATTTCTTCAGGTTGCTTTTTAGGCCTTCCCCTTCTTTTTGGAAATAAGTCAGGATCATTTGCATGGTAAGGTTTCAATAATGAGATAGGGAAAACTGGATGTTTCCTATCATATGGAGCATATAATATGACTTCCACTGCATTATTCCCAACCATTTTATTTACTACAAAAGGTCCTACAAAGGGATCCTTTAATTTAACATTACCTTGTAAGTTAAAATGTAGTGTTGATATGAGGACTTCATCTCCCTTTTTTAATCCAATTTCTTTATGAGATTTGTCCCACCTTTTCTTTTCATATTCAAATGCTTTTTGGATGCATTCTTCTGCATGCTTTCTACACATTTGTTGAATATGAATAAAGGATTTAGTGCCAGGGTGTATATCCAACCTTGGTAGTTTATTTAAATGATTTACTGGGGTATTTGGTACATATCCCAGCCAGAGTTCAAATGGTTTCTTCTCTGTTACAGAATGAGTTGTGCTGTTATAAGCAAATTCAAGGCCAGGAATTAATGTTACCCAGTCATGTGTGAATTTCTCATTGTCTTTGTATTCTAATCCAAAGGCACAATATCTTCTGATCATGTCTTCTAGAGTTTGTATCATCCTCTCAGCCAGCCCATCAGTTTGTGGATGGTGTGCTGTAGACAATTTTAATTGACAACCTGATACTTCCATCAAAGATGTCCAGAACTCTGAAGTAAATTTAGGATCTCTGTCAGAGATTATGGCTTTGGGGAACCCAGCAGTATTCATCATCTGAGTCCACCATAGTAACGCCAAGTCTTTAGCAGATACCTCTTTATGGGTAGGGATAAACTTACACATTTTTGTTAATCTATCCACTATTACCCAGCAAGAATTGAAACTTTCTTTTCCTGCTAATGGCAAGCCAGTTACAAAATCCATGTTTATAATTTCCCATGGAGCTTTTGGCTGCTCTATTTGTTGTAACAACCCAGCTCTCTTCCCAGTTAATCTTTTAGATTTCTGACAAGAGTCACATGTTTCAATGTATTTTTGTACATCCTCTTTCATGTTTATCCACCAGGCTGTATTTTTAACTCTGGTTAATGTTTTGTTAAAGTCAAAATGACCAGCTAAGATGTCATCATGACAAGTACTCAACATTAACTCTTTCATAGAAGGTGGTATTACTATTACATTGCTTAACTTTTTCCTGTAATATATATATCCATCTTCAATTGATAGTTTACCTTTTTCCAACGCATTTTTATACTTTGGAGGCAAGGTTTTAATTAATGCACTCATGGAGGCATTTGTTGGATCATTAAGAATGGTAGATAGTTTAGACAAATCTTTATCAGATGAATAATTTTCCAATATAGTTTGCATAAACTCTTCTTCTAAATCCACTATATAAATCCCAAATATATGTATAACCTCATTTTCAGGTACATAAGCTGGGTTGTCAGCATCATTTGGCAAAGGACTTCTGGATAATAAATCCACATTTGAATGCAATGTTCCTGCTCTGTGAGTGATTGTCATTCTTCCTCTGTACTCTTGTACAGCTAGTTGCCATCTAAACATGTGCCTATTAGGAGTTTTCATGTTTAGTAATGATTTTACTGCACTGCAATCTGTTATAAGTTCAAACTTCTGGTCTTCCAGATAGTAATGAAGTTTCTCCAAAGCCCACACCACGGCTAAACATTCTAGCTGTGTGGCACCATACCTTAATTCTGTCTTCCTTAAGGTTCTGGATATATAACAGATAACTACTTCAGATAATTTTCCATTTATTATCTGTTTTTGCTGTAAAGCAGCACCCAAACCTATGAAACTTGCATCAGTGTACAAGATAAAAGGTAGGGTGAAATCTGGCAGTCCCAATATTGGAGCTGACATTAAACATTCCTTTAATTTGTTAAAGGCGTGCTGTCTTTCATTATTCCAAATGAAAGCTTCATTCTTCCTGATTAATGTTGTTAAAGGGGCTGCAATAGATTGGTAATTTTTAATATATTGTCTATAATATCCACACATACCCAAAAAACTTTGAACCTCTTTTACATTTTTAGGTATCCCAATGTTTTTAATTGCTGCCACTTTATTCTGGTCAACACAAATTTGTAATCCAGATACAACATGTCCAAGTACTTTCAAGGATTGAAATCCAAACTTACATTTCTTTAATGCAATAGTCATATTAATTTCATCCATTTTCTGAAAGACTCTTCTCAGGTGACTTAAATGTTCATCATATGTCTTTGAAAACACTATGATGTCATCAATATAGACCAATAACCATCCTTCAACCATTTCCTGATGAAAAACGCTATCCATCAATTTTTGGAAGACTGAAGGGGCATTCTTTGGGCCAAATGGCATTCTCACATACTTATATATACCCATATGTGTGGTTATTAATAAGTAATTTTGAGAATTTCTTTCCACAGGAATCTGGTGGTAACCCTTGTTCCCATCCAGACAGGAAATATATTTTGCTCCTTGTAAGGTAGCATGGATAGAAGCTATCCTTGGTAGAGGGTAAATATCATCTACTGTATATGTATTCAGAGCTCTATAATCACCGCATAATCTTGCCTTATCTTTTTCATAAGAGATTAATACTGGTGAAATGACACAATACTTAGGTGTTGTGTCCACTTTTTCAACAATACCCATTTCCAACAACAATTTTATATTGTCTTCAATATCTTTCCTTTTTGCAGGAGATGCTGGGTAAGGTTTCTTTTTTAAACTGCCAGGAATATTATCCAGATCACAGCTTAAAGAGATTTTCATCTCATGGTCTTTGACCAATCCTAGTTCATTTGAGCCATGAGCAAATGCCATAGGATATGATTTAATCAATCTCAAAATATCTTCTTGTTCAATTTTTGAGAGTTGAGGACTGAAAGAGGCTTTTTGGATTTCATTTTCCAATTCACCCACTTCATTGGTGGTTCTTCCACCTTGCAGTTGTTCTTCTCTAGGAGAAATGGCATATACTGAATTTTCAGAACATATTTTGAATTTCCTTTTACCATTCACCCCTATGGTGAAACAACTGTTTGCAGGATCTAGTTTAATGCCAAATTTTGTCAATAAATC
Source organism: Hemileia vastatrix (assembly GCA_030280995.1). NCBI lineage: Eukaryota > Fungi > Basidiomycota > Pucciniomycetes > Pucciniales > Zaghouaniaceae > Hemileia > Hemileia vastatrix. The sequence goes on along the minus strand of JASXTE010000010.1, from coordinate 31,653,401 downwards.
ATTGCCAATAATAAACCAATCACTACAATTATTATTATCCATTACTACAAATTCACAAAATGCTCTAACATATCCATTATTATATTTAAAGAATACAGCAGTTTTGTATTTGCCAATTGGATTTAATACTGAACCAAAACCCCTCCAGTTCTTTGTCTGAACAGGTTCTAGTTTTTCCTGGTACTTACTATCAAGTTTCATTAATGCATTAAGTGAAACTACACTACCTGCAGCCCCAGTGTCAAGAATGGCATTCATTTCTTTTCCACATATGATAATAGGTGCTCTGATAGGTGTTATTTTGTAAGTATCATGAGATACATCTTTAATTATTTCAGCTTCCTCTATGGAAGTTAAAGATGTGTCTGTATGAGGTATAGCATCATTCAGGAACATTATATCCTGTTCTAATACAAATATCTCATTTTCATCATCACTGTAAGATATGTTACTCTTGCAATCCTCACTGGATTCCACATTCTCATCTTCATGATTACTAGGTTCAGAATTCTGTGAGGTTTCAATAACATTTATTCTTTTCTTACACGTGTGACCTTTAACCCAAGGTTCATTACATTTGTAACAAGTGTTATTTTCTTGTCTCTTAGGTACAAGGGGAGCTGAAGGTTTTTTCTTTTCCACTGGTAACTTACTTGTAGTAGGTTTTACCACTTCAACACTTTGTCTGTAATTACTATACTTGGTTTCATATTTGTGGTTTAATAATATCTCATTGCATATATTAATGAATCCAGAGGTGTCTCTGACAGTTTCAGTTCTAGCTACAATAATGTCTCTAACTGATATAGGCAACTTGTATATTATTTTTTCTTTCCACTCTTCATAATCCATTTTTGGATCCATAGCTTTCATGATTTTTATTAAATTCATTAAGAAGACCATGGGTTTATCTCCAGCATTTGGATTATATCTGGCCCTTTCATACAGTCTTTGTTGAGTGATTCTAAATTTTGGGCCACCAAATTGCCTTTCAATTAGTGCCTTCCATTCATTCCAGGAGTAATTAATTCCCTCACTCAATACAGATTCAAACCATAATAAGGCCACATCTGTAAATAAAGATATTAACTTTGAAGTAATTTCTTCATCAGGTAATTTATATGAAAATTTTAAGTTATCAATTCTTTGTATGAATTGTTGCCAATCAGATTTTGAATCCCCGTCAAAAGAAGGGTACTGATCTAACTTAGGCCAGTTCTTTTGGCTAGTTTTTGCTTCCCTAACCTGAGGAATATTGAGTAATTCACTCACTTTAGAAAGATGATCATTTATTTCATCTTTTACTGATTTTATATTCTCAGAGCCCATGACACTATGTTCATGTTCCATCATTGGTTTATCCTCAGAGTGTTTCATAAAAACTGGTACTCTTTCTACATAAGAGGTATTATCCTTTATTGTTTCAGTATTTTTCAAAATGTTAGCTACTTCAATTTCTACTCTTTGTAACCTATCTTTTATTACAGGTACTTGAGTCAAAGTATCATTTACATTTGAAAAAGACAATTTTACACGTCCCTCTATGGTAGCCATAATATTCTGAGAGTGTTCTAATTTACTTTCTAAATTTCTAATCTCAGATTTTAATCTTTTATTCTCATTGATTAATTCATTATTTGAATTTTCAATAATTTTTAATTTATTGGCTGTGGTACTCAATGATTGTGTTAGTTGTAATAATACATTTTCTGTATTAATGTTTGACTCTTTTGAGAACTCTTCCAATTTTTCAATTCTCAATAATAATTTACTTATTATTTTTGATTCCATTGGATTCTCTTTTAAAAAATATTCTATTTTTTCCGTGTCCAATTCAGAAGACTCATTATCAGGGTCAAGATTTAATTCATTTGTTTCCATTTTTATATTAATAGTTTTTTCCTGGTGATCAATAAAACTATTTACATTGTCCTCATGTAAAGACAAGTTTAACATATTCTGTTCAAATGAATAATCCTTTAAATCCTTATCAATAATATCCAATATTTCCTTATCAATCTCATTACCTATAAGTAATTTATTTTCAGGTTGATATAATTGATCATAAGAAGTTGGATGACTTACCAAGGTCTTATCCCACTTCCCCTGCCTCTCCTTGCCTTTCCCCTGTAAGGGTGACTGCTGGAGCCCTGCTGTTGAGGATTGTTGTAGTTTTGGGCGTACCAATCCCATTTCCATTTGCTTACTGTAATTTTTTGGTCCTCCTCTTGGGCTGGAGGTGTTGCTTTGCTATGGAATTGTTGGGTGCCACTGTTGGTGGTTGAGTCTTTATGTCCACTAGAGCTTGGTTGACTTCTATGAAACCTTGAGCTGCTCTCTTTTCCAGATTGTTGATCTGGTCCACTATATTGTTGACTCTTATTGTCAAGGTGTTCAGTAGGGTGGATAGGGAGTGAACTTGTTCTTGTAAAGTATTTTTGTTTTCTTTATTGAAACCTGCTTTAAAAGCTTTTCCCTTTCCTCCAGAGACATTGACGGAGTGTTGTTGATTATGGGAGAGTCCTGGCCCTCCATTTGAATGTCCTGTAACAGGTCTTTCAGCTCTAGGTCTTAAGTTATAAGGTTTTACCTTATTACTTACAATGTCATTGTTGTCACACATTTTTACGTGGAATTTAAAGAATTGAAAGTTTAGATATGAAAACTTCAAAAAGGAGTTTTATCAGTATTTATCAATACCACTGAAGACAATTTTATTGCTTACTTATTGGTATGAAGTGAATATTTAAGTGCCAAAAGTCAAATATGCTTTTATGTGGTCACTTGATTTAACTGGTCTACAATATGTAGCCGTGTTTTTATATTCAAAAGAAAACAACTGTCAGTATGATTCTTTCTCAATATTTAATGAATTTTACAAACCAATAAAAGAAAAGATTAAGAGTCCTGTTAAAAGAAAACAATTAATCAGTTTAATTGGTTTATTATCTGCAAAGATCACAAATTTAATTGGTCTATTGACAGACTCCCACTAAGAACAATTATATGTTAAATTAGTGGTAAAAATTTTATCTGCAAAGATCTCAAATTTAATTGGTCTATTGACAGACCCACTAATAACAATTATAAGTTAAATTAGTGGTAAAATTGTTGATTCAATATCACAATTTTATAATATAACAGGGCTTCTTTTTCTGAAATCACTATATAAGTGACCCCAACCTGTTGTAATTATCCAAATATTTCTATAGGGATATTATTTACGTGCACCTTCTTTTGAAAATTTCACTTACAGGATTATAACAGAATTCTTGAGGAAAGGTCCCCAATTGTCAGGCTAGGGTCAAGTACAAGGACGTGAACTAGCTTGAATAGTCATTTGTCTAGAAGATTTTAATGGTCCTATATGAATACTGTAGTTCTAATCCACTAAGTTGTAAAATATAATCAAATATAAAGGTCTCAGTAATATAATTCTCACTATTCTTATATATGGCTTACAATCTTTATAGTTGGTAGAAAAATAGATTATATAAATTCAGATACTATTCAAAAGTCTTATAAAAGTACTAATTGATATGTATTGTAATTGGTTTGGTTATATTGGTTGAATTGTAATGATAAAGAATGAAGAAATACAACCCAAAAACCTCCTCCTTTTATACACACTGAGTTCCCCAATGATTCCCTTGATGTACCACCCAATACACAGTTAATAACGCCTCTAAACAACTAATAGACATTCCCATCAACATTCCCAGTGACCCATGACATAATTAGAAGAGTAATAACCGCCAAAATCCTGAAATAATAAGGGAAATCCATCAAAATTAAAGAAAAAGACAAAAAGAGAGTATATGCGTATAAAACAATATTATTAAGGACTAAAGGAGACTTTTTAAGGTTAATAATAGCTTAATAATAAGGGGGATTGACTGTAGAAATAATGGGGCTAATCCTGACATTATACTACGTGAAATTCCCATTCAAGAATAACCAAAATTGACTGAGAAACCACCCAAAAACTTAAAAAAGAGCGTGAGATGTGGGGTAACTACATGCAGTTCTTGGCAGGCTCTTGCACGGGTAAATCCTTGACTAAAATTAGGCGAATTTAAGCGTGGTGATGAAATAAAGTGCCAAGAGTGAGGTTATTAATGAAATTAGTGCATATAAACAAGGTCAATGCATTATTAATTAAGCTAGGACACTAAATAAGCGCCTGTCGCCTATTTTAGTGTGTTTCCCCACAGTGGGCGTAGAATGTGGGGTAATTATAGTGTGAAAAAGCTAACTTTGCTAAAAATGAAGCTATTCACACGGGAAAAAAAGCAGGCAGTATGTGGCCAGTACACAGAAGCCATTTCTGGCATAAAAAACACCAAATTTGAAAAGTGTTATTTTTATGCATTTAAATAGTCAAATCAATAGTTCTAAATGAGCCCAATTGATCTGTCAAAGCGCAATTTTGATATTCTCAATTTTATAGCGCATATAGTCAACTTTTAAGTGAAATAAAGCACATTTCTTGTTTTTTGCATAAAACAATGAATATAACAGCTTTAAGTGTACTTAAAAATTATGTAGCCTTATACTTAAGGTTCTTAAGATTACCCTAACATATTCCAACTTAATATTAAGTACATAAGACCTATAAAAGGTGGATATATGCGTGTATATAAGGTGTTATAATGGCATTTTTTTGTGTATTATCATAATTTTACTTATGTATACTATTTGTGTACTCTTATTTATTATTCCCATGTATAGTTCATGTGTTTAACATAACTTATAAGTTCCTTTTACTCAGTCCTGGAGATATACAGGCTGACAAATAAAATGCAGGGGGGAGTATTGTCAAAATTTCATATAAGACTTGCAAAATTCTTTACTTAAAAGAATTTTGGTGATACCTGCCCCTTATTTCAATCAAATGCAAGGGTGGAATTGGAAAATTTTCAAAGGTGACTTGAAAATTGTAACTAAAAAAGAATTTTTAACATTAAAAATTCTTGAAAATTATATTTAAAAAAGAATTTATAACATTAAAATATGAAAATTCAACTAATGATGGATAGAGTAAAGAAATACAGGAAATTAAGATAAAATTTTATGTAAAATTAAATATGATCAGTTGAAGTGTGAGAGTAATAAAACAAACTATTAATCAAACAATTTCTTTAAGTGTTCGATTTCCTCAACAGATTTATTTATTAGCTTTAACACATTCTATCATGAAATCATTCTTTTTGAAATTTTCTTCACAATCAAGATTATATTTCATCTGTGCCATGAGGTTTTGATGCCCAAGTGTTTTCTCCTCTTTCTTTGATTTCTCAATACTTAGAGATATCTTGAATTTTTTCTCCTCCAATTCTTGTTCCCTATCATCCTTCTGTAAAGAGGGTTTGTACTACCTCTCCTCCAAGACTTGTGCCCTATCATCCTTCCGTAAAGAGAGCTCAAACTTCTTATCTTGCATATCATGTACCCTGTAATCCCTCCTTAAAGAGAGCTCATATTTTTTCTTTTCAAACTTTATAGTCTCTTTAGAAATTTCCACTTGCTCTAGAGTGATAGGAAATATTAACAAAAAGTAGAAGAAAAGCAGAGTAAAGTATTAAGAGGTCTGGTATCACTTACCAGCATCACATTTCTCCGAAAAAAAAATTCAATAGAAGAAAAAGGGGTTTGAGATGAAGTATCACTTTTTCTTCTTCCTTGAGAGTGGAAATTTAGACTATTTGAAGCCCTTTTCTTTTTGTTCAAGGTCAAATTTTCCCCCTCATCATTGACACTGACTTCTGACTCAGTTGATTGTGGCTCCTGTGTTTGTTCTTCAGCCTATTTAGAAATAAGAAAATGTAAATAAAAAAAAGAATTGGTAATATAAAAGAATAATATTATACTTGAGTTAGTTCAGGTTTTTTTATATTGCCATTAGGATCTATTGATAAGATATGTTAATTTGTGGAAGTTAAATGAAGGAAGGCTTGAGTAGAAGAAGAAGGAAAAAGATTTCTTTTGACATCATGTTTGGAGATAGAATCTTCACCATCCAACATTTTTGCAGGATTAAAATCAGCTTGCACTCCAAAAATAGAATCCATCTCTTTAAAGTAAGGACATAAAGAATCAAGATTTTCATCTATTGATTTGATGCCCTTACTTATATTGAGGTCAGTAATACCAAAACCAGTAGAAGATGAAAGAGTTTCTTCCTTCTTGTATTTGGCTCAATAATTCTTGAAGCAATCAGACATCTGTTTAGGTAAAAGATCTATCCTTCCCTTGGTCTTATTCCGTAATTTTTTGGCCATTAGAAGATAACCTTTAACTTTTGATGCTGGGGGCTATCCTACTTTAGTTGCATTTTTGTTACTAAAACAAGAATCTTAGTTAGATTTAGCTTTCAGCAAGTTGATAAGAATGAGATGATCATCTTTTTTTAATTGAACAGTCTTTTACTTCTTAGCTTAGCAGGGGAAAGAGGGAGTAGTGTGATTTGAAGAACAACTGGGGGAAGGCTGCCTTTGAGAAGATCTATGATGACAGGGCATTTTAAGATAAATGAACATGGAAAAAAGCAAATACAAGTAGATTTTATAGTGAGGTGTTCTGAATGGAGAGAATAGACAGGATGAGATGAGAATGGGGGTTCACAGAAAGGTAGAAGGCATATCCAGAGAGTAGTCAAATATGGGATTATGAATGAAAGTAGGCAAAGATGGGGTTATGACAGAAAGTTGTCTGATATGTGGTTATATAAAATTGTGTAGAAAAATTTCAGATAAGAGGTCAAATTTGACGTGTAAAATGTCTAATAACCCAATTATTAGCAAAAAAAAATTGTGGAAGATAATGGGGATGTAATGATTTTTATCTGCAATTAATTTGATTGTGGATTGGTCAACTATGATACCCCCTATTATTATTATTTTGACTTATAATTTTTTAAAAATAATTTCAAGGGAATAATTTGTAAGAAAAAATTAATTAATATTTTAGTATTAAAACAAAAACTCACTGTAATAATCCTCTGGCTAATGGATTTATTTTATCCTTCGATTAGAAAAGGTTAGATTAAAGTCCTATGTGCTTGCATATAAATAATAGACAGAGTTGATTACCTCTTTATTTTTTTTTATTAAACCACATGGTTTTAATTAACTTTAGCACTCCAAATATAGTCCAATATAATAATTGAAGATTTTAAAAATATTTTTTGAAGATTGTGAAACCAATTAAATTTACTAGTTTCTCTAAAAATGTTTACTAGAAAACAGGAGCATGATTTTTATAATATGATAATTAATTGCCTTCTTAAAATTTTCTATTTCCAAGTAGGATGACAGAGTTTATTAAGTGCTTCAAGCCTCCTTAACCAGCTACTCCCTATGGTTTTTCAAGGCAAGTCTTATAGTGTGTTTCAAAGAAAAGAAGGCACATAGTAAACCTTTTTTTTCCTTAAAAGCACCCTACTGAATATAATAATAAAAAATCTTACAATAATTTTCTCAATATTTTAGTAATGTTAATCCAGTATAATCAAGAAAGAAAAAAAAATTGATGTTCATTCCAATTAAAAAAAACACAATTGTTTTTTCTTTGCACTTGGGCGGAAGTTCCAACAACAATATCCTTGATGCACAATTTTTTTAACACTATTCCAAAAGAAATTTATTTGGCCACATAGAAAACCCTATAGTACTAGCTATAGGTCTTGACAAGGAAGTTGTAGAAAAACTTGAGGGAAAAACCCCTGTCCCTTTGAGAAATACCAGGTGTGATTAAGTTGCTACAGAAAGTTAGATACTGTTACAATACCCCTTCCAATAACCTTCTTGACCACTTAACAAGTCAAGAAAGTAGCCAATAGCAGGCCATTGAGAAAAAAAAACCTGAACTGCAGAGAAAATCCACACCAGAAATTAAAATCCAGGGCACTTGTTGCACAGAAAAACAGCAATAATACTTGATGGAGGTTGCAATGCTACACCAGAGAAAGCAGTTACAAGAGTTGAGTTAAACAAAGAACAAACCTTGAAACAAACACAGCCAATTGTAGCCAAAAAAATATTGAAAACAGAGTAAGAAACACTGATCTAATCACCCAATGGTTGTATGATAAATAGAGTTTCCCTAAACTGTCTTATTTGGGATGTACACACAGACCCCTACTAATATGTAAACTGCATCTGTAAAATTGGCTATACTTCCACTTAAATTTCATAAAAGCCCTCCAGATGTGCTCCCCAGGCTTCTTTGGTTGAGGTGGGTGGCCCTCCTAGAAGCAGGAGATCATCCTGATCCAAAATACCCCCAAAAACCCACTAAAAAATTACAGCACACCAAAAAACCCTCATAATACAAAAAAAAGCTAAAAAACAATATTTACATAAAAAAAGAGACAAATTAGGTCTATCAAATTTTACTAAGAAACTTAGCAAAAAATTCAAGGTTAGCACAACAAATGCAAAAAACAAAATTAAAAAGTTATAGTGAAAAGTGAAAAATGCCTAATTGAGCCCTTAAAACTTAGAATATAAAAAATATCATAGTAAATGAAGTATAGAGAAAACCCAGGACTATTCAATGGTAGTATATATATCCACAGGGTCTAAGTATTCAGATCAGGAATCCAGAAAAACCTAAAAAACACGGGGAAATCACAACTTTGAAGACACCAAATACCCCCAAAATGCCAGAAAAATTCCAGAGAGCCTTGAAAAAAATCAAAACTTAAATTAATAATTGTATATACAATGGTATTAGTCCCTTACCAGCTAGAAAAGAGCACACAACTCCTTAAAACAGCCTAAAACATAGTAACCTAGCCTATCCACTTCTGGAACACCACAGTGGAAATGGTTTCAATGACAATAATTTTGGTGCACAATCCCTCCAACAAAAAATATTTTAACAATGATATATTGATGGAAATTCTCCAATCAATGATGAAGGAATCCAGTAAGTGGCAAAGACAAATTTTGGAAATGACCCCCAAATATCAGGGTGTCTGGAGGTATGGACAATGTAATAACACTCATTTTAAAAAGTCTGAATTTCTTTAATGATTATAATGAATTTATATTGTTTTAGTTACTATATCAGAACATAAGACTATCTACTCAGACTAGAATAAATAGAGTTGGAATTCTTAAATGAGAATATTTCTGATACTAGATTTATATAAAAGTATAAAAAGATGATAAAAAAGATGTCTCCTTCTCCATAAAACCCCCCTTCTTTTATAGGCAAAAGTTAAAGACTATGTAGAAGTTATAAATATAAAGAATTTACAAAAAGGGTGAATATATTTTAAAAAATATCTTAAATGAGTGTAAGAATAGTTAATACTCTGAGTATGTATATACAGGAAACGTAAATATTACAAATACTCAAAATATCAATTTTTAAGTGCATGTATTTTCCATTGTATTCTCAAGAGTAATACACATGTTATTTATACATTTAAAACTCCTCCCACATTCAGAAATTTCAACATTTATATTTTTGCATGGGTCAAATAGTCCCTTTAATTATAGTGTAAATTCTAAGTGAGGCATACAATCATTTGAGGGATTCTTAAGACAAAAATAATAATTTTTTTTATGTCCCTTACTTTCAGCCAGACTATGCTGAGATTCAAGTGAAATTTTATGTTAAATTACAATAAGAGACCAATCGTATTTAACTTTATACAAATTAAATATTTAATTATAATAGAATTATATAACACAATTTTTTAAAAATAATATTTTATATTAATTTTATTATTATATATACTATATATAAATTTAAAAAAATATTAAAATATATTCTATAAAAAGGATTGTAATATTTTTATGTACTTAATAGGGGGTATCAATTTTGACCAATCCCCAATTAAATTAATTGTGTATAAAAATTATTATACCCTAATTATCTTCTAGAATTGTTTTTGCTAATAATTGGGCTATTAGACCTTTTACGTTTCAATTTTCACCTCTATCCAGAATTTTTATCCTCAATTTTTCATAACCACATTTTGGACAACTTTCTGGGTGTGCCAGCCTCCCTACCTTACGGCACACTCCCATCCTGTCTATTCATTTCTGTTCAAAACCCCTCCCCATCTCATCTATTTTCTCTTCTTCTTTTCATCTTCAAATATCTCAACATGCCCAATCATCATAGATATTTTCAAAGGAAGCCTTCCTCAAGTTGTTCTTTAAATCCCATTACTCCCTCTTTCTCCCACTCAGCTGAGGAATCAAAGAATGTTCAACTAAAAAAATATGATCATCTCATACTTATCAACTGGCTGATAATAAAAACTAATTATGATTCTTGTTTTGGTACTGAGAATGAGACTAAATTAGGATGGCCCCCTGCATCAAAAAGTCAATGACTATCTTCTAATGACCAATGAATTACAAAATAAGACAAAGGGAAGGATTTATCTTTTCCCTAAACAGATTTCTTAATGTTATAAGCATTACCAAGCCAAAAACAAAAAGGCAAAGACTCTTTCATTTTCTACTGCTCTTGGTATTACTGACATTGATATAAGTAAGGGCATAAAATCCATAAGTGATTAACTTGAATCTCTATTTCCATACTTTAAAGAGATGGATGCTACTGTTGGAGAGAGAGCTGATTCTAATCCTGCCAACATGTTGGATGGTGAAGAAGCTATCTCCAAACATGATTTCAAAAGAAATCTTTTCCCATCCTCTTCCTCCACTCAAGCCTCCCCTGTTCTAAATTCAACAAATCTAGATAGCTTTCCAATAGATCCTTATATTGATATAAACCAACATTATCTCACTCCAGTAATTTTTTTATTTCTTTTCTAGTTGCTTTGTTTTTTTATTTCTAAAAAGGCTAATTAACATACCCAGGATCCTCAAGCAAGTGAGTCTGAAGCTATCATCAATGATGAAGAGGAGAATGTTTCATCCATAAAAAACCAAGACCATCAACTACTTTGAATTTCAACAGTAATAGAAAGCAAAACAGATTTAGTTTTTCCCAAACCCCTTTTTTCTTCCATTGATGATTTTCTGGAGAAACATGAATCTAGTTAGTGATAGTGTACCTCTTAATAATTTATTGAGCATTTCTTTTCTTTTTTTAATATTCCTTTTCACTCTAGGTAAAGTTGAAGTTGAAAAAGATACTCTCAACTTTCAAAATAAACAATAAAAGCTCTCTTTATGAAGGGATGATAAGGAGCAAGACTTGGAGGAGAAGAAATTCAAGACTTCTTCACAGAGAGATGGGAGGGTACAACTCCTGGAGGAGAAGCAATTCGAGCTTTCTTTAAAGAGGGATAAGAAGGAACATGACTTGGAGGTAAAAAAATTCAAGATAAAGAAAGGGTAGAAGGCTCTAGAGTACAATTTCCTATTGGATCAAATGAAACTCAAGTTATAACTTGAAGATAATTCAAAAAAGAATGATTTTTTCGGGAGAATGTGTTAAATCTAATAAATCTATTGAGGAAATTGAATGCTTAATGAAAATTTTTGATAACTAGTTTTTTTTTATTTTGTTTAGAAAGTTTTCTTGATAGAATGTATTAAAGATAATAATCAATCCTTGGAAAACACTCCTCACTGAGATGTGAAACATTTTATTTCAACATTTTAGATTATTTGTTTGTTAGGTTAAATAAATTTTGTTTTATTTCTCTTTGGTGATAATTTCATATGTGCTGACTTTATAAAGGTCTTGATTCTAGATGATTTTTTATGCACAAATTTGAAAAACTCATACATTTTTTCTTCTTTACATTCAAATCATAAAATTTACTTTTCTAAATACAGGTAAGTCACAAAACTCTATATATGTTTCAAAAATTTGGCAATACCCCCCCCCGCATTTTTTTGAAGCAGGGCAGGGTATCACCAAAATCTTTCCAAGTCATCAATTTCACATGTCAGATCTGAAAATTTGGCAATACCCACCCCTGCATTTTATTGAAGTAAGAGGTGGGAATCACCAAAATTAAATATAATTACATAAGTTAATATATAAACAACTAATGTATATCAATTTCCCTAATTTAAAAGTAATGACAATTCCTTTAGCCAAAATGTGTATAAAATGTAGAAACAAATGTTTGGTACTTTCCACAAGTGTAGGCTGAGGAAACTCATGAAAAAAAATAAATGTTGTTGTGATTACCTTTATACAACACAGGGTCATTGGACCATTACTTTATTTTAGGAATTTGAAATATAAGAGTTATTTATAAAAAAAGTATGAAAAAACAAAAAATATTTGATGACTCTACTCATCACCATACTTTTTTGATTTACATAAAATTTTTTTATGTTTTTTAAATTTACCTTCTTTTTTTACCTTATTTATTTGGTGGATTAAGTTTTGACTGATTTGAAAAGAACATCCAAAATTTGTGAACTCTTGAAAAGATTCTAAGCCAGGAGGAGTTTTGGTCAATTGGTGATGATCCTGAGAAGAGTTCCAAATAGTTTTGATGATTCCAGTTCCCAATCTAAAATTCATTATACATTTGTGATTCAGAAATTATAACCCATGACCTTTTATTCTAGCTGGGGAAGGAAAATGTTTTCCAGTAATAGGATTAATATAAGAGAAGATTGCCAAAGTAAGATAATCGGTGTCATTCTTATTAGTATAAATCTTGTTACGAAAACCAGAATGTAATTTTTTCAAGTGATTTTCCAAGAAATAATTAAGTGATCCTAAGCCTTAAAAGATAAAATCCCAGATAATCATCAGATAAGAGTTTCAGATGTCTTATTCTAATTATGAAATATAAAAAACACAAAATAAATCATGTGATATTCAGAGATAATGACTCAACTTTAAAGGTCAACATCTCAGCAACCAATGAACCAAATTAAAATACGTTTATAGGAAATGAAAGATAGGCTTCATGAAAATCTTCAGTTAAATGATGTGTGATTTAAATAAACACAAATCTAATTTTTTACATATAAGTATGAAATAAAAAAATTTTTATTGGGAAAAAAAGGCTCAACTTTAATGGTCAATATCTCAGCAACTACTGAACCTATTTCAAATCTGTTTGTGGAAAATAAAAGGTAGCCTTCAGAGTAATCTTCATTTGAAATAAAATTAGATTTGAATAAACCTAACCCTTATTCCAAGTCTGATTTTTAAAATTGTACAAAAACATGAAAAGTGATAATGGAGATGAGAACAAGAGGAGTTTAATAAGTTCACTGTTATCCAGATAAGAGTTATACATATATTTAAGTAAAAAAATTTCATAGAAGGAATGATATATCATATAGGTATGAAAAAAGGAGATGAAAATTACCTTGATTAAAAAGTAGGAAAAATAGAGTGAGAAAGATTGATGTTGGAATTTGGGAGGAATTATATATTGAGTAAGTGAAATCCATAAAGAATGTGCAATATATGTGTTTTAATGACATGGAGCCAAAAAAAAGTGAAATAGGGGAAAGGTGGGATAATTACCATGCCAAGGAGGGATGAAGAGTAGGGTGATGGAGCTAAAAAATAAAGTAAAGAGGGAGGGAAAAAAAGTTAATTTTACCATTGAAATAAAAAATAACAACTTACAAAAAAAATTAAGATTCAAAAAAAAAACTGAAAAAAAAACAAAAAAATATAATTAGCAATCAAAAATCAAAAAAAGAATAAAATGACTCACCAGGAGAGATGAGATGAGAAAATAAATGAAACCAAATTGTTTGAGGGATGTTGGAGAAGAAGAGGAAAAGGATATGAGGGATGAATGAAAAAAAGAAACAGTGAAAAATTATGCAATTGCACAAAATATGTGATTTCATGTTGAGCTGGTGAATGAAAACAAATGAGACATCCAAAAAAGGGACATTCAGTGTAAATTAAAAATAAAAATGAATATGAAAATAAAAACACCAAATCAAGTGAATAAAGCACAGAAGTCAAACATTTGGAGAGTATGAAAAAGAATTAAAAGAGTTGTGTTTCAAAAAATTGGAGGCTGGTCGGCATAATGACAGAAAATATGCTGGTTGAAAGAATGTTTTGTGATTGAAGGGAGGGGAGGGCTGGTGCAGGTCTGCAATCCTCTTCTTCATAAAGATCATTGAAAAGACATATAAAACAAAGTGTCTTCCAACCCAGAGTCAGAGCCAGAGTCATCAGCTAAAACTAAAGTGATAGCATTCATAGCTGTGTGAAGCTCCTTCCTAGTAGAGACGTGCTTCATCATTGTCAGTAGAAAATGTTGTTTGTAGAAGGCTTAGATGATGAGTGGGAAGTGGGAATTGGCCACCAAATAAGCAGATGGGGTTTGTAAATAGAAAAAAATGTTATATGTTTTCTACAAAAATTAAGTATCATAGAGTGAAGAGACACATAAAGATGAAAAAAATGTTATGTGTTTGCCACAAAAATTAAGTATAATAGAGTGATGAGATACATTGTGGTCTTCCAATATTTTCAGAGGCCTTTGTTGGGCTGTTTGGCGCTATTTTGGTATGTGTTAATTGACATTGGTTGAATAATTGGGTGTTTTTCTGGTTTTATTCAGTGAATATTGGGACTATGGGTATGTGGGTACTACAATTAATAGCCCTGGATTATCTCTATATTTCATGTCTTGATGACTTCTTTAATATTTTAAGTTTTAAGGGTTCATTTGCTCATTTTTCATTTCTAAAAGATAGCTGTTTAATTTTGTTTTTTGTGTTTTACGGGCTAACCTTAATTCATAGGGTTAAGTGCTTAGTACCATTAAGTAGAGCTAATTTGGCTCTATATTTTATGTCACAACATTTTCATAGCTTAAATTTGTGTTTTAAGGTTTTTAGTAGTTGTGGTGGATTTTCTAAGTATTTTGGGCTTTATTGGAGGTTTTCAGTGGTTTTCTGGCTTCAGGGAGGTCTGGCTGCTTCTAGGTGACCCACCCGCCTAGGTTATAGAAGGCTGGGGAGCGCTTCTAGAGGGTTTCTATTCAATTTGGCTTCCAAAAGCACCAAATTTGTTGCTGTGCATGGATTTTTTAGATAGTGGTCTGTGTGTACATACTGAATAAGACATTTTGGGGAAACTTTAATTATCATACATCCATCCAGAGGTGATATCATTGTTTCTCACTCAGTATTCACTGTTTTTTTGCCACAATTGGCTGTGTTGGTTTCAAGGTTAGTTCTTCATTTAAATCAACTTTAACAACTGGTTTCTCTGGTGTAGCTTTGCAACCTGCATCAAGTATAATTGCTGTTTTCTGTGCAACAAGTTCACAGTGTTTTGTTTTTCTGGTGTGGATCTTTCTGCATTTCAGGTTTCAGGTTCTTTGGTTTTCAGTGGTCTGCTATTGGCTACTTTCTTGACTTAGTAAGCAGTCAAGAAGTGTGATGGAAGGGGTATAGTAACAGTCTCTAATTTGCTGTAGCAAATAAAACTCACCTGGTATTTCTCAAAGGGACAGGGGTTTTTCCCTCCAGTTTTACTCCAACTCCCTTGGTCATGGCCTATAGCTAGTACTATAGGATTGTCTACATTTCTGGCACCCAATGTGGGGTGAGGATTTGTTATATTTTTGGATTTTCTGTTACTTTTGGACTCTCTTCTGTGGTTGGAAATAGGTTTTCTGGAATCTATTGGACCATGGCTTCTGGACCCTCTTTCTCTAGTGGTGGTAGTGGCACTGTTGGTGCTGCTGAGGATTTTAATCCTCCTGTTTCTGTTAGGCCTTCTAGCAGGATCAAGTCCTGGAAGGGGCCTATGTATATGGGGGAGGATGTGAAGTTGTTTCTGGAGCTGTTTGAGACTTCTGGGAATGTGGATGGTGCTTCTTACTTGGACATGGTGAAGCAAGTCATCTTTTATTTTCGTGAAAGGGCTCTGGTGCAGGAGGTTGCTGCTATGGAGGGTTATAGGAGGAAAGATTAGAAAAATTTGTGTCTGCAGATGAAAGACAGGTGGAGATCCTAGTACTCTATGATGGATCTCAATATTATTGCAAGTGAATGGCAATCTAATGGAGGTGTGGACAACCTTCATACTTAGAGGAATTTTCTGGCTCAGTTAGAGCCAGTGGTGGATTCTTTGGTAGATATTCAGGAGTTGGAGAGTACTGACTCTGCAAGGGATATTTTCTCATCCGCTCTGGCTAGTAATGTCAGAATTGATGTGTTGAAGGAGTTGGCAAGGAATGATAAGATGAAGATTTTTCCTAATGGGAATCAGAAATTACCTTCTCTTTCTGTGTTGAAGGAGTTTGTGGAGGGGCATCTGAAACTTTTGGCAGTGGATTCTTACCTGGAAGCTAGCACCAAGTATGTAAGCAAGGTCAGTAAATCTTTTTCTGAAGATGTAGAGGAATCTAGGAAGAATGAAAGTGTGAACAAGGAGAAGGCTCCTGAGAAGCCTAAAGAGGTTGACCCTGTGGTGGAGCAGTTGGCTGATCTGACAAAACAGCTACATATTTTTGTTCAAAAGGCTCAGAAGGCCAATAAGTCTCCTTCTCAGCCTAGAGATTTTTATAGGAGGGTTGGTAGGAGTGATCCTTGGGTCTGCTTGTATTGCAGCAGGAAGGGAAACAAGTCCAAAAATTGTTGGGCACTGAATAAGGATGTGTCTGAAGGGAAGGTGGAGTTTGATGGGAAAATGTTCAAGTTCCCAGATGGTTATTTTGTGAAGCCTAATGATGGTCAGGCTCCAGTGGACTTGGTGAGGAGGAAACATAATGTCAACTCAAGGAGGCCAAGATTTGGAGAGTTGACTAATGAGGCTTATTCTTCATGTAAAGGTGGAGATAATGGCCAGGGAAAAGGAAAGGAGGCTAATAGAGTCTCATTTACATTTTCCTTTGGTGGATTGGAGTTGTATTCTTGTGGTTGAAAGTCAAGTGGGGAATACTTGGCTGGTGTGTTAAATGTTGAAGCAGAAAAGGTGGGAAGGCCTAAGAGCAGTTCTCAGGCACAACAAAAGCCTAAGGCTTCAAAGGTGGATCCTAAGCTGAGTGTAGCTAGGAAGAAGTACAGCAAAGAGGAGCTGTATAAAACGCAGAAGGGTATGGCAGATATGGCCCCCCCTATTTTTGGAGAATTGGACATGAATGGTGAGCCAATTCCTATGGATATTGATTCTGACTCTGAGTAGGATGTCCCTTTGGCTTCATTTCCAAAGCCTGCTGACTTTAGAGGGTCTGATGAGGGATCTGGTTTGATTTCTGTTGATGATGAATTTATTGGTGGTTCTGGTCCTCAAGAATCTTCTAGAACCAAGGTGGTGAACAAAGAGCTTACTTTGAGAAGCCAGTGGTTGCTGGCCAAGTTAATGTTATGGACTCTGTCCTGGAGAGGATTTATAAGGGTCAGGTTTCCATTACTTATGGTGAGTTGTATGCTATCAGTCCTGGGTTGGCTCATAGGCAGAAAAAGTTGTTGACCAGGAGAAGGGTTTCTTCTGGGGAGGTTGAATACATTTGTGATTCTGCTGAAAAATTTGGTGAGGGGCTTGAAACTCATTTATATGCACCTCTGGTTATGTCAATGTTACTATGAATGGCAGGGAGGCTAGGGCATTGGTTCATTCAGGTTCTCAGATTAAGCTTATTTCTTTATTTGAGGCTACTCATCTGGGCCTCCCCAGTTTCCATGTCACTGAATTGGCTGGAGAATCTGAGTTTGTGAAGTTATATGTTGGTGGAGCCTCAGGGAGGGTTCATTTTTATATTGCCAAAGGAACAGTAAAGGCTGTTTTGGGTGGGCCATTCTTGATGGATTTTCAAGAAAGAATTTTTTATCAGTTTAATGTGGGAATCAGTTTGGAGTTGACTGGTGAAGATGAAAGGAGACTTCACATGAGGTTATCATCTCCTGGAGAGGATGGTTGGGAGACCAATCCTGGTTTGTCTTCTATGTGACAGTGCATGGATTGTTGTAGGAGAAGAAGAGGAGTGGGTGCTTCCTCTGCTTTTTTGGAGTGTGGCTTAGGCTCTAGAGGGAGTCTGTCTTTTTTAGAGTGATGAGGGCTGATAGCCCAAGTGCTACAACCTCTCCCCAAGATGTGGAAATCCCAGGTTGTAGTAGGTCAGCTCCCTTGGAGATATACCAAGTTGATTTTCAACTTTCTCTTTTTAATGTTTCTCTTCTCTGCAAGTATTCTTCATTTTTTTATCAAGTCTCTGTTCTCTCTCAAGATTTTCAATTTTTTGTAATTCAAGTTCAAAAAAAGAAGATTTTTTATATATCTTTATTGAAAGATATACGGAAAAGCTGTGGAGTGGTGAGATTGGGGTCTAAAAGTAAGTCCTTTCAATTGTGCACTGCTAGGGTTTCTTCTACACCTTTCAAAAACATTACCTTGGCCATGTCTGTGATCATTGGGGAAACCCCTGGTTATTTTTGTAGGATAGAAGAAAACTCAAGAAAGGAAAATACAAATTTCAACATAACTGAAGAAAATCAAGAAAAAAATCTGAACATAATCAAGAAAGAAGAAAAGAATTCTTTTTGTAAAGATCATCAAGATCAATTTTTGGGCCTCCATCATGAGGTTAAACTGCACAAATTTTTAAATGAAGAAGATCAGAAAGATCAATATTTGGGCCTCCAGCATGAGGATAAAATTCACAAGTTTAGAAGATGTGATTCAGAAGACAAATCAAGATTTGAAGATTTAGAATATGGAAGTGAGGATTAAGATGTGGAATTGTGGAAAAGTTTTGGAGTGGTGAGATTGGGGAATAAAAGTAAGTCCTCCAAATTGTGCACCACTAGGTTTTATTCTACACCTTTCAAAAAAATTACCTTGGCCACACGTGTGAGAAATGTGGAAAACCTTGGTTTTTGTTCCAGGTCTGGTGTTGAAGACATTCTGATGATCCCTCATGTTGAAGGTGGAGCTGCGAAGTATAAGTAGGTAGCACAGAAGATTAGGCCTGTCAATGAGCCTATGCCTGTAGGTTTGAATACTCCTTTGAAGAGACCTCCTTTGTCAAGAGATCTGTGCTGTACTCCTCTGGTGAAGAATCTTCCTGTTTTTGTGGAAACTGCTAGGGTGACTGTGGAAAGGTTAAAAGTTGTTAATTTTGGTCCTTATGGGTAGTTGTCTGATGAGGAAAAGAAGTTGTTTTTGCACCTTATTGTGCTGTTAGAGAAAGTGGTGGCATTTGTTGAAGAGGAAAAGGGTGTGTTGAAACATTCTTATGGAGAAACTTATTTGATTCCTTTGGTTGCATGAACCTTGGCAAATCAAACCTATTATATTTCCAGCTGCTATTAGGGATGATTTTGTAGAGATTGTTAGGGAAAGAGTCAGGAATTTTTTATACAAACAATCAACATCTAGTTACTAAAGTCCAGTTTTCTGTGTAAAGAAGCAGAATGGGAAGCTGAGGGTGGTGAATGATCTTAGGGCCTTGAATAGAGTCACTATCAAGGATGCGGGGATGCCTCCAAGTGCAGAGGACTTTGTGGAAGCTTTTTCTTGAAGGGTGTGTGATGGTTTGGGAGATATTATGGGTGGTTATGATGAAAGGGAACCTCACACTGACTAAAGGCTACTTACAATGTTTTAGACTCTTCTGGGGAGATTTCAGCTCACTAGGTTGCCTCAAGGAGCAACTAATTCAGTAGCAGTATATCAAGCACAAATGGCTTGGATTTTACAGGAAGGGTTCTTACTTATTCTGGTATTTTTATTGATGATGGTGGAATAAAAGGACCATCCACTGATTATGGGAATGATGTGCTGAAGGAGAACACATGTATAAGTAGATTTGTTTGGGAATATGCATTTACTCTAGAGAGAGTATTGTTTAGGATTGAAGAGGCTGGTTTGATCATTTCCAGGTCAAAATTTTGCTGTTGTGTTCCTTCTCTGGATATTCTGGCTCAAGTGTTATGTAAGGAGGGAAGGATTATGGCAAAGAAATAAGTTAATAAAAATCAGTCATTTCCTAGGTCTAAAAATACTACTGAAGTCAGGGGAATTTTGGGGTTTTGTGTGTATGTCAGAATTTTTATTAAAGATTTTTCTTTGTTTCTTCACCTTTGAGGAAGTTGACCAGGAAAGACGCAGAGTGGGTATGGACTGAAGAGTGTGAAGAG
This sequence comes from Hemileia vastatrix, assembly GCA_030280995.1. NCBI lineage: Eukaryota > Fungi > Basidiomycota > Pucciniomycetes > Pucciniales > Zaghouaniaceae > Hemileia > Hemileia vastatrix. Next base: position 31,633,368 of record JASXTE010000010.1, on the reverse strand, counting down.
GTTTTTCAGAAGTTGAAAAGGGTTGTAGATGAAATATTATTCTTCACAAGTTGTATTATGGTGTTGGTGCTGGAAGAATTTTTCTGGAAGTGGAATCAAGTTATATTGCTGATGGTTCTGTTTTGTCTCAGGAAAATAAAACTGGGAGGTTCAGGCCAGTAAGTTATGATTCTGTGGTTTTTAATGAGGCTGTATGTAGATATTCTCAACCTAAGTTGGAATTGTGTGGTGTAGTAAAAACTTGAAGAAGCTGTAAACTGTTTTGGGGGCAGAATTTGAAGCTTCAGGTGGATGTGAAATCTCTGGTTCAGATGATCAATACACCTAGTCTTCCAAATGCTCCAATGACTAGGTGGGTAGAATTTACTCAGAATTTTTCTTTTGATCTGGTATACAACCCTGGAAAAACTTTTACCATGCCAGATGGATTATCAAAGAGGCCACCCACAGATGAAGTATCAGAATCTGAAGAATTTGATGAAGATGTCCCAGTGGCTAGGGCCTGCAAAAACGGTGCTGAAGATTTTTCTCTCCCCCAAGAGGCTAAACTGGATGATTCTTCTCTCCTCCACCAAGAGGTTAAACTGGCTGGTTCTGATCTTGATTCTGGTGATCAGGATGTTTTTATTGATGAAGATGGGGCTGTTTTTTTTGATGGCTCAAAATTGGAGAATGGTGTTTTTGTTGGTGAACTGGATTCTCTTAAGATTCAGTGGAAGAAAAAGGATGTACCAAAATTTAGGGATTGGTGTCCTGGATGGGCTGTTCGTGTTGCTCATGTGTGCACTGGTGATTTTGATGATAGGCTTGTACCCTTGGATGTTGTTTTTTTGGATTTTGAAGATGAGATATGGGGTCAGACTGGGGTTTATTCTATAATGGTTGAATATCTGTTAACCTTGCAAAAGGCCAAATATTTTTGATGATGATACTTGGTTGGCAATAAAGAAGAAGAGTCCTGGCTTCTATGTGTCAGGAGGGAGTTTGATGAGGAGGAGACATCCAAATCCTCAAGTGGTGGTGACTCAGAAGAAGGGTCACAAGTTTGTGTTGAAGTCTTTGCATGAAGACCTTGGTCAGAGAGGCTTTGGGGAGACTTATAGGAGAGTAGCAGATAGATTTTGGCAGCCAGGTATGGAGTTGGCTGTACAGGGTTGGGTTCAATCTTTTGAAGAATTTCAAAGAAGAAGTTACTTGAAACCTAAAGAGGTTAGCCATGCTACTGGTGAATCAACTGTGTTTGGAAGAGTCTGTTTGGATGCTGTCCATATTAAAGAGGGCAGGTATAAATACTTGATTGTTTCCAGGGATGATTTTTCTGGTTGGGTTGAGGCAGTGCCTCTGGTTAATTTAACTGCCAAGAATGTGGCAGAATTTTTGAAGAAGGAATGGGTGTTTAGATATGGGTTGATGAAGTTGGTGACTTTTGATGGTGGGCCAGATTTTTGAGCTGAATTTAAAAAATCTGTGGCAAGTATTGGTTCTAAATTTAGGGTGGCTACACCCTATTATCCTGAAGCTGAGGGTATGGTTGAAAGAGGCCATCAAGTTATCAAGAATTCTTTGTTGAAGATGTGTGGAGATAGTGCTGAAAATTGGAGGTATTATTTAACCTTGGTGTTATTTGCTGATAGGGTCACTGTGAAAAGGACAACTGGCTATTACCCTTATGAATTAATGTTTGGGAAGAGAGCTTTTCTACCAGTGGAATCGGAAGCTTTCTCTTATCTTGGAATGTATTGGGATAATGTGTGCTCAAAAAAAGATTTTCTCTGTGCTAGGATGCAACAGTTAAAATGTAGAGAGGAATTTCAAGAGAAGGAATACTCTAGAATGATTAAGAATTTAATCAGTCAGATACTGGGACAAGAAGCTGGCTCATAGACTCAGGAATCCCTTGTAAACTGGTTGTTTGGTTTTGGTGTATAATAGAAGTTTGGAGAGTTAGTGGGAAAAACTGTTTGCTGACAGTTGGAATGGAACTTACAGAGTCAGATCTCAGGTGTCTTGAGGTTCTTATTTCTTGGAAGAGTTAGATGGTTCTGTATTAAAGAGAGAGTGGCTGCTGATCAGGTGAAGAGATTTTACCCAAGAGGCACTAGAAGTGAAGAAGACTGACTCTGCAATGAGGATAAACTATGGACCATTCTTTATTTTGGATTTTGGTAATGCCATGCATCTGTTTTGTTGGGAAAATTTGTTGTTAGAAGGTGCCCATGGGCGGGGCTTTTAGATTTAATCTTGGCAAGTGTGGAGGTAACTGATGGGCTGGCTACTCTATCAACAGTTACCCCAGATTGTCTGTTTAAAACCCCTTCTCTTAATTTGGTTGAACCCTAGTATTGGTTTCTCTTCAAAGGTTTTAGTCCTCTATTACTTTAAGCTGGAAATTCTTTTGGTCTTTAATTCTGGACTCTTCACTCTTATTGGTTTTGGTTTATTGTGTTAGATGTTGTGTTTTTGTTAGAAGGTACCCAGGGGGGGCTTATAGATTTTTTTAGCAAGTGTAAGGGTAACTGATGAGCTGGCTGCTCTGTAGAGCAGTTACCCCATAATGTCTGTTTCAAGTATTTTGTTTGTCAAAGTTGAATCCTAGTTCTGGTTTTTTTATTCAGTTTTCAAGTCCACTATGACTTTAAATTGGATTACTGGCTTGGGATTGGATTCTTTGGTCTATTTGGATTGGTGGTGGATCACTGGTTGCCTACCATCATTTTTACTTATTGGAGGGAGCCCACCCAGTGATCATTTACTTGGACTGGACTTTCTATGGAGCCATAATTTTTCTTTTTTTAATTTTTGTGTCTATGGTTGTGTTAGATAGTGGTTTTAGATTATTTTCTTTTTTTTCTCTTTTTTGTTTTAATTTTTATGGGGGTTATTAGGATATAAAAGCATGAAAATCACAAATTAGATTATATGGTGTCACCACATCAGGGTCATCTGGATGTGGGCAAGCATTCTTTGGGATAGGCTCATCAATTGGCCAGGAAATTCTATTTTCTTTTTTTATCTCTATCTCATTTTTATTATTTTCTTTGATTTCTATTTATTTCATCTTCACTTATTGATATTATTTTTCTTAATTTATTTTTTATCTCAATTCATTTAAAAAATATATAAAGGTGTATCCACATCAAGTTGAACTTAAATGTGGGTAAGGTATCAGGGGATCAGCTCATCAATTGGCTGGGAAATACCATTTGTAATTATTATTTATCTCATCTTATTATTATTATTCATTTTATTTTAATCTCTCAGCTCTCATATTTTTCGGGTAATTTTGTTTAATAAATTTCAGGTTTTCTTAGTATGTTAGTATTTTGAATAAAAATAAAAATAAAAATAAAAATAAAAATAAAAATAAAAATAAAAATAAAAATAAAAATAAAATAATAATAAAAATAAAACGAATTTTTTATATATATCTGCTAATTATTATTGTTCTCTCTATTTAGTGAATTATTAATTTCTGTTTTTTTTATTTTAATGTCTGGAAGAAGAAGCTTCTGTCAGTTGGTCCCGATTACGGTGACATTTTTTATTTTTGTTTGGATTGGAGGAAGAACTGTGCTCTTTTTTATTTAGGCGGCTGGATAGAGTATATGGGTTGTAATGGTCATGAACCAGATTAGAAGGTAATTTTTTGGAAGAAGTGGGAGAAGGGTGGATAGTGTTGGAAGGTGTGCTTGATTATTCTAGACATCTTCCAGTGGTCATCAAGGAGCTATTTCCTCAGATTCTTTTCAAATTCATTCAATGGACCATGGAGAGTAAAGGCCTTAAGCATGTTAGAACACATCATGCTTAGGTGTTGTTTCATGTAAGCATAATCCAGCTTTAAGGTAGTTTCTAGAGGTTGGCCAATCCCAATTGTAGTTTCAGGAGGCGGGGTTCCAACTAAACAGAAGAATTGGATCAGTAATTTTTCTCTGTTAAAGAAATTGGATTTATTAGTTTGATACTTACAGATTGGGAGCTCATCAAATTTGTAAGCGGTTGGGATTTGAGCTGTTGAAGAAATCTGAATTCATGTTGTAGAAGGATAAACGAGATGGAGGTATGGATTCTCATGATCGTTCTCTAAATGATGTTTTAAAGAAGGACTAGAAGAAGGATGTTCCTGTAGCTTTGTTGTAGCAGCAGGGCTGCTGTTGTTGATGTTGATATTATTGCTTGGCCCAGTTGGGTTGGAAACTGGTGATGAAGTACCAGGGCTGTTGTAGGATGGACCAGGAGAAGGTGCCCTGGAAGCTGATTGGGATCTGTTGGATGAAGATCTGGAAGAAATGGAACTTTCAGAGAAGTAATTGGCTGGAAGTGGAGAGTTGTAGTTAACCTTTCTTAATTGAGAGGGAGATTTTCATTGGGAGCAGTTTTGGGTGGGCTGGTGCCTTCTTTAGGTCCTTTGGCAGGTCTTCTAGAAGTTTTAGAGTTTTTGGTATTTTTTGATGACAAAATTGTTGTGTGCATTGCTCTGGAAGCACTAGAAGGTTTTTGTGTGGAGTTGTTGTTGTTTACTGGTGGATTATGGCTGTTTTCTGGCACAATTTGGAGGTTTTGAGCCTTATTTCTGCTTCCTATCAAGGCAGTCAGGCTGCCTAGACACAGTCTAGCAGCCTGGGGGCTGATTTTGAAGCTTTTTTAGCCAGATTTTCTGAGATAAATTCTGTTTCTTAGGATAATAAAGCAGTTATTTTGTAGAGAGTTCTGGGGACTGAGCGGCTTAATCTTCTGGATGAAGCTGAAAATAGAGAAGAGAAGCAGGACATAGCTCTGGAGATCTGGTAGGAGATCTAGAGATTTATTTGTGTGAAGGTGAAGGTGGTGGTATAGGATAATTGGGGTCTCTGTCACACTTTTTCTTTTTGGATTGGCAAGAATCACAGGCCCTGTTGCAGAGTTTGGATTCAGGAGTTGGAAGAGTGAAGGTGCAAGGTCTGCACATGTGGATACACTGTTTGCAAGCATAGTCCTTGGGAGCAGTGAAAGAAGGAAGGTCAGATGGGTAAAAATCTGGGGATCTGGCCATTATCTGTGATGGGACAACAATGAAGAGAAAAGATATAAAAGAAATTTTTTTATCAGTGATGTGTAGATGATGAAGAGAAAGTGGAAGTTCAGTAGGATGGTTGCAGAGTATTGTGCATGGAATTGGCTCTGTCTGTTTTATGCAAAGTGTGGAAAGTCCGTCAAGACTGTAAACTGAACACTATGGTCAGTCCATCAAGACTTAAACTAAAAAAAAATGGTATAGTCCCCCAAGACTATAAACTGAGGATGGTTTGATGGTTGAGTCCTCCAGGACTATAAACTGATAATGTGATATTAGTGTGATTCTGGAAGAGGGCATCCAAAGGGGGAGTCTCTGAATTTAGTTAAGGCAAGTGTGGGGGTAACTGATGAACTGGCTGCTCTGTAGAAAAGTTACCCCAGAATTTTAGTTCATTTTCTTTGGTCTTTAATGGTTTGATCTCTGGTTCTGTCTTTATAATTTAGGTTTTGAGTCCCTCAACACTATAAACTGAGGGTTTTTGAGTCCCCCAAGACTATAATATGAAGGCTGTTAATCCCCCAAGATTTAAAACTGAGGATAAGTCCCCCAAGACTTTAAACTGAGGATTTTTTTATTTTTTATATTTTTTATTTATAAATCAAGAATTTCAGGCAAAATTAATTACAGAAGATAATCAAGAGATGAAACAAAGTGTTCAGCTTTAGTTTTGAACTGGTAGATGAGGTGTCTTCTTTTCTCAATATCCTGTGGATCTTTGGAAGGGGTGGATTGTAAGTAGTTTAGAATGAGATGTTTTTGTTGGGATGAGTGTTGTTGGAATTTGTCCTTTATGGTGGGCAATTGATTAGGTGGTGGTTTTTCAATGGTTCCCACATTGTCATCATCATGGTCTGGATGGGAATGAACTGGAAATTCATCAGCTTTAATTTCAGTATGGAGAAGTATTGGTTTTACCATCATAAGGACCAGGTATGGTAGAGCTAGTGATTGTGGTAGTGTTGGCACTCTTTTTGGAAGGGTTTAACTTGTTAATTAATCTGGGTATCAAGATGGAAGGCCTAGATCTTTTTGTTTTTCTGGAAGATGGACCAGGTTGAGGGGGGGGTGAATCTGTTGCAGATGATAATGGACCAGGTCTGGAGCAAGATTTCTTTCTAGAATAGCAGGAATCACAAGCAGTTCTGTATGGATGGATTGGTGGTGTTATGGTACAGATGAGTTTATGGTCAATACAGTATTGACAGGGACCCATTTCAGAGATGGATTTTAAAAAATGTTGTAACATGGTGGTTTTGGTGAAGGAGAATGCAGACATTTTCAATTGGAGGGAGGATTTGGTCTTCCAAGATTGGAAGAGGCCTTTGTTGGGCTGTTTGGTGCTATTTTGGTATGTGTTAATTGACATTGGTTGAATAATTGGGTGTTTTTCTGGTTTTATTCAGTGAATATTGGGACTATGGGTATGTGAGTACTACAATTGGATAGCCCTGGATTTTCTCTATATTTCATGTCTTGATGACATCTTTAATATTCTAAGTTTTAAGGGGTCATTTGCTCATTTTTCATTTCTAAAAGATAGCTGTTTAATTTTGTTTTTTGTGTTTTACAGGCTAACCTTAATTCATAGGGTTAAGTTCTTAGTACCATTAAGTAGAGCTAATTTGGCTCTATATTTTATGTCACAATGTTTTCATAGCTTAATTTTTGGTTTTTAGGGTTTTAGTAGTTGTGGATTTTTCTAAGTATTTTGGGCTTTATTGGAGGTTTTTGGTGGTTTTCTGGCTTCAGGGAGGTCTGGATACTTCTAGGCTGGCGGCCTGCCCGCATTGGTCATAGAAGGCTGGGGAGTGCTTCTAGAGGGTTTTTATTCAATTTGGCTGCCAAAAGTGCCAAATTTGTTGCTGTGCATGGATTTTTTAGATAGTGGTCTGTGTGTACATACTGAATAAGACAGTTTGGGGCAACTTTAATTATCATACAACCATCCAGAGGTGATATCATTGTTTCTCACTCAGTTTTCACTGTTTTTTTTGCCACAATTGGCTGTGTTGGTTGCAAGGTTAGTTCTTCATTTAAATCAACTTTGGAAACTGGTTTCTCTGGTGTAGCTTTGCAACCTGCATCAAGTATAATTGCTGTTTTCTGTGCAACAAGTTCACAGTGTTTTGTTTTTCTGGTGTGGATCTTTCTGCATTAATGGGTTCTGGTTATTTGGTTCTCAGTGGTCTGCTACTCGCTACTGTCTTTACTTTTTAAGCAGTCAAGAAGTGTGTTGAAAGGGGTATAGTAAAAGTCTCTAATTTTTTGTAGCAAATAAATCTCACCTGGTATATCTCAAAGGGACAGGGAGTTTTCTCTCCAGTTTTACTCCAAGTTCCTTGGTCAAGGCCTACAGATAGTACTATAGGATTGTCTACAACATTAGGATGGCATCTGAAATTATATGTCAGGTGAATTTCTTACAAATCAATCATGGATGTGATGATTTTGGGATCAGCAATTAGGGATGGAAATTGGGGTATAAGAGGCGGGATAATTCATTATTGTTGATTCCTTATCCACTAGCCAAAGGGCTAGTAGATAAGAATCTTCTACAATTAAAAATTTTTGATTGCTAGAAAAAAAATTCCTGATCCCTAATTGCAGATCCCTGAACATTGATACCCCCTTATGGTTATAGATTAATAATTAATTAATTTCAATTTATTATAATTAATAATATCAACTTATAATGTATTTAGTTAATTATTTACTTATATATATTAAATTATAAAAATAATAACTTAACAATCAAAAATTATTGAAAACTCTCTACTCATAATGTGGTCAATATATCAATAAATAAATTAAAATAAGTAAAAATTTTATGTAAATTGATTAATTTAAAAACATAGTGATTTTATTACAATACTTCTTGTTAGAATCTCAAATATTATAATACTAGCACAAGTAGTTAATTTACTTGCTCATTATTTTCTCAAACTATATTAACTAAGTATAAAATTTTATGTCACAAATAGTATAATATTATTGTTTCACTAAAAGTTAAATTTAATATAATATAACAAAAAGTTAACCTGTTTTGTAATTACTTTAGTTACATTATTCTTTTTTTACCAAATTAGTATCCTAATTAGACTATTAAATTGTTACAGGGTTTAAAGGGTGGATACATTGGGGTTTCTTTATTCTGTTTTAGTAAATAGTTATGTAGAGACCCTTATTTTCTTTGTAATTCTTCATTTTAATTTTTTCCTTTTTTTTCTCTGCATATACAATTAGTAATGACTCAGAAAGTCTCATTTTCCTATATAAAGGCTTTGGTTTCTCACTTTGTAGTCTGCATTACTTACATTGCCTTATATTTTATCAATTAACAGTTTTTGTTACTTTTACACATATCTTTCTAACAATTTTATTACTGTGTTCTAAATACAAATAAAATAAAGAATTTTATCTATATACAAGGTTGCTTTAAGATTGGTTCATTGTTATATTTTTCTTTTGTTATATTCAGAGAGAAAAGTACTTACTTGATTAAATAAAATCCTTACATCCAATTCTTGATTTTGTAGACCCTTATTTTCTTCTTCAGTTGATAATGTTATCCTTCAATTATCCCATTGTCTTTTCACTTCTTCTTCCTTACTTTTTCTTCTGTAATTTTCTTCATTCTTCTAGAAAACCTGCCAATACTTACTCACAATTATAGGCTGACAGAGCTTATTGTAAAAATGGGCTTCCCATTTGTAATCTATACTCTAAAAACACAAAGAAAGTTCACTTTCAAGTAATATATTTTGTGTCATGTCACCAAATTTTCTGAAATATAATTCAGAAGAACTATTTTTTTACAATGATGGGGATTATAGACCTTATGAGTGGGACATATAGCAAGAAGGATCTTCATAATTTTTAATGAGCATTTCACTGTCATATGTATGCAACACTTTAATATATTCATAATAATTCTTTCAAGTTTTTAAGAGAAAATAATTCCATGGTGTGCTCTTACTTAAAATTAGGAAGTTAAACTTCATCATATGATGTGAAAATTCACCTAAACATTGCTTTCCATCTGGCTCCATTGAAAGTGGGGTTAATGGGTCCAACTAGATCTCCAAATTTATGAAGGTGAAGAATAGTGAAAGTTTTGTATGAAAAACTGAAGTGGCAAGAAATTTTAAATAAATTTTCTTGGAAGGTAAAGAAAATTACCAAAATAGTGCCTTTCAAATGCTGACCATATGCTGGGAAAATGCAGCTCAAAGGAAAAAACTTGTTGTAGATAATCATGCATGTTACCCAATAATTTGCCTTGGTGAATATGAAAGAAATATACAAAGCCAAAAAAAAGTTTTAATTGGATTCACAGGATATCTATCATTACTAAGGTGTCTCAAAACTTAACAAATTTTCCACAAAAAAGATACCAAACCCACCATAAAAAATAAAATACACCTGCCCTGTACAGGTGTATCTCAACAGGTTATATGTCCCTAAAAACTTCTTCTTTTGGGTCTAAAAAGTCATCAAAACATTTCCCTTCTCCATCATGATTAGTCGGCAGAAGTTACAAAAGTGCCAAGACTTAGATTTTTTCTCCTAATCCTTTGGGGCTTATTCAAAAAAATAAGGTATGTGACATACCAGAACTTAGTAAAAAACTTAATAATACACTTACCCTTAATATTCCTCACTAATCACTAATGTAACATGCCAATTTCAGTCTGCCATCAACTTGAGATCACTGCTACAGCTCTAGCTCCTGATCTAATGGCTAATTCTGATACTTATTCCAATGCTGAACTACCCCCTCCAATAGATTTTAGCAGTAATTCATCATCTCAAACCAGTTCTATTGATGCTGAACCACAACAAATCACCCTTTCTAATTTTGAAGGCATAGATTACTAATTTACAATTTTATGCAATGAAACTCTCCAGCTTCCCAGTTTCATTTATTTTTGTTTCAGCTCCCAAACTTGAAATTGCATAATATTTTCAATTGCACAACATTTCTAAGATTCAGTCTGACTAAGATATATCATTTTCTCTTTATCTCTCACTTCCATCACTCATTTTTTTCTCTGATAATTTTCACTTCACAGCTCTCAAGGTAAGTTACTTTCTCATTTTTTGTAATTTCATTACTGATTGACATGTATTTTTTTTGTCTCTTTTTTTTAAAAAAATAACTGATTAATCTGCTATTTTTTCCTTTATTTTCCTTTTATCTTGGCTCTCCATCTTTTTATTCTTGATCTACTGAGTTTTTGGTGTTTTTTGGTCATTTTTAGGTTTTTTCTCATTTTGGCTTTTTTTTTGCTAAGTTGCTTTAGAATCATTTGGAAAATATATATAATATTTTTGAGAGCTTCCTACTTGTCTTTAGGTGTTTTTGTGCAATTTTCGGTCTTTTTTTCTGCCAAAACAGTTCAGAAACATGGTCCAAGCATTTCCAAGTGATTTTCAGATGATTTTTGGCTGTTTTCGGTCCTTTTTGTTTTAATAAAATCATTGGGAATCATTCAGAAAATTTTTTATACAATTTGGAAATGTTTTAAAGAATTTTTAATGTGATTTTCAGGTATTTCAGTGCGCTTTCCTGGAGTTTTTTGGGAAATTTTTTTGGAACTTTTTGGCACATTTCTGAGAACTTTGGGGACTTTTTTTGGAGACTTCTGTATGCTATTTTCAGGAAAAAAATTTCAAATTTTCTAGAAACTTTTTTTAAAATTTTTAGAAAAATCTTGAACTGTTTGGGGTATTTATTAACCAATTTTATTATTTTTTCATTTACATTTATTTTATTTACATTTTTTAGATAAAAATGACTGAAAATCTAGAGTTTGTCAATCAGATTCATAAGGCAAGAAACATAGGTAATGTAAAAAATAAAACATTAGGTAGCCAACAAAAGTATGGGGTCTGTCAGCCTAGGAATCTCCAGGACTGAGTAATTCTTATGTTAAAAATATGATAACCTTAAAAACATTAAGCTTATATCTTAAAAATATGGTTAACCACTTATATATATGTTATAATACATATATATATAATTATTACACTATTATATGAATTATAGTAGTTTAAATAGCTTATCCATAGCCTAATAATACTAAATAAGGTGCTAATGGAGTCATAATATACTTGTCTTAAGTGATATTAAGTAATTATTGACATACATAAGCTTATATGTATACATAAATCTCATATTCAGTGAAATATGTAGTATACTATGTATATTTAGGTCTATAAGTGGGTTTTTGCCTCTTAATACCCTATAACCTTTATTTTTCTGCTTATTTTAGGTCATATGGACGTATTCAGTGGATTCACAACGCCCACAGAAACATATACATCTATTTCAGGCACATGTACTCAGTTTGGACAACTTAATCTTTTTCCTTGGATGGATATTCATGGATTTATGGGTTGGGAGGTCATTTCTGGGTTAATATGGATGCTTGGGGATGTTATTGGGGGCTTGGAAATTTCATTTTTTTCCTTTATATGCTTTGAGATTCATTATATACTCTTTGGATGAGTTATTTTACCTGTTTCTTTATGGTATCCGCTTTTATCTGGATTTTCTATTTATGGTATGGGTCTTTGTTATCATTAATTGTGATGGAGGGTCCTTACTGGAGGTCTGGGCGTTGAATGTGCTTGAAGTGGAAGATATGGGGAGTTGGTTGGCCCTAACAGTGCTTTAATTGTTGGGGATAGCAGTGAAATCATCTGGATTGAAGGTCTGTGCACTCCAGTGGATTTTGGTATAAGTAAGGGAGGATTTTGGTGGTTATTAGACATCACTTACTTACTAAAATTCAATTAAACATTTAAAACACAATTATTATCATTTAGAAATATATTATAAAGCCTTTATAAATTTATATTATCATTATATAAGCTATAACTATATTCTATTTATGTATTTTCCACTACCAGCATGAATTTAAATCCAAGTTTTGTGAGTTTTATTTGAGTATAACTATTTTATTAGTTTTCCCCAGAGGTTTAATAAATAAATAATTTATAAATAAGTAGTAGGAACATTAATAAATACTATTAAATCATACTTATATACTAGATAAACTGACAATTGGGGGTCTTTCCTTGATTATTATAGATTTATTAGTGTAAGCCTTGGGATGTGATTTTTACTTTAGTATAGCTCAAACAAACCAAATCTTTGGGTCTTCTGCACATTAATGGGTCATCATAACTCAGTTATTGTGGAAAAGAACCCTTATAATAATTTTACTAATTTTTTATAATAAAAATTATGTATTTACTGTAGTAACTGTACCCAATATAGACCCAATTTCACTTGGTATTTGGTCACCAATATAACACCCAATTAAATTGGTATTTGGTTAAAGCTTGATAATCTATTTATTCACCCTTATAAAGTTCTAGTTAAACTTATTATTTTATTTTTAACAGATTTTTTTGAATTTTTCTTATATTTTATTTAAATAAATAAAGATATAAATTCAGGGTATGCTACAGAGCTTTTATTAGTAATTGAATTGCTAATAATTCTTGTCTGCTAATTGCCATATAGGTTTTCTCTTTTGTAGACGTAAAATATTGTTATTCTTATCAATATGAGTGCTCCCCAGGACAATGTTAGTGAAAAGCCTACTTATAATACCAGGTCTAAAGCTAATAAAAACATTGCTCCAGGACATAACCATGGAGGGTCAGTCATCCCCCAGCCAGAGCAAATGAATATAGAGGAAAAAGAAGCCCTCTTAAAAAAGATTACAATAAAAAATATGCTTCCTTCTTTGCAGGATCAACTGTCCAATCTTGCAAAACAGGTCCTGAAGTTGGAGGAATCAAAGTCACTCATGCTGAGGAAGTAGAGCAATTGCAGAACAATTGCAAGGTAGGATTCCAACAGATGAATCAAACCTTGGAAGAGCTAAAGGGAGGCCAGAAAAGTCAGCAACCCCCTACCCCAGGAGGGCCACATCCCTCCCAGGAGAAAATCCTGGTAGACAAATGGAAGTGGGATAGGTTCCATCAACAATTGTCCAGTCACAGCTGCAACAGGGATCCTCCTCCTCATCAGACTTCCTCAGTTCATCCTTACAAAGGAAAACAAAAGCGCCAAAAATCAGGACTGGCACAAATCCCGTGGTAAGTAGATTACCCACTCAGATTGAACACAATACTGATGATTACAATATAGGTAATATTATTGATGTCAAATCTGTACAGAGAACTGAAAAGGTCTTAAGAAAATTAGGTTTTGATGTAGATACACCTGACTTGTCTTTTGTCAATAACAACAGTACTATTTATAATAACAATACAGTTAATCCTCAGTTGCCACCACTTACTAGTGAGATTAGAAGTTCACAAGATAGTGAGAGTATTGAAAAGGAAGACATGGAGTATTTTAACAATAATCCAACTGTCCATAGAATTGTTTCAGCATTGTGGAATAGAATGACTGATTGTGAGGAACAGATAGTTAAGCTCACAAGTGATACAATTTCATCCTTAACATTGAACATTTCTCAACTGGAAACACAAAAGAAAGAATTAGAGAATGAAAATCTGTCTCTAACTCTTAAATATGATTCATTGAGTAATAAATATACTGAACTTTCAAACAAATACTGTGATTTAGAAAAGCTGTATGAAGCACACTTATTGAAAATTGAATCAAGAACTAAGTTATCTTTTACCCAGACAAATCAAAGTGTCTCTGTGCTGCTACAAAGATTGTGTAAAGGGTCTTTCAAGTCTAGAAGGTTTTATAGGGAGGTCCAATGGTGGTAACAACAGTTTTTAAGGGATTCAAACTCAGGTACGTATTTTCCTATCTTTAAGATTATTTACTCAATAATAAGAGGTAAAGAGTTGGATTAGAATTACGTTTAATGTAAATACTAATGAAATAATAAATAGTAATAAAAGGATTGTAAATAGTTGTAATAAAAGAAGTAAGTAATGAATGAATAAAAAATAACCAAAAGAGAGGCCTTATATAGGCAAAGGAGGGACAAACCACGGCAATGAAATTCTAAAAACAGTAGTATGAGAGAGAGAGAAAAAGAATATTCAAGAAGGAGTATTTTCAAATAACAAAGTTGTTCTAAAAAGAAGGTGTCAAAAAGATGTATTTTAAGGATGTATTTACAGAGTATGTCAGAAATACATAAATTTATATAATATTTACTGTAGAAGTCAATTCTAAAAAGAAATTTGAATTTTTTGTATATATTTATTTTTATTTGACTATTAAGATTTTATTTTAATTTAAAATCTATTTTTTAATATAAAATTTTATTTCTTCTAACCTTTCAATGAGCACGGTGTTAGAGAATAAAAATATAAGGTAAATTTAATATTTAATTTTAATTATTCATTTAATTTTACCATTCTTTAATTATTTAATTTATAAAAGTTAATTTTAATTTAACTAATTTAATTAAATAATTAAAATAATAAGGCGTGGCTTCATCCAGTAAATAATAAATTATTTTACTGGGTAAGTCTAGAAGCCTGGCTGACACTCCCTCTGTCAGCCAGGCTATTCCAGGAGTCCAGTAAATGATATATAACTTATAAAACCTTAAAGAGTGGGTAAGAATTGTATTTAATGAATATAACTTAATATTTTATTGCATAATGAAATTATATAAGTATTTTATTATATACAAGTGTTACATTAAATTTATTGGTTATATATATTTTTATATACAATTAAATTGAACATAATATAATATATTCTACAAATAATGGCGCATTTTTATGTATTTAATAATTATAAATTTATATTTAATTAATTGAAAAACATATATTATAATTATAAGTGTAAAATTGACTTATAATATATTTAAATTAATTACTTAAATTTATATATTAAATAATACCTCTCATCTAATACTAAACATTAATTAATGACGCTTCTTTTGACCCTTAATTGTGTTAGAAAAAACAAATAAATTAATTTATACTAAATTGAGATTAATTACATGTTTTGTTGCGTCAAAGTATTTTTTGTTTCACTTAAAATATCCTTTAATCAGATTGTACCATCTGTTTGGAATTATTTTTCTCATAGTTCCTATGTTCCAATCTTGTTTAGTTATTCACTATTTTCACTTACTGATTTGGGAATTAATGGCGGGGAAATTGGATTCTTAATTGGGGTTTTAATTATTTGTTTCATGTTTTTCTCTATATTGTTATGTTTCATTTACTCTTTTGATATATTTGTTTTATTCCATTCTAATAATTGTATTTACAAATATAGTAGCGCTTCAGAGGACCCATTGCCTATAAAAGGGCCTTGGATCATCCCCTGTAGCCTCATCACTTATTACACACTCAACAAATTAAATAACTATTTTATTACGTTTATATTTTTTTATTAGTAATACAAATCTAATTAAAAGTCTATATAACAAATTAAAGGTTGCTTTAAGTCTGATAGTAATTAAAAGTGTTTGCCACGCAGAACCCTTACATTTAATAATATTATTGTTAATAAAATCTAAGTTTTTGTCACCTCTCAAAGTTTCTCACCGTTGTTTCCCTCTCAAATAAATTAAATATATATTATTGTGATTTATTTCTTTATTTTCCCTTGTCCTCCTCCTTCTCTCCTCCTTTTTCTCCTATTTTTCTTACCTCTTCTAGACGACTGACCGACAACTGGAGACCTTTCCAAACGACGACGACAATCGAGCCTGGCGACGAACGACAAAACGCACGGACCACCTAGCAAAAACAAAACTTTTGCCGCGACTGTGTTTCGAACTTGGGTTCGACATCTTAGGTTTATATTATATTAATTTTTATATTATTTTGAAGTGATTTTCGATCACTATAGTAAGTTCACCTTTGCGCCTCTCACTCATATTACTATATTTTTATTGCAATAACAGTGATTGTGGCTTAATTGCTGATTCACTGAGTGTAAGTGTTCAATTTTTTAAAAAAAAAATTCCTAGTTGACCATTATAGAGTGTTAAATCCTCTTAGTCCTAGAAGAATTGACATTTTTTATTAATACAAATTGAATTATTAATTTAATTTTTTTTTATTATTAATTATTGTCAATCTTGGTTGACTTAAAAGTACATTGTGCTTAGTCCCAAATATATTGCCATATTTAATATTGGTAATTAATTGGTTGAATTAACTTGATTGTTATTCCCAATTTAACCTTGCAATCCATTTTTTTTAAAATTATTTTTTTTTAATTATTACTTTATATTAAAAATTATTTTTTCTATAATTTAATTAATTAAATTTTTTTTTTATTATTTGGAGCAATTATTGACTAACTTTTATTATTTTTTTATAAAATAAAAAGTAAATTATAAATCTTCCCACTAGTATGTCCAACAATTTGGCAGAAAAAATGGATAACATGCAAGTGAATGAAATAGAAATTGACTATGATGCTGACACTGTAAGTTCTTCTAAAGTTGGTCATAAAAAATCTTATGCTAACACAAAGAATTCACATACTGCAGGATGTGGAAATGACAGGAAATGCAAACAAACCAAACCCCCTTCCCCCAGTACCACAGAAGGAAGTAAAGCCTCTAGTGCCTCAAGAAGGTCTTCCAAAAGGCTTCAGAATAAAAAAGCTTCCTCTGCCACAACAAATCAGCAACCTATCCAGTCATATAAAAGAGTTGAAGACAGAAAATATGACGTACAAAGCAAAGGTAGACACATTGTGGGATCAGGTCCAAGAACTCAGGAACCAGATTCAGGCCCAGGCCCCTCCTCAGTTGCCTCCCAATCAGCCTCAGTTTCAGGCTCAACCTTCACAGCCACCCAGCTCAACCATCCAAAATCCAAATACTATGGAAGTAGATCAATGGAAATGGGATTATCTAATGAGTCACTACCAACAGAATGTGCAACACCCTCCTCATCATCAGCCTGGCCCATCCAGAACACCCAATTTCCATCCACCTCCTCATCCCTACCAACAAGGCAGGAGAAAGAAGGCCCAAGCACAATCCCAAACCCAGTCCCAGGGGAAGTTTCCTCCTCTGCCATGGTAAGTAATTTGGTTGATAGTCACTTGGGTATGTTTTCTAATAAATCTTCTTCTGCAGGTAATATTATTGAACATGGTGAAAGAACAGTTAAACCTGTTAAAAGACAGCTTCCTGTAACTAGTAGCCCTATTGATGTAATTAGCAAATTGTCATTTGATGAACCTTTACATTTAACTTCTACATCTTTAATTAATCCCTCTCTTGCAATTAAAAATGATTCTGTTCCCCCTGAAATCTATACCTTAATTGAAAAAACTTCTGAGGAAATATTGAAAGATACCCTTGATTTTAATATTGTGAAAGACAAACATGTGAGAGATGTGTTAATCCATGAAAATGATAGATTAAATAATTTACACTTGCAATGTAAAGTGAGTTCTTCTGTACAAGATACAGCTTATTTAAAAATCAAAGAAACCTTGAATATTGTTCTTAGTCAACAAAAACAAATAAGAAGTGACCATAGAGCTATCTCAGATAGAAATATCAGTCTACATAAGACCTTGAGTGAATTGAAACCCCTTATTGAGGAAAATTATTCATTCAAGAATGAAATAAAATCTCTGCAAAATGAGTTTAAGAAGCTAAAAAATGATTTCCATGCACTAAGTACCAAACACTCAGTTTCTGAGGACAGAAATGTTCTATCTCTTGCAAAAGTAAATGACCAGATGTCTGAAATTCCAAGAATAAGAAACTATGTGTCTGACCTACAGGAAAAGTTCTCAACCTTAACCACCAATAATGAATTAAATGAGATTTCTGTAAATAAGCTGCATAAAAATAAAGGGAAAAAACCTGAACAAAGTTCATCCTTTCTTCCTCATATTTCAACCATTAATCAAACTGACAATGAGTCTGTAAAATCTTTTGCTACTAGCAAAAAATCTTGTGATGGTCATGCACCAGCTGTTTCTGTAAATAATGAAATTTCTGAACACCTGGCTAAACTTCAGGAATTATTAATAATGAATAATTCAAACCAAAAAGTGGACCATCCCAGTAGTCAGAAAAATTGGCCTAAGTTAGACCAATATCCTACCTTTGATGGTGATTCTTCCTCTGATTGGCAACACTTTATCCAGAGAATTGATAATTTAAAGAGATCTTATAAACTACCTGATGAGGAAATTGTTTCTAAGCTAATTTCTTTATTTTCCAATGTAGCCTTGATGTGGTATGAATCTGTCCTCTTAGATAACAATCATTATACATGGAATGATTGGAAATCCTTGATTGAGAATCAATTTGGTGGTTCAAAATTCAGGTTAGCTCAGCAGAGACTGTATGAGAATACTAGATATGTATCCTCCTCTGTTGAAAAGCCCATTGTTTTTCTGATGAAAATAACTAAAATCCTTAGAGCAATTGATCCAAAGATGGATTATGATGTTTGGAGAGATAAAATCTTGTATAAATTACCAAATTCTCTTAGGGATTTGATTGTTTCTAGAACTGAGCATGTAAGGGAAAATTCTTCTTTCATTAATATCTGTAATGAAGTACTACTCAACCATAGATATGAACCAAAGAATTACCTTAATAAATCTTATAATGATCAGAATAAACCTTCTATAAAGCTCCCAGAAAAATCTGGTAAACCCTCTGCCCCAATTGCACCTAAAAAATATGCAACAAATACTTGTTATAAATGTAACAAACCGTGGCAGAAGGGTCATGTTTGTGACAAGAAAATTCATCTTGTTGAACAAAATGAAGACACTGATGAAGTTGAACTTGATGTCAATAATTCTTCCAGTGACTGTGAAAGTAATATCTCCTATGACAATGAATCTGTTAAAGATGTTTTAATGTTGGAACATGATGTCCATTATTTAAATAATATATCTGAAGATTGTGTATTGAATTTATATTCAGTAGAAAATGCTGAAATAATTAAAGATATTACTAACAATTCTATTCCTATATCCCTTTTAAAGGCACCTGTTATCATTAATGGTAAAACTGTTGATGTAGTTCTTGATTCTGGTGCTGGAGGAAGTGTAGTATCTGAAAAAGCATTAGCTTCAGTGGATAGGGAATATTTGAGTAAATTATTGCCTATAACTTCTGAAAAATTGAGAGGGTATGGTTCTACCTTATTTCCTATTGGCAAATACAAAACCTCTGTATTCTTCAAATATAATGGTGGTTTTGTCAGAGCTATTTGTGAGTTTGTTGTCATGAAAAATGATAATTTGAGCAATTGGTTTATTATGGGAAATGATATTTTAACCATGTTTGGTGTGAAACTGGACCCAGAAAATAATTGCTTTACCTTAGGAATGAATGGGAAAAGAAAATTCAAAATTTCTTCTCCTAGACCTTCTGGGCATTCGTTGAAATCTTGTAACTCACTGACCCATTGTAAAGGTAGAACAACAACTGAAATGGATGATTTATTACATGAAATAAATACCGCTTCTTTTGGTGATCATTTGACTAGTGAACAAAAGGATTTTATTGTTGCCTCTATTACCTCTTTCCCTATGGCTTTTGCTCATGGTTCTCATGTCTTGGGAATTGTTCAGGAAGAGATGAAAATTACCTTATCCTGTAATTTGAGTGATATTCCTCCTTCCCTGAAGAAAAAACCATATCCTGCTTCTCCATCAAAAAGAAAAGATATTGAAGATAATATTGAAACATTATTGAAAATGAATATCATTGAGAAAGTGGATGTCACCCCCAAATATTGTGTCATCTCCCCAGTCTTGATTTCATATGAAAAAGATAAAGCTAGATTATGTGGAGATTACAGAGCTTTAAATACTTATACTGTTGATGATATTTATCCTTTACCCAGAATTAATTCAATACATGCTACCTTGCAAGGTGCAAAATTTATTAGTTGTCTGGATGGTAATAAAGGTTATCATCAAGTTCCAGTTGAGAAAAATTCTCAAAATTTTTTGCTTATTGCTACTCATATGGGAATATATAAGTATGTTAGGATGCCATTTGGCCCTAAAAATGCTCCTTCAGTTTTCCAGAAAGTCATGGATAACACTTTCCATCAAGAAATTATTGAAGGTTGGCTCATGGTTTATATTGATGATATTATTGTTTTTTCTAAAACTTTTGATGAACATATGATTCACTTGAATAGAGTTTTCAAAAAATGGATGAAATCAATATGACCTTATCTTTAAAAAAGTGTAAATTTGGTTTTCAATCTTTAAAAGTCCTTGGCCATGTTGTGTCAGGCTTACAAATTTGTGTAGACCATAATAAAGTTGCTGCCATTCAAAATGTGAAAGCACCAACTTCTGTAAGATAAATCCAAAGTTTTTTGGGTATGTGTCGCTATTATAGACAATATATTAAAAATTATCAGGTCATAGCCTTGCCTCTTACAAAACTGACCAGAAAAGATGTTGCTTTTCTCTGGAATAATGACTGTCAGAAAGCTTTTGATACATTGAAAAGTTTCTTAATGACAGCCCCTATATTGGCTCTTCCAGATTTTAACAAGCCATTTGTACTTTATACAGATGCTAGTAAATTTTATATACTTCATACCTAATTCTGAAACTGTCAGACCACCATGATTTTATAATAAGAGTCCCGCAGGGCTGAAATATAGTACAGATTTCAAAAAATGGAACCTTCAAACAAATGAGGATATATTCTTTTTGATACTTTGTAGTGTAACAAATCAATATTCCTCAAAAAGACAGCAGAAGCCGTATCCCGTCACGCTACCAAAAATGCCAGTCATGCCATGGGGTGTAAAAATCATGTAACCAACGTGCAAAAGCTGATTAATAAGTCATGTAAAGCCCGTATGGTCCTTGAGTACAAAGAATAATTGTGGTGTATTTTTTAAACAACTGATACATAATTGTTACACTCCATAGGATAAGAAAAAAGATTGGTTGTGTTTCCACAGAGTCGGCGTGACGCTGGGGTGAAAGCGTCAATTTCTTACACGTGGTATAAGAAGTAAAGGAGAACTAGCTATAGGAAGTATGGATCAATTATGCACTGCAACTGCCTTCTGTCAAAGCATGTACAATCTTTCGTTAAACAATTATATATATTAGTTCAGTGTTGCCGTGAACTGAGGTTATACTGCACTGATATTTGTATCTTTAACGAAATGGTTGTCAGAAATATTAAACAACTCCTAGTTCATGTTAATATATACATGATTCTTACTTAGTTAACTTAGCTTTTCTTACCTATACACTATAAAACTTAAATAAGCATCTACATAGACTTGACTTTTAGGCATATATTATTGCCATTAACCTAACATTGTGATAGAACAACACTATGTAAGGATGCCAGAAGAATATCATTCCGGCATCCACCTTCTTCCTCTATTTATTTTATTTTATATTTACTTTTTCTTTATTCACTTATTAACAAACATATTCTTTATCTATTTCCTACTTAAGTCCCTTGCTTATTCTTTAGTCCACTTTCCACCTTCTCCCAAGGCCATTATTATTATTTGATAAGAATCAATAAAGTAAGTTAGTAAGATAAGGACAGCAGATGGACAAGGACAAGATGTGGACGAGAGAGGAGAGGAATGGACAAGCGAGGACAGGACAAAAAGAGAAAGGAAACAAAGACTAAAGAGACAAGTGAGCAAAATATTAATAATAAGGAGAGAAAAGATTGGATGCCAACTCAGTAGTGAGAAGGCATCCTTAAAAGTGCTTAAGTTAGGGTATGCATATAAATAGTGATATAGAAGAGTATCTAGTACTAGGGTATCTAAATACATAGGTAGTCGTCTAGATCATATGCTTGGTGATAGAAGGTATAATATGCTTATAGAATATTGACATTATTTGAGTCCTTACCTGCCACTATTGTTCATCAGTTCATCGCTTCTTTCATTCTCTCACAGCTCTACGCCACGCGCATTACTTAATACCTAGCCCTACTAGAAAATACAAGCAATTTTCCTATTGGGGAAGATAGATATTGAAGATAAAATAATTACTCTCCAAGAAAAATGATGCACTTAAGCGATTGTGGGATTAAAATCAACAGGGGCGCTGTTGTGAATTGATTCAAAAAGAATTTTGCGCTGTGCTTTAATAATATAATATTATGCTGTAATTTATGTCATATTGTGAAAAAAAATGATCTATCAGGGAAGATGGATATTTTAGCTAAATAAATTTCAATCCAACCCAAGTGAAGTAACCAGGCTTTTGTAAGATTAAAACACCAGAAAATAAATGTGGGCATGTGATAACAAGTGCCCATCCCTATTTTTGATTTGATTTAGTTTTAGCTCAGCTGTAACTCTTGCGAAAAGACCATGCACTGAACACTGAGTTTTCCAGCTGGTGTGGTGTCAAATCTGAGATATTCTTGAATCCAAAATACCTCTAGGGATTGACACCAGTTTTTTTTTTTGTGGCGAAAACAACAGATATATCTTTTTTCAGCTCAGGAAAAATGAGAAAATTCTTCGCTGTGTTAATTATGTCTTACTACTATGCTGTAAGTTGTATGAGATAATGATAAAAAAAGGGATGGATTTTAACTGATAAAAAATCTTTTTTATGAATTATAGTCAATTTTGATGCTTCATAGGATGAAAAAAATTCTCGAAAAAAGAATAAAAACTAGTTCCTTGCTTCCAAGAATCCAGGAGGTCAATATTTGGTGCTGTGTCAATATTTTAACATAATGTACTCAAAGTGTATTTTTAAAAAAAAGAAAGAATTGCAAAATAACAGATAGCTAATTCAGAATTGGGCTCTTTCTTGTATTTGTAATGTCTTTTTTTCATCTTTGGAATTCCGGGTGCGTCGACATTGAGTGCCATGTAAAAATCCCCCAATTTCGAAAGTCTATCGGAAGCTGGGAAGTGTGATAGATTGCGCAAGGGCGCAGTAAGGTCAAAGCCTTCTTTCATTACAATAATTCGTTATGAAAGCGCATGTCAACAATAAAATTATTATTTAGTCAAAGATGTTTCTTATGCCCTTGCATAGAAACTGATTTGGCGGCGTTTGACCAGCAGTTGGTAATTGGCACGAAATCTTTTCCTGAACGAGATGATCTTGGCGCCCCGAAATTTCTGTAATTCGATTGAATAACGAATGTACTTTCTTCTATCAAGATCGAAGGTTTGACGATAGTGCGAAGGCAAGGTATAGCTATTTCACATAAATACCAAGTCGACTTCAACATTTTCCTTCATACCACAATTCCATTTGGGTACAAATCATTAGCTTATTCGCTTTATCTCGATAAAATAAAATGTATGTTTTGGGATTACTATGAGTCAATTTTTATTTTAACCTCAATTCATGAACTGCATAGGAAATTTATTCTTTCGGCGTTGGTGTTATTATCTATCATGAGCATGATCGCGGCAACACCACGAAAGTGCAAACACTACACACCTTGCATTGTCGATGGAAGGGTTAGGCGTGAGTTTTTCTTCAATGTTTTTTTGTTGACTTCTCATTGAATAAATTCATATTGATTTTTTAGAATGTTGCGACGCTCTAATGGTGAAAAAATAAGGGTATTGAAGAGTACTGTTTTACTGGTGGGTCAGTCTTTCCTAGTCCGATAGATGTGCTACGGGAACATAAATTCAAACACCCTTTTCTTTAATCAACAGAGTTTAGGTCAATTTTTTCAAGAAATGACGCTAAACTGAACTTGATCTAAAACTTGATATGTTTACGTGCAATTTTACATGATCTAGAGCAAGTGTTGGGATATCAGGTTAAATGAGTTTTTTTATTAGTTTTAAAGTTTACAATTAAGAAAAAATGGTGTTATCATTGGTAATTTAAGTGTAGTTTTACACACAATAACAGCCCGTTGAGAGTTGATTTTTGAAAAAAAAGTCAATCACTCATTTTTTTTTCTGGAGTTGGTCCAAAAAGAGAATCTCAACAAGCTGCAAACAAAGTTCCATTTTCCAAGTTGCTATCGATTTGCCCACCACAAATTCACCGTGGCAGTAACTATAGATATCTTACGAATGGTTGTTGCAAGTTGCACCAGCCATTCTCTATATAGCTGTACTGTATTTCTGCTAGTCCTGCACCCAAAAATTTAGCCAATTACCCACTTACAGAGCCCAGATTTTATTGAGAAATGATAATGCAATTAAAGAAAGCTGCTAATTTTCACATCCCAACTTATTTTTTATAATACTACATAAGGTAGTGCGCTTTCCACAGTTTTGCCCAACTTACCCAGCATTTCCCCTCATTATTTCATCCCGCTAGCCTGTTTCCCGCCCAATATTCTGGGTATGTTGAGCAAAGTTTTGAAAAGATGCACCAACCTTCTTCAATTTAGCTTTAAAAGTTAAAATTTAATGGAAAAAGTCTTTGAATTTGAGGAAAGGGGTTATGGATTGACTATTGACACATGAAAATTATATTGAAATCTTAAAAACGTTCCCTGATGACTAAAGTTAGTTAATTCTTTCCTTTTTCCACCTGACATTTTTTATTAGTTGACTAGTTACGTAGTAATCGGTAGTTTCCGATTGTACTCACTCTATTCCTAGGGACACCCTCACCAATTGGTGTTGCAAATACTTCTCTCACTAACTTAAAAAGACTCCCTGTATTAAGCCTTTGAAGACTCACTTTCATTATCAAGAACTTAACTTCTATATTATTTTATTTTTCGATCACTCGGTGTTGTATTTCCCTTCGCTCACTTATGTGCACTGGTAGTTGGAGATTACCTTGCTCTTCGGATGAAAAGTTTGCGCTTACTGAAGGATTCACGCATGCCTCTTTTACATTACAAAATTCACACTCATGGAAGGTGCATCAGGGGGAAGCTTATTTTCATTGCCTTAGTACATGCGTAAAACTTCAATTTTCCACTTCTTTATCTCTTTTTCAGAAAACCAATATATTACCAAGGCACGCAATTGTGGAATCTTTTTTAATCTTTATCTTTCTTTACTTCATCTGGTAATCTTTGATTTTCATTCCTTACCGTATTTTTTGAATGTGAAGTCCTCAAAAATTGAGTTGCTCTTCGTTACTTGGTCCACATATGACACTATCTAAGACATTGAATATGATCTCCCACACCTCAAGAGAAGACTCAGATGAGTGGAATAGCAGTGTCAGAGTTTCCTTTAGACTTTTGAAACGTTTTTTTTTCGTGACAAAGTCACTGGTATAGATAGTCGCTATAAATATAGCACATAAACCTGTAGCTGCCACCAGGAAAAAGATGTTGCCCCCTATTGAACTACCATAGTTCAGTCTGGGATGGGAGCCTTCTAGCAGGTGTCAGCTTTTTTTTTCCGGTGCGCGTGTATCCAATATCCTGTCTTGCTCGAATAGTTGGTAAGGTAACATATAAGTGGTTAGAGTTTTAATTAATTTTCAGAATTCTTGTCCTCAATTTATCAATTTTTAACTCTAAGAGAGCCTTCTCTTGCTCATTTCACCTAGATTATGTCCTTGAAGACTCCCTCCTGCTAATCTGCGTATCAAATTTTTCACTCTCTTATACATTTGACGTCACTCAAAGATTTTCATTCTTCATTAAGTTATCTTAAGGCATTCTGAATTTTATTCTTTCATCCTCTGCTATTTAAAATTAAAGTTGATTTTATAAATATTTCATTGTTCCTTTATTTCCTCTGTTAAAATTAGATATAGCTACTTCAATAAATGTTGGTGAATTTTTACAACTTCGAGTTCAACTTTAAGACAGGCACCTGCAGAAGCGAAAGATACCTGTCCAACTCTCAATATTATTTTACACACTAGGCCGATGTTTTATGTCGAGAGTGGGACAAGTATTTTCCGCTTCTTCAGATATCCTTTCTCTAGATGAACTTAAAGCTGCGAAAACTCACCAACATTTATGGAAATAGTGATGGCTCTTGAAGTCATTTTTTTTTCTCTTGATAAGAATTTCATTCGCCTCTTCTGAATTTTTGAATGTTATTCATTGAGTATATTAATTTTTTTTTTTTTTTTGCGTAATCTATGTCATTTGGAAAAGTCATGACCAAAACTTTATTTTTTTATTTTTGAAAAAAAGCGTCTTCAATTTATAAGTTTTAACGGTCATCGTAAGACTCTAAGGTTATCCCTCTATATAAAGTCTATCTGTATTGTAGGGCTTTGGTGTCCATAAATTGGTTGACTAAAAAAAGGTTGACAAACCACTCATTATTTCTCATCTCCGCTTATATTTCACTAATATAAAGCTTCTGGAATATGCTTTCTCCTACTATAGAGTGACTTCTAAACATGTAACTAGTGGAAAGAGAATGACAGGAAAATGAATTTCGAGATTAAAGAAAGAGAGAATTAGTTTTAATTACATTTTGTCTTTATTATTCAATACAGATATTTAATGAAAAATTATCTAATTTAAAAAAGATAGTTAAATAGCTTAAAAGAATCTTTCACTGAGCACTGCCAAAAAATACTTTACCCAAAGTATCCATGTACTTGAAAAATTACTGCCGAAAAGGACAATACAAGAATTGATAAAAGTTGAAAAAAGGTACATGCATTCCGGAAAAAGTTAGACAATCAAGACTTTCAGAACAGGAACTCTTGCAATAACTCTTCCCCCAAATTTTAAAAACGGGTCTCTTATAAGAGACTACTTTCAATTCTCTTAACTAATCAGTTAAGAGAATTGAAGGTTCCAACGCCTGGTTCACCTAGTGAAAATACTTCCTTATAAATTGATTACTCTTGATTAGGAGTGCGAATCAGAATAATTACTTGTCATTACGTTTCAATTCTGAGTAAATTGGAATTTAATCCCAAGTTTTTAGTCTTCAACTAGAGGTTATCCTCGGAACAAGGAGATGGGATAGTTGCACCAAAGCGTATACCAGTAAAGTTTCTTTTATAATGAAAGGCTTTTTTATCCAGATAAAGTTCAAACATAATATTTTTGCTGGGGTGCGCAGGATTTGGAACGCTATTATATAACACCGGATGAGGTGTTAAGGTGAACACGCATGAACTTTAAGAAGAATTTTCTAGCTCACACGAAAGATTCTTGCTAATAAGTCATTTTGGTGGTAATTTTTTTAATTTAACTTAATTTTATCTATTTTATAGTCCAAGTCAGAATCATGACGAGAATAACCCAGCAATGTTGCGTGTTTTTAGATAAATAGTGGCTAAGTCCCAACACTTTTATCCCAGAACAGTTTCTTTAAGATAAAAGTAATTTCGTGTCTACTATCCTCATTACAAATTGTTAAAATGTATGTTTTAAAGCTTTGATATTCAAATTTTCCATGAATCCTGACTTGATAAATTTTATAGGAAATTTATGCTCTCTTTGTTGGCGTTTGCTTCCTTCTTGGAAGTTATATTGGGAGGGTACTCAATGACCTGTCGTGACAAGAAATCCTGTGTGATCGACCATAAGGTTACTAAAGGTAATTCCTAGCCTCACATGTCAAGTTATAGTATTAAATATTTTTCTTTTTTTGAATCTGTAGATTGCTGTGCCGCTGTTGGGGGAGAACAATTTTATCAGGAATCTAGCCACAACTGTCTTCCATGGAATATACTGGGTGGAAACAGTGTAGACGTGGTGAGTTTCCAATATATGAAAAATATTGTTCAAAGAGCCAGTTCATTGAAAATGTTTTAACCTTTCAGGGAAAGATGGTGACTTGCTGCGAATCACGAGGATGTGGAAGTCATGGCGACGACGTTATCCAAAGAGATGGAAGCGTTTGTTAATAAAAAATGAGTTTTTGAAAATGAAATCTGAAGAAGCTTGAACATTTCAAGTCCTGATTTCACTTCTTACTCTGGAATTTATTTTTATTGGACTATTTTGTTTATCCTTTTTTTCTCTTCCACACATCTCAGTATATTTAAAGTCGTGTAAAAATGATTTTTACTAGCTCTTAGTTAAAGTCATACTCAATGATACAATAAATAAGCCATTTATTCTGAATTTTCGCTTCTAAAACAAGCTATAAAAAGGACAAAAACCTTTACCCCTTTTCATTGATTCATTCTTATAGCCCCTCCAACCTAGTAATAGAATGACACCACTGATAAGTATTGTTAATTTCACACAAGAATTATAAAAATTATGCAAGTGCCTTTCGCTCATAAATAATACTCTTGTGAGTTTTTCTTATAAACCACTTCTCTATGAATAGCACTTCCATTAGATTTGAAGAAGATGAAAAAATAAAAGTCAATAATAAAAATAAACATTAATGAATAAGAAGAAGTATGAAGGGACGAAGAATCATAAATGGTTGCACAAATATCACTATCTCAGGTTTGAGAATAAATATTGTAGCACAAGATATGGATATAAATATACATATATAACGCTCATTATAGAAAATGAAAAAATAAGTTGGACACTAATAAAAATAGGGTGGATTATTTTATAAATTTAAGGAGTATTGAAGTACTCAGATCTGCAATTAAATTAATGGCAGTTAAAAAACAAGTTGCCCCAATTATTTTCTGCCATTTTTTTAATGATAAATGGGTTATTTGGTGCGATGTTGAGTTTTGAGATGAGATGAAATGATAAATCGGTCACAGGGAACAACTAAACCTGAGAAAAAATTTTTTGGAAAGAAATGAAGAGTAACTCAAACCAATGGATTGAAAACATGGGGAATAACTCTACCTGGTAAAATGAAGAGGCAGGGAATAACTCAAACCGACTTGATAATGTGACAAGGAATAACTCCACTTGAATTTTACTTAGAAGTGAGAAATAAATCAAACCAACTACAATTACATGGGGAATAACTCTACCCAGATTAAAGATTAGATTATGATGCAGAATGGAAGCAAAGGGTCTCAGGCTAATTTATTTTATTTATTTATTTCTTGGGATCACTTGCCCAGAGGGTATGAAACTACAACAAAGGGATTGGTAAGACAGACTAACTACATGATGTCACTAGATGATGTACATGTAAATATTTGATAGGTTATTCTAGAGTATTCACTTAAGCCAATACTATTATTCCATATATTAATCATAATAGGGGGTATCAATGTTGACCAACCTGCAATTAAATTAAATGCAGATAAAAATAATTATACCCCAATTATCTCCCGCAATTATTTTTGCTAATCATTGGGTTATTGGACCTTTTACGTTTCAATGTTCACCTCTATCTGACATTTTTATCCTCAATTTTTCATAACCACATCTTGGACAACTTTCTCCATGTGCCAGCCTCCCTACCTTGCTTTGCACTCCCATCATGTCTATTCATTCTATCTGTTCAAAACCCCTTCCCATTTCATTTGTTTTCTTCTTCTCCTTTTCATCTTTAAATATCTCATCATATCTTGTCATCATAGATCTTCTCAAATGCAGTCTTCCCCCAGTTTTTATCAAAATCCCATTACTCCCTCTTTGCCCCACTCAGCTGAGAAATCAAAGACCATTCAACTAAAAAAAGATGATCATCTCATACTTATAAACTGGCTGAAAACAAAAACTAATTATGATTCTTATTTTGGTACTGAGAATGCAGCTAAATTAGGATGGTGTGTTCATCCAAAATTGGCTGGGGCCTTTGTTGTGTAGTTTGGTATGGTTTGGTGATGTCTTAAATGGAATTGATTTTGGTTTATGGTGTTTTTCTGGATTCATGGACTGAATATTGGAGCAATGGGGATGAGGCTATTGTCATTGGATAGACCTGGTTTTTCTCTATATTTTATGTTTTTATGTTTTTTTATATTCTAAGTTTTAAGGACTCTATTGGTCACTTTTCATTTTTTACTATAACTGTTTATTTTTTTATTTTTGAATTTTTAGGCTAACCTTAAGTTTTAGGGTTAAGTGCTTAGAGCCATTAGATAGCACTTCTTTTTCTCTACATTTCATTTCCCGTTGATTTTTTAGCATATTTTAAGGTTTAAGGTGTTTTCTGTTGTTTTTTGGTTTTTTAGTTGTTTTTAGTGGTTTTCTGGCTACAGGGGGCCCATATGCCTTGGTTGTAGCATTCTGGGGACCATTTTTAGGGGGATTTCTATGAAATTTGGCTGGAAGAAGCACCAAATTGATTTCTGTAGCATAGATTTTTAGATAGATGTCTGAGTGTACATACTGAATAAGACAATTTGGGGAAACTTTAATTATCATACAACCACCTGGTAATTAGATCACTGTTTCTTACTCAGTTTTCACTGTTTTTAGGACACAATTGGCTGTGTTTTTTGCAAGGTGAGTTCTTCATTTGACTTAAATTTGGAACCTGGTTTCTCTGGTGTAGCTTTGTAACCTTCATCAAGTATTATTGCTTTTTTCTGTGCAAGAAGTGCACAGTGTTTTGGCTTTCTGGTGTGGATCTTTCTGCATTTCAGGTTTTTTTTGTCCTGTGTTCTATCTAGGTTACTTTCTTGATTTGTTAAGCAGTCAAGAAGTGTGTTGGAAGGGGTATTGTAACAGTCTCTAATTTGCTGTAGAGAATTAATCTCACCTGGTATTTCTCAAAGGGACAGGGGTTTTTCTCTCTATTTTTTCTCCAACTCCCTTGGTAAAGGCCTATAGCTATTACTATAGGATAGTCTAAAACGGCCCCCTGCATCAAAAATCAATGGAAATCTTCTAATTGCCAATGAATTATGAAATAAGAAAAAGGGAAGAATTGATCTTTTTCCTAAACAGATGTCTTAATTCTTCAAGAAATAGATAGCCAAATACAAGAAGGCTAAGACTCTTTCATCTTCCAATTATTTTGGTGTTACTGAACTTGATATCAGTAAGGGCATCAAAAATATAGATGATAAATGTGATTCTTTATGTCCTTACTATAAAGAGTTGGATTCCATATTTGGTGAGTTAGCTGATTTTAATCCTGAAAACATGTTGGATAGAGAAGATGATATCTTTAAACATTATGTTGAAAAAAATAATTTCCTTCCTCTTCTACTCAAACCTCCCCTCATTTGATTTCCACCAATCAAGATATCTTTTCAATAGATCCTTATGGAAGTATAACCCAACCTGATCTCACACCAATGAGCTTTTATTTTATTTCTTGTTTTTTTAATTCACATCTCTTTTTTTTATTTCTAAATAGGCTAATGAACAAAACAAGGATCCTCAAGCAAGCAAGTCTGAAGCTAGCATAGGAGAAGGAATTTGAGCTTTCTTTAAAGAGGGATGAGGGAGCACATGACTCAGAGGAGAAGAAATTCAATATAAAGATAGAGGAGAAGACTCTTGAGTAAAATTTCCTATTAGATTAAATTAAACTCAAGTATAAACTTGAAGATGGTTCAAAAAAGAATTTTTTCTTGATAGAATATGTTAAAGCTAATAAATCTGTTGAGGAGTTTGAAGCTTAATGAAAATGTTTTATGCATAGTTTTTTTTATTCTGTTTATATTTTATTCCTAATTTTTTTTGGAAAGCTTTTTTGATAGAATGCATTTAAGCTAATAGATCTGTTAAGGAATTTGACTGCTTAATGGAAATGTTTGATGACTAGTTTTTTTACTTTTTTTCTTGATATTTCATTTCAATTTTATTCGAAAGTTTTTTTGATAAAATGAATTAAAACCAATAAATCTGTTGAGGAAATTGACTGCTTAATGAAAATGTTTCATGACTAGTTTTTTTTATTTTTTTCATTCATATTTCATTCCAAATTTCTTTCAAGTTGAAAAATTTACACATCTTATTTTAAAATTTGGCAATACCCCTCCCCTACAATTTACTCTGGAGGGGGGGGGGGAAGGCTTATCAAATGTTCATTTTAATTCATAAATAATTAAATAAATCAATTAAGAAAGATAATCAACCAAGTAAAGGAATCCCAAATACTATCTGTAAGTGATTTCATGAGGGAAGTCAAAGAAAAAATATGACTTCAATGGTATTATGAGCTCATTCATAGTATATAAGTATACAGCACAAGGGCTCAATGGTACAATACTTAATTTGATTCATTATTTTTAATAAGTGATGAATTAATAATTTAAGAATTTTTTTTTTGGAATTCCTTTAATTACCTTATTTAAAACCTCTCCCTAATGTTTTTTTAGCCATTGAACTTTCACCCCTTACCTTACTTACCCAGTTTATCAAACTTTGAATGATCTAAAAAAACATCCAAAATGAGTAAACTTTATGCAAGATTCCAATCTAGGAGGTGCTTAGTAGTTTTATGATTATCTCTTAAAGTATTGAAAATTACTTCCATAATTCTATTTCCTAATCCAACTACTTTAATACATTTATAATCTAGAAAGTATAGTCCATGGCCTTTCATTTTAGAAGGTGAAGGGATTGGTCTTCCAGTAATAGGATTGATATAAAAAAATCCAAAAGGTAAGAATATTAGAATTGGTTTCGTCAACATGGATCTGGCTATGAAATTCTCCATAGTTGATCATACATTAGAATAAAAGATATAATCATTAATGAGTTCAACCCATTCTGTCAGCCTAGATATCCCTAGGACTGAGTATTTATTATACTTAAAATAAGATAACCTTAAGTACATTAAGCTTATATCTTAAAAATAAGGTTAAAATAATAATATATATGATTATTTTACATATATATATAATTATTACACTATTATATAACTTATAGTAGTTTAAATAGCTTATCCATAGCCTAATAATACTTATTGAGGTGTTAATGGAGTCATGATATATTTATCTTAAGTGATATTAAGTAATTATTGACATACATAAGCTTATATGTATACATAAATCTCATATTCAGTGAGATATGCAGTATATTATGTATATTTAGGTATATAAGTGGGTTTTAGCCCCTTAATAGCCTATAAACTTTGTTTTTCTACTTATTTTAGGTCATATGGACGTATTCAGAGGACTCACAAAGCCTAAATAAGCATATACATCTATTTCAGGCACATACACTCAGTTAGGACAAATTAATCTGTTTCCTTGGATGAATATTCAAGGATTTATGGGTTGGGAGGTAATTTCTGGATTAATATGGATGCTTGGGGATGTTATTGGGGGCTTGAACATTTCATTTTTTTCCTTTATATGCTTTGGATTTCATTATATTCTCTTTGGATGAGTTATTTTACCTGTTTCTTTATGGCATCTGCTTTTATCTGGATTTTCTATTTATGGTATGGGTCTGTGTTATCATTAATTGTGATGAAGGGTCCTTACTGGAGGTCTGGGTGTTGAATCTTTTTAAAGTGGACGCCATGGGGAGGTGATGGGCCCTCACAGTGCTGTAATTTCCAGGGATAGCAGTGACATCATCTGGATTGAAGGTCTGTGCACTCCAGTGGATTTTGGTATAAGTAAGGGAGGATTTTGGCGGTTATTAGACATCACTTACTTACTAAAATTCAATTAAACATTTAAAACACACTTATTATCATTTAGAAATATATTTTAAAGCATTTATAAATTGATATTATTATTATATAAGCTATAAATATATTCTATTTATCTATTTTCCACCACTAGCACACATTTAAATCCAAGTATTGTGATTTTTCTTTGAGTATAACTATTTTATCAGTATTACCCAAAAGTTTAATCACTAAATCATTTATTAATAAGTAGTAGGACCATTAATAAATACTATTAAATCATACTTATATACTAGATACACTGACAATTGGGGGTCTTTCCTTAGTTTTTACTTATTATTTAGTACAAGCCTTGGGACATGATTTTTACTTTAGTATATCTAAAAACAAACCAAATATTTGGGTCTTCTGCATAATAGTGGGTCATCATAGCTCAGTGATTGCCGAAAAGAACCCTTTTAATAACTTTACTAATTTTTTATAATAAAAATTAGGTATTTACAGTAGTAACTGTACCCAATATAAACCCAATTTCACTTGGTATTTGGTCACCAATATAACACCCAATTAAATTGGTATTTAGTTAAATCTTGGTAAGCTATTAATTCACCCTTATAAAGGTCTAGTTAAATTTATTTTTTTATTTTTAACAGATTTTTTCAAATTCTTCTTACATTTTATTTAAATAAATAAAGATTTAAATTCAGGGTAAGCTCCAGTGCTTTTTTATTAGTAATAACATTGTTAATACTTTTAATCTACTAAATCAAATAGGTTTTCCTTTCTATAGACGTGTTATATTGTTATTCTTATCAATAAAAGTGCTCCTCAGGACAATTTAAGTGAAAAGCCTCCTTATAATACCAGGTCTAAAGCTAACAAAAACATTGCTCCAGGACATAACCATGGAGGGTCAGTTATACCCCCAGGCAGATAAAATGAGTATAGAGGAAAAAGACTCCCTCTTAAAAAAGATTACCATAAAAAAGGTGTCTCCTCCTCTGCAGGATCAACTATCCCATCTTGCAAAACAGGTCCTGAAGTTGGAGGAATCAAAGTCTCTCATGCTCAAGGAGGTAGAGCAATTGAAGAAAAATTGAAAGGTAGGATTCCAGAAGATGAGCCAATCACTGGCAGAGCTAAAGGGAGGCCAGCCAAGTCAGAAACCCCCTACCCCAGGAGGGTCACATCACTCCCAGGAAAAAATACTGGTAGACAAATGGAAGTGGGATTGGTCCCATCAACAATGGTCCAGTCACAACTGCAACAAGGATCCTCCTCCTCATCAGACTTCCTCAGTTCACCCCTACAAGGGAATACAAAGGCACCAAAAATCAGGGGTCACACAAATCCCGTGGTAAGTAGATTACATTCTCAGATTGAACACAATACTGATAATTACAATGTAGGTAATATTATTGATGTCAAATCTGTGCAGAAAATAGAGGAGGACTTAAGAAAATTAGGTTTTGATGTAAATACACCTGACTTGTCTTTTTTCAAAAATAACAGTACTATTTATAATACAGTTAATCCTCAGTTGACACCACTTTTTAGTGGGATGAGAAGTTCACAAGAGAGTGAGAGAATTGAGAAGGAAGACATGGAGTATTTTAACAATAATCCAACTGTCCATATAATTGTTTCAGCATTGTGGAATAGAATGATTGATTATGAGGAACAGACAGTTAAGCTCACAAGTGATACAATTTCATCCTTAACATTGAACATTTCTCAACTTGCAACACGTAATAAAGAATTAGAGAATGAACATTTGTCTCTAACTATTAAATATGATTCATTGAGTAATAAATATAGTGAACTTTCAAAGAAATTCTGTGAGTTGGAAAAATTGTATGAAGCACATTTAATGAAAACTGAATCTAAAACTAATTTATCTTTTGCCCAGACAAATCAAAGTGTCTCTGAGCCGCTACAAAGATTGACTAAAGTTGAGATTGAGACTGCCAATCTACTAATTAAACAGGATAATCTTAGGTATACTCAGTATAATAATAATCCTTTCATTGGCAAAAGTGAATCTCATTCCTTCCCTATACCACCACAACAAAACCATCTGGTGGTGGTGTCAAATCTGAAAATTTAAGTCACAAATCAGTACAGGAGGAAATACAAGATCATTTATCAAGAGTAAATGAGTTATTGAATTTACCTAAGATTAGTGAAATAAAATCCAATCAGAAGAACTGGCCTAAGATAGATCAGTACCCAACTTATGATGGGGAAGCTAGCTCTGATTTGCAACATTTTATCCAGATTATTGACAATTTGAAATTCTCATGTAAGTTACCAGATGAAGAAATAACATCAAAATTAATTTCTTTATTTAAGGATGTTGCTTTATTATGGTTTAAAGCTGTTTTAAGTGAGGGTAAAGATTACTCTTGGGCTGAATGGAAACAGCTAATTGAAAAGCAATTTGGAGGCTCTAAATTCAGACTCACTCAGCAGAGACTTTATAAGAAACTAGGTACAATCTGTTGAATGGTGAAAAACCTATGGTGTTTTTAATGAATTTAAATAAAATATTAAAAGCCATTGAGCCTCATATGGATTTTAACTTATGGAAAGATAAGATAATATATAAATTACCTATATCTGTCAGAGACATTGTTGTGGCTAGAACAATAATGGTTAATGAATATTCTGAATTTATTAATATTTGCAATGAAATATTATTAAACCATAAGTATGAAGCAAGGTAAACCACTTATAAAAAAAATAATGAACCTGTAAAAAATCTGAATTCAAAAACAGTTCAGGAGAAGCAGAAAAAACCTACTGCACCTGTAGTACCTAAAAAGTATGAAACTAATACTTGCTATAAGTGTAATAAACCTTGGGTTAAAGGTCACAAATGTGAGAAGAATCTAAATATTGTTGAAAATCAGCATGAATCTGAGAATGACACAGAAAAAAGTACAGATTCAAGTGATTATGACAGTAATATCTCATATAGTGATGAAAATGAAGTCTGTATGTTGGAAGATGATTTGTCCATCTTTGAAAATCCAATATTAAATATGGACTCAAATGAATCTTTAATGAATTTTGAGGATGTTAAAATAATTAAGGATATATAAGAAGATATTGTTCTTTTGGTCTTGACTTTAAAGACAATGACAAATTCACGTATGATTGGGTAACCCTTATCTCAGGTTTAGAGTTTGCATACAATAGTACAGTACATTCTGTCATTGGCAAAAAGCCATTTGAGTTATGGTTGGGTTATGTACCTAATACCCCTGCTAAAACTCTTAATAAAGTACCTAGATTGGATATACATCCAGGTACAAAATCTTTTCTTCAGATGCAAGAATTATGCAGAAAAAATGCTCAAGAATGTATAAATTAGGTGTTTGAGTATGAGAAGAAAAGATGGGATAAAGCCCATAAAGAACAAATGTTCAAAGAGGGTGATGAAGTCCTTATTTCTACACTAAATTTAAAAAATTTAAATGGTAATGTTAAATTGAAGGATCCATTCATTGGAAAATTTGTAGTAAAAAAGATGGTTGGTAACAATGCTGTTGAAGTTATTCTATATGCACCATATGATAGAAAACATCCAGTATTTCCTATTTCTCTTATAAAACCATACCATTCTAATGATAATGCTCTATTTCCAAGAAGATCAGGAAGGCATAAACAGCAACCTGAAGAAATAGTTGAAAAGGCAGAAATTGAAAAGATACTTATAAAGAGACACCTTACTAAAGAAAAGGGAGTTGAGTATTTATTAAGATTTAAAAATAAATCAAGTGAATATGACCAGTGGATTCCAGAAAATTATATATCTGATCTTAAAAATCTGTTGAAGAAATTTAAATCAAAATAATACTGTTTATTGAGTATATGTATCATAGAAAATTTAAAAAAAAATTTCTATTAACTCCTTACTTTTAATTAAAATGTCTTAACATTTTTTTATTGTTTTTTTTGGGTGAGGGGGTGTCAGCCTAGATATCCCTAGGACTGAGTATTTATTATACTTAAAATAAGATAACCTTAAGTACATTAAGCTTATATCTTAAAAATAAGGTTAAAATAATAATATATATGATTATTTTACATATATATATAATTATTACACTATTATATAACTTATAGTGGTTAAAATAGCTTATCCATAGCCTAATAATACTTATTAAGGTGTTAATGGAGTCATAATATATTTATCTTAAGTGATATTGAGTAATTATTGACATACATAAGCTTATATGTATACATAAATCTCATATTCAGTGAAATATGCAATATATTATGTATATTTAGGTATATAAGTGGGTTTTAGCCTCTTAATAGCCAATAAACTTTGTTTTTCTGCTTATTTTAGGTCATATGGACTTATTCAATGGACTCACAACACCTAGAGAAGCATATACATCTATTTCAGGCACATACACTCAGTTTGGACAACTTAATCTGCTTCCTTGGATGGATATTCACGGATTTATGGGTTGGGAGGTCATTACTGGGTTAATACAGATGCTTGGGGATGTTATTGGGGGCTTAGAAATTTCATTTTTTTTCTTTATATGCTTTGGATTTCATTATATTCTCTTTGGATGAGTTATTTTACCTGTTTCTTTATGGTATCCGCTTTTATCTGGATTTTCTATTTATGGTACGGGTCTGTATTATCATTAATTGTGATGGAGGGTCCTTAATGGAGGTCTGGATGTTGAATCTTCTTGAAGTGGACGCCATGAGCAGGTGATGGGCCCTCACAGTGCTGTAATTTCCGGGGATAGAAGTGAAATCATCTGGATTGAAGGTCTGTGCACTCCAGTGGATTTTGGTATAAGTATGGAGGGATTTGACAGGTTATTGATCATCACTTACTTACTAAAATTCAAATAAACACTTAAACACAATTATTATCATTTAGAAATATATTATAAAGCTTTATAAATTTATATTATCATTTTATAAGCTATAACTATATTCTATTTATCTATTTTCCACCACTAGCACACATTTAAATCCAAGTATTGTGAGTTTTATTTGAGTATAACTATTTTATCAGTCTTCCCCTGAGGTTTAATCACTAAATAATATATCAATATGTAGTAGGACATTTAATAAATACTATCAAATCATACTTATATACTAGATAAACTGACACATTCCGTATCTGTCCAATTGCATTGTCCAGATTTCTTGGCCAGTATATGATAAGATTGAAATGCAGAAATATATAATTTTTAAAGCAATTAGATAAGAAATAATTTGGTCATCCTAAGATTTTGGAGATAAAAGCCTAGATAATCATCATATAAGTGTTTCAGAAGTCTTATTCTCTAATTATGCAATATAAAAACATGAAATAAATAAAGTGAAATTTAGAAAAAAGGCTCAAATTTAAAGGTCAATATCTCAGCAACCACTGAGCCAAATTCAAATCCGTTTATGGGAAATGAAAGATAGGCTTCAGAATATTCAAATTAGCATAACACTAACTCTGACTCTTCTTTTCAAAATTTCACAAAAACTTGAAAATTGATCATGAAAATTCCAACAGGATGGAGATAAAAGCCTAGATAAACATCAGATAAGAGTTTCTGAAGCCTTATTCTCTATTTATGCAAAATAAAAACATAAAATTATTCAAATAAAATTTGGAAAAAAAGGCTCAACTTTTAAGGTCAAAATATTAGAAAACACAGAAGCAAATTAAAACCCATTTCTGGGAAATGAAAGATAGGCTTCAGGAGAATCTTCAGTTAATATGGGGTGTCAGTTCTGGAAAATCCGCACTTACAAATCCGCACTTATCTAAGTGCGGATTTCCAAAACACACTAGCCCCAATACTGGTGGATTTCAAAAGTGAAAAAAGTCACTTATTTCACTCAAATCCGCACTTTCTCAACCAAAAGTGCTGATTTCACCATCAAGTCCCATTTCACTGATTTGTCAGCA
Source organism: Hemileia vastatrix (assembly GCA_030280995.1). NCBI lineage: Eukaryota > Fungi > Basidiomycota > Pucciniomycetes > Pucciniales > Zaghouaniaceae > Hemileia > Hemileia vastatrix. The sequence goes on along the minus strand of JASXTE010000010.1, from coordinate 31,594,090 downwards.
TCATCCCATTCATACGCAGCACTCCGCAGCATAACTATTCATAACTCAAAACATCATACATCATTTACATCTTCATATCATATCATTTAATAGTTATGCCTTCCTCACTTTCAAATCGTGATAAATTACATAAATCAATGACTTTCATTGCTCTTGAACTGCTCTTGGACTCTGATTCTGATCTAGAAGAAGATTTTGTCTTTTTATAAAAAATGGCCACAAAACGTTACCTTCTTCCCAGAAAGCCTCAAGTACTTCATACCCCCAAGTACACCATCCAAACACTTCTTAACCTATCTACACCCAGTTTTAGACAGCTGTTCAGGACTTCTCAGGAATGTTTCCTTAAATTGCTTGAGCTTATTCAGGATCATCCCATATTTCACAATAATTCTCAAAAAGAACAACGACATCCTTCAATTCAATTGGCCATCACACTATGTCGTTTGGGTTTAAATGGTAATGGAGCCGCTTTGAAACGTTTAGAAAATGTCTTTGATTTAGGGTATGGTTCAGTTAACACTTATACCAAATGATGTATCACTGCCATCAACTCCTTGGAATCTCAACTTCTCACCTGGCCAACAAAAGAAGAGCGACTTGAATCATCTCAGGTTATGCAAGCAGAGGGCTTCCCAGGATGTTTTGGCTTTTTTGATGGTACTACTATTCCTTTGAGCCAGAATCCTGCTCAAGGTGGAAACAATTACTTTGACCGTAAAAAGAGTTAAATAATTTTTAACTCCTTTCATTCTCTTTGAAACTAACACAAACAAATATATCTTCTTTATAGATATTCAATTTCCGTTCAGCTTATATGTGACGTAAACAAAAAATTTATATCATTCTTCCCTGGCTATCCTGGCTCATGTCATGACTCCTACGTCTTCCAAAGAATGCAAATTTCAAATGAACCTGAAAAATTCTTTGATGAAGATCAGTATCTTCTTGCAGATTCTGCTTATGTGAATGGAAAGTATGTACTTCCTGCTTTTCAGGGAGCAGCTTCAGAAGACAGTCAAAATTCCAAGTTCAACAATCATTTGGCAAAGTCAAGAGTCCGTATTGAACATTCTATTGGAATCTTGAAAGGCTGTTTTTCTAGTTTAAGGGAATAAGAAGTCCTCTTAGAAATGAATCTGAAATGGAGGTGGTGATCAACTGGATTCTGTGTTGCACTATACTTCATAACCTACTTGCTGACCTCAAAGATCAATGGTTAGAGCTGTATGAAGATGAACAAGTTGATTCACCTCCGACTATATCCAACACTTTTATTTCTCAATCAACTAGTATAAGGGCAAAAATTCTTCCAATAACACTCCAACATTTTTCAACACAATTTTAATTTTTTTTTTCATTCTCTTCAAATGATCAATTTGCATGTGTTATTCACTGAGAATGGTAAATTTTTTTGCATATTTTTTTGGTTTTTGAATTTGCTGTTAAAGTCTTATTTTTTTTATCTCTCTGTGTTTTCTTTCATCAACTCAACATGAAATCGCATATTTTCAGCAAACACATATTTTTTCAGTCACTCTCTTTTTTTTCTTCACTCATATCCATTTTTTCCTCTCTTCCTACATCACTCAAACAATTTCACTTATATTTCTTTTTTCTCAACTCATCTCTCCAGGTAAGTCATTTCATCTTTTTTACTTAATTTTTTGCTAATTTTTTTTTTTTGGTTTTTTGGTTTTTTGTTTTTGTCTTTGTTTTTTTTTGTTTTTTTTTTGTAAGTTGTTTTTTTTAAATTTATAGGTAAATTTAACCTTTTTTTTCTCTCTCTCTCTCTCTCCCTCTTTTCTCTCATTTATCCTATTCTTTATCCCCCCTTGGCCTGGGATTTTTCCCACCTTTACCCTCTCCTTGGAATGGATACATCCCCCTTTTCCCCCCTTTGGCTGCCTTATTCCCCCCTTCTTGGCTCACTCTAACCTCCCTTTTCTCCATCTTTGGTCTCATCTCTCCCTTTCTCCCCATTGTTAGTGTCCTCATTTCCTCCCCTCATTCCTCTCCAACCCCCCTCTAAACCCCTCTCCAAACTCTCCCAATCACCCCCTCCAACCCCCCTTCAACCCGTTCCTAACCCCCCCTCCTATCCCCCTCAAAACCCCCCAATCCCCCCCTCAAAACCCCCCTACCCCCCCTCAATGTTCCTTAACAATTCGCTATCAATTCGTTAAGGAAAATTGAGGGGGGGGGGGGGGGGTAGAGGGGTTTTGAGGGGGGGATTGGGGGGGGTTTGGAGGGGGATTGTTGGGGGGGGGGTTAGGGGGGGTTTGGAGGGGGGGTAGGGGGGTTTGGAGGGGGGGGGGGGTAGGGGGAGGTTAGGGGGGGTTTGGAGGGGGGGAATGGAGGTGGATTGAAGGGGGGGGTTGGGGGGTTGGAGGGGGTTTGGGGGGATTGAAGGGGGGTTTGGAGGGGGATTTGGAGGGGGATTTGGAGGGGGATTTGGAGGGGGTTTTGGAGGGGGGTTTGGGGCAGATTGAAGGCGGTTTTGGAAAAGGGTTTGGAGGGGTTTAAAAGGGGATGTGAATAGGTTGGAGGGGGGGTTTGTAAAAGGGTTTTGGGGAGGTGGGAGAGGGGTTTGGAGCGGGGAATTTAGGGGAATGGGGAAGTGATAAAAAAATTTCACAGTTTTTTGAATTTTTTTTTTTTAATTTTAGAGAAAAATATTCATCAAGTTCAAGTGAAATAAAAAAAATTCTTATTAGTCTTTTGAGGATTTTTTTTTAATTTAAATTAAGTGAGTTTTTTTTAATGTATAATTTTGGGTGTTTGAAAAGTAACAAATTTTTAAGTAGAAAAATACATGCCTTTAACTTCAGATTCACCACTCAACTCACTCTCATCTTCTTTAACTTCATTATCATCTTCAAATTCAACTTCTTTCAACCATCATCTAAAACATTGACAAAAAATGAACAGTATCGAAATAAAAGAAATTCAAAAAAAAAAACACTTAGATCAAATATTTGGCCATATTTCAAAAATCAAGTACTATAAAACTAAAGTTGAAAAAAAAACAATATCCGAAAACGTTACCTGAAAATATACATTATTTAACTGAAACTGGAGGTGATGAAGTTAAAGCTGTTATTAATAATACTTTCAAACCTCAATTTATTTACGAAAACCATTCTTTTAATGGTTTAAAAGATGAATCATTTAATCAACTCTGCAATCTCATCATAACACTCTATCAAATGTCTTTGGTTCGCTTACCTTTAAGGAATAAGAATTTGTTGGGTGGAATCATGATTGGTATTGGATGGAGTCCAGGATTTGATAAAGGTTTTTCTCTTGGTATGTTTAAAATTTTTTCTGGATTTTTCAATATCATTTTACTGAATTTAATTCAAATAGGCATATATTCTTTACTCAGATCTTTATCTAAATCTGAATTAGATAATGATTTTCGAAAATGGAATACTTTACCTTCATTTAATTCATTTCTTGCTCTTCGACTTAAAAAACTCTGTAATAAAGCTTTTGAAACAAATCATGAAGTTGCTACGTGACTTGGAATACCAAATTGGTGCGACTCTGAATGGGAAGATATAAGCAGTGATTATCTAATGTTTTCAAATGTTATAATCACTCATTCTGGATTTCATAACCAAATTCACACCGACTCAAATGATGCCAATTACCTCACTTATCGAATTTTCACATATATTAATCCTATCACTGGACAACCTATTCCGTCACCTGCAAAAATTAAAGGAAATGGATTATATTTCCCAGATCATAGATGTATAATCGAATTTGGATTATGAAATGGAATCATCAAAACAGTTTGGAATTCTTCTTACAATAATCACAAAACCACAAAGGCTCCTCCAGGTTTGAAATCTTGTCAAGACTTCACGCATTTCAGTTGCTCTTTCCAGATCAGTCAAAAGTTAATCCAACAAATAAACAGGTTAAAAAAAGAAGAAAAAGGTAATAAATTTAAAAATTCTTTAGGTAGATCTAAAAAGTATGGGGATTTGTAGAGTCACCAAATATTTAATATTCTTCAAAAAATTTTAATAAATAAATCTGATATTTCAATTTAAGAAATTAAAGTAATGGGCCAATGACCATGTGTTGTATAAAAGTTAATCATGATAACATTAATTTCTTTCATGGGGTTCCTCTAGCCTATACCTGTGGAAAGTCCCAAACCTAGTTTCTAGAATTGATCTGCATTTTGGCATGAGGAATTGTCATTACTTCATAAGTAGTAAATTTGACATATCTTATTTATATATTAATTAATTTATGTAATTATATTAAATTTTGATGACTTTCACCCTTTACTTCAATAAAATGCAGGGGAGGGTATTGCAAATTTTTTAAATCTGACATGTGAAATTGATGACTTAGAAAAATTTGGTGGTACCCACCCCTTGGGTCAATAAAATTCAAGGGGAGGTATTGCCAAATTTTCAAAATAGATATTGAATTTTATTGACTTAGAAGTATTTAGATAAACAAACTTATTGACTTGAAAGTAAAGATAGAAAATTTTTATTATATTTTCAAATTTTTGTCAAAATAAAAGTATAAGCAAACTTATTGACTTGAATGTAAAGATAGAAAAATTGTATGATATTTTCAAAATTTTGTCAAAAATAACGTACTATATTCAAGACCTTTTATAAGTCAGCATATAAGAAAATATTACCAAAAAGAAATCAAACAAAATTAAATTAACTAGAAAAAAAATTTATCAATTGAAAAGGTCAAGTAATTTTTTAATGTCCTCATAAGATTGGCCATTTTTTACACATTCCATAATGAAATCTTTTTTTTAAAACTCTCTTGTTTTTCCAATTCACAAGTAGCCATTTCTCTTTGAAATTGACGGTCTTCTCTTTGAAATTGATGGTCTTCTCTTTGAAATTGATGGTCATTTACCCTTTCCATCTGCTCTGCCTCAAAATTTGTTCTTCCAAATTTAAGGCTTACTGATCTTTCCTTAGAATATGATCAAACTTCATCTTCTCAAAGTCAAGGGCATTTTTGGCAATAGTTGATTTTGCTGAGAAAATTAAATTGAAATAAATAAATAAATGAGTTAATGAATAAGATATATAGTAAAAAAATCTTACTTATATCTATTTTTTCAAAATAATCCTCAAGGGAGTCAAATGAGTTTGTTGAAGTATTACCACGTTTTAATAGATGGTTCAAGTTTATTGAAGTTGAGGCTCGACGCTATAGTTTGCAGCTTGAGTAAGAGGCTTCAGGAAGTTCATCTAAAGCAGCTTCTAAAGTGGGATTCACATTTCCAGAATCGAGATTATATAATGGAGATTGAGTTTAAGTAGGAGGAGACTAGAATGAAAGAGAAATTCAGAGAAGAATTGAAGAAAAAACAAAAAGTAAACATACATTTAAATTTTGGGCCTCTGAGGATTCAGATCTGCTGTGATATAATTGTTCTGCTTGATAGTCAGGATCATCTTCAGCTGAACAATGGTTAAAAGGTGGAGGGGATTGATCTCCTTCAAGTAAAGATGTGTTGGGAGGATTATATGAAGGTTTGGATCCAGAGGGTATATCCTTAGTAGTATCATGTAGAAACCAAGGGTTTACATCAACTTGGGAGCCAAAAAGATTATCCATCTCCTCATAGAAAGGACACATGACATTCAGCTTTTTGGAAACAGTAGTAATTCCAATCTCCTAATCATCATTGTCAATATCAAAGCCAGTTTCATTTGCAGAATGATGAGCCTTTTTATATTTTGATTGGTAACTCTTAAATCTCTCCTTCATTTGTTTAGGATTGATATTGATTCTCCCCCTTTTTTTCTTCCTTACTTCATTGGCCATCAATAAGTAGCCATTAACCTTTGAAGAAGGTGGACGTCCAATATGAGTGGACTTTTCACATCTAAAACATGCTTAAAAATTTGATTTTATTTTAAGGAAGTTGATTATGATGAGATAATCATCCTTTTTAAGCTGACCTGAACCTGACTTTGATTTTTCAGGTGTAGGGCTTGCTTTATGAGGAGACTTTTGTGACAAAGCAGATTTTTGAGTTACCTTTTGAGATTTGGAATGTCTGGGAGGCATTATGAAACTGGCACATAACAAGAAAAAAGATTAAGAGGTAGAAGAAATAAGTAAAAAAGAATGTAAACATGCCTGGTCAAAATGTTGAAAATGTCAGGAAGGGGTGTGTGCCGAGGATTGATGGGTAGGTAGCGAGGAAGGTCAGTGTATCACATGTGATAGGGATGGTATGGGAAAGAAAGGGATGATGTGCCCAACATGTGGTTTTGAAAAAAAATTCACAAAAAAGTGCTGATTTGAGGTCAGAAATGACACCCATTTTTGAAATAAGTGACTTTTTTGCAAAATTTAAGTGCTGATTTGGTTTGAAATTCGCACTTAAGTTAAGTGAAGATTTGCTAGAACTGACACCCCTTAATGTAAATGTGATATAAATATACCTAAACTTAATTTGTTACATTAAAACATGATATAAAAAAATTAAAATTGGAAAAAAAGGCTCAAATTCAAAGGTTGATATCTCAGCAACCACTGAACCAAATTCAAATCTGTTTGTAAAAAATAAAATTTAGTCTTTAGGAGAATCTTAAATTATAAGGAAATTAGATTCAAATAAACCTAACCCTAATTCTGAGTCTTATTTTCAAAAATTTTCAAAAACTTAAAAAGTGGTAACGGAGATGAGAAAAAAAGAGTTTAATAAGTCCACTGTTCTCCAAGATAAGAGTCATGCATATATTTAAGTATAAAATTTTCATAGAAGAAAAGAGATACCATATAGGTATGAAAAAAAAGAGATGAAACTTACCTTGATTGAAAATTAGGAAAAATAGAGAGAGAAATATTGCTGTTGGAATTTGGGGGAAATTGAATATGGAGAAAGTGAAAAGCATAAATAATATGAAATGTATGTGTTTTAATGAAATGGAACTAAAAAAAAGTGAAATAGGGAAAAGGGGTTATAAAGAACATTCCAAGGAGGGATGATTAGTAGGGTGATGGAGCTATAAAAGAAAGAAAAGAGGGGGAGAAAATACAGGTTAATTTGACCATAAAAATAAAAATAACCACTCACAAAAAAAGTTAGATACAAAAAAGAAAAAAAGGAGAAAAAAATGAATAAAATGACTTAGATGGAGAGATAAGATGAGAAAATGAATAAAACCAAATTTTTTAAGGGATTTTTGATGAGAGTAGGAAGGGTTTATGAGGGATGAATGAAAAAAAGAATCAGTAAAAAATTATGTGATTTTAGAAAATATGTGATTTCATGTTGAGCTTGTGAATGAAAATAAATGAGACATCTAAAAAAGAGACATTCAGCGTAAATTCAATATAAAAATGATTGTGCAAAAATAAATTCCAAACCTAGTAAATAAAGGGCACAAGTTGAACATTTGGAGAGTACAAAAAAAATTAAAAGAGTTGGGTTTCAAAATGTTGGAGGGTTATTAAAAAATGAAGGAGCATATTCTGGTGAAATAATATTTTGTGATTCAAGGGAGGGGAGAGCTGGTGCAGGTTTAAGATCCTCTTCTTCATAAAAAACATTAAAAAGAAATATAAGCTAAAGTATCTTTCAAACCCATGTCAGAATCAGAGTCAGAAGCTATAGTTAAAGTGATAGAATTTATAGCTCAGTGGAGTTGCTTCCTAGTAGAGAGGTGCTTCATTAATGTTGGTAGAGGTTTAGGTGATGATTGGAAAGTGGGAAGTGAGAGTTTTCCACCAAATAAGTAGGTGGGGTGTGTAGATAGAAAAAAATGTTATGTTTTCACCACCAAAATTATGTAGCATAGAATGAAGAGACACGTAAGGATTAGAAAAAAATTTATGTGTTTGCCACAAAATTCAAGTAGCATAAAGTGAAGAGAAACATAAGGATGGAATCTGCAACCATATGTGATGTGACTTTCTTACAAGTCAATTATGGATGTAATGAGTTTGGGATCAGGAATTAAGAACAGAAATTGGGGTATATAAGGTGAGACATTGCATTATTGTGCAATCCTTATCCACTAGTCCCAGGGCTAGTGGATAAGAATCATTCACAATTAATAATGTCTGATCAAAACAAAAAAAATTCCTGATCCCTAATTGCAGATCCCTGAATATTGATACCCCCTAATGAGTCAATAAATTTATTCATTAATTACCCTATCTCCTCTAACCTAAATTAATGATACATCAGCATTATATATGGGTACCAATACATAAAAGTGTTCAGAACCCATATTTTACATCTTAGTTATCTTATTATGTTTATATAGTCAACTCAATCTAACATATTATCTCTTTATTATTTAATTTTTTCCTTTTGTCCCTATTGCCCTTAGTCCACACTTGTCTCAGTCCACATCTGTCCTTGAACCTAAATTTACCTGTCTCTTTCATTCATCAGGTTTATGGGCCCAGAACTCTAGCTAATTAATAAACACTGGATACTCCTGAATCCACAAAAACTTCTTTTCTTCCATCCAGTCCCACCTCATCTACTCACACTGCCATGACTGGACCATATTCTCCTCCTAATTTCTCCTTTCTAAAAAATTCCACAAACTTCTACAAAATCAAAGGGATAGAAAAGCTCAAAAAAACCTACAGCCCATGGAAAGCGGATCTTAATTATGTCCTTACTGTGCAAAATTTGGATCCATTTCTTGATAAGTACTGCCCCGTTCTTATGAATCAGGAACTCTTCCCCATCTTTAGAATAAACCAAAACCAAACCAATACCATCATCAAATTGTTCATGGATCATGCTAATCAACACAAATTTATTATGGACAAGAAGCTTTGGAACCAGTGTAGAACAACTCTTAAAGTTACCTTGCTGTAAGAAGAATTTAAGGGAGTTGGATAAACCAAAGAAAAACCTGTCCCTATATGTAAATAAAGTGCTCACAATTAGTTAAGATATAATCTCTACTGGATAAGAAATAACAAATAAACTATTTTTTATTAATGATTTTGAGATGTGGAATCAGTGTTTATTATAATGATGTTGAAAAACACAACAGTGAAGCTGTATTTAGAAAAGTTATATAATTATTGAATAATATATTTTTATGAAGCTTTTATTTTTAAAAGATTCAGTTGTTATAATCAGATCCCTGGTGATGAGACCTTTATAATGGTGCCCTATAAGTTAATATTTATAATGATGTATGAATTTATTATAATGTTTTGTAAAATTTTTATTTTTTTAGGGTATTACAATTTTATACTTTTTTATACAATATAATTATTTATTATTCCCTACTATTTGTAAGCGGAGAATTCAGGAGCTCATCTGGAGATCTCAGGAGTTTGTACAGAGCTCATTTGGGAAATTTCGGAGCTTTTACGGACTTACAAACTCAATTAGAACCTTTAAAATATTAATAAAAAATCTAGAAAAATTAAAGATGATAGAGCTACTTCTTATTGGGAGCTCCATTTGGTCTAGAAGATTTTTGGGGGAGGTTAATGGTGTTGGAAGGTGGATTTTGAAGGTTTCAAAGGCAAGGTATGTATGTTTTATCTTTTATGTTATTTTACTCAATTAAAAGAGGCAGAAATTTTTATAAGTATTATTATAATCAATGATTTAGATTTATGTAGAAGTAAATACTAAAACCAATAGCTAGTAGTAATAAATATTTGTTGTAATGATAATTTAATAAAGTAAGTAAGGAATGAATAAAACAGCACAAAAGGAAAGACCTTTTATAGGCCAAAGGAGAGAGAGGACACATGGAGTTAAAGCCTAAATACAAGAGTGTGAGAGAAAGACATTTCCAAAAATAAGAAATTGCAAATAACAAAAGTGTTCTGTAAGGATGCATCCATAAAATAATTTTTACTATATATCAAATTATTTTATATACTTTACAGTTCACTTTTAAAGGTCACACTTAGCATAAAATAATTTGACTTAAATTTTTGTCTTAATAAAATCTTAAACTTTTAAATAAAGAAATTTGAATTCTTAAAATTTAGTATTAACATATTTTTTTTTCTCTTCCAACCTGTTATTGAGCACGGTGTTAGGGAATAAAAATATGAAGGACATTATTATTAATTTTAAATATTTACTAAATTTACTTATTGTAATTAGTTAGCTCATTTCAAGTAGTAATAAATTAAATATAATAAAATTAATAGTATCATAAGAAATAAAAGGTGTGGCTTCATCCCAGTAAATAATTAATTGTTTTACTGGGTAAGTCTAGTAGCCTGGCTGACACTTCTCCGTTATATTCCATTCTAATTTTTGTAGATTGCTCAGCCCTATTCACCTAGTAAAGAATTATCAAAGTTAAGCAAATTATGAAAAACAAAAATTATCAAAAATAGTAGAAAAATTAGTGAAAATTCCAGAAAAATTCTTAAAGGCTCTTTAGACTCCTGAATTTAATTTACATGCACTTTTAGACCTATACTTGCATTTCCTGCTCCATAATTATTTGTTAAATCTTGACCTTTAAAATTAACCCTTTTTAACCACTTTTAATACTTAATTTATTTAATATAACCATTTTAAAATTTTATTGGCCTTTCCGTTCATAGCCATAATTCCCCAAAAATCCACTTTTAATAAACTTGAGTGCCATACTAAATTTTTGACTACCACATCCTCCCTCCAATGAATAATTTCTCCATTCTTTAAATTTGAATATTTGATCAAACACATATTCATCCTCTCTTCATTGTCTTCAACCATTTTCCTTGACTAGTCCTGACCAATTTTAACTTTTATTTTAAAATCAATATCATCATCAATAGGTCATCAAAAGACCTTGCTGTCCCATGTAAAATTTGTGCCAAATACCAGGTTCCTTGTCTAATTTCTAACCCTGGTCTTCCTGGAAGAACTGCCTGTGATATTTGTAGGCTTAAGAAAATCAATTGTAATTATCCAATTATTTCTTCCAGAACTAAAGTAAATACTGGAACAGCTGCTCTTCCTGATCCAACTATTCCTAAAAAGAGATTATCAAAAATTCCCAATTTCTTTTGTAATATAAAGGCATAAACAGCTTCTTCTTCTAAAAATCCCAATCCTGAGTTTACTCTTCCATCTCAAGATCCCAATCCTATTATGCCAGTTTCTCCATTCAGTTTTTCTGAAAATTATTTCCTGGCTCAAAAATTTAGTCTTTTAGTTTTTATTTAATAATTCTCCTACTGATTCCAAATCCAGCTACTATCTCTTCAAACACCTAAGCTATTGAAATAACCAAAACAGATGACCTTGGCCTGGTGCAGAATGATTACATAAATAATTATCCTAAATTTTTTAGATATCTCTTTCTTGACTTTTGTGATGATATGAAGCATAAATTTTTAACTTATTTTCAGGAAACTCCCGCTATTAATACTGAAGATTTAATGAACAGAAAAATTTTAATGCAAATCTTGATAATGATGTTGAAAGATTACAATGGGATTATTTAATTTAATTGTAATCTCTTCTTTAAAATTTTAATACTTTGATTCTTTTTATTCTTTTAGTGCTTATGATCATAATTGTCTGGTTGATTTTAATTCTTTAAATTCATCATATATTTTGAAATAAAAAATTCTAAACCATATTTGCCTTGTGATGATTCAACTACTGAGAGTAAGGTTTTAATCCCTTCAGACTCTCCTCTACCAGTCTACATTGTTCTTCACAGAATGAGAGAAAGGGCCTCCCTAATGAGCCAAATACTTTTGACTCCATTCCCAATGGGCTTCCCCCTGGGGCTAAATACTATGATTCCATTTTTGCCATAAGGTCCTCCAAGCTTCAACCTAATTAGTCTACCAAAGAGACCTATATAATTTAAATCCTATCCTTCTATGATTCAGCATCACAACATTCAAATCAATTTTCCAATCCTTTAAAATCACCCCTGTTTTTATCATAAATCATAATTTCCCAGACATTTAAGCACCTATGTTTTTGACTTTTAACAATATTCATCAATAACCTTTAAAATATCTATCTTTCTTTAATCCTAAATAACTTCATTTAATTATATCTTCATTTTCAAAAGTTAGTTGCACTATTTTCATTAATAACTGAGTTTTCCAAATGAGTGAGTACCAGTTTGAGTACTGATGAACCAGTGATAAATTAAAAATGACTGAATTGAATATCCCACTTGATTAAAATTTCCACCTAATATCCTTAAGAAATAAACTTTTAATCAATTTCCAGTTTACAGCCTTGGCTGGCCAAAGTGAAAGTAATATTCCAGTTTAAGGTCTTAGTGGACCAAATACTATAGTTCATTTCCAGTTTTAGGTCATAGTGGACCAAAGATTGTGCCAATTCCAAATGCCTACTTCTATCCTTTAGCCAATTTTCAGCACATTTTTCACCCTTTCTTAATTTCCTATCCAGGTTATCCTTTTTCATCCTAATTTTCAAACTTTGAAGATGACTCCTTCTAACTTCACTTCTTCTAGTGACCAAGCCAGTGATTACTGTTCCTTTATCCATACAGAGTCCACCTTCACCTATAACCAGAAAAGATATACCTACAAAAGGGCCTTTTTCAACTGCTTTGAGAAGAAGAGAAAATTCTCTGGCCTCAAATATGGCTCATTCCCCCTTCCTGATACCAGCTTTTCCTCTCATTTAAAGCCTACTACTCCTTCTCTAAAATCCTCCTCCTCCAAAAAACCTACTCCTTTCACACCATCAGCCTTTTATAAATATTTCTTCTGACTCTGAATCTCTGGTTCCACCTCCTTCTGCTCTTTATGCTGCTCCTTTTCTCCAATCAAGACTCTCTTCTGTGATCCCTAGAGCTCCTACTTCTTCAAAAGCGATGTTGAATCCTCCTAAATCAGTTCTGGATGTTTCTCCTTCTCCTTCTTCTCTCTCTCCACTATCACACGCCATGTGACACTCAAGGCAAAAGCAGCTCATTAAATCAATAATACAGAGGTCTAAATCCATACTCAAAGCGCAGAAAGCAATTCTACATAGCAACTGTGACTTTCCTTTGTGTACTCACTATTCAACCGTGCTAGTCTAAACTTTAAATCTAGATTAAGTCAATCTCTCAATAGTGTGTTTTAGTCTTTTCCTCAATAAGCCACACACAGCGCAATAGTCAATGTAATAGTCCACTAAAAGGTTTATTAAGTATCTGTGGGTTATTAAAAGGGGTAGTGAGCATAGACCGGATGGTTAGTGGAGGATTAAAGGGTTAACGGATGTTAGTGAGGAGTGTTCAGGTGTAATGGGTGTAATGTTGGTGTTCTGTGGTGTGCCGAATAATGGATGGGTATGAGGTCAATGCAAGGAGGAGTAATGGATATAAAAGGGGTTTGATTCTGGTTCAATATTCCTTTAGAATTAAATTATAAAACATATATATACTTAATAGTGGTAAAGCTTTAGGTTAAATCATTATTATTATATCTTTCCTTATTTTTCTCAGTAATCATTTCTAAATCCTAAATCTTTGATTATTGAGTTTTCAACCCTTTGTGAGATCTTAAGAATATTAATATTACCTTTAAATTATATTAGAATTCTTATCAAATATATTTTGAAGCAGTAGCTCTTCCTTTGAGTCATCTTAAAATCACTTCCTTGAACATTTCCTCTGTGCTTTGAAGAAGTTTCTAAACTACTCTCCTCATCTAACTTCCAGGAACACCCTCAACCTTGTGCGTAGGTTGTCCGGTGACATCCACCTTCTATAACAGAGCCTATTCCTCCTCAATCTAAATTTAGCAGCCCTTAATGTCCTTCTTCATGATTAAAAAGACCTATTTCTCCTATTCCTCCAACAATTTGCCATATAAAAAGAAATATTCCTTCAATTAATTGATTTCCTATCCCTGCTCCTTCCAGAGAAATCTTAACTTTTCTAAAACCACCTTCATATCACAACATTTAAGATCCATACTCTTCCCTTCTTGAAGAAAAATTTCTACCTAGTCTGTCTTTAAATTTTGTGATTGACACAGTTGACTCTAGTAAGCAATTAAATTTTCTTATTCTTCTCTTAAAGTCTCTCTCTTGATTTTTTATTGATGACCTGATCTAGATTCTTCTGGATCCCATTATTCTCTGTCTGCTTATTATATTCCTGATCCAGAAGCCATTTCATCTATGGTGAAATGTAATGAGATCTCTCAACAACTATATTCTATTTTAAATGTTAACCTGGCCCATTATAAAGATTATCCACCAAAAGATTGTGCAGAAGTATTCTCCAGAGAGCAAGTTTAGAAATGTCACTTAAAATTAGCCACTTTGCTGGACCATAAACAATGTTGTTAATTTGAAGAAATTTAAAGATTTAATAGAGCCTCTCCTGAAACTTTCACTGTGCCATCTTCATCAAAAGAGAAACTTCCTTAATTCTTCAGGCTCCTACTAGAATTTTTAAAGAAACTAAAAAAACTATATATATATAAATACTAAAAAACTACATACTACTTATTTTATTTTATTTTATTTTATTTTATTTTACTTAATTTAATTTAATTTAATTTAATTTTATTTAATTTAATTTTATTTTATTTTATTTTATTTTATTTTATTTTATTTTATTTTATTTTATTTTATTTTATTTTATTTTATTTTATTTTATTTTATTTTATTTTATTTTATTTTATTTTATTTTATTTTATTTTATTTTATTTTATTTTATTTTATTTTATTTTATTTTATTTTATTTTATTTTATTTTATTTTATTTTATTTTATTTTATTTTATTTTATTTTATTTTATTTTATTTTATTTTATTTTATTTTATTTTATTTTATTTTATTTTATTTTATTTTATTTTATTTTAGTTTAGTTTAGTTTAGTTTATTTTAATTTAATTTAATTTAATTTAATTTAATTTAATTTAATTTAATTTAATTTAATTTAATTTAATTTAATTTATTTTATTTTATTTTATTTCATTTCATTTTATTTTATTTTATTTTTATTTATTTATTTATTTTATTTTATTTTATTTTATTTTATTTTATTTTATTTTATTTTATTTTATTTTATTTTATTTTATTTTATTTTATTTTATTTTATTTTATTTTATTTTATTTTATTTTATTTTATTTTATTTTATTTTATTTTATTTTATTTTATTTTATTTTATTTTATTTTATTTTATTTTATTTTATTTTATTTTATCTTATTTTATCTTATTTTATTTTATTTTATTTTATTTTATTTTATTTTATATTTTTAATGGTTATTTTTAATTAAAAATTGAAAATTTTTGTATAAAAAAATGTCCTAAAATTTGAAAAAATTAAAATTAAATATATTTAAAAGATGCCCCCCAGCCATTTGAAGAGCCATACCACTGAAATTTTACCCACATCAAACTGCACCTTGATATGGGATAAACAAGAAAGAAATTGAAAATAAACATAAATAATGCTTGAAAAATTTGAAAAACATAATAAAAAAATAGAATTGATCACTGGGTGAGCTCCCTCTAATTTGTAAAAATGATTGGAGACCATCAGTAATCATTATCTCTGAACAAATTTAATTTTAATAATTTTAAAATGAAAATAAAATAAAATTCTAACATAAAAAATTCAAAAATAAAATTTTATAAATCAAAAGTAAAACATAAAAAAATCCTTGGATCTGGCTTCAAATGAGTGTAATCATTTGACTTCATGTTGATCCAGTTTAGATTCTTAGTGAATTCCTATAAAACTAAAACAAAGCCAGGATTTAACTAGAAACAGAGAAAATTTAGTAACAAGAATTGTGGGGTAATTGTGTATAGAGCAGCCAGCCCATAAATTACCCTCAAACTTGCCAATATTAAATTTAGAAGGTTCCACTGTGAACACTTCTACCAAAAATAATTACATTCCAACACAATTTTTCACCATAAACTTTAAAAATTTGAATTTAATGATTGATAGTTTCAATGATAGTTTTAGTTTATACTCTCTTGCAGAGTAAATCTTCTTTAAGCAATAACAGAGTATTTTATCCTCATTTCAGAGTTATACTTCGTAACAATATTAGATAGTTTATCCTCATTTTGGAGTTAGACTTTGGCACACCCAGTGCCCCTAGGATAGAATTGCTTAACTTGATCAGCAGCTGCACTCTTCTTCAAAACAACTCCATCCAACTCTTCTAACACATATGAACCACCAGATACTTGTTCTCTAACTCTGTATGGTCCATTCCACCTATCTGCAAACATTCTACCCCACTGACTTTCTAAACTCTTAATATACACCAAGACCATATCTCCAGTTTTCAAAGGATTCCATAACCTATGATCCAACCTTGTATCCCAATATCTGACTGACTGATTCCTAATATTCATCATTTTTGTATATGCCTTTTCTAGAGTTTCTTCTTTCTTTTCTAACTGAACCATTCTTGCACATAATAATTCTTCAGTAGTTTTGACTGTATCCCAGTCTATGCCAAGATATGATTCAGCCTCTAAATCAACTGGTAAACCCGCTTTCTGCAAAATAACTAGTTTGTATTGTGAATATCCAGTTGTCCTTTTGGAAGTGATTTTATCAGCAAATAAAACTAATGGTAAATAGTGCCTCCACTTTTCAGCACTTGATCCATACATTTTAACTAAATCATCCTTAATAACTTGATTCCCTCTTTCTACCATTCCTTAAGCTTCAGGATAATATAAGGTTGCTACCCTAACCTCAGATACAACGTTTGATATAGCCTCCCTAAATTCTTTCCAAAATTTACCACCATCAACAGATACCAACTTCTTCACCCCATACTTATATACCCAGTTTTTCATCAAAAAATCTGCCACATATCTGGAATTTAAATTAATAAGAGGTGCTGCCTCTACCCAACCAGATAAATCATCTCTGGCTACAATCAAATATTTATATCTTCCCTCCTTAAAATGAACAGCATCCAAACTAACCCTACCAAAAAGTGTATTTTCACCGGTTGCATGTCCAGGTTCTTTTGACCTATTATAACTTCTCCTCTGACATTCTTCACATGGCTGAAACCATTTTTTAACCGTCAGCTTCATACCAGGCCACCAAAATCTATCAGCAATTTGTCTATAAGCTTCAGAAATTCCTCTATGCCCAAGATCTTCATTCAGTTACTTCATAACCAATTCTTGCCCTTTCTTTTGATTAATAACTACTTGAGGATTTGGATACCTCCTCCTCATTAATCTTTTTCCAGAGAGATAGAATACTAGTGACTCCCTTTTGATAGCCACCCATTTTTCTTTATCACTATTATCTGGCCTTTCTAATTTTAATGAAAATTTAACCATTTTATAATAAAATACAGTCTTTCCCCAGAGATCATCTTAAAAATCCATTAATATTATGTCTATGTGCACTTCCTTATCTCCTAAATCACCTGCACATAAATGAGCCAATAAATTTAAACCTTGAATTTGCCTTTAATCATAAAAGATTTTTAAAATTTCTATCTTTAAAACTTTTAACCTTTTATCAACCATATTTTCCTCTTTCCCTTTTTTACCCTTTTTAACATCAACACCTTCATCTTTGTTTAACCTCCTTTTTACCAATTTTTTAAGACCCAAGCTCTAATTAACCAAATTTTCTAAAAGTCCAACATATACACCATTCACCAAATTTTTGATATCCCAAACCATTTCACCATCCTCATCCATATACACAACATCTTCAACCTCCATTTTACCAAATTTATCTACACCATCATTAAACTCCCCAAGCACATAGTATATTATATTTTTATTATTTTCCAGTTTATCCTCTTTGTGGAGGTAATTTTCATCTCTATCCACAGATGTTAATCCTGCCAGTTTAACCTCATGGGGGAGGTAAGGAAATTCTTCAGCACCTTTTGTACTGGCCTTAATCACAGGTATATCTTCATCAAATTCATGAGTCAGAATCCTCTTCAGTAGGTGGTCCTCTTGATAAGCCATCTGGCATAGTAAACGTTTTTTCAGGCTTGTGAACTAAATCAAAACAAAAATTCTGAATAAAATCTACCTATCTAGTAATGAAAGCATTAAGTAAACTAGGGGAATTGAGAATTTGAATTAAATATTTTGCATCAACTTGAAACTATAAGTGTTGTTCCCATTAAATATTTTGAAGTTTCTTTAATATTTTTTCCTCACCACAAATTTCTAATTTTGGTTGAGAATATCTTGATTCCACCACAGTAAAACCCACAGCTTCATACCTAACTGGTCTAATATAACCAGCTTTATCCATTTGAGACAGAACCGCCCCAGCAGAAATCTGGCTTGAATCCACTGCTAAATAAATACGGCCTGTATCTTTCCAATAATCTAACTTATGCAAGATAATATCTTGCCCAACTACCTATTTAACCTAATAAATGCTTTTTTACACTTTTCATCCCACTCCCAGTCAGCATCCTTCCTGGTCAACTGTCTCAAAGGAGCAGCCAATGTAGAAATGTCCTTGATAATCATTCTTAAATACGCACATATGCTGTGGTACACATCTTTCAGTAATGCAGAAAAGTATCCAGGAGCACAGAAAAAGGCTCAATTCTCAAAGGTGCAACAAAGGGTTTGTCAGGTAAGATTCACCACACAATATGGGGGGCGGACTTGCTAGCAAGTCCGCAACCTTGGACCCAAACTCACCATAGATTGAACACACATTGAGCTATTGATAAAGGAGCCATACAATCAGGAATGAACACCACTCAGAAGAACAGTTTTAGGTGGGTGTTCAAGTAGAGTTCAGTATGGGTTCAGTATGAGTTCAGTCTGAGTTCCATCTGAGTTCCATCTGAGTTCAGGTTGAGGACTTGCTAGCAAGTCCACCCCCTATATTGCGTAGTGATTGTTACAGAAGCACAAC
Source organism: Hemileia vastatrix (assembly GCA_030280995.1). Taxonomy (NCBI): domain Eukaryota; kingdom Fungi; phylum Basidiomycota; class Pucciniomycetes; order Pucciniales; family Zaghouaniaceae; genus Hemileia; species Hemileia vastatrix. The sequence goes on along the minus strand of JASXTE010000010.1, from coordinate 31,575,253 downwards.
TAAGGGACATTTAAAGCGCGGGGAAACTTAGACTCTCCGCGCACACTTTTTTTAGGGGCAGAAAGGATACACAAGCAGTGGTGTGTAAAGAATAGAGGGAAATGTGTATCTGGACTATAGAATTAAATGGTATGGTACTTACTAGCATAAACTATGGCTAGCACCAGGCGCATACTACAGAGTTAAGGAAAATCAATGAGCAAAGGCATAAAAAACATGCCTAAGATAAGGGTAATATTGGCTTGGAAAAGCAGTGTTCACCCAATGAGATGAAAAACATGTCAAGGAAAGAAGGTAGTGCTAAAAAAAGGATAACAGGTAAGATCCAAAATAGGGGGGTCAATTTCTTAGCATGGATGGTTCCATTATTATCAGTGACTCATGTGGAAAGTTTGGGTTATACAATAAGTATGAAGGTGGTACACTACCTATTATTTAACTTAGGAATCTCAGGAAGAGTAGGGTATGTACAGAAGAGTGGAGTTTCAGGAACTATTAGAACCAAGACTTACATAACAATTGCACATAGACTAATGAGATACTTAGATGCTGTTTGATATGCTTGAATTAGAGCTGAACTTGTGTAGGAAAACTAAAAGGGAAAGGAAACATAGGAAAGGGGCTCTGATCATATAAATATATATAAGCACTCACTTGTAAGTAGTGTAGGGGAGAGCAGAAAAAGTGAGAGAATAAATAGCAGTAGATTTTTTTTAAATAAAAACGTGAAATAGATTTATTTTATCTTTTTGTAAATATTTGGTGTGCATACCAGAAGTAGTGCTGTAGAGTTATTTTGTTGCTACAGTAAGGATAGTATTAGATAGAGCGCTTCAAAAGGGAGTGATTGAGATTACTAGTGCTTACTGAGAATAGATCTAGCCAACTGTTTGATTGCTTATTTTAAAATATATTTCCCCTTTTCTTTTAAAAAGATCTCTACAAATTTATTCTATTTTCTTCTCCCTAAAAAATATATAAATAAGCAGACTTACAATACATGATTTCACTGTCTTTAAATATTAGAGTGGCAGGCACTGCTTTTTAGAATCAGATCTAGAAAGGAGAACCAACCCATCTCAGAATTATGTCTATAGCTTAGTATTATAGAACTTTTCTTTTTCTCCAACACCTAAAAACCCTCTGACTTTGGTCATATTTTTGGGTCTTGGCCAGGAGTGAATTTTATTTACTTTCTTCTTTGGCATAATCCTACCCTCTCTACAAACCACATGACCTAAGATTTCCAAATCTGGAACATACCAAGAAAATTTGGAACCTGAAATCTATAAACCAGCTTCTTCTATCCTAAACAAAATCCTCTCTAGAATTACAGCATATTCCCAGATAAATTTTTGTATTACTGGATTCTCCTTCAATAATTCATTACAATTATCTGTTGAAGGTCCTTTTATTCCACCATCATCAATAAAAATACAAGCATACTGTGGAATTTTGTCTTGTAGAATCCATGTTATCTGAGCTTGATAAATAGCAACTGAGTTTGCTGCTCCTTGAGGTAATCTTGTTAGCTGTAATTATCCAAGTGGTGTATAAAAATCTGTAAGTGGTCTTGATTTAGGATGCAACTCTCTTTCATCATATCCCCCATTATATCTCCTAAACCATAACACACTCTCCCTGAAAACATCTCTACAAACTCCTACACACTAGGTGGTATTCCTGCATCTTTTATTGTAACCCTATTCAGTTCTCTTGAATCATGAACTACCCTAAGCTTTCCATTAGGTTTTTTTATTACAGAATACTGGACTTGAATAAATTGATGATGATTTTTCATATAATCCAGTTCAATTTCTTTCTCTAATGACTTTGATATAATCTTCCTTTAAAGCAGCAGGTATAGGAATTGGGTTCTGATGTCATGGTTCAAGGAAAACTACTGGAATCTTGTAGGGCTCCCCATAAGAATGCTTTAACACACCCCTCTACTCTTCTTTAAATGTGATTTAATTCTCCCTCTTAACCATTAAATCCAAAAAAAAACCTTTTTTCTTCACCTGACAGCCATCCCTCAGGTCCAAAATTAACAATCTCTAATCTCTTGGCAATGATTCTGGAAGTTTCAGAAGATTCAGGCAGATTCTTGACTAAAGGATAGTCATATAGATCACTTGATAATTTTGATCTTCTCAAAGGCAGATTTAATTTAGCTGTAAAAGTTTCATTAATTGGCCTAATTTTATTTGCTACCTTGTCATATTTTGACACTTAAATGTCCACTTTTACTTGAGATACTTTATCTATTATAGTTTTGGAATTATATAATTCTTTATAATAATTTTCTTCATCTTCAGAAATTTTATCAGAATTAGAGTAAGTTTAAACATAATTTTTATTTTCAAAAATTTAATTTTATCACCACTACCCCCTTTTCCTTTGTCTAATTTACCATATAATTTTCCAACACCTTTTACCCTTATATCTTCCATCACAAAATCACCTGTAAAAAAATTGGCAGTTTAAACTTTTGCTGGAGGAAAGAAAAAGAATTATCACAAACATTATTTTTTTGTGATTTAATTGTACTAAGATAATTCTGTTGATTTCAATGAGATAATTGCAGTTTATCCTCATGCTAGTGGTCATAAAATAATCCCCCATTAATATCACCATAATTAACCAAATTCCCTTTCCAATTCTTATCCAGCATAATATATCCCATCTTTCTTAATGAACCATTTTTAAATTTTATAGAATAATTTGATAAAGATAACAAACATATAGAAAAACCCAACATATAATGACATTCTAATGAAATATCAACAGAAAATAATTGAGAATCCACTTGAACTATCTCCAAGTGAGCTGACCTATTTCAATCTGGGATCTCTTCTTGAGGAGAGATTTCAACATTAGAGAAATCAGCCTTTTCTACACAAAAAAACAAGGGTGATAATACTTATCTTTTTCAATTAATTCACCAGAAGCTTACCTTTTTATTTGCCTCTTCTTGGTTCATGAACAACACTGACACATAGTGGTAAGACCAGGTCTTGTTTCCCAGCCATTGTCTTCTGGAGGAGCTAATTGTAAATGAAGCCTTCTCATATTGTCACCAGTAATTTATAAACTAATTCCAATACCACTCTATTAACCTATGCTTACTTCAAAATCCATCAAAAAGGGCCCTCCAAGAACCGTTTTGACTGATCCTCTGGCCACATAAAAGTGCACTCTTCCAACAGATCCACCAATACATAACTTGACATACTCTGCTGTACCCATAAGTTCAGTAGCATGCCCACCTATGCCATTAAAATTACCACCAGTATCATTTTTAATTGGCAATCCTATAATATTTGCTTGCTCTAAAGAAATCAAATTAATTTGTGACCCAGAATCCACTAGGGCATTCACCTCTTTACCATTTAATAACACCATTAAATACCCTAAAGGAGCAGAAAAAAGAGTTTCCACTTCCTCTCCAAAATTTTCAACATTTTCAAATATATACTCCACTTCTCCAACTGATACCCTTCTCCTTTTCAGATGCTTCTTCTGCTTCTCTGAAGGTGAAGTACTAATTGTAAATAATTCACCTAAAGATAAAGAAATCTTGAGTTGATTTACTTTACCCGAAACCGTCTCCATAGCATTTTCTTGACCAAATACTACTAGCCTTTCATATTGAACTTTAGTTTTAACAACTTTGGCCCTGGGAGCCACTTTAGGACCCACATTTCCATCTTCACCCCCCATAATAGCATTTTCATCTACCATAACCCTAGCTACATCACAAGCTTCTTTCACCAATCCAGATCCATCACTGCTTCCCCTTACCCCTTCCATAGGAGTAGGACCAGGAAAACTTGCTCTGGGAAGAGAGGCTATTTTTACATCTTCCTCAGGATCAGATTCTTCATACAAAGGCATTGGCTCACTGTTAAAATCAAATTTTCCATAACTGGGAGGCCCCATATCCACTATTCCCTTCTGCATTTTATAAATTTTGTCCTTGGTGTAAGGTTTCTTTTCAATCTTCTGAATTTCAGCCTTTCCAGTTTTGCCCTAAGTTGGCTCTGAATGCTACTTTCTGCTTTAGTAGCAGCTGCTCTTCAAGAAGTATCAACATCATATTCACCAATCATACAGTTGTCATCAAACCTAGAAACAGTTATCAACTCTAATCCACAATATGAAGTTGTAAAAGTGGCCTGACTGACCTCCTTTTCTTATCCCTTATCTAATTTTCCACCACCAATACCACCAATCTTTTTACCAACTTTAGCATTATCACCTTCATCACCAGTTAATTTTTCAAATCTGGCTCTTCTTTCAGCCATTGAATTCCTCCTAACTTAATCCAAGGGTGCTTTCCTGTCACTGGGTTTGATGAAAGATCCATATTTAAATTTATTAACCTTTCCATCAAAATTTAATCTACCAGCCTGCAAGTCCATATCCTAAAAATAAAAAACTGCTACTTTGTGCCCCCTCCTACTACAATAGGAGTACATCATAGATTTGCCATAACCACCTCTATAACCATTTCCAACATTCCCATTACCATTACTACCATCATTACCATTGCCATTAATACAGTTACCATTTCCATTAAAGCCATAGTTCCTCCTCTCATAACCCCTACATTGATAAGAAGATGAGGAAGCCACAGGCGCTCTGTTGAAATTCTGAGTTTCTTGAACAAATATTTTGAGCTGCTGAGTTAAGTCAGCTAAATGATCCACCATTTTATCATCAAAATCCCCCTCAACTTAAGCAACAGGCTGACTCAAATGAGCCTTCTTTGCCTTTTGAGCCTTGACCATAGTATCATTATTTTCAGCCAAAACTTCACTAACCTTGATAACATATTGAGTACAATATTCTTGATACTTGTCCAAAGCCATTAATTTTATATATGCCTTAATACTGTCCTTGATGACCTCTAGAGCTGGTAGTTTCTGTTCTTCATTCAACATGTCCTTCATCTTGTTGATCCTAGAAAGTTCCTTAAAAATCTCCATTCTGATCTCCCTACTAAATGCTGAACAAAACAAATCCATTTCCCAGTCTTCATGATGAATTACCTCCATCAGGACTAAATAATCCACCTCTTCAGTAAACTGCCTACATAACTTCTTGAAGTCCACCATATTAGAAAGACCACCTTTAGCTTTCCATTCAGTGACAATTTCATTGAGGTCTACCATAGTATACCTGACTCTCCATCTATCAACTATCTCTTTTGAAAATTTTAACAAGTCCCACTTCTTATAACCTTCAATCTCAATAACCTCCAATTCCACCTCTCTATCAACAATAAATAACCTAACCGACTTCACCACGTCCAAATGTGAAGCCCCATCAACAGCAGCAGCAACTTCATATTTATTTTAAAACTATTTAACTTCTTCAACAATAGACTTGGGCCCATCCCAAGAAACAATCCTGAATGAAGCTCCAAAAGGATGAGAAACACCAGATCAAGCAGCAGAATACATCCAAAAGATATATAAGATAAAACCATAAAAATAAGATTAGTTTTTGTTAAATAAGCCTCTTTCAGGCTAGTATAGTCCAGATATCAGGTAAGATCAATTAAAAACAAGAAAATTTGAACCCAAAGTTGGGTGCCACCAATGTAGAAAGACTCTTACAGTTGCCTTGCTGTAAGTAGAATCCAAGGGAGTTGGATAAAACAAAGAAAACTCTGTCCCTTTAAGTAAATAAAGAGTTCAAAATTATCTAAGCTATAACCTCTACTTTATAAGAAATAACAAATAAACTATTTTTTATTAATGTTGTTCAGATGTGGAATCAATTTTCTTTATAATGAGGTTGAAAACACAAAAGTGAAGCTGTTTTTAGAAAAGTTATATAATGATTGAATAATATACTTTTATGAAGCTTTTCTTTTTATAAGATTTAGTTGTTAAAATAAGATCCCTGGTGATGAGACCTTTATAATGGTGCCCTATAAGTTAATATTTATGATGATGTATGAGTTAATTATAATTTTTTGTAACATTGTTATATTTTTAAGGGTATTACAATTTTAAAATTTGTTATATAATATAATTATCTATTATGTGATGATTTTTGTTTGATAGATGGATAGATAGATGTATCAAATTTTGAGTCTACAGGCTTCATATGCATTGTAAGTCATGTGCCCTACTTTTCCTAACCGGAGCATTCCAGAGCTTGTCTGGAGATTTTTGGAGTTTGTATGAAGATTGTCTGGGAAATTCGTGAGCTTGTACGGACTTCCAGACTCAATTAAAACCTTTAAAATAATAACAAAAAATATAGAAAAAATACAGATGACAGAACTACATCTCCTTTGTATTTCATTTAAATTTTCGTAGTCTGCTCAGCCTTATTCACCTAGTAAAAAGTTATCAAAGTTAAGCAAATTATAAAAAATTAAAAATAATCAAAAATACTTTTTAAAATTATTAAAAATAGTAGAAAAATTAGTAAAATTTCCAGAAAAATTCCTAAAGGTTCTTGAGACTCCTGAATTTAATTTCTATTCACTTGTAGACCTATACTTGCATTTCCTGCTCAGTAATTATTTGTTAAATCTTGACACGTAAATTCAACCATTTTTAACTACTTTTAATACTTAATTTATATAATATAACCATTTTATAATTAGATTGGCCTTTCCATTCTCAACAATCATTCCCCAAAAATCCATTTTTAATAAACTTGAGTGCCATACTAAACTTTTGAATACCACACTGGCAGATCTATGGACTCAAATAAAAGATCACTACACTTCTAAATCAAGCAAGAATCGCTCATATGTCATCAACAAACTGTTTAAAATTAAATTCACCAAAAGTAATATCTTAGGGGAAATGGATTAACTTAGGAGTACAATAATGCTTCTTCAAGATGTGGCACTGGATCTCTTAAAAGAAAATATTTTTTCATACATTATGGAAAATTATGTTCTTAATCTCTTACCGAAATCCTATCAAACCTCTGAAACAATTATTCTCATAAAATACAACATTACCAACATATGAGCAACTATAGAAGGTATCTTTGCAGACATTGTAGCTGAAGTGACTCAAGGAAGGCTTCTAAACATATCTGGGACTAATTCAGGATCAGTTTTGGCCATGGAAACCAAAACTAAGATATTCTGTTCTAGAGGTAAATACAACCCTGTAGCTCCTCATTTTGAGAATTCCTGTTCTCAACTTCATCCAGAAAAGTGTGATGACTTCCTTAAAAAAAAGAAAAAATGAGAGAATAGGGACAACTCAAATAATCCAAAAGTTCTATCTTTATTCACCAATATACTGGACAACTACACCATTTTGGACAGTGGCCCAACTTATTTGATTTTCAATGATCAAAACTTATTCAGTAAATTTGAAAAATCAAATTTTACTTTATCAACAGCTAATGGTGAGTAGATACATGCCCTTTCACAAGGCAAAGTTTTCTTCAACTCATCAACAGGCCATAAATTCAATATCAACTGTGCTTTATATGCACCATCTGTTAAAGTGACACTTATCTCAGTCATTGATTTACTCAAGGAAGGATGGTACCTCATCAACAAAAAATGGAAATTCAAAGTCAAGCATGAAGATAAAATGCTCATTGAATTCTCAGCCAAAGGAAGAATTCTCAGCTTTCCTTTCTACCAAAATTTGTTTTTTAATGCGGACAATATACAAACACCTGACCTCAGTCTCTTGCACCACAATTTTGGTCATCCTAATAATCAAACCATGCAACGACTATTCCCAGGTTTGGATTTCTCCAATTTCTCCAACAATTTACACCAACAACATTCTCAAAAAATTCAATCATCAAGATTTTAGATCTGTCTCCACTCCTCTAGCTCCCAATATCCAATTCACTCAATGTACTTCAAATAAACTCACACAAGTCTTTAACTATTGCAGAGCTATTGGTCTGCTAAAATATCTTTTCTTGTGTACTTGCCCAGATCTAGCTTTTGCAGCCAGTTCCTTGGATCAGTACCTCAATGAACCTACTGATGAACAAATGAATGCCTTTTTCCATGTTCTAAGATACCTGAAATTAACAAAAGACTATTGCCTAACATTAGGTAATGTTGAAAATAGTCATATAGTTCATCTAACCAGGTATTCCAATTCAGATTACAAAAAATCTACTGATTCCAAATCCACCTCAGGCACTTTATTTTCTCATCTCGGCCTTATTAGCTTGAGATCTACAAAACAACAATCCATCTCTCTATCTACGTTTGAATCCAAATACTATTCAATGACAGATTGTGGACAGGATATAATTTAGACTAAGGAGTTTTTCAAAGACTTCTCCATTGATTTACAGCAATCATATCTCAAAGGTAATAATCAAGGAGCCATCAACCTACTAATTAATCCTCTTTATCAACATAGGACTCAACACATCAACACCAAAATTTTCTGTCTATGTGAGCAAGTAAACAACAAGGAATTTTCCATCCAGCATGTTCTTACCAGCAACATGATAGCAGATATTATAACTAAATTATTACAATGACCAAAACATCTTGTATTTCTTAAATCACTAAACTTGACTCCATTGCTGTTTTGGGCACAAGGGTGTTAGTTTTTTGGGATTTAAGATATATATAAATAATTAATTTTGAAGAAATAGTAATATTGGTTGGAAATTATTTTTACCAAAGGAGAAAGACAGCAGCAGGGAGAACACTCAACCCATATAAATTGATGAAACAGGGAGAACACTCAACCCATATAAATTGATGAAACAGGGGGAACACTCGACCTGTGGGATGGAGATGGACTTGAAAGAACAGGGAGAACACTCAACCAGTGAGATGGTGGTGAAGCAAGGACGACACTCTACTTGTCTTACAATGCGGGGAAGACACTCTACCCAACTTGGGATCTGAGGATGACACTCTACCCAGAAAAAAAATAATACAACACATTGCAAAGGATCTCAGGCTGATGGTAGTTAGGAGCAAACAAAGATAAGTATATTTTATGTTAGTAAATAATAAGGAGTTTAACATGAAATAACAGTAAGAATCAGAATATAACATTACCCGATGGTAGTTAGGAGCAAAAAAAGATAGCAAAAGTACTGAGTGTTGCAATCTATGTATACTCTCAACTATCATCAGTATAGGTTTAATCATTAACGTAAGTTTCAATAAATGAAATGTAATTATGTTCACAGAAATATATATATTTGTATTTAGTCATATGTATATATGTAGCTGAGTGAGTGAAACATAATGACATTTTGTTAATTTGATATAATATTGGTTAACAAGTGACATCTGAGTAGAAATATATATATATGTACTAGAATTGATATTGCATAAAATAAAAAAAATTGCAAGGGATCTGAAGTGTCAGTGTATCTAGTACATAAGTATGATTTAATAGTATTTATTAATGGTCCTACTACTTATTTTTAAATGATTTAGTGATTAAACCTTAGGGGAAGACTAATAAAATAGTTGTACTCAAATAAAACTCACAATACTTGGATTTAAATGTGTGCTAGTGGTGGAAAATAGATAAATAGAATATAGTTATAGCTTATATAATGATAATATCAATTTATAAAGGCTTTATAATATATTTCTAAATGATAATAATTGTGTTTAAGTGTTTAGTTGAATTTTAGTAAGTAAGTGATGATTAATAACATGTCAAATCCCTCCTTACTTATACCAAAATCCACTGGAGTGCACAGACCTTCAATCCAGATGATGTCACTGCTATCCCCGGCAATTACAGCACTGTGAGGGCCCATCACCTCCCCATGGCACCCACTTCAAAAAAATTCAACACCCAGACCTCAAGTAAGGACCCTCCATCACAATTAATGATAACACAGACCCATACCATAAATAGAAAATCCAGATAAAAGCAGATACCATAAAGAAACAGGTAAAATAACTCATCCAAAGAGAATATAATGAAACCCAAAGCATATAAAGGAAAAAAATGATATTTCCAAGCCCCAATAACATCCCCTATCATCCATATTAACCCAACAATGACCTCCCAACCCATAAATCCGTGAATATCCATCCAAGGAAACAGATTAAGTTGTCCAAACTGAGTACATGCACCTGAAATAGAGGTATATGCTTCTGTAGGTGTTGTAAGTCCACTGGATACATTCATATGACCTAAAATAAGCAGAAAAAGAAAGTTTATTGGCTATTAAGAGGCTAAAAACCCACTTATAGACCTAAATATACATAATATACTGCATATTTCACTGAACATGATATTTATGTATACATATAAGCTTATGTATGTCAACAATTACTTAATATCACTTAAGATAAATATATTATGACTCCAATGACACCTTAATAAGTATTATTTGGCTATGGATAAGCTATTTAAACTACTATAAGTCATATAATAGTGTAATAATTATATATAAATGTATTATAACCATATATATAAGTATTTTAACCTTATTTATAAGTAATAAGCTTAATGTAATTAAAATTATCTTACTTTAAACATAAGAATTATTCAGTCCTGGAGATACCTAGGCTGACATGAAGAGACAACTAAATGTAAGGCTAGAATTCTGACAAAGGGGGTGTTAATGTTTGATAGGTTATCCTATAGTATTCACTTAAGCTACAACTATTATTCCATATATTAATCATAATGAGTCAATTAATTTATTCATTAATTACCCTATCTCCTCTAACCTAACTTAATGATACATCAGCATTATATATGGGCACCAATACACACAAGTGTTCAGCACCCATCTTTTACTTCTTAGTTATCTTATTATATTTCTCTAGTCAACTCAATCTAACGTATTATCTCTTTATTATTTAATTTTGTCCTTTTGTCCCTATTGTGCAAAGTCCGCACATGTCCCAGTCTACATCTGTCCTTAAACCTAACTTTTCCTGTCACTTTTATTCATCAGTACGCACTAATACATCGAGGGAGCTCAAGGGAAATGTGAGAAATGTGAAATAATAATACTTATCAGTGGTGTCATTCTATTACTAGGTTGGAGGGGCTATAAGAATGAATCAATGAAAAGGGGTAAAGTTTTTTGTCCTTTTTATAGCTTGTTTTAGAAGCGAAAATTCAGAATAAATGGCTTATTTATTGTATCATTGAGTATGACTTTAACTAAGAGCTAGTAAATGATAACAATTAGTAGATTGTATTAGTGACTAAAGACTTAAGTGGACAAGGACAGAAATGGACGAGGGAGGACGGTGACAGACGAGCGAGGACAAGACAGGAAATGAAAGATAAAAAGATATTTTACCTGATAACAATTAGTAGATTGTATTAGTGACTAAAGACTTAAGTGGACAAGGACAGAAATGGACGAGGGAGGACGGTGACAGACGAGCGAGGACAAGACAGGAAATGAAAGATAAAAAGATCTAAATAAATAGATAGAGTGAGCGGACAGTGGCTAAGTAAAATAAAAGGGAGAAGAGTGAATTCATTGCAGTCGTAGAGCACATACATTTTACCTGATAACAATTAGTAGATTGTATTAGTGACTAAAGACTTAAGTGGACAAGGACAGAAATGGACGAGGGAGGACGGTGACAGACGAGCGAGGACAAGACAGGAAATGAAAGATAAAAAGATCTAAATAAATAGATAGAGTGAGCGGACAGTGGCTAAGTAAAATAAAAGGGAGAAGAGTGAATGCCGACTCAATACTGAGCAGACATTCTTAAATATGTTGGTGTTAGGGTATGCAAATAAATGGTGATACGAAAGTATGCTTTAATAATAGGTTTGTCAAGTCTATTGTTTAATGTATATAGATATATATATATATAAGTAAATGTATGACAATAATAATATGCTTATAAGATATTTACACCCACCCGTGCTCAAGACGGCAAGGGTTTTAAATTTAAATTAGATAGAAATTCATGATGTTTTATTCTGGGTAGCGATTTAGTGAGAATATCAGCTATCATAAGGTTAGTGGAAATATAGATGATTTTGAGTTGTTGAGTATTGACTAACTCTCGTAGCCAACATACTTTTGTATTGATATGTCGGGTACGATGTTGATATAGGGGATTTAGAGCTCGATTAATTGCACCTTGGTTATCACCGAACAGTTGTGTGGACTCTAGAGGAACAGAGAAATCATTGAATAATTCTTTTGCCCACAATAGGTCCTGACCACACTCAGTCATGGCATAATATTCTGATTCTGATGTTGATAACGAAACTGATTGTTGTTTGCAGGAACGCCAACTGAGTAATCCAAGATGAAATATCAATGAACCAGAGGTTGATTTAGAGTCAGGTGATTTATTGAAGTCAGAGTCAGCGTAACCAGTTAGAGTACCGATTTTGCTGTTTGGTACGTTACCAAGAGTCAAGCCGTGATTTTTTGTCAATTGAAGGTATCGTAATATGTGAAAGAAAGCAGTAATTTGTTCATCAGTCGGCTTATTGAGATGTTGTGCCAAGGAGCTAGCGGCAAAGGCTAAATCAGGCCTTGTGCATAGGACTAAGTAATTCAAGAGACCAATGGCCCTTCGATAATTAAAGAGATGAGTCAGTTTAGTTTCATTGTTTTGTGAGAATTGAGAGTTTGGTACTAATGGAGTGGTGACTGTTCGACAATTGGAGTGATTAAATTCATTTAAGAGCTTCTGAACATATAGCTGTTGAGTGAGGGTGATGGTTCGTGCCGAACGATTTCTAATAACTTTCATTCCAAGGATCCAATTCAAATCACCTTGATCACCAATGTCAAAGGCTTTAGAGATTTTTGATTTGAAGTCGTTGATTGAATTACCTCCAATGATAAGATCGTCGACATGGATGAAAACATAACAAGGTTGTTTTGGGTCGTTATGAAAGAATAAGCAGGGATCTGCGATACTAGCTCTGAAATTGATACTGGTGAAGAAATCGACGAGTTTGTTGTACCAACAACGTGGACTTTGTTTTAATCCATAGAGAGACTTTTTGAGATGTAGGCATTGGTTATTATTTTTGGGAGTGTAGCCGTGAGGGTAACGAAGGTATATGTCTTCTTCTAAATTTCCGTGAAGAAAGGCTGATTTTACATCCATTTGGCCTAATTCCCAGTCATTATAAGCTGCAAGGCCAAGTAAGAATCGAAGGGTGGCTAGTCGACCAGTCGGGGCATACGTTTCGTTATACTCAATCCCTTCAATCTGTGAGAAGCCTTGTGCGCAGAGTCTAGCTTTATATTTGATGATGTTGCCCTCGGAATCTGTTTTCTTTTTGAAAGTCCATGTTGATCCTATTAAATGATTATTTGAAGGCAGAGGTGACTCTTCCCAAACTCCATGTTTACTTATACTATCCAACTCGGTTTGAATTGCTGTCTGCCATTCATCACTTTCGGGTGAGTTGATTGCCTCGTGATAATTTTGTGGTGTGTCAAAAGGAGTCACTATCATGCATGCAACATTAGCTCTACGTTTGGATGTTAGAATATTAGAAGTGTCTATTTCAGAAGAGATCTCTTTTAAAGGTTTGGTGTTGAATGGAACATAGTCGTAATGTTTTGTTTTACTTTTTTCGTCTTTAGAATTGTATGCCTCAAAATCTTCAGGAATCGGAGTTAACAATTCAGTCAAACCTTCAGTGTCTTCTTGAGTAGGTTTAGTGAAATTAAATCCTTTATCTATGGCTATATCAGGAAATTGAAGGGTTTCGATTGAGTTGCCATTGGAAATCTGGCTGGCTAAATGAAAAGTGTTTAAGAATTTTACGTCATGTGTGGTTATGATGGAGTCCGAAGCTGGTGAGTAGATTCGGTAGTTGATATGACCTTCACAATAACCTAGAAAAATTCCTTCTTCCCCACTCTTGTCAAACTTTCCTGTTCGTTTATGTTTTTGAAGATAGAAGATAACATCTGATCCAAATGGATATAACTTGGATGGCAACTTTGTATTTTTGTGCCAAAGTTCCCAAGGGGTTTTGTTATGTTCAAGAGCAGAGGATGGTAGGATATTTAGGAGAAAAGTTGCAGTATTGACAGCTTCGGCCCACCAGTGTGCGTCTAATCCAGATTCAATGAGTAAGCACTTAGCTTTTTCGACGATTGATCGGTTACCTCTTTCGGCAATAGGGTTTTGTTGGGGAGAATAAGGTGCTGTGCGTAAATGAACAATTCCTTTACTTTTGATGTGATTTTTCATTGACGTGCTAATGAATTCTCCACCATTGTCTGAGACAATACACTTCACTTTTCGTTCAAGTTGATTCTCAACTAGGGTTTCAAAGTCTTTATAGTTTTCAAAGGTTTCGGATTTGAGTTGAAGAAATTGAACATGTCGAAACCTAGAGTGACCATCAACGATTTGAAAGAAATAAGACTTTCCACCTTTGGATTCGGGAGTAATTGGACCACACAAGTCCATGTGAATAACGTCCAAGGGTGATTCGGGAGTTGGAAAGGTACCAGAAAAGGGTAATATATGAGCTTTAGCAAGGGCACAAGTTTTACATGAAAAACTAGAGAAGTTCAAACCTGGAAATAGTTTATCCATGGTTTGATTATTGGGATGTCCATAATTGTGATGAAGTAATCTCATTTTCTCGTCCATTGAGTTGACATTGTTAATTGATTTAAATATTGAGTTACTAACTAGAGGAAATGTAAGGATTCGTCCTTTTGAGGAACATTCTATGAGGGTAGTATTACCATTTTTGATCTTAAATCGTCCATTATCATTGATGATGCTCCAACCGTCTAGTAATATGTCCACTAATGAGATTAAATTAGCCTTTACGTTAGGAGCATAGAGAGCGTTTTTGATACTGAAGTCGTGGCCTAAATTTGAGGAGAATAGAGCATTGCCTTGTCCAAGGGCAGTAAGCTCATCTCCGTTGGCCATTGAAAGGGCAGTTCTTGAGTTGCAATAATTGTTGAAAAATTTTCGATTGTTAAATATTGTGAATGAAGCGCCGCTGTCTAGTATAGCGTGGTCCTCAGGTAGGTCGTTGAATACTGATAAGGCCTTGTGAGAATTGTCTGTTCCTCTACTTTCTCTCTCCTTTTTCCTTTTTAGAAATTCGTCACGTTTCTCAGGATGGAGTTGAAAACAAGATGCTTCGGAATGGGGTGCTAGGGGATTGTGCTTGCCTTTCGAGCATAGGGGTTTGGTCTTGGTGTCCATGGCCAAGACTGTACCAGAAGTTGATAAATTAAGAACCTTTCGTCTAGTGACTTCAGTTTCTATATCAGAAAAGATGTTTTCGATGGTGGGCCGTTGATTGGTGATATCATATTTACTCAAGATGATGGTGGCAGTGGTTTGATACGATTCAGGTAAAAGATTGAGTACGTAATTTCCCATGATGTAGGAGAGAATGTTGTCCTTAAAAAGGTCTGGAGCTACTTCTCGTAGTAATTTCATTGTCCCTCTGAAGTCGTTCATTGCCTCAAGCAGATTGCCTTCGGTAAATTTAATTTTGAATAGTTGATTGACAACGTATGAACAATTTTGAGTGGATTTAGAAGCATAGTGATCTCTAATTTGTTTCCATAGTTGAGCTGGTTCCACTACATCGTCATCTAGAATAAATTTATGTTGATTCGGCCTGTCCATAAACATTTTAATTATAGTGTTTGTTTGTCTTTGTCGTATGTTGAATAGATTTAGAAGATCAGGATCGGTAGGTATAGGGCAATCCTCTAAAAGAAATTGATCTAAGTTTCGCACAGTTAGAGCATATTTGATGTCGGTTTTCCAGGTGCTGTAGTTTTTATCATTTAGCTTTTCGATACCCTTAATTTCAGAGTACGTGGAAGAATCCTGCAAATAAGAGAAATTGGGAGGAGATGGATTCGGTGATGATGAAGACATTCTTGGAGTGATAGTGTGCAAAGATGTATGCGATGGACTCTGAGGTGGAGATGAAGTATTTGTAGATTGAGGGGTTGCCAGTTTATTTCAAATGCAGGGGCGCTGGGCCCATAACCCTGATAACAATTAGTAGATTGTATTAGTGACTAAAGACTTAAGTGGACAAGGACAGAAATGGACGAGGGAGGACGGTGACAGACGAGCGAGGACAAGACAGGAAATGAAAGATAAAAAGATATTTTACCTGATAACAATTAGTAGATTGTATTAGTGACTAAAGACTTAAGTGGACAAGGACAGAAATGGACGAGGGAGGACGGTGACAGACGAGCGAGGACAAGACAGGAAATGAAAGATAAAAAGATCTAAATAAATAGATAGAGTGAGCGGACAGTGGCTAAGTAAAATAAAAGGGAGAAGAGTGAATTCATTGCAGTCGTAGAGCACATACATTTTACCTGATAACAATTAGTAGATTGTATTAGTGACTAAAGACTTAAGTGGACAAGGACAGAAATGGACGAGGGAGGACGGTGACAGACGAGCGAGGACAAGACAGGAAATGAAAGATAAAAAGATCTAAATAAATAGATAGAGTGAGCGGACAGTGGCTAAGTAAAATAAAAGGGAGAAGAGTGAATGCCGACTCAATACTGAGCAGACATTCTTAAATATGTTGGTGTTAGGGTATGCAAATAAATGGTGATACGAAAGTATGCTTTAATAATAGGTTTGTCAAGTCTATTGTTTAATGTATATAGATATATATATATATAAGTAAATGTATGACAATAATAATATGCTTATAAGATATTTACAGTAAAAATCATTTTTACACGACTTTAAATATACTGAGATGTGTGGAAGAGAAAAAAAGGATAAACAAAATAGTCCAATAAAAATAAATTCCAGAGTAAGAAGTGAAATCAGGACTTGAAATGTTCAAGCTTCTTCAGATTTCATTTTTAAAAACTCATTTTTTATTAACAAACGCTTCCATCTCTTTGGATAACGTCGTCGCCATGACTTCCACATCCTCGTGATTCGCAGCAAGTCACCATCTTTCCCTGAAAGGTTAAAACATTTTCAATGAACTGGCTCTTTGAACAATATTTTTCATATATTGGAAACTCACCACGTCTACACTGTTTCCACCCAGTATATTCCATGGAAGACAGTTGTGGCTAGATTCCTGATAAAATTGTTCTCCCCCAACAGCGGCACAGCAATCTACAGATTCAAAAAAAGAAAAATATTTAATACTATAACTTGACATGTGAGGCTAGGAATTACCTTTAGTAACCTTATGGTCGATCACACAGGATTTCTTGTCACGACAGGTCATTGAGTACCCTCCCAATATAACTTCCAAGAAGGAAGCAAACGCCAACAAAGAGAGCATAAATTTCCTATAAAATTTATCAAGTCAGGATTCATGGAAAATTTGAATATCAAAGCTTTAAAACATACATTTTAACAATTTGTAATGAGGATAGTAGACACGAAATTACTTTTATCTTAAAGAAACTGTTCTGGGATAAAAGTGTTGGGACTTAGCCACTATTTATCTAAAAACACGCAACATTGCTGGGTTATTCTCGTCATGATTCTGACTTGGACTATAAAATAGATAAAATTAAGTTAAATTAAAAAAATTACCACCAAAATGACTTATTAGCAAGAATCTTTCGTGTGAGCTAGAAAATTCTTCTTAAAGTTCATGCGTGTTCACCTTAACACCTCATCCGGTGTTATATAATAGCGTTCCAAATCCTGCGCACCCCAGCAAAAATATTATGTTTGAACTTTATCTGGATAAAAAAGCCTTTCATTATAAAAGAAACTTTACTGGTATACGCTTTGGTGCAACTATCCCATCTCCTTGTTCCGAGGATAACCTCTAGTTGAAGACTAAAAACTTGGGATTAAATTCCAATTTACTCAGAATTGAAACGTAATGACAAGTAATTATTCTGATTCGCACTCCTAATCAAGAGTAATCAATTTATAAGGAAGTATTTTCACTAGGTGAATCAGGCGTTGGAACCTTCAATTCTCTTAACTGATTAGTTAAGAGAATTGAAAGTAGTCTCTTATAAGAGACCCGTTTTTAAAATTTGGGGGAAGAGTTATTGCAAGAATTCCTGTTCTGAAAGTCTTGATTGTCTAACTTTTTCTGGAATGCATGTACCTTTTTTCCACTTTTATCAATTCTTGTATTGTCCTTTTCGGCAGTAATTTTTCAAGTACATGGATACTTTGGGTTAAGTATTTTTTGGCAGTGCTCAGTGAAAGATTCTTTTAAGCTATTTAACTATCTTTTTTAAATTAGATAATTTTTCATTAAATATCTGTATTGAATAATAAAGACAAAATGTAATTAAAACTAATTCTCTCTTTCTTTAATCTCGAAATTCATTTTCCTGTCATTCTCTTTCCACTAGTTACATATTTAGAAGTCACTCTATAGTAGGAGAAAGCATATTCCAGAAGCTTTATATTAGTGAAATATAAGCGGAGATGAGAAATGATGAGTGGTTTGTCAACATTTTTTTAGTCAACCAATTTATGGACACCAAAGCCCTACAATACAGATAGACTTTATATAGAGGGATAACCTTAGAGTCTTACGATGACCGTTAAAACTTATAAATTGAAGACGCTTTTTTTCAAAAATAAAAAAATAAAGTTTTGGTCATGACTTTTCCAAATGACATAGATTACGGAAAAAAAAAAAATTAATATACTCAATGAATAACATGCAAAAATTCAGAAGAGGCGAATGAAATTCTTATCAAGAGAAAAAAAAATGACTTCAAGAGCCATCACTATTTCCATAAATGTTGGTGAGTTTTCGCAGCTTTAAGTTCATCTAGAGAAAGGATATCTGAAGAAGCGGAAAATACTTGTCCCACTCTCGACATAAAACATCGGCCTAGTGTGTAAAATAATATTGAGAGTTGGACAGGTATCTTTCGCTTCTGCAGGTGCCTGTCTTAAAGTTGAACTCGAAGTTGTAAAAATTCACCAACATTTATTGAAGTAGCTATATCTAATTTTAACAGAGGAAATAAAGGAACAATGAAATATTTATAAAATCAACTTTAATTTTAAATAACAGAGGATGAAAGAATAAAATTCAGAATGCCTTAAGATAACTTAAAGAAGAATGAAAATCTATGAGTGACGTCAAATGTATAAGAGAGTGAAAAATTTGATACGCAGATTAGCAGGAGGGAGTCTTCAAGGACATAATCTAGGTGAAATGAGCAAGAGAAGGCTCTCTTAGAGTTAAAAATTGATAAATTGAGGACAAGAATTCTGAAAATTAATTAAAACTCTAACCACTTATATGTTACCTTACCAACTATTCGAGCAAGACAGGATATAGGATACACGCGCACCGGAAAAAAAAAGCTGACACCTGCTAGAAGGCTCCCATCCCAGACTGAACTATGGTAGTTCAATAGGGGGCAACATCTTTTTCCTGGTGGCAGCTACAGGTTTATGCGCTATATTTATAGCGACTATCTATACCAGTGACTTTGTCACGAAAAAAAAACGTTTCAAAAGTCTAAAGGAAACTCTGACACTGCTATTCCACTCATCTGAGTCTTCTCTTGAGGTGTGGGAGATCATATTCAATGTCTTAGATAGTGTGATATGTGGACCAAGTAACGAAGAGCAACTCAATTTTTGAGGACTTCACATTCAAAAAATACGGTAAGGAATGAAAATCAAAGATTACCAGATGAAGTAAAGAAAGATAAAGATTAAAAAAGATTCCACAATTGCGTGCCTTGGTAATATATTGGTTTTCTGAAAAAGAGATAAAGAAGTGGAAAATTGAAGTTTTACGCATGTACTAAGGCAATGAAAATAAGCTTCCCCCTGATGCACCTTCCATGAGTGTGAATTTTGTAATGTAAAAGAGGCATGCGTGAATCCTTCAGTAAGCGCAAACTTTTCATCCGAAGAGCAAGGTAATCTCCAACTACCAGTGCACATAAGTGAGCGAAGGGAAATACAACACCGAGTGATCGAAAAATAAAATAATATAGAAGTTAAGTTCTTGATAATGAAAGTGAGTCTTCACAGGCTTAATACAGGGAGTCTTTTTAAGTTAGTGAGAGAAGTATTTGCAACACCAATTGGTGAGGGTGTCCCTAGGAATAGAGTGAGTACAATCGGAAACTACCGATTACTACGTAACTAGTCAACTAATAAAAAATGGCAGGTGGAAAAAGGAAAGAATTAACTAACTTTAGTCATCAGGGAACGTTTTTAAGATTTCAATATAATTTTCATGTGTCAATAGTCAATTCATAAACCCTTTCCTCAAATTCAAAGACTTTTTCCATTAAATTTTAACTTTTAAAGCTAAATTGAAGAAGGTTGGTGCATCTTTTCAAAACTTTGCTCAACATACCCAGAATATTGGGCGGGAAACAGGCTAGCGGGATGAAATAATGAGGGAAATGCTGGGTAAGTTGGGCAAAACTGTGGAAAGCGCACTACCTTATGTAGTATTATAAAAAATAAGTTGGGATGTGAAAATTAGCAGCTTTCTTTAATTGCATTATCATTTCTCAATAAAATCTGGGCTCTGTAAGTGGATAATTTGCTAAATTTTTGGGTGCAGGACTAGCAGAAATACAGTACAGCTATATAGAGAATGGCTGGTGCAACTTGCAACAACCATTCGTAAGATATCTATAGTTACTACCACGGTAAATTTGTGGTGGGGAAATCGATAGCAACTTGGTAAATGGAACTTTGTTTGCAGCTTGTTGAGATTCTCTTTTGGGACCAACTCCAGAAAAAAAAATGAGTGATTGACTTTTTTTTCAAAAATCAACTCTCAACGGGCTGTTATTGTGTGTAAAACTACACTTAAATTACCAATGATAACACCATTTTATCTTAATTGTAAACTTTAAAACTAATAAAAAAATTCATTTAACCTGATATCCCAACACTTGCTCTAGATCATGTAAAATTGCACGTAAACATATCAAGTTTTAGATCTAGTTCAGTTTAGCGTCATTTCTTGAAAAAATTGACCTCAACTCTGTTGATTTAAGAAAAAGGTGTTTGAATTTATGTTCCCGTAGCACATCTATCGGACTAGGAAAGACTGACCCACCAGTAAAAAAGTACTCTTCAATACCCTTATTTTTTCACCATTAGAGCGTCGCAACATTCTAAAAAATCAATATGAATTTATTCAATTAATTTCATTACCTGTCATGTCCTCTAGCATATTCTTTATCCACATTGCTGTTTTTGTTATTGCCGCTAAAGCCGCTAGTTCAGATTCGCAAGTAGACAAGGCCACTAATTGTTGTCGTTTAGATGTCCAATTTACAGGTACTCCCATGTAGCATATAAGTCCTCCATTCGTACATCTGGCTGGATCATCATTCCAGTTCACATCGCCATATGCGTCTAGTTCTTTTCTTTTGTCTGGAAAAATATGGAACATACAGTCTTTAGTTGTGAGTACATATTGAATTAAATGCGTTAATGCCTCCCAATGTTGCTCATTTGGATGATTAGCATATCTTGCTAGGTAGTTTACTGCAAAAGAAATGTCAGGCCTAGTTGCAACAGCTAAATAGTTCAATGAGCCTATCAAACTTAAAAATTCAGTATTCTTTAATTTTTCTCCAGTACCTTTCGATAGCTTACAATCTTTAGGTAATACTGTTGATTTTCTAATTGGTTCTCCTTCGAAACGGTCAGCAATCTTGTTAATCAGTAATTGTTGTGAAAGAATGAAACCACTTTGTTTACGAACTACTTTAACCCCAAAAATGTTATTTAATTCTTCTTCCCATTTTATTGTAACTAATTCCGATAGTTGTTTTTGAAAACTTTTCAATATTTCCTTGCTTGAACCTGTTATAACTCCATCATCTACATGAATCCATAAGATGCCATCATTTGCTTGATCTTGAAGTATGTATAAAGAGCTGTTGTAGTTGCTTGGAATATAATTCATTGAACGTAATTTTGACTCTAAATGTTTCCACCAACACCTTGCCGCTTGCTTTGTGCCATACAAAGCTTTTTTTAATTTGAAAACTTTGCCTTCCTCTCTTCCAAAACCCAGTGGTGCTTTCACCCACAAATCTTCATCTATTGGTGAATTTAGATATGCTGCAACTACATCAAAACTGTGAACTGGCCAGTTGTGAGCTGCAGCCATTGTTAGTAAGATTCGTAAGGAAGTGAAAGTAGCTTTTGGTGCAAAAGTTTCTGCATAATCTATACCCTCTTTTTGGGAAAACCCCTTGGAAACATACCTGGCTTTTCTCTTTATCAATTTTCCATTGTTGTCTAATTTTTCAGCAAAAAACCATTTAGCATAAGTAACTCTTTTCCCATCTGGAAGTAAACTTTCCACCCAAACATCCATTCTTGATAGATTTTTCATTTCATCTTTGCAAGCTTCTAGCCACTCCTTTTTGTTACTTTATTTCATTGCCTGTAAAAAAGTGTTTGGTAAGTTATTTGCTATAGCTTTACAGCTTATTTCTATGTTATCTACTAGTTGATCTTGTTCAATTATTTCTTCTTTAGTGCTGAAATCGTTAAAAGTCAGTGTGTTAGTAATAAAATCTAAACCCATTTTGTTTTCTTTATTAGTGTTGTCTAATTTGTAATTTTTTGGTTTAGGCACAGTTTCTGAAAAAGTTGCCCAAGCTGAAGAAATTAGTTTGCCTGTGTCTATTTCTATAAATAGCCAACCTTTTGAGTGTTCCAAATTACCGATTACTCTACATTTCTTGCTTCTATTATCCAGCTTTTCTCTTGTTTCCTTTGGTACATGTACATATGCTATTGAACCAAAAATACGCAAGTGATCGAGTCTTGGCTTTGATTTCAAGAGTTTTTCATATAGAGTCATGTCACTGCTGCATGTATTTGGTAAGCGATTGTGTGTATACACCGCCCATTTGAAAGCTGGTCCCCAAAAAGATTTGTGTAAGCTGCTGTCTAATAGAATTGTTCTGCCCATATCAAAAATAGTCTGGTTAAAACGTTCAATGTCCCCATTCTGCTTGTGATAATAAGGTAAGGAATATTCATGTTCTATACCATGGAGATATAACCATTCTTGTAGACATTTATTAACAAACTCACCACCGTTATTGCTCTTTAGAGTTTTTACAGTCAGATTTGTTCTTTTTTGTAACCACGTAATGTAATTCTTAATTATATCATTAGCCTCATCTTTTGTTTCAATTATTTCTACATTACCATAGCTTGAACCAATATCTAACATTGTTAAGAGATACTTACCTTTATTTGTTGTTGTTACTTCAAAAGAACCCATTAGGTCAACTGCCAAAGTTTTACCAATAGGATGGAATCTATTTGAGGGATTTATGGGATCAGAACATTTTGATTTAGCTAATTTACAGTCTTCACAATCTACCATGCCTGTTGGTAAATCTTCTGGGATACCTTCACCAAACTTCCCTTTGAAAAGTTTTCTGATATTCCTCAAACTTCGATGTCCAAATATCCTATGCCAATATTTCAAACACTCTTCTTTATCTATGTCAAGTTTCACTTTTTCAGCTTTATAAGGTGGATAATATTTTAATTTCATTTCGGAAGAACAGCTATCTACAAGTTGACTTTTATCAATTACTATTTCAAGTACATGTCTTGGGAATGGTCATGGTAGTGTCCAGCTCCTGTTGTTGAATTTTGCAGTAAACATTATAATGTTATCGTTAGAAAATATATCCATGTCTCTTGAAGAAAAAGATATCCTAAACCCAGCCAATATAAGTGAAGCTTGTGAAATAAGGGTGCCACTCGCTTTTTCACAGTAATAGACATTTTTTAATTCGACACTATTCCCATTCGGCGCGGGGAAGATCAAAGAACCTTTTCCTGTGATGAAATTTTTGTTCCCATTAGTTGCTACTTTGAGGGGTATATGTAATTTTAGAGGAACATATGAGGAAAAGTTAGACATATTGCCTGTGACGTGATGAGTAGCACCGCTATCTAGGATTGGGAGAGGTCCATCATCTGAAATTGAAAGCTTTTGTCACCGGACGACCTACGCACAAGGTCGAGGATGTTCCTGAAAGTGAGATGAGGGATTTAGAAACTTCTTTGAAGCACAGAGGAATGATTCGAGGAAGTGATTCGAAGGTCACTCGAAGTAAGAGCTACAGGTTCAAGGTATGTTCGAGAAGAATTATAAGATAGTTTCAAAGGTAATAGGAATTCTTAAGATCTCACGAAGGGTTGGAAACTCAATAATCAAAGATTTAGGATTTAGAAATGATTATTGAGAAAATAAAAGAAAGATACAATAACAATGATTTAACTTAAAGATTTTTACCACTATTAAATGTAAATACGTTTTATAATTTAATTCTAAGGAATATCGAACCAAATACCCAACCCTTTTATATCCTTTATTCCTCCTTGCATTGAC
Organism: Hemileia vastatrix; assembly: GCA_030280995.1. Classification (NCBI taxonomy): domain Eukaryota; kingdom Fungi; phylum Basidiomycota; class Pucciniomycetes; order Pucciniales; family Zaghouaniaceae; genus Hemileia; species Hemileia vastatrix. The sequence continues at coordinate 31,550,957 of JASXTE010000010.1, read as the reverse complement.
CTCCCTCTCATCGCACCATTCCCATACCACAGACCATTACTAACATACACTTAGTCCCTCTTCGCTAATATCCGTCCACGCTCAATTTACCCCTTTTTAATTAATTAACAAACTTTCAATGAAAACTACTAATGTACTATTACGTTGATCATAGCGCTGTGTGTCGCTTATTGAAAATGAGACTAAGGCACCCTATTGAGAGATTGACTAATTTAGATTTAGAGTTTAGGCTAGCGCAGTTGAATAGTAAGTACACAAAGGGGAATCGCAGTTGCTATGGAGAATTGCTTTCTGCGCTTCGAGTATAGATTTAGAACTCGATATTATTGATTTAATGAGCTGCTTTTGCCTCGAGTGTCACATGGCGCGTGACAGATGCCCAGATATAAAAATCGCGAGCTCCGTTGAGCTTGAGCCATCTTCTCACACTAGTTTCCCTTTCCTCTATATATAATTTTTCTTATTTATTAATTTCCCCATTATAATGAATTGTCCTACTCCAACACCTACACCTCCACACCCTAAAGCGGATGGGGGAATGGTTTCGCGGCAGTTTTCCCAGGCTTGCACGGCTTGTGAAGCTATGGAATACTTCTGTGTCGAAAGTAAGGGGACTCGAGGCCCTCTCCAGAAATGCGAGTTTTGCCGTTGGCGACGAGTGGCGTGCGATGCATTGACAAAGAACGCAGAGATTGAACGACGATTCACCAAGACCAAGTTTTGGGTGATCCCTAAAAAAAAGAGGTGGTAAAAGACATTTGGGATGTCTTGGTTGGAGACGATCAATTGGTGGGGGAGAACGATAAGGAGCTTAACAACGAGATCACAACCTGGGTAACCCAGGCCACAAGTTCGAAACGGGGTGTCGAAGAAGAGGTCAACGAATTGGTGGAGGAAGATGAGGACAAAGTCCCTGTTCCAGGGCGGACACCCAAGAAACGACGGGTGGTCATTGAAGATGACGAGAAGGAGAGAGAAGCAGAGGTAGAGGTGGCTCCAAGGTTGTTCTTAGAACCTGACCCCATCTTTGAAGTAAGTTTTAGTTGTTGTTTTTTAGGGATGAGGTTACTGATGAGTTCTTGTTTAGACATTGAATACCATTGAAGACCCAATTGGGGAACCTGCGTCGCTTTTGCCAACTGAGGCAAACCCTCCGGTCACGGGTGGAATCGAAGAACCTGAGGAAACGCTGGACCAGGTGTGGTCGAAGAAACCTCGTCAGGATTGACGAGTTAGGTTGGCAGAAGAGTTGTGTGGGGAGGTTGATACAATTATCGACACTGCTTCCTTCGACGTGGCAGAGGAACTCTTGGAGATTGGAGAGGTGGTTTCGGTAGGAGTGGAGGAGGTATTTGAGAAATGCAAGAAGGAGATAAGGGTAATTTTGGAGAAGATGAAAAGATTGGTTCAAGAAAAATTAAAAGAGAAAAATTTGAAATGAAAAGGAGAGATGCAAAGAAATAGAAAAGTAGAATTGTATTTAGTTTTATTTTATTTTTTTTTTATTTTTTTTTGTATTATTGTATTGTATTTAAGGTGAATATTATTTTTTATAAGATTTGGGAGAGAGAGAAAAAATTTTAAATAAAATTTTGCTTTAGAATTTGAAAGAAGAAATTTAAATAAGAAAGAAAGAAGTTATTAAATTGAAGTAAGTTTTAAGTTTTAAAAGAAAAATTTATGTAAGAGAAGAGAGAAAGAAAAAACAGAATTAGGATTTAAAGAGAATTTGAAAAAGAAGAATCATTTGTTCGAAGAATTTTCTAGGGAGATTTAGAGGTTGAAGTTAAGTTCGAGGAAATGGTCGTGTCGTACAAGATTTTGATGATTCGAAGGAAAGAAAGTTTAAAAGAGAGAATAGATCTTTAGAAAAGAAAATTTTTTTTTAAAGAGAATTTTAAATTTAAGAAAAGAATGTATTTAGAGAATTGAAAAAGAAAAGAGAAAGAAAATATTTAGAGAGATTTAAAAGTTTTTATTTTATTTTATTATTTATGTTTATTCTATTTATTTTATTTTATTTTATTTTTATTTTTTTAAATTTTATTTTATTTTTAATTTTAAATTTTAATTAATTTTTTTTTTAATTTTAATTTTGATTTTAATTTTAGTTGGTTTTGGAGAAAATTTTATAGAAGGAGAAGAAAGAAAAAGAAGAGAGAAAAAAAAAACAAGGATAAGAAATTTAAGAGGTGTTTTAGATTTTTAAGAGAAGGAGAAAAAGAAAAAGAAATTATAAGGTTTTGGTTTTAAAGGATATTTCAAATGAAAAGATTTTAGAAGTTCAGGGCGTTAGAAACATTGATGGCTGGTTCCCAGGATGTTTTGTCTGAGTCATTGATGAAGCCTTCCCATTCCACAAGGTATTGAAGTTTCCCCTTGCACATTCTTGAATCAAGGATATGACTTACTTCCCACTCTAGATGATCTTCTACTTCGACCGGTTCCGGAGGGGGTTGGTTCTTGCCCGGGTATATTTCTCAAGCCAGTTCCAGGAGAGATACATGGAAAACAGGGTGAATCGCCCGCCATTTAGGAGGTAACTTGAGTCGAAATGCAGTTTTAGAGACTTCAGAGTCTATTTCGAATGGTCCCAAGCGCTTTTCAGCCAGCTTCTTTGATGGTTGTGTTGTTCGAATGTTTTGTGCGTTGAGCCATACTTTGTCGCCTGGTTTAAAGGAAGGAGCAGATTGTCAATGTTTGTCGGCCTGTTCCTTGTATCTTCAAATTGCTGATTCCAAATTTGTTTTAAGTTCTTCTTGGAGTCATGATATAGTTCAAAGATAATGTTCCACAGGATGATTAGTTCCTACATGGATTGAGTTGAATCGAGGAAGTTGTCCATAAATGGTTTCGAAGGGAGATTGTCGTGTCGAAGAATGAGTCGAGTTATTATAAGCAAATTCGGCCAGTGGTAACCATGTGGTCCAATCGTCTTGTTGGTAACTAACATACATTCAAAGATATTGTTCGAGGATTTGGTTAACTCTTTCTGTTTTACCGTCGGTTTCAGGGTGATAGGCCATGGAGAGGTTCCTGGTGATATTGAGTTGTCGACACAGTTGGGTCCAGAATGTGGATAAAAACAATGAGCCTCTATCTGAAATAATATCATTTGGTAAGCCGTGTTTGGAAAATACATATTCTAGAAACAATTTTGACAAATCTTCTGCTGTAGCAGTAGTAGTGGTTTTATTGAAAATAGACATTTTTGAAAATCTATCTACTATTACTAATATAGCATCAAAATCATTAGAAAAAGGAAGTTGAGAAATGAAATCCATCGATAAAGATTCCCAAGGTTTAGAGGGAATAGGAAGTGGTTGAAGCAACCCATGCTTCCGGTGACGGGGAGCCTTATTCCTATTACATTCGTAACAAGCTTTTATATAGGCCTTGATTTCCCTGGTCATACCTGGCCAGAAGAAATCCCTCGCTATTAACTGGTAGGTTTTATCAACCCCAAAATGACCAGCTAATGGAGAATCATGTCGACTGTTGAAAATCCATAATTTTATCTCATTGTTGTCCGGTATGCCTACTCTACCTTCAAAGACTAATAGACCTGATTTAATACTAAATCTTTTGGCCCCTTGCTTCGAGAGTATTTTGTCTTTTAACTCTAAAAAATAATCGTCCTTTGACTGAGCTTCGAGAATGTTGGATAGTGGATTTCGAAAAGATTGAATTGTCATTGATTTAAGTTGATGAGTCGTTAACATTGATTTTTTGAAAATTGATTGCACATTTGCTGGGTTCTTGTCAGCAAATGCGTCCCCCAGCTGTGGGTAAACGTCGTCCTGACGTGACAAGATATCTGGGACAATGCAGTTTTTACCTGGGCGATAGGAAATAGAGAAGGGAAATTCAGACAAAAATTCAGCCCACCTGGCTTGACGCCTGGTTAACACTTTGGAAGACATGAAGTATCTTAAAGCATAATGATCTGTTAAAATTTGAAAAGGACTATCTAGGCTGAGAAGAAAAGAACGCCATTTTTTAAGACAATGGATAATAGCTAAAAGTTCTTTGTCATGAATTTCATAATTTAATTCTGCGGCTATGAGTTTGCGTGACTCAAAAGCAACAGGATGAAACAAATTTGTTTCAGGATTTAATTGGGAGTTGACCCCTGCAATAGCATAATTGCTCACATCTGTCTCAACTATTGTTGAAGCAGAAGGATCAAAATGTCGAAGAATTGGGGCTGTGGTGAACAACGTTCTTAGTGCTTTGAATTCCTTTTGTGCTGTAGGAGTAAAAACAAAAGGAATGTCTTTTCTAAGAAGAGAAGTAAGATTGGAAATAGTTTTAGAGTAATCTTTAATAAATCTTCTATAGAAGTTTGAAAAACCCAAAAATCCTTGGAGCGATTTAATGGTTTTGGGCTCAGGCCATTCCAGGATTTTCTGGACTTTTTTGTCATCCATGACTAAACCGTCAGTGGACAACGTAAAACCCAAAAAATCAATTGATTTGAGGTGGAATTCGCATTTATTATGCTTGGCGTAGAGACCATGATCTCGAAGACAATTTAGGACCTGTCAAACATGATGAATATGTTCATCTAGTGTTTTTGAGAATATTAAAATATCATCTAAATAGATGACTACAAATTGTTCAACATCATCTTGAAAGATGTCATTAACAAAAGTTTTAAAAGTTGAAGGTGCGTTACACAATCCAAAAGGCATAACTAAATATTCAAAACTACCAAATCTAGTGCGCATTGCAGTCAGTGGTTCATGACCTTCTACAATGCGAATCAGATTGTAAGCGCCTCTAAGATAAATTTTAGAAAAGAAATTAAAACCATTGAAAAGGGTAAGAAGTAATGACATAGGAGGAACAGGATATGCATTCTTCTTAGTGACTGTGTTGAGCTTTCTATAGTCAACACACAACCTAAGGCTACCGTCCTTCTTTTTTACAAAGAGGACAGGGGAGCCGGTTGGAGATTTACTGGCTCTGATGAAACCTTTGGCTTCATTCTCTGCAATGTAGTCTTGAAGAACTTGAGATTTGTCCTTCGACAAAGAATAGACAGGACCTGCCGGAGGTACTGGGCCTATTAACTCTATTTGATGGTCGTAGGGTCGATGAGGTGGTAACTTATCAGCCTTGCGGATTGAGAAAACATCAAGGAAATCGTGGTAGATTTCTGGTAGAGTTGATTTAATGGCTTCAACGTTGATTTGGTCATCCTCTTCATCTTCGAGAGAATCTGTCAAGGGGATACCTGTATTGAGAGAGCAGAATTTGATTACTTCGAGGCAATTTAAATCCTCTTCGAGTGAAGTAATCGAGATAGAAGGGTTAGCCAATTTCTCATTTAGAGAAAGATCAGATGCTTGCAAGTCATCTGGCAGAGATTCGTCCTCTATCAGGACGTTGTCAGGCGGGTTGTTTAACTCCCTATTGACCTGCATTGAAGAATCAGAAATATACTTAGAGCGTGGGGTGATCAATCCCTTAGTCCAATCAATTTCGCGATTCCAATGCGTTAAAAAGTCATGGCCAAGAATGGTATCGTCCATCCTTGGGGCGTCCAAGACTGATAATTCCTACTCAAAGGGGGGAAAGTTTGGAAAGTTGAAAACCCATAAAACTTTCTTACTTACCCAATAATTGGGTTCCTCTGATTTGACCAAATAGATTGGAGTTTGATCGAAATCTGTAAATGTTGGTTGAAGCTTCTCGGCAAAAGATAAACTAACAAAAGAAATTGAAGCTCCAGAGTCTATAAGACAACTGAAGGGGATATCCTCCTTAAAAAGAATGAATCTCAAGCAATTTAAGGCAACTCCAGTCCTTAAGACATGGATGTTCTGTGCACTAAGAGAGATAAGATAGTTTGCTTTGCACACAAGTAAACTATCTACTAGTTTTTTGACTTTGAACTAGTACCTTCTCTTTCCTTCAACTTTACACAGTCTTCCAACTTGTGCTTACCCCCACAATACATACATAACCCATTATCTGCTCGTCTCTTCCTCTCAGCTTCTTTAAGTTCCCCTTTAGGATCCAGTACTTTGCTGATATCTCCTGGAGTCGAGCCTTTTGGTCGAGGTTTATCCTTCCCCTTATTGGGTTTGGATTGAGTCGAGGAGGGTTGATTTGGTCGTGGGTGTGAAGAAGATCCCGATTTAAAGTTTAGGTCTTGAGATTTGTTGGCATATCGACGATGTTGAAGTCGTCCTTGATAAACGCCGTCAAGTTCAAGGGTTTGATCCATTAAATCCGTTAAAGTAGTCATCTTCTGACCGTGAAGACTTAATTGATCCAGAATCCTCGAAGGAAGTCCTTTCTTGAAATGATACTTAAGGGCAGCATCATTCCAACCTACTCGAGTTTGAAGTGCTCTGAAGTTTGAGATATATTCAGAGGCTTTACCATTATCACTCATGTGAAGAAAATCAAGTTCAATTTATGCGTTTTCAGTTTCATTAGGGTCCCCAAACAACGTAAAAAGTTGGTCTTCGAACTTTTCCCAATTATTGATAAGTAAGTGGGTTTCTGTCAAAGGAAGCATGAGCAGATAAGGTTCGAACCATCTTGCTGCTTTCCCGGCTAGGAATGAAGAAGCGTAAACAACCTTTGATCGGTCTCTATTAAAGGTTTGAGGGTCATTATGGAACAGTAGCTTGCAGGTTTGCAAGAAGGGTCGCAATCTGTCAGGGTGATCTCCGTCGAATTTGTCGGGAGATTTCATAGAAGGAGTTTTGAACTTAGATCCCTCTGAAGATGTTGGATTTGAAAGGGTTTTCATGAAAAGTCTCATGAAATCTTCCAGAGAGTTAGATGGTCCAGGTTCTGAGGATTGACCAGAAGGGTGATTGGCTGGGGCGGATGGTGCCTCGTGCATTGTATCCTCTCCTTCTTCTTCATCACTAGAATCCTCAAAATCTTGTGGGATGTCTTCTACAGATTGAAATGAATGTTGCCGTTCCCTAAGGTTGAGTGGTTCCAAAGAGTGAGTGCCGGAAACAGACCTTGTGGCTGTTGGCCTGCCCCTAGCGCAAGCTCTAGTAGTAGCGCCCGTAGGAGGAGTGCGTTGAACATGTACCATTTTAAAATTTTAAAACACCTAAAAAAGGACGTAGTAGTGCAAAGAATGAGAACTACGGAGAATTAAATTATACTGTCACCGGATGACCTACGCACAAGGTCGAGGATGTTCCTGAAAGTGAGATGAGGGATTTAGAAACTTCTTCGAAGCACAGAGGAATGATTTGAGGAAGTGATTCGAAGGTCACTCGAAGTAAGAGCTACAGGTTCGAGGTATGTTCGAGAAGAATTATAAGATAGTTTCAAAGGTAATAGGAATTCTTAAGATCTCACGAAGGGTTGGAAACTCAATAATCAAAGATTTAGGATTTAGAAATGATTATTGAGAAAATAAAAGAAAGATACAATAACAATGATTTAACTTAAAGATTTTTACCACTATTAAATGTAAATACGTTTTATAATTTAATTCTAAGGAATATCGAACGAAATATCCAACCCTTTTATATCCTTTATTCCTCCTTGCATTGACCTCCCTCTCATCGCACCATTCCCATACCACAGACCATTACTAACATACACTTAGTCCCTCTTCGCTAATATCTGTCCATGCTCAATTTACCCCTTTTTAATTAATTAACAAACTTTCAATGAAAACTACTAATGTACTATTACGTTGATCATAGCGCTGTGCATCGCTTATTGAAAATGAGACTAAGGCACCCTATTGAGAGATTGACTAATTTAGATTTAGAGTTTAGGCTAGCGCAGTTGAATAGTAAGTACACAAAGGGGAATCGCAGTTGCTATGGAGAATTGCTTTCTGCGCTTCGAGTATAGATTTAGAACTCGATATTATTGATTTAATGAGCTGCTTTTTCCTCGAGTGTCACGTGGCACGTGACAGATGCCGGGGTATAAGAATCGCGAGCTCCGTTGAGCTTGAGCCATCTTCTCACACTAATTTCCCTTTCCTCTATATATAATTTTTCTTATTTATTAATTTCCCCATTATAATGAATTGTCCTACTCCAACACCTACGCCTCCACACCCTAAAGCGGATGGGGGAATGGTTACGCGGCAGTTTTCCCAGGCTTGCACGGCTTGTGAAGCTATGGAATACTTCTGTGTCGAAAGTACGGCGACTCGAGGCCCTCACCAGAAATGCGAGTTTTGCCGTTGGCGACGAGTGGCGTGTGATGCATTGACAAAGAACGCAGAGATTGAACGACGATTCACCAAGACCAAGTTTTGGGTGATCCCTAAAAGAAAAGAGAATATTTATGCTTTTCACTTTCTCCATATTCAATTTCCCCCAAATTCCAACAGCAATATTCCTCACTCTATTTTTCCTAATTTTCAATCAAGGTAAGTTTCATCTCTTTTTTTTCATGCCTATATGGTATCTCTTTTCTTCTATGAAAATTTTATACTTAAATATATGCATGACTCTTATCTTGTAGAACAGTGAACTTATTAAACTATTTTTTTTCTCATCTCCATTACCACTTTTTAAGTTTTTGAAAATTTTTGAAAATAAGACTCAGAATTAGGGTTAGGTTTATTTGAATCTAATTTCCTTATAATTTAAGATTCTCCTAAAGACTAACTTTTATTTTTTACAAACAGATTTGAATTTTGTTCAGTGGTTGCTGAGATATCAACCTTTGAATTTGAGCCTTTTTTTCCAATTTTTAATTTTTTTATATCATGTTTTAATGTAACAAATTAAGTTTAGGTATATTTATATCACATTTACATTAAGGGGTGTCAGTTCTAGCAAATCCGCACTTAACTTAAGTGCAGATTTCAAACTAAATCAGCACTTAAATTTTGCAAAAAAGTCACTTATTTCAAAAATGGGTGTCAGTTCTGACCTCAAATCAGCACTTTTTTTGTGATTTTTTTTTCAAAACTACATGTTAGCCACATCATCCCTTTCTTTCCCATACCATCCCTATCACATGTGATACACTGACCTTCCTCGCTATCTACCCATCAATCCTCGGCACACACCCCTTCCTGAAATTTTCAACATTTTGACCAGGCATGTTTACATTCTTTTTTACTTATTTCTTCTACCTCTTAATCTTTTTTCTTGTTATGTGCCAGTTTCATAATGCATCCCAGACATTCCAAATCTCAAAAGGTAACTCAAAAATCTTCTTTGTCACAAAAGTCTCCTCATAAAGCAAGCCCTACACCTGAAAAATCAAAGTCAGGTTCAGATCAGCTTAAAAAGGATGATTATCTCATCATAATCAACTTCCTTAAAATAAAATCAAATTTTTAAGCATGTTTTGGATGTGAAAAGTCCACTCATATTGGACGTCCACCTTCTTCAAAGGTTAATGGCTACTAATTGATGGCCAGTGAAGTAAGGAAGAAAACAAGGGGGAGAATCAATATCAATCCTAAACAAATGAAGGAGAGATTTAAGAGTTACCAATCAAAATATAAAAAGGCTCATCATTCTGCAAATGAAACTGGCTTTGGTATTGACAATGATGATTTGGAGATTGGAATTACTACTGTTTCCAAAAATCTGAATGTCATGTGTCCTTTCTATGAGGAAATGGATAATCTTTTTGGCTCCCGAGTTGATGTAAACCCTTGGTTTCTACACGATACTACTAAGGATATACCCTCTGGATACAAACCTTCATATAATCTTCCCGACACACCTTTACTTGAAGGAGATCAATCCCCTCCACCTTTTAACCATTGTTCAGCTGAAGATGATCCTGACTATCAAGCAGAACAATTATATCACAGCAGATCTGAATCCTCAGAGGCCCAAAATTTAAATGTATGTTTACTTTTTGTTTTTTCTTCAATTCTTCTCTGAATTTCTCTTTCATTCTAGTCTCCTCCTACTTAAACTCAATCTCCATTATATAATCTCGATTCTGGAAATGTGAATCCCACTTTAGGAGCTGCTTTAGATGAACTTCCTGAAGCCTCTTTCTCAAGCTCCAAACTATAGCGTCGAGCCTCAACTTCAATGAACTTGAACCATCTTTTAAAATGTGGTAATACTTCAACAAACTTATTTGGCTCCCATGAGGATTATTTTGAAAAAAAAAGATATTAGTAAGATTTGTTTACTATATATCTTATTCATTACCTCATTTATTTATTTATTTCAATTTAATTTTCTCAGCAAAATCAACTATTGCCAAAAATGCCCTTGACTTTGAGAAGATGAAGTTTGATCATATGCTAAGGAAAGATCAGCAAGCCTTAGATTTGGAAGAAAAAAATTTGAGGCAGAGCAGATGGAAAGGGTAAATGACCATCAATTTCAAAGAGAAGACCGTCAATTTCAAAGAGAAATGGCTACTTGTGAATTGGAAAAACAAGAGAGTTTTAAAAAAAAAATTTCATTATGGAATGTGTAAAAAATGGCCAATCTTATGAGGACATTAAAAAATTACTTGACCTTTTCAATTGATAAATTTTTTTTCTAGTTAATTTAATTTTGTTTGATTTCTTTTTGGTAATATTTTCTTATATGCTGACTTATAAAAGGTCTTGAATATAGTACGTTATTTTTGACAAAATTTTGAAAATATCATACAATTTTTCTATCTTTACATTCAAGTCAATAAGTTTGCTTATACTTTTATTTTGACAAAAATTTGAAAATATAATAAAAATTTTCTATCTTTACTTTCAAGTCAATAAGTTTGTTTATCTAAATACTTCTAAGTCAATAAAATTCAATATCTATTTTGAAAATTTGGCAATACCTCCCCTTGAATTTTATTGACCCAAGGGGTGGGTACCACCAAATTATTCTAAGTCATCAATTTCACATGTCAGATTTAAAAAATTGGCAATACCCTCCCCTGCATTTTATTGAAGTAAAGGGTGAAAGTTATCAAAATTTAATATAATTACATAAATTAATTAATATATAAATAAGATATGTCAAGTTTACTACTTATAAAGTAATGACAATTCCTCATGCCAAAATGCAGATCAATTCTAGAAACTAGGTTTGGGACTTTCCACAGGTATAGGCTAGAGGAACCCCATGAAACAAATTAATGTTATCATGATTAAATTTTATACAACACATGGTCATTGGCCCATTACTATAATTTCTTAAATTGAAATATCATATTTATTTATTAAAAATTTATGGAAGAATATTAAATATTTGGTGACTCTACAAATCCCCATACTTTTTAGATCTAACTAAAGAATTTTTAAATTTATTACCTTTTTCTTCTTTCTTTAACTTGTTTATTTGTTGGATTAACTTTTGACTGATCTGGAAAGAGCAACCGAAATGTGTGAAGTCTTGACAACATTCCAAACCTGGAGGAGCCTTTGTGGTTTGGTGATTATCGTAAGAAGAATTCCAAACTGTTTCGATGATTCCATTTCCTAATCCAAATTTGATTATACATCTATTATCTGGGAAATATAATCCATTTCCTTTAATTTTTGCAGGTGACGGAATAGGTTGTCCAGTGATAGGATTAATATATGTGAAAATTTGATAAGTGAGGTAATTGGCATCATTTGAGTCAGTGTGAATTTGGTTATGCAATCCAGAATGAGTGATTATAACATTTGAAAACATTAGATAATCACTGCTTATATCTTCCCATTCAGAGTCCCACCAATTTGGTATTCCAAGTCTTGTAGCAACTTCATGATTTGTTTCAAAAGCTTTATTACAGAGTTTTTTAAGTCAAAGAGCAAGAAATGAATTAAATGAAGGTAAAGTATTCCATTTTCAAAAATCATTATCTAGTTCTGCTTTAGATAAAGATCTGAGTAAAGAATATATGCCTTTATGAATTAAATTCAGTAAAATGATATTGAAAAATCCAGAAAAAATTTTAAACATACCAAGAGAAAAACCTTTATCAAATCCTGGTCTCCATCCAATACCAATCATGATTCCACCCAACAAATTCATATTCCTTAGAGGTAAGCAAACCAAAGCCATTTGATAGAGTGTTATGATGAGATTGCAGAGTTGATTAAATGATTCATCTTTTAAACCATTAAAAGAATGGTTTTCGTAAATAAATTGAGGTTTGAAAGTATTATTAATAACAGCTTTAACTTCATCACCTCCAGTTTCAGTTAAATAATGTATATTTTCAGGTAACGTTTTCGGATATTTTTTTTTCAACTTTAGTTTTATAGTACTTGATTTTTGAAATATGGCCAAATATTTGATCTAAGTGATTTTTTTTTGAATTTCTTTTATTTCAATACTGTTCATTTTTTGTCAATGTTTTAGATGATGATTGAAAGAAGTTGAATTTGAAGATGATAATGAAGTTAAAGAAGATGAGAGTGAGTTGAGTGGTATATCTGAAGTTAAAGGCATGTATTTTTCTACTTAAAAATTTGTTACTTTTCAAACACCCAAAATTATACATTAAAAAAAACTCACTTAATTTAAATTAAAAAAAGAAAAATCCTCAAAAGACTAATAAGATTTTTTTTTATTTCACTTGAACTTGATGAATATTTTTCTCTAAAATTAAAAAAAAAAAATTCAAAAAACTGTGAAATTTTTTTATCACTTCCCCATTCCTCTAAATTCCCCGCTCCAAACCCCTCTCCCACCTCCCCAAAACCCTTTTACAAACCCCCCCTCCAACCTATTCACATCCCCTTTTAAACCCCTCCAAACCCCCTTCCAAACCTGCTTTCAATCTGCCCCAAACCCCCCTTCAAACCCCCCTCCAAAACCCCCTCCAAATCCCCCTCCAAATCCCCCTCTAAACCCCCCTCCAAATCCCCCTCTAAACCCCCCTTCAATCCCCCCCCAAACCCCCTCCAACCCCCCAACCCCCCCTTCAATCCACCTCCATTCCCCCCCTCCAAACCCCCCCTAATCTCCCCTCCAAACCCCCCCTAACCCCCCTAACCTCCCCCTACCCCCCCTCTAAACCCCCTAACCTCCCCCTACCCCCCCTCTAAACCCCCCTAACCCCCCCTCCAAACCCCCTCTGAACCACCCCGATCCCCCCCTCAAAACCCCCCTACCCCCCCCCCTCAATGTTCCTTAACGAATTGATAGCGAATCGTTAAGGAACATTGAGGGGGGGGGGGGGGGGGTAGGGGGGTTTTGAGGGGGGGATTGGGGGGGTTTTGAGGGGGATAGGAGGGGGGTTTAGGAACGGATTGAAGGGGGGTTGGAGGGGGTGATTGGGAGAGTTTGGAGAGGGGTTTGGAGGGGGGTTGGAGAGGAATGAGGGGAGGAAATGAGGACACTAACAAGGGGTAGAAAGGGAGAGATGAGACCAAAGATGGAGAAAAGGGAGGTTAGAGTGAGCCAAGGAGGGGGGAATAAGGCAGCCAAAGGGGGGAAAAGGGGGATGTATCCATTCCAAGGAGAGGGTAAAGGTGGGAAAAAGCCCAGGCCAAGGGGGGATAAAGAATAGGATAAATGAGAGAAAATAGGGAGAGAGAGAGAGAGAAAAAAAAAGGTTAATTTTACCCATTAATTTAAAAAAAACAACTTACAAAAAAAAAAAAAAAAAAAAACAAAGACAAAAACAAAAACCCAAAAAACCAAAAAATAAAAATTAGCAAAAAATTAAGTAAAAAAGATGAAATGAGTTACCTGGAGAGATGAGTTGAGAAAAAATAAATATAAGTGAAATTGTTTGAGTGATGTAGGAAGAGAGGAGAAAACGGATATGAGTGAAGAAAAAAAAGAGAGTGACTGAAAAAATATGCTTTTGCTGAAAATATGCGATTTCATGTTGAGTTGATGAAAGAAAACACAGAGAGATAAAAAAATAAGACTTTAACAGCAAATTCAAAAACCAAAAATATATGCAAAAAAATTTACCATTCTCAGTGAATAACACATGCAAATTGATCATTTGAAGAGAATGAAAAAAAAAATTAAAATTGCTTTGAAAAATGTTGGAGTGTTATTGGAAGAATTTTTGCCCTTATACTAGTTGATTGAGAAATAAAAGTGTTGGATATAGTTGGAGGTGAATCAACTTGTTCATCTTCATACAGCTCTAACCATTGATCTTTGAGGTCAGCAAGTAGGGTATGAAGTATAGTGAAACACAGAATCCAGTTGATCACCGCCTCCATTTCAGATTTATTTCTAAGAGAACTTCTTAATTCCCTTAAACTAGAAAAACGGCCTTTCAAGATTCCAATAGAATGTTCAATACAGACTCTTGACTTTTCCAAATGATTGTTGAACTTGGAATTTTGACTGTCTTCTGAAGCTGCTCCCTGAAAAGCAGGAAGAACATACTTTCCATTCACATAAGCAGAATCTGAAAGAAGATACTGATCTTCATCAAAGAATTTTTCAGGTTCATTTGAAATTTGAATTCTTTGGAAGACGTAGGAGTCATGACATGAGCCAGGATAGCCAGCGAAGAATGATATAAATTTTTTGTTTACGTCACATATAAGCTGAACATAAATTGAATATCTATAAAGAAGATATATTTTTTGTGTTAGTTTTAAAGAGAATGAAAGGAGTTAAAAATAATTTAATTCTTTTTACGGTCAAAGTAATTGTTTCCACCTTGAGCAGGTTTCTGGCTCAAAGGAATAGTAGTACCATCAACAAAGCCAATACATGCTGGGAAGCCCTCTGCTTGCATAACCTGAGATGATTCAAGTCACTCTTCTTTTGTTGGCCAGTTGAGAAGTTTATATTCCAAGGAGTTGATGGCAGTGATACATCATTTGGTATAAGTGTTAACTGAACCATACCCTAAATCAAAGACATTTTCTAAACGTTTCAAAGGGGCTCCATTACCATTTAAACCCAAACGACATAGTGTGATGGCCAATTGAATTGAAGGATGTCGTTGTTCTTTTTGAGAATTATTGTGAAATATGGGATGATCCTGAATAAGCTCAAACAATTTAAGGAAACATTCCTGAGAAGTCCTGAACAGATGTCTAAAACTAGGTGTAGATAGGTTAAGAAGTGTTTGGATGGTGTACTTGGGGGTATGAAGTACTTGAGGCTTTCTGGGAAGAAGGTAACATTTTGTGGCCATTTTTGATAAAAAGACAAAATCTTCTTTTAGATCAGAATCAGAATCGGAATCAGAGTCCAAGAGCAGTTCAAGAGCCATGAAAGTCATTGCTTTATGTAATTTATCACGATTTGAAAGTGAGGAAGGCATAACTCTTATATGATATGATATGAAGATGTAAATGATGTACGATGTTTTGAGTTATGAATTGTTATGCTACGGAGTGCTGCGTATGAATGGGATGATTCTGACAAATCAGTGAAATGGGACTTGATGGTGAAATCAGCACTTTTGGTTGAGAAAGTGCGGATTTGAGTGAAATAAGTGACTTTTTTCACTTTTGAAATCCACCAGTATTGGGGCTAGTGTGTTTTGGAAATCCGCACTTAGATAAGTGTGGATTTGTAAGTGCATATTTTCCAGAACTGACACCCCATATCAACTGAAGATTCTCCTGAAGCCTATCTTTCATTTCCCAGAAATGGGTTTTAATTTGCTTCTGTGTTTTCTAAGATTTTGACCTTAAAAGTTGAGCCTTTTTTTCCAAATTTTATTTGAATAATTTTATGTTTTTTTATTGCATAAATAGAGAATAAGGCTTCTGAAACTCTTATCTGATGTTTATCTAGGCTTTTATCTCCATCCTGTTGGAATTTTAATCATCAATTTTCAATTTTTTGTGAAATTTTGAAAAGAAGAGTCAGAATTAGTGTTATGCTAATTTGAATATTCTGAAGCCTATCTTTCATTTCCCATAAACGGATTTGAATTTGGCTCAGTGGTTGCTGAGATATTGACCTTTCAATTTGAGCCTTTTTTCTAAATTTCACTTTATTTATTTCATGTTTTTATATTGCATAATTAGAGAATAAGACTTCTGAAACACGTATATGATGATTATCTAGGCTTTTATCTCCAAAATCTTAGGATGACCAAATTATTTCTTGTCTAATTGCTTCAAAAATTATATATTTCTGCATTTCAATCTAATCATATACTGGCCAAGAAATCAGGACAGTGCAATTGGACAGATATGGAATGTGTCAGTGTATCTAGTATATAAGTATGATTTAATATTATTTATTAATTGTCCTACTACATATTAATAAATTATTTAGTGATTAAACCTCAGGGGAAGACTGATAAAATAGTTATACTCAAATAAAACTCACAATACTTGGATTTAAATGTGTGCTAGTGGTGGAAAATAGATAAATAGAATATAGTTATAGCTTATATAATGATAATATAAATTTATAAAGGCTTTATAATATATTTCTAAATGATAATAATTGTGTTTAAGTGTTTTTTTTGAATTTTAGTAAGTAAGTGATGATCAATAACCTGTCAAATCCCTCCTTACTTATACCAAAATCCACTGGAGTGCACAGACCTTCAATGCAGATGATTTCACTTCTATCCCCGGAAATTACTGCACTGTGAGGGCCCATCACCTCCCCATGGCGTCCACTTCAAGCAGATTCAACATCCAGACCTCTAGTAAGGACCCTCCATAACAATTAGTGATAATACAGACCCGTACCATAAATAGAAAATCCAGATAAAAGCGGATACCATAAGGAAACAGGTAAAATAACTCATCCAAAGAGAATATAATGAAATCCAAAGCATATAAAGGAAAAAAATGAAATGTCCAAGCCCCCAATAACATCCCCAAGCATCCGTATTAACCCAGCAAGGACCTCCCAACCCATAAATCTGTGAATATCCATCCAAGGAAGCAGATTAAGTTGTCCAAACTGAGTGTCTGTGCCTGAAATAGATGTATATGCTTCTCTAGGTGTTGTGAGTCCACTGAATACGTCCATATGACCTAAAATAAGCAGAAAAACAAAATTTATTGGCTATTAAGAGGCTAAAACCCACTTATATACCTAAATATACATAATATATTTCATATTTCACTGAATATGAGATTTATCTATACATATAAGCTTATGTATGTCAATAATTACTCAATATCACTTAAGATAAATATATTATTACTCCATTAAAACCTTAATAAGTACTATTAGGCTATGTATAAGCTATTTAAACTACTTTAAGTTATATAATAGTGTAATAATTATATATATATGTAAAATAATCATATATATTATTATTTTAACCTTATTTTTAAGATATAAGCTTAATGTACTTAAGGTTATCTTATTTTAAGTATAATAAATACTCAGTCCTAGGGATATCTAGGCTGACACTCCCTCATTCAAAAAAAAACAATAAAAAAATCTTAAGACATTTTAATTAAAAGTAAGGAGTTAATAGAAATTTTTTTTTAAATTTTCTATGATACATATACTAAATAAACAGTATTATTTTGATTTAAATTTCTTCAAGATATTTTTAAGATCAGAGATTTAATTTTCTGGAATCCACTGGTCATATTCACTTGATTTATTTTTAAATCTTAATAGATACTCAACTCCCTTTTCTTTTGTAAGGTGTCTCTTTATAAGTATCTTTTCAATTTCTGCCTTTTCAACTATTTCTTCAAGTTGCTGTTTATGCCTTCCTTATCTTCTTGGAAATAGAGCATTATCATTAGAATGGTATGGCTTTATAAGAGAAATAGGAAATACTGGATGTTTTCTATCATATGGTGCATATAGAATAACTTCAACAGCATTGTTGCCAACCATCTTTTTTACTACAATTTCTTGTTGAGATTCATATGAAATATTTCTGGCACAATCACTTGATGTATCATGCAGTGCCACTGTGTCATCAGCATGCTCCTCTTTTTGTTCCACAAGATTTATCTTCTTGTCACAAACATGGCCTTTCTGCCAAGGCTTGTTGCACTTGAAGCAAGTGTTTGTTGCATACTTCTTTGGTGCAACAGGGGCAGAAGGTTTACCAACCTTTTCCAGAGGTTTCTGTTGGTAAGTGGAGGGTTTCTCTAAAGGGGTCCTAGGAATGAATCTTCTGGTATAATACTTATTGTTTAGAAGTATCTCATTGCAAGTATTAATGAAAGAAGAGGGTTCTTTGGAGAACTCAGTCCTAGCCACTATCAAGTCTCTCAGAGACATTGGTAATTTATAGAGGATCCTGTCCTTCCATAAATCAAACTCCATATTTGGGTCCATTGCCCTTAAGATTTTTACAAGTTTCATTAAAAACTCAATAGGTTTATCAGTAGAAGAGCTATATCTAGTTTCCTCATACTGCCTTTGTTGAGCCATTCTGAACTTGGAACCACCAGATTGTGCTTTAATTAATTTCTTCCAATCCTCCCATGAGTAGTCATTCCCATCCAAGAGAACAGATTCATACCACATCAGGGCAACATTAGTGAACAAAGAAATTAACTTGGACACAATTTCCTCATCTGGGAGTTTGTAAGAATTTTTTAAGTTATCAATTCTGCAAATAAATTGTTGCCAATCAGAGGAAGAATCACCATCAAATGTTGGGTACTGGTCAAGTTTTGGCCAATTCTTTTGATTTGAAGGAGTTTCCTTAGTACTAGCTTGTTTCTGAGTAAGAAGCAGCTGTAATTTCTCTAATTGTGCTGAAATCTCATTGTTTAATCCTTCTGTTGCAGATCCTGGTGCATCATCAGTTTTTCATGGAAACTCAGTGTTATCAACAGGTATCTCTGGAGCTATTTTTACTTTAGATGAACTAGCCACAGGTACTATTTGAGCATCCTGCACTATATGTTCCTTCACAGAAATGTCAAAATATTTTTGGTCATTTAACAATGAGTTCAATTTTTCTTCAATGGTTGTTAGTCTTGTTTTCATTCTTGGAAGACTAGATAAACTCTCATTGATAGTTGCAAAAGATAACTTATTTTTATTTTGAAAAGATGACAAATGGTCATTCAATATTTTCAGATTAATCTTATCTATCTCTACCTCCTGGCAACAGGCAGATACAGTATCTTTTAGTTTAGACAAATCATTTTTTATATTTTGCCATAAAGCAACTTTCTTTTCATGGGTTGCTTTGTAATGAGACAATTCATCAGAGACTCTCTGTGATTCACTTCTTAATGCTTGATAACCCTGATCAGTTAACAAACTATTATATCTCTAAGTTAATTGCATATTGTTCATTATATGATTTTTCTTGGCAATAATATCTCTCAAGTGCTCATCATTAATTCTTTCTACATCTGGAGTGTTTCTCAATAAGGAAACTGAGTAACTTTCCAGACTCTCATAGAACTCAGGGTCAAGAGTTTCATCAATCACAGCCATATCAGGATTAATCATTGAGGTAGCAATTAAAAGTAAAGGATTAGATACATGAGTGATTTGTCTACTACTCCCAGCCTCTATAGGTCTCAAGGTTTCATCCTCCCTTCCAGATTTACCTGAAGGAACAGAGTCAGCCACAAGAAAAGGAACTTGAGAATCAATAGAGGGACGTACCAGGGTTTGCTGGGTATCACCATATTGGGCTTTCTTCTTCTTTTGCCTCCTTGATAAGGGTGGGGAGGAGTGGGGTTGACCTGGGTGGGCCTTGATGGACCTGCCTAAGGTAACTGATGCTGGTTTTGAGCCAGGTAGTCCCACTGAGTGTTTAGCCAGTCACACTGCCACTTGGACACTTCCACCTTCTCTTGGGACTGGGGAACCAATTGTTGTTGATCCCTGGGAGGAAGAGGTTTCTTCTTCTCTTGGAGAAAAGTATCTGTTCTTCTCACCTTTTCTTCCAAAGCATCTACCCTTACCTTTAGTCTCAAGCTTTCTGTCCTTAACTCCTTTATGTGAGTAGACAGACTCTTTGCCTGCTGAGACAATGGCATCTTTTTTATCCTGAAGCCTTTTGGAAGCTCTTCTGGTGGGTTTATCATAGGCTTCTGATACTGAGTTGTGTCCACTAGGATTTCTACTTCTTCCATCTCTACATCCTGTTTGGGGCAAGGATTTATTAGTTTGAGAAATTCTTCTTGTTAAAGGATAACTTACAGAAGTAGGCTCATCATAATCAATCAAGTCTAGTTCTTCACGTGAAGCAGAACCACTTTGGTCAGTCATTTTAAGATTTTACTGAAATGAAGAAAAGAGACAATAAGATTAATTAGTCTTTATTTTTGATTTTTATTTTTTAAAAAAAAAAATAAGTAATAATAAAAAATCTTTTTCAGGATAAAAATCAACTTAAATAAAATTAATTTATTAAAAAAAATTTAAAACCAGGATTATAATATAATCAACTGTAGAAATAAATTAGAATTTTTATTAATAATTTTTAATTAATTATATTCAGGATTTAAATCAACTAATTTATTACCAGGACTTATTGTCAACTGAAGTAATAAAATATGAAACTTTATTAATTTAACAAAATTTTATTAAACTGATAACTTAACTACCAGGACTTACTGTCAACTGAAGTAATTAAATATAAATTTTTATTTTAAAATTTTATTAAGCTTGATCACTTAATTACCAGGACTTAATGTCAACTGAAATAATTAAATATGAGTTTTATTAATTAAAATATTTATTGAATTACCAGGACTCAAATTCAGCTGAATTAATTAAATATTAATTATATATTAATTAAAAATATTATTGTCAGGACAATTTGTCAACAGGAACAATTAAATTAATCATGACAACTGTCAACTGAAAAATTATAATAAATAATATTAAAATATAATTATTTTATTACTTCTGGGACTAAGAACACTTATTGCTCTATTATGGTCTACCAGGAAAAATAAAAAAAAAATATAATAATAAAAATAAAGTCCAATTACCAGACACCTCCCCCTGAAAAATGAGCAAATTAATTCCACTTACAGAGTGCTGAGTAAAAGGAAATACGTAGCAAATGAAGAGTGAAGAGTAACCCACAAATAGTAATAACAATAATTACCACGATATATACGACGTTTAGTCAGTATATGAACTTAATTTTTGGAGCGCGGTTCGATTCTCGTTCGCAGCAAAAATTTTTGTCATGTGACATATGATGTTCGTCGTTTTCTTGCTTTATCGTCCTTTACAGGTACTCGCACACTGATGGTCCCCTCGATTACGCCTCAAATATCGTTGCGCCGTCGATAATTTGGAAAGCCCTCAATTGTCAAGGTACGCTTTTGGTCTAGAAGATTTGGTATGAAGTTTCTACGAGGATTCTAAGGATTTAAATGAACTCTCAAAAACTGGTACGTATTTCTTAATCTAAATGATTTATTACTCAAATATAAGAGGTAGATTTTTTAAATATTAATATAATTTATTGATTAGAATTACGCTCTTGTAACTACTAATGTGATAAAATATAAAAATAAGTATTGCGTTGTAAATAGTAATAATAAAGTAAGGTGATAAAAGAATGGTTTGAAAAGCACAAAATCAGAGGCCTTTTATAGGCAAAATATGAGGAAATAAAATGTAAGGAATTTACACCGTCTACTGTGAGTGTGAGAGAAAAGAATGACAAGAAAAAGGAGTACATAAATGACATAAGAAAGTAATAAATTAGTACGTCAATAAGGGCATCAAATTTATTAGCAACAAAGTTTGAATTCCTTGGACTGTCACAATTATTACATAATAAATAATCAATTACATTACTTTCACGGGATTAAAGATTTCTCACTGAGGTAATATAATTGTTTTAAAGTTTCTATATTATAAATTTATTATTAATTTTACTCCCTTTGACATATACTTTTGAGCACGGTGTTAGGGAGTAAAATTGTAAGGGACATTTTATTTATACTACTTATTGTACTTAACTTTAGTTAATTGTAAGTACTACTTAAGTAAATAAATAAATAATTATTATTAAGAAGAAAGGCGTGGCTTCAACTCAGTAAAATAATTAATTATTTTACCGGGTAAGTCTAGTAGCCTGGCTGACATATATAGAGAATGGCTGGTGCAACTTGCAACAACCATTCGTAAGATATCTATAGTTACTTCCACGGTGAATTTGTGGTGGGGAAATCGATAGCAACTTGGTAAATGGAACTTTGTTTGCAGCTTGTTGAGATTCTCTTTTTGGACCAACTCCAGAAAAAAAAATGAGTGATTGACTTTTTTTTCAAAAATCAACTCTCAACGGGCTGTTATTGTGTGTAAAACTACACTTAAATTACCAATGATAACACCATTTTTTCTTAATTGTAAACTTTAAAACTAATAAAAAAATTCATTTAACCTGATATCCCAACACTTGCTCTAGATCATGTAAAATTGCACGTAAACATATCAAGTTTTAGATCAAGTTCAGTTTAGCGTCATTTCTTGCAAAATTTGACCTAAACTCTGTTGATTTAAGAAAAGGGTGTTTGAATTTATGTTCCCGCAGCACATCTATCGGACTAGGAAAGACTGACCCACCAGTAAAACAGTACTCTTCAATACCCTTATTTTTTCACCATTAGAGCGTCGCAACATTCTAAAAATCCAATATGAATTTATTCAATGAGAATTCAACAAAAAAACATTGAAGAAAAACTCACGCCTAACCCTTCCATCGACAATGCAAGGTGTGTAGTGTTTGCACTTTCGTGGTGTTGCCACGATCATGCTCATGATAGATAATAACACCAACGCCGAAAGAATAAATTTCCTATGCAGTTCACGAATTGAGGTTAAAATAAAAATTGACTCATATTAATCCCAAAACATACATTTTATTTAATCGAGATAAAGCGAATAAGCTAATGATTTGTACCCAAATGGAATTGTGGTATGAAGGAAAATGTTGAAGTCGACTTGGTATTTATGTGAAATAGCTATACCTTGCCTTCGCACTATCGTCAAACCTTCGATCTTGATAGAAGAAAGTACATTCGTTATTCAATCGAATTACAGAAATTTCGGGGCGCCAAGATCATCTCGTTCAGGAAAAGATTTCGTGCCAATTACCAACTGCTGGTCAAACGCCGCCAAATCAGTTTCTATGCAAGGGCATAAGAAACATCTTTGACTAAATAATAATTTTATTGTTGACATGCGCTTTCATAACGAATTATTGTAATGAAAGAAGGCTTTGACCTTACTGCGCCCTTGCGCAATCTATCACACTTCCCAGCTTCCGATAGACTTTCGAAATTGGGGGATTTTTACATGGCACTCAATGTCGACGCACCCGGAATTCCAAAGATGAAAAAAAGACATTACAAATACAAGAAAGAGCCCAATTCTGAATTAGCTATCTGTTATTTTGCAATTCTTTCTTTTTTTTTAAAAATACACTTTGAGTACATTATGTTAAAATATTGACACAGCACCAAATATTGACCTCCTGGATTCTTGGAAGCAAGGAACTAGTTTTTATTCTTTTTTCGAGAATTTTTTTCATCCTATGAAGCATCAAAATTGACTATAATTCATAAAAAAGATTTTTTATCAGTTAAAATCCATCCCTTTTTTTATCATTATCTTATACAACTTACAGCATAGTAGTAAGACATAATTAACACAGCGAAGAATTTTCTCATTTTTCCTGAGCTGAAAAAAGATATATCTGTTGTTTTCGCCACAAAAAAAAAACTGGTGTCAATCCCTAGAGGTATTTTGGATTCAAGAATATCTCAGATTTGACACCACACCAGCTGGAAAACTCAGTGTTCAGTGCATGGTCTTTTCGCAAGAATTACAGCTGAGCTAAAACTAAATCAAATCAAAAATAGGGATGGGCACCTGTTATCACATGCCCACATTTATTTTCTGGTGTTTTAATCTTACAAAAGCCTGGTTACTTCACTTGGGTTGGATTGAAATTTATTTAGCTAAAATATCCATCTTCCCTGATAGATCATTTTTTTTCACAATATGACATAAATTACAGCATAATATTAAATTATTAAAGCACAGCGCAAAATTCTTTTTGAATCAATTCACAACAGCGCCCCTGTTGATTTTAATCCCACAATCGCTTAAGTGCATCATTTTTCTTGGAGAGTAATTATTTTATCTTCAATATCTATCTTACCCAATAGGAAAATTGCTTGTATTTTCTAGTAGGGCTAGGTATTAAGTAATGCGCGTGGCGTAGAGCTGTGAGAGAATGAAAGAAGCGATGAACTGATGAACAATAGTGGCAGGTAAGGACTCAAATAATGTCAATATTCTATAAGCATATTATACCTTCTATCACCAAGCATATGATCTAGACGACTACCTATGTATTTAGGAACCCTAGTACTAGATACTCTTCTATATCACTATTTATATGCATACCCTAACTTAAGCACTTTTAAGGATGCCTTCTCACTACTGAGTTGGCATCCAATCTTTTCTCTCCTTATTATTAATATTTTGCTCACTTGTCTCTTTAGTCTTTGTTTCCTTTCTCTTTTTGTCCTGTCCTCACTCGTCCATTCCTCTCCTCTCTCGTCCACATCTTGTCCTTGTCCATCTGCTGTCCTTATCTTACAAACTTACTTTATTGATTCTTATCAAATAATAATAATGGACTTGGGAGAAGGTGGAAAGTGGACTAAAGAATAAGCAAGGGACTTAAGTAGGAAATAGATAAAGAATATGTTTGTTAATAAGTGAATAAAGAAAAAGCAAATATAAAATAAAATAAATAGAGGAAGAAGGTGGATGCCGGAATGATATTCTTCTGGCATACTTACATAGTGTTGTTCTATCACAATGTTAGGTTAATGGCAATAGTTCTGTTGAATATATGCCTAAAAGTCAAGTCTATGTAGATGCTTATTTTGTAAGAACAAGTAATTGTTGATTGTTATTCTAAATTTTTTTATTTTTCTATTTTTATATATATAGATATTACTTTACACATGTAGATATATACATGTGCCATTCTATGGCATTCTTTTATTTGCTATTCAATCCTATCTATCCATATTGAGCGTGACATTTACTTATATAGTGGGCTTTCTTTATTCCTTTTTGCCCGTCTTTTCTGTCTCGCTCAATATCATTTATTTATATTATTTAGGTCAGGTTTAACTGATTTTCTATTTCTATTTATTTATTAATCTTTGTTTAATTCTTATAACCATTGTATTTAGGTAACTAGCGGCAAAGACCATTCTTAAGGGCAGAACGGTTTTATTAACGACTGCTTCTTTTCATACATATAAGGTTGGACTTTGTATTTAGCTATTACTTGATAGTGGTCTTTTCTGTCTCGCTCAATATCATTTATTTATATTATTTAGGTAAATAGCGGCAAAGACCATTCTTAAGGGCAGAACAGTTTTATTAACGACTGCTTCTTCTCATACATATAAGGTAACTAGCGGCAAAGACCATTCTTAAGGGCAGAACAGATTTATTAACAACTGCTTCTTTTCATACATATAAGGTTCTTACAGGTTATGGGCCCAGTGTCCAAGTAAATGCAATCAGACGATCCGTTTACTTTCCCATATCCAGCTTCTTCGAACCTTCCAGACACTTCTTCTTCTGGTTTTGAAACTGCCCGACCTAATTTGCCACTTACAATGGACTCAAACATTGAATCATCAGGCGATACTCTGCAAAACATCCCTGTATTAAGTGTTAATAACTTTCATGAATGGAGGATCAGGATGAGAGACCTTCTCAACTATCAGGACCTCAAAAATTTGGTTTTTGGTCTTGAATCACCGCCACCGTCAGATGCTCTGCAAAACGTCAAGTTGGAATTCCAAAAGAGGGCTGATAAAGCCACAAACATTCTTATCTCGAAACTTGATGCAGCAAATATTTCTGCTTTCGTTACTGATGATGACATGGAAAAACCTTGGCAAATATGGAAAAAGTTAACTAATCAATATGCCGCTGCCGATGCTTCAAACCGTGCCTCAATTTTCTCTCATTATCATGAAGTGAAATGTCAAGAAGGTAATTTAATGGGCTTTGTAAATGATCTTCGAACTTGTATCAATGAATTGGGTTCAGTGGGAGTCTCGGTTGAAAGCAAAAATGAAGCCCACAGACTTTTGAGACAATTACCAGAGTGTTATTCTACTCATAAAGCATTGATCTTACATGCTTGCGAAGTTACACAAACACATCTTTCTGTGGCCAACCTTCTTTCTCGATTGGCACGATTATCTTCTGAAATAGAGTCGGAAAACTCGTCCAGCTCTCATTCTGCTTTATTAAACAAGACAAAATCTAATCAAAAGCCAAAGTGGGAATATTTTTGTGATGGAAAACATAATCCAAAAGCAAAACATTCTGAAGATGACTGCTTTCAATTACATCCAGAGAAGCGAAAGAATCGAAACGCTACAGACTCTTCAAAAGGTGATGATGAAGTACAAGCCAATATCAGCTGCGGGCCAGCTAAAATTTTTCAGGCCAATATCTCTAGTCATTCTTCAAAGCAACTCATTTTTGATAGTGGTGCGACGGTTCATATGATAAAACAACGATCACAATTTAAAACTTACCGTCGTTTTCGTCGACCGATTAGACTTGGTAATGGAACATTGATTTATAGCACTGGAAAAGGGTTGGTAAACTTAGTGACACCAAGAGAGGTCATCACTCTCACCAAATGTTTACATGTTCCCGATATCAGTCAAAATCTAATAGGAATTGGACCATTCATTTCTCATGGTTGTAATCAGCAAGTTGATGCTCACGGTCATATGACCATCAGTAAATCCAACGAAATTATTCTAGATGGGAAATGGGATGATTCAGAAGGTCTCATAGTCCTAAATGCAAATTTTGGTCAGCGTTACGTTCCATGATTAAAATCTTTTCTTGCGTCAAACTCACAAAATTTATGGCATTACAGATTAGGCCATTCAAATACACAATACTTAGATAAACTTCAATCTAAAATTGGTGTAAAATTTTCTGGTGTTCTTGATTTCTGTGAACCGTGTGTAAATTCAAAGCATAGTCATAGTCCTTTTTCTGGTGTTGTACCTAGAGGCAATCAATTTTTAGAATATTTACATTGCGATCTTAGCAGAAAAATTAGTCCGCCCTCTCTTGGAGGAGCTTCTTACTATTTCAAGATAACTGATTCTTATACTTCATATTGATTTGTTTTTCTTTTAACCCACAAATCCAATACCTTCAAAGTTTTCATGCAATTTAAAAATCAAATTGAAAATATTTCTAATTTTAAGATTGCCAATTTTGTTTGTGATGGAGGAAGCGAGTTTATCAACAAAAACTTTAAAGATTTAAGTTCCAAAGATGGTTTCAAAATGATAGTTACTTCACCTTATATGCTGCAGCAGAATCCAATTGCAGAACGTGGTAACAGGACAACAACCGAGATGGCTAAAGCAATCCTTTTTCATGCTAAGATGCCTGTAGAGTTTTGGGGCAAAGCTGTCAACACAGCAGTGTACATTGAGAATAGATCGCCTTCCGCCTCAATCAATTTTGAAACTCCTCACAACATGAGATTTGGTCAAGATCAAAAGATTGATCATATGAAATTTTTTGGCTGTACTGCGTTTGCATTAATTGACAAGTCAAAAAGGGGAGGAAAATTTCAGCCTAATTCAATTAAATGTTGTTTCCTTGGTTATGCTGAAGACATGACTTCATACCATTTGCTTCGACTTGATAATCGTTCAATCATCTATTCACACAATGTTATATTTGATGAATCATCCTTTCCAATTCAAGACTTATCAGACAATTATCAATTGTCTAATCTTTTTGTTGAAGATGTCGATCTTATTGCTCCCAACATCAGTAGTACAGAGGCATCAGAGTCACCTATTTTAGAAAATGACCAAGAGCTAAATTCTGATGATCCTCCAGCAATCAATAAATTTTGGGATTATCAATGGACCTCCAATACTGCATCAAAAGACATCAGCTCATCCATAGACACCAACAATATCCTTGAAACAAGTCGTGTTGGAGTACCACAAAAATTAAACTCTGCAATCAAAATTAAAAATTATCTAATGTCAACAAATTTAATTAAGAGTCACTCATTGCATGATGACATACCTGAAATTTATCTATCAGATCCTCTCACATATTTTGAGGCAATCAACAGAAGTGATGGTGATTTATGGATTAATGCAATTAATCAAGAATTGAACATGATCAAAAGTCAAGCTGTTTATGAAATTGTTGAACGACCATCAGATACTCCTGCAATAGGTTCAGTGTGGGTTTTCAAAATAAAGAGGGATGCTGATGGTAATATTCAAAAATATAAAGCTCGTCTCTGTGCAAGGGGGTGTTCACAAAAATCAGGAATAAACTATTTCAAAACATTTGCACCAACTGGACGACTTACAACACTACGAGTGCTTATTAGTCTTGCTACTCGTGAAAATTGGGACTTCATTCAGATGGATGTCAAGGGGGCATTTCTCTATGGCAAACCTGATGAAGAAGTTTTCATGAATTTTCCATTGGGTATGGAAAAACCGTCCAATTTCAAGAAACCAGTTCTCTTGTTGAAACGCTCATAGTATGGACTTAAGCAAGCCTCAAGATGTTGGTACAGTGAATTAATCAATTTCTTCACTTCACTTAATTTTTATCCATCTGCAGCAGACCCATGTCTTTTCATTCATGAAAGTTCAACCCATCCATGCTATGTCCATGTACATGTAGATGACTTATCAATTTTTGGCAAAAACATTTCCTGGTTCAAAGATGCCATCTGTTCAAAATTTGACATGGAAGACTTAGGTGATGCAAGATTTATATTAGGCATGAGAGTGACGAGAGATTGGTCAGCAGGCACTTTATCATTGTGTCAAGATCAAGAAATCAGGGATTTACTCTCATCATATGATATGTTAGATTGTAAATCGACAAACACACCTATGCAAATGAACACACAGTTATCACCAGCTACTGAAGATGAGATCAAAGAATTTTCTTGACTCAATATAAACTATCGCAGAGCAGTGGGGAGACTCAACTACATCACTCAAGCAACTCGACCTGATATTGCTTTCATCAACAGTCAATTAGCTCAACATTTAAACTCTCCCGGCATTAAACATTGGCTAGCCTTCAAGAGAGTACTTCGTTATCTTAAAGGGAAAATAGAGTTATCTCTCTCTTTTCATTCTAATTTATCTTTTATCAATGAGGGACATTATAGTTATTTCTTGCCAACAGGATATGCCGATGCCGACTGGGCTGGATGTCAAGTTACAAGACGCTCAACAACTGGTTATGTCTTTATCATCAATGGCACTGCAATTAGTTGGCGATGTAAGAAACAACCTACAGTTGCTCTAAGTACAACAGAAGCTGAATCAAAAGCAACAGTTGATGCAGCACAAGAGGCTATATGGATGCAAACACTTTTTAGCAATCTTGGTTTTGACTGCAAGTCTTCATCTAAACTCTTTTCTGATAACCAAGGTTGTATTTCTCTGTGCAAAAATCCTATGTTTCATGCCAGGACTAAACACGTAGAAATACAGTTTCATTGGATAAGAGAACAGTTATCAAATGGAAAAATTGATTTGCAATACGTTCCTACAACTGACAAGATTGCAGATATCTTCACCAAGGCTCTTAGTAAGGAAAAGTTCAGTATTTTTGTGAAGAAAATTGGTTTGGCAGATATGATTGATAGCAAGGAGGGGTGTAAGAACGAGTAATTGTTGATTGTTAATCTAAATTTTTTTTATTTTTCTATTTTTATATATATAGATATTACTTTACACATGTAGATATATACATGTGCCATTCTATGGCGTTCTTTTATTTGCTATTCAATCCTATCTATCCATATTGAGCGTGACATTTACTTATATAGTGGGCTTTCTTTATTCCTTTTTGCCCGTCTTTTCTGTCTCGCTCAATATCATTTATTTATATTATTTAGGTCAGGTTTAACTGATTTTCTATTTCTATTTATTTATTAATCTTTGTTTAATTCTTATAACCATTGTATTTAGGTAACTAGCGGCAAAGACCATTCTTAAGGGCAGAACAGTTTTATTAACGACTGCTTCTTTTCATACATATAAGGTAACTAGCGGCAAAGACCATTCTTAAGGGCAGAACAGTTTTATTAACGACTGCTTCTTTTCATACATATAAGGTTCTTACATATTTAAGTTTTATAGTGTAAAGGTAAGAAAAGCTAAGTTAACTAAGTAAGAATCATGTATATATTAACATGAACTAGGAGTTGTTTAATATTTCTGACAACCATTTCGTTAAAGATACAAATATCAGTGCAGTATAACCTCAGTTCACAGCAACACTGAACTAATATATATAATTGTTTAACGAAAGATTGTACATGCTTTGACAGAAGGCAGTTGCAGTGCATAATTGATCCATACTTCCTATAGCTAGTTCTCCTTTACTTCTTATACCACGTGTAAGCAATTGACGCTTTCACCCCAGCGTCACGCCGACTCTGTGGAAACACAACCAATCTTTTTTCTTATCCTATGGAGTGTAACAATTATGTATCAGTTGTTTAAAAAATACACAACAATTATTCTTTGTACTCAAGGACCATACGGGCTTTACATGACTTATTAATCAGCTTTTGCACGTTGGTTACATGATTTTTACACCCCATGGCATGACTGGCATTTTTGGTAGCGTGACGGGATACGGCTTCTGCTGTCTTTTTGTGGAATATTGATTTGTTACACTACAAAGTATCAAAAAGAATATATCCTCATTTGTTTGAAGGTTCCATTTTTTGAAATCTGTACTATATCTCAGCCCTGCGGATCTCTTATTATAAAATCCTGGTGGTCTGACAGTTTCAGAATTAGGTATGAAGTATAAAAAATTTATAATATGCTTGCCGTAAATTGTTTCATCAATTATTTCACTGAAATACATTTAAACAGTGCGGGTCTCAAAGTTTTCTTAAGGCTAACTCAATTCTAATCTATCACAAAATTCTTAAAGATACCAATCAGGGGTGCTTAATAAAAAAATCCTCCAAACTTTCCACAAGAAAGTCTTCAGTTATCTACCGTGCAAATATTATCTTAAATTAAGCTAGAAGAATAATGTGAGCTCTAATAAATGTTACGGATTTAAATTGATTCTCTTAAAAGCTTCAACATTAAACAGGTATAGAAGCCGGTCATGTATGACTGTTTTAGCCTACATTTTACATTTAGTAACTTGCTTGCCAATGGACAAGTTGCCGCCCATCAACACTAGCCGAAAAATTCAACAGGTAAAGGAGATAATACTTATACCATATAGTAAGGGATTGATAAAACCTTAAAAATCATTTATAGGGAGGACAGTATGATACCGAAAATTATGTTGACAGAGGAAAATGGGTGGTATCGGCAGGACCAACGGTATGGGTATCTTTCGATCTGATTCCTGTACTAGGTGTTAAAAAATTACAAAATTTCAATTAATATATTTTTCTTTTCGAAAAAATTAGAGAGGAGTTGATAAATGGCACAGTCAACGAAATAGTAAAGGAAATGAAGCTGCAACGGTAAGCTAAATTATTGATGTTATGGGAAGATGTTAATTGATTTTTCCTCATTTGTTTAGAAAGCAAATATCTCTCCACTTCAAATTCCCGAAGCCCATCGGGTAAGCGCAAGATTGTTTTCTATTTTAATCTTAAATGTTCTTACCGATGGATTTTTCATAATGCCAAATCTAGCGCGATGATCCTTATGGGCATCAATATCCACCAAGTGTTTCTGAATATTATCGCACAGGAGGAATAGAAACGGAATCTCCTCCGGTGCTTGGTTACAGGAGTCCTCCATCCAGCAACGATATTGAAGCTCCTTTATTGAATAAAAAAGTTGGTTTTCCACAGACTATTTGTACAGACATGGTTTTAAAAACAATGAAGTATAGATGATGGCATCGATCATTCACTTTAATTTTGATGTTTTTTACAAAATTCTTAGTCCTTTTGGAGTGAAAAAGTTGAAAGTTTTGGTAGATGTATATCGAGAGTGAAGGAAAAGTTCAAATCCATTTTTTGCTGCAAAAAAAAGCCTGAAGATATAGAGATGAATACACCCTGTAAGTCTGAAATACTTTGATTATTATGGAACCATCCTACCTTTCTAATTTTAAATGATTTATGATTATCTAGCTTCCTCTGAAATTGGCTGTAGTTGTGAGCGTGATATTTTCACTAGTAAATTGAGCAAAGAACACCATGAAAAAAACAAGGGGTAGGCTCGTGTGCACAACTGATTTGGATCTAATCCAACTCACGGCGGGCAAAACTGTGTCACGTTTTCATTTCGGGTGGCAATGTCTCGCAATGAAACGTGCCTCCCTACAAGCAACATGCATCACATCATGCATGGCTCTTGCACGACATCTGCAAGATCAGTTGTCTCGTTATATTACGAGACATCATGTCTCGTTTTACGTGCAGGACACAAACGTGACACAATTTTGCCCCCTGTGATTAGGGCTTGGGCTTGGAGACGCGCCCTGCCCTTTTTTTCCCAGTGAAAAAATTCGTCTTTTGCAGTAAAAAAAATTTTTGTTAAAAAAAAGAAAAAAAAAACTTACTCTTGATTTCTTGATACGCTCGCAGGGGATGCTTGCTTCAGGTTTTTGTGTCCTGGTACGTTTTATCTAATCATTGATCGTGTATCGTAAAGAAATTTATAGATAGCTCGTTTTCCGTCTTAATTTAGAGAGAAGTAGTGAGTTGATGATTATTTCAATATTATCATTTTAAAATTTCCCAAATGGGTCGCAACTATAAAAGCATCATACGCTACTATGGATTGCGAATCCAGCCCCAATATAATCAAACTACCATTAGTTATTAATTCAGTATTGAAATGGAGAATTTTTTTCAAACAGGCCCCTACATAATTATTGATAACCATAGACATCATTGGCACCACCATGGAGGTAACAGCGGGCCCCCTGCTGATACTGGGAGTTCCATTCCAAGTGAGCTTTTCATTTGAAACCAGACTTGATCATCATTTTGAAAGGTTTCAAGTAACTTCCCAAACTTCAATTCACTGAAAAATTTATTCTTTCAATTTTGTTTCTTTTGACTGCAAATTTTGGTTCAGGTACCGTGATTAGTATGTAGACTTGTGATATTTCAATATAAAGTGGATTCTCTTTCCATGTTGAAAGAAAACTGATAAAAAATCCTAAATGGATGAATTTTGACTGGGATCTTTATTCTTCAACAGCTGGCGGAGGTGGCTTAGATTGTGAGTTTTTTATTAGTATGTGCTTCTTTAATTTAAAAACCTAAGCAAAAGTATGGCTATCGCAATTACTAAAATTTTACCTTATTTCTTTTTGTCGTTGATTTTCTTTTATTTATGATCCAGGTGATCTTGGAAGCGTTTGCTGTACGAAAAACTCTTTCAATAAATTATTAATAATGTAGTAATTGATGAATTTATAAAAAACAGGCGGTGACAACGGAATAGCAGAAGCAGCAGGTAAGAGTTTCTTAATTTTTCCGTCAAAAAAGTGACGAAACTAATTCCATGAATTTCTCCAAATCATTGGATTTTCAAGGTAAGGCAAATATTTGTGATTTTCTAGTCTTCATAACTTCTAAGGAGACTAAAGAAGATCTCATTTCCCAATCCGTGTTTCTATAATTCATTTTTCATTTTTTTCATTTTTTTTTTTAAAAAAAAAATGTGATTGCCTTTATAAGTACACATTGTGAGAGGTTGTGGTGAGGATGTAGTGCGATGGCTTGTTTTAGATGCTGAATGTTTTGCATTCATGGCACACGCTCTATGCTCTTGTTTTGGCCATTTTCTTCATGCCATTCTACGACAATAAAATCTTTATTGAATTTTCACTAGATTAATTTCACCAAATTAGATTTTTTCAAGTTAAATGGAATGTTTAAAAATGGAATCTTGAAAATTTAATTATTTGACCTACATGAATCAGAAAATTATTGTGGCTCCTTGATAATTTTAATCTATAATGAATTAATGTGAGTAGGCATAAAAATAGCACCCCAGACTCAAAATGAAGGTATTATCAAACAATTCCCAGGTGGCTACCAAATATTGGCCTTAATCTCAAATTTTTTTATTACTTACCCCACTCTCAAATATGTCGCTTAAATCTCTTCCTATTTCTCAGAAATATATATATAAGTAATAGATAGTAATTTAAGGTATATAGAAATAATCCTCTTTTATATTCAAGAATTTAGGTAATAGTTAGCTATGAGTTCAAATTTACAAAAATATTTATAGAAACTCTACTAAAAAGATTGAAAATCAAACGCAATAAGATTACTTAAATCTCTACAAAAACAAAAATAAAGTATTCTTAACATAATTGCAAAATACATACAAAAAAATTGATAAAAACACCACCAAAATACATTTTCTTTAAAAAAGAACCATTTATAAAAACACTTTGAATAAGATAAAAAAAAAACCCCCTAAAAATTGAATTAAAATAACAAAAAAGATATAACCCAAATAACGACAAGATAGTTGCATAATGAAGATGAATTACTATTAAAAATTATTCAATAAATATATATATATATTTTTAAATTGCTAATAAAAAAAATCAAATGTCAAGAATTCTCAATAAGGATGAAGATTGAGGTGAAGAGAATTAAAAAGAGTGAATCAGTAAAAAGGAGTTACCCGTATATTAAATTTGATTTAGAAATGAAGAAGAATTTGAGATTACATGGGGAGAAAAAATCTTTGAGAAGATATTCACATCAGAAGATGGGGAGTGTATTTTCTAGAAATACAGAAAATCTGAACACTAATTAACCCAGAAATGAATAAAAATTTGGGATATTGATGACGAAGCAAAAGACTAAGAGTTAAACTCTACAGACAGTAAATTGAAGAGAATCTAAAACTCAATTGAAGCTTAGTAGGTGCCAACTTTAAGGCCTTGCCTAATCACATCAGAGACAGTTTTAAATCACTCCTGATCAAATTATTAATCCCTTCTTGGCAACTTCTCAGTAAGTTTTAGTAGAGATTCAGTAAATTCACAGCTGGTGCTCACTTAAACTTACACAGGGAAGAAAAAAATAGGACTTTCAGTAAAGTCAATTTTCAAAAACTTAAATTTAATTTCATGTAACCTCTGTCTGAATTTATTTTGGAAAAAAACATGTTTTAATTGTTAATCAAATCAATTAAACTGAAATTTTCACATATTTCTGATGATGAATATCTGTATATCTAGTAAATATTTCCAGTGGAGATTTGGGGGCACTTTCTAAAAAGTCTCCTCACTAAGAACATTTAAAATAAGTCATTAATACATCTACTGAAATTAGGCCAATCCTGGTTGTGCATAAAGCCACACAATGGTAAAAATGAATTTAAAACCATCTTCCAACCATAGGCCCATTACCAATATTATCTGCCAAAAGATTGAGCAGAGGTATTCTCAAGAAAGCAAGTTTTAAAATGTCACTTTAAAATGAAAACTTGGGTTGCCCATAAACAACATCATCAATTTGAAGAGATTGAAAGATTAAATAGAGCCTCTCCTAAAACCTTTACTGTGTTATCTTTATTTAAATAAAAACTTCCTTAACTCTTCAGGCTCCTTCTAGAAGCTTTAAAGAGACTAAAAAATACTATATATATATAAATCCTAAAAGAAACTACTATTTTATTTTATTTTATTTTTTATTATTATTATTATTATTTAAATTCATAATAAAATTGTAAAGTAGAGAAATTTGAAATGGAAAATATATAATATAAATTTGTAAATTAAAATTAAATAAAATTATTATAAAAGATGTCACCAAGCCATTTGATGAGCTGTACCCCTGACATCATACCCACATCCAAGTGCACCTTGATCTGGGATACACAACAAATGAATTGAAAATAAAGAAATAACTAATTTTTGAGAATTTTTTTTTTAAAAAATATTTAAAAAAATTAGAAATAATCACTGGGTGGCCTCCCTTCAGATTGTAAAAATTATTGGAGACCACCAGTGATCATTATTCCTGAACAATTAATTTTTAATATAATTTAAAATAAAAACAAAATAAATTTCTTATACAAAAATTCAATCATAAAATTTTAAAAATAAAAAATAAAACATAATAAAATTCCTTGAATCAAGCTTTGAATGAGCATAATCCAATGATGTTTTGTTGATCCAGTTTAAAGTCTTAGAGGACTAACTTTATAACAAAAAGTAATGCAGGATGTAACTAGAAACAGAGAAGCTATGGCAACAAACAATTTTGAGTAATTTTATATAGAGAATCCAGCCCCTCAATTACCCCTAAACTTGCCAATATTAAATTTAGAAGGTTCCTCTGTGAACACTTCTATCAATATAATTACATTCCTACCCAAATCTTCACCATAAAATTTTTTTAAATTCAAATTTTATGATCAATAATTTTAATGATTGTTTTTATTTTATACTCTTTTAAAGAGTAAATTTCCTTTTTGAGTTAGTAGAGTAAATTATCCTCATTTTGGAGGAAATTTTCATAAATGATGGTTGGTAGTTTATCCTCATTTCAGAGTTAGACTTTGGCACACTGAGTGCCCCTAGGATAGAACCGCTTGACTTGGTCAGAAGCTACCCTCTTTTTCAACAAAGCTCCATCCAACTCTTCTAATACATATGAACCACCAAATACTTATTTTTGACTCTGTATGGCCCATTCCACCTATATGGAAACATTCTCCCCCATTGACTCTCCAAGCTACTATTATACACCAAGACTAAATCTCCAGTTTTTAAAGGTTACCTTAACCTATGAGTTAACCTCTTATCCCAATTTCTAACTGACTGATTTTAAATATAATATGCCTTTTCTAGATTTTTTTCTTTCTTTTCCAACTGACCCATTCTTGCACATAATAATTCATCAGTAGTTTTGACCATGTCCCAGTCTACTCCAAGATATGATTCAGCATCTATATCAACTGGTAAGGCTGCTTTCTGACCAAAAACTAGTTTTTATGGTGAATATCCAGTTGTCTTTTTGGAAGTTATTCTATCAGAAAACAAAACTAATGGAAAATAGTGTCTCCACTGTTCAGCACTTGCTCCACACATTTTAACTAAAGCATCCATTACAACTTGATGCCTTCTTTCTACCATTCCATAAGCTTTAGGATAATATGGGGTTTCTACATTAAACTTTGATCCAAATTTTGATATAGCCTCTCTAAACTCTGCCCCAGATTCAGGACTTCCATCAACCATTACAAACTTCATCACTTCATACATATACTCCCAATTTTTCATCAAATATTCATCCACATTCCTGGAATTCAAATTAATAAGAGGTGGTGCCTCTACCCAAACAGATAAATCATCTCTGGCTACAACAAAATACTGGTATCTCACTTCCTTTATATGAAAAGCATCCAAAATTACCCTACCAAAAAGAATGTTTTCACCAGTTGCATGTCCAGGTTCTTTTGGCCATAAATAACTCCTTCTTTGACATTATTGGCATGACTGAACCCATTTTTAACAGCCAGCCTCATACCAGGCCACCGAAATCTTTCAGAAATTTGTCTATGAGTTTCACCAACTCCACTATTCCCAAGATCTTCATGCAGTGATGTCATAACTAGTTCTTTTCCTTTCTTCTGAGTAATAGCAACTTGAGAATTTGCATACCTTCTCCTCATAAATCTTCTTCTGGATAGATAAAATTCTGGAAATTTCCTTTTGATAGCTACCTACTCATAAATATCACAATTATCCAGCTTTTCTAGAGTTAATAAATATTTTACCATTTTATAATAAAAACTTGTCTGTCCCCAGACATTGTCTTGAAAATCCATTAATATAATATCAAAGGGCACTTCCCTATCTCCTAAATCACCAGCACATTAATGAAACAATAAGTTTAGTCCTAGAATTTTCCTATTTATTGTTAATGATTTTGAACTTTCCACTTTTTAACTTTCCAACCTTTTAAAAACCAAATTTCCATATTTTTCTTTATCACCCTTTTTAGAATCTTCAACCTCATCTTTGTCCAATGTCCTTTTTACTAAATTTTTACAAAAACCCATCCTCTCTTTAACCAAATTATCCAATAATACAACATATACACAATTTACCAACTTACTACTATCCCACACAATATCACCATCCTCTAACATATATGTCACATCTCCAACCTCTTTTTTGCCAAATTTATCTACACCGTCATCAAACTCCCCAAGCACATAATTTATCATATTTTTATTACTTTCAATTTTATCCTCATGTTGGAGCTCTTCATTATCTATACTTATTAATCCTGCCAGTTTAACCTGATGTGGGTGGTAGTTGTCATCTTCATAAGGGTCATCCCAAAAATTTTCATTCATTTTTTTCTGTTTAGCCTATCTTTCTGGGGGAGTAAAAAATAAGAGAGTGTTAATAATCTTCAAAAATATTTCTTCTTTCTTTTTAATTATCCAGATATTTGTAGTTTATTTTGATTTTGATGGTGCATTTTAGCCTCTTTCAGGAAGTTAAAAAAATAAGAGAGTGTTGAGAATCTTGAAAAAAATTTATCTTGATTTTTAATTATCCAGAGATTCTTTAGTTGTTTTCAATTTTAACACCACAGTTTAGCCTCTTGCTGGAGGTCAGAATTAGAAAATTTGTTTATTTTAGTTATTGATTTTTTATTTGATTATTCTGAGAATTTTTTTTTCTTAATGTCAACTTTTTGAAAAGCAGATTATCCTCTTGCAGGAGGAAGACAGAAAAAAAAGGAAAGAAAACAGAATCCAAAAGATATCTTGGAAGAGAAAATAAAAAAAATTCAGACAGTTTTAGGTAGTTTATCCTCATTTCAGAGAAACTATATTCTTGATATCTCTTGGTTGAAACACATAAATTTTCTTTAAGGGCATTTTTTCCTATTCAAATAACCACAAAAACAAATAACCAGAATTTTTCCTACCTAAGGACACAAAAAACAGACCAAATTTTTCCAAATTTTAGGTGAATCAAATTTATTCACCACATCAATAAAAGCCTCTGAATTCTTCATTAATGCAGAAAGAATATTATTATCTTCAGTTTGATAAAGATCTTTAGGAATAACCAAATCATAAATTTCAACACAAGCTACCTCTTCTTCACCAAAAAAACATTCTCTAACAACAGTATCATCAAGTTGGCCATATTTGTCAGGTTTATCAGAACCCAGAATTTCAACAGTATCTTTGTCTTCTACTTCATCATTTTTTACCTCTTGAGTCACTAAAGTGCCTCCTTCAGGGTCCAAATCAACAGAATTAAGAGTGTTGAGATGTTTCAAAATAACCATCTTTAGCACCTCCATACCAGGAATCCTAATTTCTCTATCTGGGAGATTCTTTATCAGATTAGAATTAAAAAGAACCATAAAAACATCTTTCTTAACCTTTTCCCCCATAGCATCCCAAAATAAAATACTTGATTCATTTTCATGATATAAAATTTTATATTCCAACAAAGAATCCAAAACCACCTGGAATTCAGCCATAAACTGATGATACTGACCCAGAGATGTTACACTACCTTAAGATTCCAATTTCCTAGATATATCCTTGAGATCCACCATTGAATAAACCTTTGGCCACCTTTTTTCCATTTCCAGCTTCAGATTTCCCTAGTTCTGAGTTTTATAACCATCCATCTTGATAACCTACATTTCCACCTCTCTGTCATACATAAAAAACCTAATCTGCTTCACCATATCCAAAAGTAAAGCACCATCCAATCCAGAAGCAGTTTCATACCTAAATAAAAATCCATCTAAATCTTCACCAGAAAACTTGGGTCCATCCCAAGATACAATCCTTACTGATGCCCTAACAGGTACACCAGCAGCCAAAATACAAGATCTGTTGGCCAGTTGTCTAGAAGAAGGTAAGAAAAGGGGAAGAAAAGGAGGAGGAAAGGAAAATAGGAAAGAAAGCTTTATAGAAAGTAAAAGAAATAAAGTAATAATTTATTTAAAGTGAGACAACAACGAGTTACTTGAGGGATGACACAACAATGAGGTTTTATTAAATAACAATATTATTTAATGTAAGGGTTCTGTGCGGATAACATTATAATTACTATCAGACTTAAAGCAACCTTTAAATAGTTATATAGAATTTTAATTAGAATTTTAATACTAATAAAAATAATAATAAAACGTATTATATTGACAATTGGTTCAGATTTTGTTTGTATAGTAAGTGATGAGGCTACAGGGGATTATCCAAGGCCTTTTTATAGGAAATGGGTCATCTGAAGCACCACTACATTTGTAAATACAAGAGTAATAATAAGATGAAACAAGAAAATAAAAGAATAAGTGAAACATAACAATCTAGAGAAAAATAAGAAACAAATAATTAAAACCCCAAATAAGAACCAAATTTCCCCACAACTAATTCCCAAATCAGTAAGTAGAAATAGTGAGTAACTAAACAAGCCTGAGACATAGGAACTATGAGAAAAAATAATTCAAAACAGATGGTAAAGTATGCTTTAAGGGTTTTTAAGTGAAACAAGTAAAAATATTTTGACACAACAAAATATGTAATCAATCTTAATTTAGTATAGATAAATTAATTAATTGTTCCAAATATGTAATTAAATAATTAATTTAAATGAAACAAGTAATTAATTTATTACTAAATTAAGTTGAGAATTTTAATACTATTTTATAAAATAAGTATTATAATTTATTTAATTTTTTATTGACACAATTAAGGGTCTAAAAAACAGCGGCAATAACCATGGATAATAGTATATGAAAAAGTATATTTTAATAATTAAATTTAATTAATTAAAGTAATTACAATATAAGATAAACACTTGAATATAATTATCTTATAAGTTTTTAATTAAATAATTTATAATTATTAAATAAACAATGTGCCCTTTGTTATGGAGTATAATTAAATGATTTTAAATTATCTTATAATAAAATTAAAATAATATTTACTTTATTTATATAAATATAATATTAATATAAATTTATTATGTAATATAATATTAATGTTAAATGCATACTCTGCAATTATTATGTCTTTATTTAATTCCAATTAATTGTATGTTTATTTACTGGGCTCCTGGGACAGCCTGGCTGACACTCCCTCACTCCAAAAAAAACAAAAAAAAATGATATGATTTTTTCTTTTTATACTTTTTTAATAGAGTAAGAAGGTTTGAAATTTCTTTACCAGGTATCCATACATCATTTTCAGATGACTTATTTTTAAATCTCAATAAATACTCAGTACCTCTTTCAGAAGTGATAATTCTATCATTTAAAATTTTATCAATTTCTGCAGTTTCTGTGACTTCCTGAGGGTTTTTCTTAGGTCTACCTCTTCTTTTTGAAATAAGTCACTGTTGGAAGTATAAGGTTTTAACAGGGAAATGGGGAAAAGAGGATGTTTCCTATCATATGGAGAGTATAACACAACTTCAACTGCATTATCTCCAATAATTTTTTTCACAACAAAAGGACCCACAAAAGGATCTTTTAATTTGTTGTTACCCTGTAAACTGAAGTGGAAAGTAGATATCAACACTTCATCACCCTCTTTAAATGTGTGTTCTTTATGGGATTTATCCCATCTCTTTTTCTCATATTCAAATGCTTTATCAATACAAGATTGAGCATGTTTTCTGCACAGTTGTTGCATTTGAACAAAAGATTTGACACCAGGGTGTAATTCCAATTTAGGGAATTTACTATTGAGTATTTGAGCAGGAGTATGAGGGACATAACCTAGCCAAAGCTCAAAAGGTTTCTTTTGAGTAACAGAGTGAACAGTGCTATTATAAGCTAATTCAAGACCAGGTAATAAGGTGACACAGTCATGAGTAAGTCTGTCATTGTCTTTATATTCCAATCCAAAGGCACAATACCTTCTAATCATATCCTCTAGAGTTTGAATCATTCTTTCAGCTAGACCATTAGTTTGGGGATGGTGAGAAGTAGATAATTTTACTTCACAACCACATATATCCATTAGAGACATCCAGAATTCAGATGTAAATTTTGGATCTCTGTCAGATATAATGGATCTAGGGAATCCAACTATATTGAACATATTACACCACCATAAGAAAGCCAAGTCTTTGGTGGAGACATCTTTATGGGTGGGAACAAATTTGCACATTTTAGTAAATCTATCCACTATTACCCAACAAGAATTATAATTTTCTTTACCTGCAATAGGAAGACCAGTGACAAAATCCATATTGATGATTTGCCAGGGAGCATCAGGTGCTTCAATTTGCTGTAATAACCCTGCTCTCTTACCAGTCATTCTTTTGGATTTCTGGCATGAATCACAAGATTCCACATATAATTTTTCATCTTCAGACATATTAGCCCACCAAGCAGTGTTTTTGAGTCTAATCAGTGTCTTCTCAAGATCAAAATGACCAGCTAATATGTCATCATGACAAAGTTTGAGGATAATTTCTTTCATAGAAGGAGAAATTACAATTACATTAGTAAGCTTTCTTCTATAATAAATATATCCATCTTCAATAGAAAACTTTCCTTTACTCAAAGCATTTTGATACTTTGCAGGAAGAGTTTTTATTAATGCTTGAATTGAAGCATTCTTAGGATCATTTAAGATAGTAACCAATTTATTTAAATCAGAATCCTTATCATATGAATCCAGTATTAATTGTAATAACTCCTCTTTCATATCAACTATAAATATACCATGGATATGAACAGTATCATCTTCAGGTACATAAGCAGGATTTGAGTCATTATTTGACAGAGGCAATCTAGACAGCATATCAACATTGGAGTGAACATTTACAGCCCTATGGATAATTGTCATCTGTCCTCTGTATTCTTGAACAGCAAGTTGCCACCTGAAAATATGTCTATTAGGTGTCTTCAGGTTTAATAGGGACTTCAAAGCACTACAGTCAGTTACCAATTCAAATCTTTGGTCATCTAGATAGTAATGAAGCTTCTCAAGAGCCCAAAAAACTGCTAAGCACTCTAATTGAGTGGCACCATATTTCAATTCACTATTTCTCAAGGTTCTTGAAAGATAACAAATTACAACCTCTGAGGATTTATCATTTATAATTTGTTTCTGGTGAAGGGCAGCACCCAGACCAACAAAGCTAGCATCTGTGTATAGGACAAAAGGTTTGTTGAAATCTGGAAGAGCCAATATAGGGGCTGTCATTAAGCAACTTTTTAATGTATCAAAAGCTTTTTGACAGTCATTATTCCAGAGAATGGCAACATCTTTTCTGGTCAGTATTGTAAGAGGCAAGGCTATGACCTGATAATTTTTAATATATTGTCTATAATAGCCACACATGCCCAAAAAAATTTGGATTTCTCTTACAGAAGTTGGTGCTTTCACATTTTGAATGGCAGCAACTTTTTTTTGGTCTACACAAATTTGTAAGCCTGACACAACATGGCCAAGGACTTTCAAGGATTGAAAACCAAATTTACACTTTTTTAAGGACAAGGTCATATTGATTTCATCCATTTTTTGGAAAACTCTATTTAAGTGAACTATATGTTCATCAAAAGTTTTAGAAAAAATTATAATGTCATCAATATAAACCATGAGCCATCCTTCAATTATTTCTTGATGGAAAGTGTTCTCCATGACTTTTTGAAAAACTGAAGGAGCATTTTTAGGGCCAAATGGCATCCTAACATACTTATATATTCCCATATGAGTAGCAATAAGCAAAATGTTTTGAGAATTTTTCTCAACTGGAACTTGATGATATCCTTTATTACCATCCAGACAACTAATAAATTTTGCACCTTGCAAGGTAGCATGTATTGAATTAATCCTGGGTAAAGGATAAATATCATCAACAGTATAAGTGTTCAATGCTCTGTAATCACCACATAATCTAGCTTTATCTTTTTCATAAGAAATCAAGACTGGGGAGATGACACAATATTTGGGGGTGACATCCACCTTCTCAATGATATTAATTTTTAATAATGTGGCAATATTATCTTCAATATCTTTTCTTTTTGTTGGAGAAGCAGGATATGGTTTTTTCTTAAGACTAGGAGGGATATCACTCAAGTTACAGGATAAGGTAATTTTCATTTCTTCCTGAACAATTCCTAAGACATGAGAACCATGAGCAAAAGCCATAGGGAAAGAGGTAATTGAGACAATAATAGAATCCTTTTTTTCACTAGTTAACTGATCACCAAAAGAAGCAGTATTTATTTCATTTAATAAATCATCCATTTCAATTGTTGTTCTGCCTTTACACTGGATTAGTGAGTTACAAGACTTTAACAGATGCCCAGAAGGTTTTCTAGAGGAGGAAATTTTGAATTTCCTTTTGCCATTCAATCCCAAGGTGAAGCAATTATTTTCTGGGTCCAATTTCACACCAAACATGGTTAAAATATCATTACCCATAATAAAACAATTGCTTAAATTATCATTTTGCATGACAACAAATTCACAAATAGCTCTGACAAAACCACCATTATATTTGAAGAATACAGAGGTTTTGTATTTGCCAATAGGATTTAAGGTAGAACCATACCCTCTCCATTTTTCAAAAGTTATAGGTAATAATTTACTCAAATAATCCTTATCTACTGAAGCTAAAGATTTTTCAGA
Organism: Hemileia vastatrix; assembly: GCA_030280995.1. Classification (NCBI taxonomy): domain Eukaryota; kingdom Fungi; phylum Basidiomycota; class Pucciniomycetes; order Pucciniales; family Zaghouaniaceae; genus Hemileia; species Hemileia vastatrix. The sequence goes on along the minus strand of JASXTE010000010.1, from coordinate 31,506,487 downwards.
GACTACACTTCCTCCAGCACCAGAGTCAAGAACCACATCAACATTCTTACCATTAATGATAACAGGTTCTGTAGACAATCCTATAGTACTAGCTATAGGCCTTGACCAAGGATGTTGGAGAAAAACCAGAGAGAAAATCCCCTGTCCCTTTATAAAAATAGAGTGAGATTTACTTGCTAAAGTAAGTTGGTTCCTGTTTTCCTAAAGCTCCTGTTTAACACACTTGACTGCTTGATGAGCCAAGAAAGTAGTCCCCAGATAGACTACCAGACCAAAGAACTGAAATGTAGAACAAAGTCCACACCAGAGACAGCAAAGATACTTGATGTAGGCTGCAAATCCACACCAGAGACAGCAATAATACTTGCTATAGCTTGCAAGACTATAACAGAGAAAACAGTTGCCAAATTTAAGTTAAATGAAGAACTTACTTGCAACAAACACAGCCAATTGTGGCCAGAAAACAGTGAAAACTGAGTGAGGAACAATGATATCACCTCCGGATGGTTGTATGATGATTAAGGTTGCCCCAAACTGTCTTATTCACTATGTACACACAGACCACTAACTAAGAGCCCATGCGCACCCACCAATCTGGCGCCTGTACCCGCCAAATTGCATAAAAAACCCTCCTGGAGCGCTCCCCAACCTCTTAAAACAGAGGCGGGAGGGCTGCCTGACGTCGGAGATGCCGCCTGAAGCAGCCCAGCCTCCCTGAAGCCAGAAAACCAATAAAAACCACTAATCTACTTAGAAAAATTAGCTACAACTACTAAAACCTTTAAAACACGGAATTTCACTATAACAACATTGTGACATGAAATGTAGAGAAAAATTAGCTCTATCCAATGGTACTAAGCACTTAACCCTAAGACTTAAGGTTAGCCCGTAAAACATGAAAAACAAAATTAAACAGCAATCTTTTATAAATGAAAAATGAGGAAATAACCCCTTAAAGCTCAGAATATGAAAAATGTCTTCAAGACATAAAATATAAAGAAAAACCAGGGCTATCCAATGATAGCACCCACATACCCGCAGACCCAATATCCACGGAATAAAACCAGAAAAATACCCAATTCTTTAACAAATGTCAATTAAGACATGCACAAACCGCGCCAAATCACACAACAAAGGCCCCTGCCAATGTTGGAAGACCACAGTGCTTTCAAGGGGGATATGGATATAGAATTGTTAGTAATATCTTTAATTATTTCAGCATTTTCCACTGAAGATAAATCCAATACACATTCTTCAGATATATTATCTAAATAATGGACATCCTGTTCTAACATTAAAACATCTTTAACAGAGTCATTACCATAGGAGATATAACTTTCATAATCACTAGAAGAATTATTGACATCAATTTCAGCTTCATCAATGTCTTCATTTTGTTCAACAAGATGAATTTTCTTGTCACAAACATGACCCTTTTGCCATGGTTTGTTACATTTATAAAAAGTATTTGCTGCATATTTTTTAGGTGCAACTGGGGCAGAGGGTTTACCAGATTTTTCTGGGAGCTTTGTAGAAGGTTTATTCTGATCATTATAAGATTTACCAAGGTAATTCTTTGGTTCATATCTATGGTTGAGTAGTACCTCATTACAGATATTAATGAAAGAATAATTTTCCCTTCCATGCTCAGTTCTAGCTACAATCAAATCTCTAAGAGAATTCGGTAATTTATACAAGATTTTATTTCTCCAAATATCATAATCCATCTTTGGATCAATTGCTCTTAGGATTTTTGTTACTTTCATAAGAAAAAAAATGGGCTTTTCAACAGAGGAGGATACATATCTAGTATTCTCATACAGTCTTTGCTGAGCTAATCTGAATTTTGAACCACCAAACTGATTCTTAATCAAGGATTTCCAATCATTCCATGTATAATGATTGTTATCTAAAAGGACAGATTCATACCACATCAAGGCTACATTGGAAAATAAAGAAATTAGCTTAGAAACAATTTCCTCATCAGGTAGTTTATAAGATCTCTTTAAATTATCAATTCTTTGGATAAAGTGTTGCCAATCAGAGGAAGAATCACCATCAAAGTTAGGATATTGGTCCAACTTAGGCCAATTTTTCTGACTACTGGGATGGTCCATTTTTTGGTTTGAATTATTCATCATTAATAAATCGTGGAGTTTAGCCAGGTGTTCAGAAATTTCATTATTTACAGAAACAGCTGGTGCATGACCATCACAAGTTCTTTTGCTAGTAGCAAAAGATTTTACAGACTCATTGTCAGTTTGTTTAATGGTTGAAATATGAGGAAGAAAGGAGGAACTCTGCTCAGGTTCTTTTTCTTTATTTTTATGCAGCTTATGGACAGCATTCTCATTCATACCATTATTGATGGTTAAGGTTGAGAATTTTTCCTGCAGGTCAGACACATAGTTTCTTATCCTTGGAATTTCAGACATCTGGTCATTTACTTTTGCAAGAGATAGAACATTTCTGTCCTCAGAAACTGTGTGTTTGGCACTTAGTGCATGGAAATCATTCTTTAGCTTTTTAAACTCATTTTGTAGAGATTTTATTTCACTTTTTAATGAATAATTTTCTTCAATAAGGGGTTTCAATTCACTCAAGGTCTTATGTAGATTGATATTTTTATCTGAGATAGCTCTATGGTCACTCCTTATTTGTTTTTGTTGGCTAAGAACAATATTCAAGGTTTCTTTGATTTTAAAGTAAGCTGTATCCTGTACAGAAGAACTTACTTTACATTGCAAGTGCAAATTATTTAATCTATCATTCTCATGGATTAACACATCTCTCAAATGTTTGTCTTTCACAACATTAAAATCAAGGGTATCTTTCAATATTTCTTCAGAAGTTTTCTCAATTAAGTTATAGACTTCAGGGGAAACAGAATCATTGTTAATTTCAATAGAAGGATTAATTAAAGAAGTAGAAGTTAAATGTAAAGGTTCATTAAATGACAATTTGCTAATTACATTAATAGGGCTACTAGTTACAGGAAGCTGTCTTTTAACAGGTTTAACTGTTCTTTCACCATTCTCAATAATATTACCTGCAGAAGAAGTCTTATTAGAAAACATTCCCAAGTGACTATCAACCAAATTACTTACCATGGCAGAGGAAACTTCCCCTGAGACTGAGTTTGGGATTGTGCTTGGGCCTTCTTTCTCCTGCCTTGTTGGTAGGGATGAGGAGGAGGATGGAAATTGGGTGTTCTGGATGGGCCAGGCTGATGATGAGGAGGATGTTGCACATTCTGATGGTAGTGACTCATTAGATAATCCCATTTTCATTGCTCTACTTCCATAGTACTTTGATTTTGGATGGAGGAGCTGGGGGGCTGTGAAGGTTGAGCCTGAAACTGAGGCTGATTGGGAGGCAACTGAGGAGGGGCCTGGGCCTGATTTTGGTTCCTGAGTTCCTGAACTTGATCCCACAATGTGTCTACTTTTGCCTTGTATTTCATGTTTTCTGTCTTCAGTTCTTTGATGTGACTGGACAGATTGCTGATTTGTTGGAGCAGAGGAAGCTTTTTTATTTTGAATCCTTTTGGAAGACCTTCTGAGGTACTGGAGGTTTTACTTCCTTCTGTTGTGCTGGGGGAAGGGGGTTTGATTTGTTTACTTCTCCTGTCATTTCCACATCCTGAATTATGTGAATTTTTCTTGTTAGCATAAGATTTTTTATGTTCAACTTTAGAAGAACTCACAGTATCAGCATCATAATCAATTTCAATTTCATCCACTTGCATGTTATCCATTTTCTCAGCCAAATTGTTGGACATAATAGTGGGAAGATTAATTAATTTCTAAAAAAAAAATAATAAAATTCAGTTAATAATTTGCTCCAAATATAAAAAAAAAATTTTTATTAATTAAATTATAAAAAAAAAAATTTTTTTTTAATATAAAGTAATATTTATAAAAAATAATTAATAAAATGGACTGCAAAGGAAAATTGGGAATAAACAATTAAGCTATTTTCAACCAGTTATTTAAATTACCAAAATTGAATATGGCAATATATGGGTCTAAGTACAAAGTAATATTTAAGTCAACCAAAATTAAACAAAAATTAATAATAAAAAAAAATTAATTTAATAATTCAATTTTTATTAATAATAATGTTAATTTCTTCTAGGACTAAGAGGAATTTAACACTCTATAATGGTCAACTAGGAAAAAAAAATATATATAATAAATGAAAACTTACACTCAGTGAATCAGCAATTAAGCCACAATCACTGTTATTGCAGTAAAAATATAGTAATATGAGTGAGAGGTGCAATAGTTAACTTACTATAGTGATCGTAAAATCACTTCAAAATAATAGATTAATTAATTTAATATAAACCTAATAGATTGAACCCAAGTTTAAAACACGGTCGTGGCAAAAGTTTCTTTTTTTCTGGGTGGTCCGTGTGCTATGTCTTTCGTTGCAAGTATCGATTGTTGTTGTCGTTTGGAAAGGCTCCTAATTGTTGGCCAGTCGTCTAGAAGAAGGTAAGAAAGGGGGAAGAAAAGGAGGAGGAAAGGAAAATAGGACAGAAAGCTTTATAGAAAGTAAAAGAAATAAAGTAATAATTTATTTAAAGTGAGACAACGACGAGTTACTTGAGGGATGACACAACAATGAGGTTTTATTAAATAACAATATCATTTAATTTAAGGGTTCTGCACGGATAAAACTATAATTACTATCAGACTTAAAGCAACCTTTAAATAGTTATATAGAATTTTAATTAGAATTTTAAAACTAATAAAAATAATAATAAAGCGTATTATATTGACAATTGGTTCAGATTTTGTTTGTATAGTAAGTGATGAGGCTACAGGGGATTATCCAAGGCCTTTTTATAGGCAATGGGTCCTCTGAAGCGCCAATACATTTGTAAATACAAGAGTCATAATAAGATGAAACAAGAAAATAAAAGAATAAGTGAAACATAACAATCTAGAGAAAAATATGAAACAAATAATTAAAACCCCAAATAAGAACCAAATTTCCCCACAACTAATTCCCAAATCAGTAAGTAGAAATAGTTAGTAACTAAACAAGCATTATGGTAAGGTAAACTCTTACAGTCGCCTTGCTGTAAGCAGAATCCGGAGGATATGTGTGGATTTAGTGGAAAACCCCGTCCTTCCAATAAAAATAACAAAATGAGAATTCTAAATCACTAAGCTAACCAGTCTACTTGGATCTGATTGATGAAAATAATGAAACTCTAAAATAATTAACGCTTATTGAGATTTAAATAAAAAGATGGCTGTTGAGAAATGAAATACTGATAACAACAATTAAGGTGTACCAGTGAAAGATCTGAAAAGATTGACTTATATGTTTTTATAATAATTTAAATTTTTATGAGACAGCAATAATCAAGTCCCAGTGAGGAAGACCTTTCTAAAGATACCCTGTATGAAGTGTGATTTAAATTGTTGAGTAGTATTTCTAAAATGTTATTTATAAAATATAAAGTTATAAGGGTATTACAAATTTATTTGATTTGTTGAGTAATAAAAAATGAGACCGTGGTGGTTAATGATTAAGCTGTATGTTGTTTTCCCCCTCTCAATTTCGAGTTTGAGAAGCACTTAAGTATTCCTAGTCACGTGCCTAAGTTTTCCCCTCCAGAGCTCTCCCAGAGTCAATCCGGAGCCTGTATGGAGTCCGTACGGAGTCAAAGCGGAGTCTGTCCGCACTTCCGGAATCAATTAGAACCTTAAAAACTATAATAAAAAATCTAGAAAAATTACGCATAATAGAGCTACTTCCCCTTTATATTCCAAACTAATTTTCGTAGTCTGCGCAGCTCTAATCACCCCGTGAAAATTCATCAAAGTTAAGTAATTTCTAAAAATGTAAATATTTCTATAAAACTTTAAAATTCATTTAAAAATATAAGAAAAATAGTAAAAATTCTGGGAAAATTTCCCAAGGTTCTTGAGTGACTGGACTTGATACTTATAAATTTTTCAGACCGTAAAAATAAGTTTTCTCCGTAAAATAAATTGTTTTCGCGTAGGCATTTGCTCTTGACCAATTTCTTCATATTTAAAACTCAAATAAATTAAATAAAACCCTTTTATAAAAAAATAATAACGCCAATCTTGCACGCCATAATAACTCCATTTACGTAATTAGGTGCCATACTAAACTTTAGGCTACCACAGCATGAGACATAGGAACTATGAGAAAAAATAATTCAAAACAGATGGTACAGTATGCTTTAAGGGTTTTTAAGTGAAACAAGTAAAAATATTTTGACACAACAAAATATGTAATCAATTTTAATTTAGTATAGATAAATTAATTAATTGTTCCAAATATGTAATTAAATAATTAATTTAAATGAAACAAGTAATTAATTTATTACTAAATTAAGTTGAGAATTTTAATACTATTTAATAAAATAAGTATTATAATTTATTTAATTTTTTATTGACACAATTAAGGGTCCAAAAAACAGCGGCAATAACCATGGATAATAGTATATGAAAAAGTATATTTTAATAATTAAATTTAATTAATTAAAGTAATTACAATATAAGATAAACACTTGAATATAATTATCTTATAAGTTTTTAATTAAATAATTTATAATTATTAAATAAACAATGTGCCCTTTGTTATGGAATATAATTAAATGATTTTAAATTATCTTATAATAAAATTAAAATAATATTTACTTTATTTATATAAATAAAATATTTATATAAATTTATTATGTAATATAATATTAATGTTAAATGCATACTCTGCAATTATTATGTCTTTATTTAATTCCAATAAATTGTATGTTTATTTACTGGGCTCCTGGGACAGCCTGGCTGACAAGATCCAATAGCAGAAGACATCCCAAAAAGATATTTTTAAATTTTAAAAAGAATATAAGCATTTATTAAACATGCCTCTTGCAGGATAAGTGTGTCCAGAGACTAAGTAAGATTTTTTATAAGCTAGAGAATTCAAACCCCATGTTGGGCTCCACCAATGTAGAAAGAATCTTACAGTTGCCTTTCTGTAAGGAGAATCCAAGGGAGCTGGATAAACTGAAGAAAAACCTGCCCCTTTAAGTAAATAAAGAGTTCACAATTAACTAAGCTAAAGCCTCTACTTGATACAAAAATTACCAATAAACTATTTTTTATTAATGGTGTTGAGATGTAGAATTGTTGTACTTTATAATGAGGGTAAGAAATACAACAGTGAAGCTGTATTTAAAAAAGTTATTTAAATGATTGAATATTTATGTTTTTATCACCATGCAATACTTGTAGGGGACTTGCTAGAAATTCCTCAACTTGAATCCAGATGGAATTCAGATGGAACTCAGACTGAAGTAATACTAAACTTTCAATTGAAGTATCACACAAACAATAATGGATCTGCATTGAAAACATAGTGAAAGTGTGAGGATAACTGAATGGAAGCCAAAAAAATTATTCCATGAGTCTAGTCAATGCACAGTATCTTTTGATGCAACTTATTTAAATAGTACTTTGTTAATTCAAGTTGATCAATAAAGATCTATCAATAATATCACAATTCTTAAATACAATAATTTTATTAAAAAATTTCAGATTACATATAAAAAATCAGTGACTTTTTCTATTACCTAAAACTGTTTTTCCAGAATTGGAAAACTTTAATTTTATTATTAACACAATATAAACTAAATTTCTCCTTGATTTATTTTTATAATGTCAAGATTTAGAAATTGTATATTTCAATCTATTGAATTTTCTTTAAAAAAATAGAATCAACAGAAAACTAAAATGATTTATTATAGATTACAATTAAAAATGTGGAAAACCAAAATTTAAAGTATGGTAATTATTTTTGAAGATTTTTGACTAAATGAAGAAATTTCACAACTTATTTACACTAATTACTTTAAAATGAAAAATAGTTGATTATGTATCTTAGAATTAGAATACATCTTTAGGATTTAGACTCCAATGCATTTTTGGGGCATAGAAAATGCAAGAAAAGGAAAAAAAATCCCCAAAATATTTTTCTCTTTTTAAAATTATACCAATTCCTCAGCTACTAAGACAATATATATATTATACCATGGGTAAATCAAATATCTATATAGATTTTAGAATATCTTTTTTATTGATTTCATAAATATTTTTTTGGCATACTTTCAGTTGGTGAAGTGATCTAGAGAACTCAAAAAAATACTACTCAGTGAATTCCTTTTATAAAAAATACAGATAAAATGTGCCTAGAGTTATGAAAATAATTTTTAAGTAAATGAAAGAATATTTATTAAACATTTAAGCTGATTAGTATAGTGTACTTTAATCCTGATGTTTGAGATAAAAATACTGTTCATCTGGAGATTCACCTCAAAAGTTTTACAGTGTTTCCATGTAAGAAGAGGTGCACAAGATCAAATTTCAGGCTTTTATAAAATTCAAATACTCTACCAAAAAGGTAGAACTGATATTATTCATCATTCCATAATTTTATTTGTAGAAAGACATCTATATAAATTTTTTTTGTAAGAAAGATACAATAGATAACTTGAACCATGACAATATAAATTGCTACCATTATAAAAATTAAGTTCTGATTAGTATAAATTTATAATAATACTTTAAAATATATGTAAAAATAATTCAGCTTTTTTATTTAATTTTTCATAAATAAAACTGTAGAGGATCATACTCTTGGTTGGTGAGATAAATAAATTTACAAGATAGTTTTACAGCTCTAAAATTGCACCTTCTTCCCATGTTAGAAACATAGGTTATGTCAGCCAGGCTGCTAGACTTACCCAGTAAAATAATTAATTATTTACTGGGATGAAGCCACACCTTATTATTTTAATTTTATTAATTATAATTTATTTACATTAAATTTACCTATAACAAATAAACTAATTACAAAATGGTAAAGTTAGTGAATAATTAAACTTAATATTAATTGTCCCTTATATTTCTATTGTCTAACACCATGCTCAATGACATGTTAAAAGAAATAGAAATTAATATTAAAATAAATAAAAATAAAAATTTAATATTCAAATAAAATTACCTACCTACAAAAAATTCAAATTACTTATTTAAAATTGACATTTAAAGTAAATTTTAAATACATAAATTTATTTCTGTCATATACAGTAAATTCTCTTTTCTGACACCTTCTTTTTGGAACCACCTTATTAAATTGGAAATATTTTTCTGGAGTATTCTTTTCTTCTCTCAGACAACTGTATTTAGGATCTTAACACTGTGCCTTATCTCTCCTTTGCCTATATTAGGCCTTCCTTTCTGGTTGTTTTTGATTCATTCCTTACTCACTTACATTTAACAAAACCTTTTTTTAATTTAAATACTTATTTCTATCTATTATTGTTATAGTAATTACATCTTTTTAGTAGTATCTCATTAATTCATAATAATAATTAAAATTTCATACCTCTTATATTTGAGTAAAATAAATAAAAGATAAAGAAATACGTACCATTGCCTTTGAAAGTCCAATTATCCACTTAGAACCCTTGTAGAACCTCCAGATAAATCTTCTAGACAAAGAGAACCATCAAAAGTTTAATTATTTTTCAATTCTTTATTTGAAATAAAATAATAAAACCTATAGGTAAAAATAAATTACCTTATACATTTAATGATTCAACATTTTTGATAGTTTCTAGAAAAAAAATACTATATAAATCCTCTTAAATATGTTAATTAGCAAAATTAAATACATAAATAATTAATTTAAGTAAAAAATTAATTTTAACTGAGAGTATTATGAATTTCCAGTGAATATTGAAGCAGAAAAACAAGTTAATAAGTTAAATTTGATTGCAATTTAAATTTTTGAAAAAGATTTTATGTGTATATTTTAAAAACATCTATTTTTATGCATTGGAAATGATTTAAACTTAAACATATCGATCTATATTAAAGAATTTGTTACTAGGAAGTACCTGAAATATTTTTTTAAAATATATTTTTTTCTTTTGTTAAAGTATATTGAGTGTCAGTTGAAGCTCTGGAAACTATTTATTGATATTATAGGAATATAAAGATAGCTTTGAAATTTTTTTCAGTCTATCAATTGAAAGCAAAATCATTCTATAATAATTGAATATTAAATGACAGCTATTTGAAATAACTTTTTTTTAAAATTTAAATTTTTTTTATTCCCATAAATTCATATCATGTAGAAAAAATATACTTAGACTTACATTATAACAAATTTTTTTTAAATTTTAAGAAATCAAAAGAAATTCACACAGTTTAACTAAGCTTGAACCACAGTCATGCATAGGTTGTCATTGAGAGCTCAATCTAAGTTCTATAAAAGCTAAGATATTTAATTTTAAAAAATTTTATGTATATATTGCAATAAATTTTTTTTAGAAATTAATAGATCTCAGAGAGTTGTTTCTTTTACTGATTTAATAATAATACATATATTAAGAAATTTTATACTTTTTCTTTCCCTGAGTGTTTAGTAATTAAATTTATTTATTATGGTACATATAGTAATCAGAAACTAAGAAATTAAGAAAAAAATAATAATTTTATCATTATATCTTGTGGTAAATCTTTATTTGAGGCCCATGATTCATGTAGAAGATTTTTTTCACCTCACCAGAAGAATCCACGTGTACATTCTAAACTATGTAAGCTCACCTAATGAGGCCTATGAAAATGGTTTAAAATTTAATCCAATTTTTTTTTGTTAAAATTATTTTCTAAAATACCTATTTTTTTGTCATATATATAATTATCAACCACATTACATAAAAAAGTTTGAAAGAAAAATTATACTAATATTATATGGGTATTTTTTGTATCATACTACTTCTCATTCTTTTTCTTAAATTGTATATAAATAATGATCAATACATCTGTATGTTGAGTTAGTAAACAATTATACAAATCCATACACCATAATTCAAAAATAATTTACATGATAAAGTAACCTTACAGCTTTAGTATCCTATTTAAAATGCTAATGTATGTCTAAAACTACTTAGGAGTTAATTATTTCACCCTATATATTTCATGTTTTAGCTAATATTTTATGGCAGTGAACTCTACTCTTCACCCAAAGAAAATAGTCCATCCTCCTATTTTAACACTCAGTTTGCACCAATCCCCATCCCTTTAAATTCTATCAGCACATTCTTGTCTTCCCTCCCCACCCCTTTTGCTATCCTCCCAGCACCATTGTATTCCATCCTCTTTTGATCCCCATTTCACCACTCTTAACCTCTCCATGACCCTTTCCTTCATTCAAAATGCCTCAGAAACCCTTAATCTTCCCTTTAAACTCTTCCCCAACCTTTTTACTACCCCATATACCCTTCCTCACCCCTCTCTCCAGCCTCTCCAACCCTTTTAGCCCAATTCCTTCCCTTTACCATGCCTCCACAGTCCTTGAACCCCAATTTCCTCCCTTTCAACTCAGTCCCTATTTCTGTATATAAAAATAAAGTGTTAGGGAGAAATGGAGAGGTAAGCAAACTGGAAGGAGAGGAGTGGAGAGGGGTAGAGAGGGGTGGAGAGGGAGAGGCAAATGTGGATAGTGGTTGAAAATGATGACAAAGGGAGTAAAAAGGTTGGGTATGTAGATGAGGTGAGGATAAAAAAATATTTCAAAGGGAAAAGAGTGGGGTATTCTTGAGAGGGAGTAAGAAAAGACGATAAAAGAAGATAGTAATACAAAATAAATATACAAAAAATATAAAATATATAAAATATGTTACAAAGAGTGGGCACAGAAGTTCCTTGAATCCTAAAAATCTAAATTTTTAAGGCGTCATTTTCTCACTTTTCATTTATAAAAGATAGCTGTTTAATTTTGTTTTTCATGTTTTACAGGCTAACCTTAAGTCTTAGGATTAAGTGCTTAGTACCATTAAGTAGAGCTAATTTGGCTCTATATTTTATTTCTCAATGTTGTCATAGCTTAATTTTGTGCTTTAAGGGTTTTAGTAGTCATGGTGGATTTTTCTAAGTATTTTGGGCTTTATTGGGGGTTTTTAATGGTTTTCTGGCTTCAGGGAGGTCTGGCCGCTTCGAGGCGGGCCTCCCAACATTGGGCAGCCCACCTGCCTTGGTTATAGAAGGCTGGGGAGAGTTTCCAGAGGGTTTTTACTCAATTTGGCTTCCAATAGCGCCAAATTTGTTGATGTGAATGTATTTTTTAGATTGTGGTCTGTGTGTACATACTGAATAAGACAGTTTGGGGAAACTCTAATTATCATACAACCATCTGGTAATTATATCATTGTTTCTCACTCAGTTTTCACAGTTTTTTGGCCACAATTGGCTGTGTTTGTTTCAAGGTTAGTTCTTCATCTAACTGAACTCTGGAAACTGGTTTCTCTGGTGTAGCTTTGCAACCTGCATCAAGTATTATTGCGGTTTTCTGTGCAACAAGGGCATAGTATTTTGGTTCTCAGGTGTGGATCTTTCTGCATTTCTGGTTTTCTGGTTCTTTGGTTCTCAATGGTCTGCTATCAACTACTGTCTTGACTTGTTAAGCAGTCAAGAAGTGTGTTGGAAGGGGTATAGTAACAGTCTCTAATTTTCTGTAGCAAATAAATCTCACCTGGTATTTTCTCAAAGGAACAGGATTTTTTCTCTCCAGTTTTACTCCAACCCCCTTGGTCAAGGCCTATAGCTAGTACTATAGGATTTTCTACATTTCTGGTGCCCAAGGTGGGGTGAGGATTTGATAGCTTTTTGGACTTTCTGTTACTGTTGGACTCTCATATGTGGTAGGAAATTGGTTTTCTGGAATCTATTGGACCATGGCTTCTGGACCCTCTTTCTCTAGTGGTGGTAGTGGAACTGTTGGCGCTACTGAGGATGGTAATTCTCCTGTTTCTGTTAGGCCTTTTTTCAGGATCAATTCCTGGAAGGGGCCTGTGTTTATGGGGGAGGATGTGAGCTTGTTTCTGGAGCTTTTTGAGGCTTCTGGGAATGTGGATGGTGCTTCTCACTTGGAAACGGTGAAGCAAGTCATCTTCTAAATTGGTGAAAGGGCTCTGGTGAAGGGGTTTCTGCTATGGAGAGTTATAGGAAAAAGGATTGGAAAAATTTGTGTCTTCAGATGACAGAAAGATGGGGATCCAGGTACTCTATGGTGGATCTCAATATGCTTGCAAGTGAATAGCAATCTTATGGAGGTGTGGAAAACCTTCATTCTTATAGGAAGTTTCTGGCTCAGTTGGAGCCAGTGGTGGACTATTTGGTAGATATGCAGAAGTTGGAGAGTACTGACTCTGAAAAGGATATTTTATGGTCTTCTCTGGCCAGGAATGTCAGAATTGATGTGTTGAAGGAGTTGGAAAGGAAGGACAAGATGAAGATTCTACCTAATGGGAATCAGAAATTGCCTGCTATTTCTGTGGTGAAGGAGTTTTTAGAAGATCATCTGAAACTTTTGGAAGTGGATTCTTGCCAAGAAGCTAGCACTAAGTATTTTAGCAAGGTCAGTGAAGCTTTTGCCGAAGATGTTGAGGAATCAAGGAAGAAGGAAAGTGTGAACAAGGGAAAGGCTCCTGAGAAATCTACAGAGGTTGATCCAGTAGTGGAGCAGTTGGCTGATCTGACTAAAAAAGCTACATATTTTTTTTCAGGAGGCTCAGAAGGCCAATAAGGCTCCTTATAAGCCTAGAGATTTTGAAAGGAGGGTTGGTAGGGGTGATCCTTTGTTCTGCTCTTATTTCAGCAGGAAGGGCCACAAGTCTGATGATTGTTAGTCACTGAATAGGGATGTGTCTGAAGGGAAGGTGGAATTTGATGGGAAAGTTTTTGAGTTCCCAGATGGTTCTTTTGTGAAGCTTAATGATGGTCATGCTCCAGTGGACTTGGTGAAGAGGAGACATAATGTCAACCCAAGGAGGCCAAGATTTGAAGAGTTTCGTAATGAGGCTTCCTCTTCTGGTAAAGGTGAAGATGATGGCAAGGGCAAGGGAAAGGAGTCTAATAGATTCTCATTTTCATCTTCCTTTGGTGGTTTGGAGTTGTATTTTTGTGGTGGAAAGTCAAGTGGGGAATGCTTGGCTGGTGTGTATGATGTGGAAGCAGGAAAGGTGGGAAGGCCTAAGAGCAGTTCTCAGGCTCAACCAAAGCCTAAGGCTTCAAAGGTGAATCCTAGTCTGAGTGCAGCTAGGAAGAATTACAGAAAAAAGGAGCTGTATAAAATGCAGAAGGGTATGGCAGATATGGGCCCCCCTAGCTTTGGAGCATTGGATATTAATGGTGAGCCAATGCCTATGGATGTTGATTCTGACTCTGAGGAGGATGTCTTTTTTGCTTTATTTCTAAAGCCTGCTGGAATTAGATATGCTGGTGAGATATCTGGTTTGATTCCTGTTGATGATAAATCTGTTGGTGGTTCTGGTCGTCAAGAATCTTCTAGGACCAAGGTAGTGAAGCAAAGATCTCACTTTGAGAGGCTGGTGGTTTCTTCCCAAGTTAATTTTATGGACTCTGTCCTGGAAAAGATGAATCAGTGTCAGGTTTCCATTACTTATGGTGAGTTGTATGCTATCAGTCCTGGGTTGGCTCATAGGCAGAAAATGTTGTTGACCAGGAGAAGGGTTTCTTCTGGGGAGGTAGAATACATTTGTGATTCTGCTGAAAAATCTGGAGAGGGGTTTGAAACTCATTTTTCTGCACCTGTGGGTTATGTCAATGTCACTCTGAATATCAGGGAGGCTAGGGCATTGATGGATTCAGGTTCTCAGATTAACCTGATTCCTTTGTTTTAGGCTACTCATCTGGGCCTCCCCATCAAGACAGGTATTGGTGGAAATTTAAGAGGTATTGGTGGTCATGTCACTGAATTGGTTGGAACATCTGGGTTTGTGAAGTTAGATGTTGGTGGAGCCACAGGGAAGGTTCATTTTTATATTACCAAAGGAACAGTAAAGGCTGTTTTGGGTGGGCCATTCTTGATGGATTTTTAAGCAAGAATTTGTTATCAGTTTTATGTGGGAATCAGTTTGGACTTGACAGGTGAAGATGAAAGGAGACTTCACATGAGGCTATCATCTCCTGAAGAGGATGCTTAGGAGACCAGGCATGGTTTGTCTTCAATGTGCCAGTGCATGAATTGTTTTAGGAGAAGAAGAGAAATGGGTGCTGCCTCTGGTCTTTTGGAGTGTGGCTCAGGCTTTAGAGGGAGTCTATCTTTTTTAAGGTGATGAGGTATGATCACTCAAGTGCTACAACCTCTCCCCAAGATGAGGAATTCCCAGGTTGTAGTAGGTCAGCTCCCTTGGAGATATACCAAGTGGATTTTCAACTTTCTCTTTTTAATGTTTCTCTTCTCTGCAAGTATTCTTCAATTTTTGTATTAATTATTTGTTCTCTCTCAAGATTATCAAATATTTTTAATTAAAGCTCAAATAAGAAGATTGGTTATATATCTTTTTTGAAAGATATGCGGAAAAGCTGTGGAGTGGTGAGATTGGGGTCTAAAAGTCAGTCCTACCAATTCTGCACTGCTAGGGTTTCTTCTACACATTTCAAAAACATTACCTTGGCCACGTTATGGTAAGGTAAACTCTTACAGTCGCCTTGCTGTAAGCAGAATCCGGAGGAGATATGTGGATTTAGCTGAAAACCCCGTCCTTCCAACAAAAATAACAAAATGGGAATTCTAAATCACTAAGCTAACCAGTCTACTTGGATCTGATTGATAAAAGTAATGAAACTCTGATATGTTTAACGCTTATTGAGATTTAATGATTGTGGCTGTTGAGAAAAGAAATACTGATAACAACAATTAAGGTGTACCAGTGAAAGATCTGTAAAGATTGACTTTTATGTTTTTATAATAATTTGAATTTTTATGAGACAGCAATAATCAAGTCCCAGTGATGAAGACCTTTCTAAAGATACCCTGTATGAAGTGTGATTTAAATTGTTGAGTAGTATTTCTAAAATGTTATATAAAATATAAAGTTATAAGGGTATTACAATTTATTTAATTTCTTGAGTAATAAAAAATGAGACGGTGATGGTTAATGATTAAGCTGTATGTTGTATCCCCCCTTTCTCAATTTCGAGTTTGAGAAGAGCTTAAGTATTCCTAGTCACGTGCCTAAGTTTTCCCCTCCAGAGCTCTCCCAGAGTCAATCCGGAGCCCGTACGGAGCCGGAACGGAGTCCGTACGGAGTCAAAGCGGAGTCCGTACGGAGTCGAAACGGAGTCTGTCCGGACTTCCGGACTCAATTAGAACCTTAAAACTATAATAAAAAATCTAGAAAAATTACACATAATAGAGCTACTTCCCCTTTACATTCCAAACTAATTTTCGTAGTCTGCGCAGCTCTAATTACCCCGTGAAAATTCATCAAAGTTAATTAATTTTTGAAAACGTAAATATTTCTATAAAACTTTAAAATTCATTTAAAAATCTAAGAAAAATAGTAAAAATTCTGGAAAAATTTCCCAAGGTTCTTGAGTGACTTGACTTGATACTTATAAATTTTTCAGACCATAAAAATAAGTTTTCTCCATAAAATAAATTGTATTTGTGTAGGCATTCGCTTGTGACCAATTTCTTCATATTTTAAACTCCAATAAATTAAATAAAACCCTTTTATAAAAAATAATAACGCCAATCTTGCACGCCGTAATAACTCCATTTACATACTTAGGTGCCATACTAAACTTTAGGCTACCACATCCTCCCTCCAATCAAGAATGTCCCCATTCTTAAAACTTTGCATAAGTGGTCGAACACAATATTCATCTTTAACCTTCAACCACCATCTTCTTTAATCAACTATAAAATTCATCTTCATCAATATGTCTTCCAATGAACTTGTCGCTCCATGTGAACTCTGCGCTCAATACCAGGTACCTTGTTTAATTTCCAACCCTAATCTTCCTGGCAGGACAGCTTGCGACTTATGCCGTGTGAAAAAAGTCAAATGCAACCGGCCAATAGTTCCTTCTAAAACAAACGTATATTTAGGACCAGCAGCTCTCCCTGATCCCTCAACTTCTAAAAAACGATCCAAAATTCCTGTCTTCTTAAAATGAATAAGATCAAAAACAACTTCAAAAGTTCAATCTTCATCAACGGATCCCGGCCTAATTTTGCCTTCACAAGATCCTAATCCTATAACACCAGTACCCCCAACTAACTTTGCTGAGACTATGTTTCCTGGCTCTAAATGTAAGACCCTATTTATCTTACTAAAAAAACTTTTAATCAAAATTGACTAAACCTATGACTTAATAACATATTTGAACTTCTAGCTGTCGAAATAACCAACACTGATGATGTTGGTAGAGTGAAGACGGACTATATCAATCATTACCCAAATTTTCATCGCTATCTTTTTCTTGACTTTACTAATGAGTTGAAACGAAAAATGCTGGCCTATTTTCAAGAAACTCCAGCTAATAACCATGAAGACCTCATGAAAAGAAGAATTTTAATGCAAAGCTTTGATAATGATGTTGAACAATTTCAAAGAAATTATCTTTTCTAACAGTATAACTTGATAAAATTTTGTTTTTGCTTGGTCTTCTTAAACTTTCAACATAAATGATGTTTTCTTTCCTCTCTGGCTTGATATAACATAAAATAAAATAATATAAATCTTGTGATGATTCCACTACTGAGAGCAAGGTTTGAATCCCTTCAGACTCCCATATACCAGTCTTCCTTCTTGTCACAGCATTGAGAGAGTGGATCTTCTTATGAGCCGAATACTCCTGATTCCAACCTCATAGGGCCCCCCACTGAGCCGAATTCTATGATTCCAATCTCGCCATAAGGTCCTCCAAGCTTCACACCAAAAAAATAGCCTAACTATGAGGCACTAAAAAAATCATTCCCTAAAATCCAACTACCATCCTAACTTCTGATTCCTTCATCACAATTTTCAAACTTTGCTATACAGCAAGCCCATAAAATACTTTTGCCAGGCTTCCAATAATAATATTAACTTTAGACCATGTTAAAGCGCCACAAATTTCACCTAATTAACCATTATGCTTTCTTTAGCATCATCACCACCTAAAATTTTAACCTCCTAAAGCTATCAGCACCCAATTCCAGAAATAATTGAATAACCAGTTTAGAGTCTTAGTGGACAGTGATAAATTAAAAGATTGAATTGAGTTATCCAAACAAGATTGACATTCCAGTTTAAAGTCTTGGTGGACCAAACATATAATCGATTGCCAGTTTATGATCTTGGTGGACCAAAGATTGTTTAAGTGCATAAATATCTTGATATATTCCTAAGTAAGGCCTAGGCTTGACCAAAGATTGAATAAATTTGATAATCCAGTTTAATGTCATAGTGGACCAAACATTTGATCAACAAGTAATCCAGTATAAGGCCATAGTGGTCCAATGAGTGTTGAATTATCCTGCAGATATTAATTTTCCAGTTTAAAGTCATAGTGGACTAAAACAATGAATGAACTACCAGTTTAAAGTCATGGTGGACCAAACATTTGATCAATAAGAAATCCAGTTTAAGGTCATGGTGGACCCAACAGCTTGATAACAGTCCAGTTTAAGGTCTTGGTGGACCTAACAACTTCTCTATCCTTGAACCCAGATTTTGCCACCAGCTTTCTTCATCCTAGTTTCAAGTTTTTCTTCTTCAAAAAATATCTCCTAACAAGATGAAACCTTCTGACTTCATTGCTTCAGCTGATCAATCTTGAAAATACTGTGCCTTCACCCATAGGGAATGTATCTTCTCTTTTAACTGGAAAAAGCACACTTATAATAGGGCCTGTTTATCCTGCTATGAGAAGAAAAGAAAATGTTCTGGCTTGAACTGTGGTTCTTTCCCCATCACTGCTACTAGCTTCGCTGCCTTCTGCAAACCTCCTCCTTCTTCTTCACCTTCTACTCCACCCCCTATTCCATCAACCTCTAAAGATCCCATACCTTTTTCTCCATCAGCCTATTTAAATCTTTCTCCATCACCTAATCCTCTGGGCCCTTCTCTCCAATCTAGAATTGCTGCTACTCCCCCAAGAGCTCTTGCTTCTCCCAGGGCCATGCTTCAACCTTCTAACAATTCTTCTCCTACTTCCAACATCTTGAAGCACAAAAGGTCCTATAATAGCCAGCAGTCTTCATCTTCTCTTGTTTCATCCAAAAGGCCCAGAACATCTACTTCAAACACCAAATCCAACACCAGTCCTCCTCATCTATCAAAAATAAAAAATCCTTTTCTAAACATAAAAAATCCCACTCCATTACCAAGTAAGCCATTTATCTATGATCATGATAGTGTTGACACAGGTTAGTTGTCTCTTTTTATTTTCTTAATCTTCAGGTTTTAATTTGCTGATATTTTAATTTGATAAGCGTCCACCGGTTCTCCAATTTCATATTCAGCTTATGAACTACCAGAACCTAATCCAAGCTTCCCTAGAGTTCCAATTCACCTAGTGTCTGAAAAGCTTTTTGCTAATTTTAATAACCTTATCGCTTATTTCCAACGATACCCGCCCTCTGATAGATCAGAATCTTGGATGAGAGAGCAACTGTTAAGAGACCTTTTCAAAATAGCCAACTGGCTTCAACACTATCGTGACCGTGAAATAAGATTCGAATCCCAGGAAATCAATCAAGGTCCTTCTAAATTTTCTAATTTCAATTCTTCAAAAGATAACAACCCTTGATGGTGTTCTTCCTGGTATGCAGCTTTCTTGAATAATGTTTGAAAAATAAAATATAAACATCTAAACTACCTAAAACTAAAATACCTTTTATTTTTTTATTTATTTTTTTTTTTATATTTATTTTTTTTTATTTATTTTTTTTTTATTTTTTTTTATATTTTTAGTTATTTTATTATTATTATTATTATTATTTATTTATTTTTATTTTTATTTATTTTTATTTTTTTTTTTTATTTTTTTTTTTTTATTTTATTTTAATTTGTTTTTAATTTAAAATATAAGATTTAGAAAAGATAGTTTTGAAATAAAAGTTAAAATTTAATTTTTAAAGAAAGATAAACAAATGTGAAAAGAAAGATAAAAAAAAGTAATAAAATTTTTTTTTAAAATAAAATTTTAAAAGATGCCCCCCGGCCATTTGATGAGCCGTACCCTCTACATCATACCCACATCCAAGTGCAACTTGATGTGGTTACACAATTTTGAGAAATTGAAAAGAAAAGAAAAAATAATGAAAGTTTTTTTTTTTTTTTTTTTTAGAAGATAATTTTTATAATGATGATCACTGGGTGGGCTCCCTCCAATTTATAAAAATGATTAGAGACCACCAGTGAGCATCACCTTTACAATAATTCATAATATATATTAAAGAAAAGAAATCACAATCTAACATAAAAGAATAATAAAAATAAAATAAAATAAAATCTTGAATCCGGCGTTGAGAGCGGTGTCTCTTGATTCGTTCCAGTTTATAGTCTTAGTGGACTTCCTATAATTAAAAGACAAAGCCAGGATTCAACTACAAACAGGGAAAATTTTGGAAATGAACATTATGGGGTAATTGTGTATAGAGCAGCCAGCCCATCAATTACCACCACACTTGCCAATATTTAATTAAGAAGGTTCCCCTGTGAACACTTCTTCCAATAAATTTTAAATTTTTTCCAACACTATCTTCACCCATATTTTAAGAATTTTAAATTTTGAAAATTTTCAATGAAGGTTTTCTCGCATTTCGTTATGTTTCATCACAGTTTCGTCGCCCATATGCAGTGTAATGATAGTAAAGTATTTTTTATAAAAATAAGAAGATAGTTTATACTCGTTGCGGAGGAATCCATAAAATTTCGTAGATATCATAGTTTATCCTCGTTGCTGAGGTATAAATTTAATAAAAGTCATTAAAATTGTAGTTTATCCTCATTTCGGAGTTAGACTTTGGCACTCCTGGTGCCTCTAGGATAGAACCGTTTCACTTGATCGGCTGCTACCCTCTTCTTTAATAATACTCCATCCAACTCTTCTAGCACATATGAACTGCCGGAAACTTTCTCCTTGATTTTATACGGTCCATTCCACCTATCTGCAAACATCTTTCCCCACTGACTTTCCAAACTCCTATTATACACCAGGACCATATCTCCTGGGTTCAAAGGTTTCCTTAATCGATGTGCCAACCGCTCATCCCAATATCTGACTGATTGATTTCGGATCTTCATCATCCGCGAATATGCCTTTTCTAAATATTCTTCTTTCTTTTCTAGCTGCATCATTCTTGCACACAATAATTCTTCAGTAGTTTTGACCGTGTCCCAGTCAACTCCAAGATATGATTCAGCTTCTAAATCAACCGGTAAAACTGCTTTCTGTCCAAAAACAAGTTCATAAGGTGAAAATCCGGTCGTCCTTTTGGCAGTGATTCGATCAGCAAATAAAACTAAAGGTAAATAGTGCCTCCACTTTTCGGCACTTGTCCCACACATTTTAACTAAAGCATCCTTAATAACTTGATGCCCTCTTTCCACCATGCCTTCAGCTTCAGGATAATATGGGGTTGCTACCCTAACCTTTGATCCAACTTTCAATACGGCCTCTTTAAACTCTGTCCCAAATTCAGGACCTCCATCTACCGTTACCAACTTCATCACCCCATACCTATATACCCAATTATTCAAAAAAAATTCTGCCACATTTTTGGCAGTTAAAATAATAAGAGGCGCTGCCTCTACCCAACCAGATAAATCATCTCTGGCCACAATTAAATATTTATACCATCCCTCTTTTATATGAACAGCATCTAAACTAACTCTCCCAAAGAGCGTATATTCACCGGTCGCGCGTCCAGGTTCTTTTGGCCTTAAATAACTTCGTCTTTGACATTCTTCGCATGACTGAACCCACTGTTTAACAGCCATCTTCATGCCAGGCCACCAAAATCGATCAGAAATTCTTCTAAACGTTTCTCCAACGCCTCTATGCCCGAGATCTTCATGCAGTGATTTCAAAACTAATTCTTGCCCCTTCTCTTGAGTTATAACTACTTGAGGATTTGGATACCTTCTCCTCATTAAACGTTGACCAGATAGGTAAAACGTAGATGACTTCCTCTTGATAGCCACCCATTCATCGTCTTCACAATCTTCTGGCCTCTCTAAAGTCAACAAATATTTGACTAACAAAAAATAAAAACCAGTCTGACCCCAGACTTCATCTTGAAAATTGATTAATATAACATCAATAGGGACTTCTCTATCACCAATATCACCTGCACATGAATGAGCCAATAATCGTTGACCCCTAAATAAATTTTTAATCGAGCTATGTTGACGTTGTTCTTCTAAACCTTTGGATCCTTCGTAAACCGTATTTTAAAATACCTCTTTCTCTTTATCCACCTTTTTATTTAAATTCTCTAATTCTCCAACATATACACCATTCCTTAATTTACTACTATCCCACACTACCAATCCATCTTCCTCTACATACACCACATCTTCTTCTACCTCCTTTCTACCAAATTTATCTACACCTTTTCCAACACCTTTATTAACATAAAAACTATTTTCCAGTTTATCCTCTTGGTGGAGGTCATCATCATCATAATCTAAACACAATAGTCCTGCCAGTTTAACCTCATGGGGGAGGTATGGAAAGTCTTCAGCTCCTTTAGTGCTGGCTTTGATAATAGGTATATCTTCATCGAACTCTTCTGAGTCTGAATCTTCTTCAGTGGGTGGTCTCCTTGATGAACCATCTTGAATAGTAAATGTCTTGCCAGGCTTATGAACTAAATCAAATGAAAAATGTTTAATAAAAGCTACCCATCTCGTCATGGGTGTGTTCGGTAAACTTGGGGAATTAATCATCTGGATTAACGATTTCCCATCCACTTGCAACTCAAAATGTTGCCCCCACAAAATATGCTGAAGTTTCTTCAGTATTTTTGCCACACCACATAATTCCAATTTTGGTTGAGAATATCTTGATTCGACCTCAGTAAATACTACAGATTCATACCTAACTGGCCTGATGTAACCAGCTTTATCCATCTGAGACAAAACTGCCCCAGCTGCAACCTGACTTGAATCAACTGCTAAATAAATTCTACCAGCATCTTTTCCATAATCCAACTTGTGCAGGACTAAATCCTTCCCTACAACCTCCTTCAACTTCACAAACGCCTTCTCACACTCTTCATCCCACTCCCAGTCTGCATCCTTTCTCGTTAACCGTCTCAATGGAGCTGCCAATGAAGAAAAGTCCTTGATAAACATTCTAACATATACGCAAACGCCTAAAAACCCTCTAACTTTGGTCGTATTCCTGGGTCTTGGCCAGGACTGAATTTTGTTAACTTTCTTCTTGGACATAATCCTACCCTCTCTACATACCACATGGCCTAATATTTCTAAGGCTGGCACACAACAGGAAAATTTTGAGCCTGAAATAGTTAACCCAGCCTCTTCAATTCAAAACAAGATTCTTTCTAAAGTAATTGTGAACTCCCAAATGAATTTTTGTATCCTGGGATTCTCTTCCAACACCTGGTTATCATAGTCGGTTGTTGGTCCCTTAATTCCTCCATCATCTATAAAGATTCCAGCATATTGTGGAATTTCATCTTGAAGGATCCAAGCCATCTGAGTTTGATAAACTGAAACCAAATTTGTTGCTCCTTGAGGTAATCTTGTTAACTGTAAACGTCCAAGTGGTGTATCAAATGTAGTGAGAGGCCTTGAGTCCGGATGTAACTCTCTCTCATCATATTCACCCATAATATCTCCCAAACCATAACACACTCTCCCTGCAAACGCTTCAACAAACTCCTCAGCACTAGGTGGTATCCCAGCATCCTTTATTGTAACCCTATTTAATTCCCTAAGATCATGAACAACTCTAAGCTTTCCATTCGGTTTCTTGATACAAAATACCGGACTAGAATAACTTGATGTTGATTGCTCATACAGTCCAGTGCGTATCCGTTCTCTGACAACTTCGATATAAGCTTCTTTCAATGCAGCCGGAATAGGAATCGGTTTCTGCTGCCACGGTTCATGACATACCACAGGAATCTTGTAAGGCTCCCCATAGGAATGCTTCAACACACCCCTCTCCTCTTCTACAAAAGCAATGGCCTTCTCTCGCTTGACCATCACATCCAACAACAACTTCTTCTCTTCTCCAGACAACCAACCATCAGGTCCAAAATTAACAACACCCAGTCTCTCAAAAGTGATTCTTGACGTCTCAGAAAATTCAGGCGGATTCTTTACCAAGGGACTTTCATAAGGATCTCTTGATAACCTTGGTCTTCTCAAAGGTGGATTTAATTCAGCAGGTAGCGGTTCATTAATAGGTCGAACTTTATTTGCTACTTTCTTATATTTGGCTGCATCCACATCTAAATAAACTTGAGGTAAAACATTTTCTTTTGTATTGCCATTAAAACTTTCATCAAATGAATCTTCTTCATCGCCAGAATCAGAATAAGAAAAATTAGAAAAATATTTTATTTCATTTTTAAATTTTACCCTTTTCTCCTTTCCCTCGTCTAATTTATAAACAGATTTTCCTACACCTTTGCTTCCCTTATCCAACAATAAATCACCCGTAAAGAAAGTTGGCAGTTTAACCTCTTGCTGGATAACCGGAAATGAATTTTCACAAAAATTATTTTTTAGTGTTTTAATTATACTGAGATTTTTTATTGGATTTTGATAAGATTTTTGCAGTTTACCCTCTTGCTGGAGGTCCGGAATAACATTTTCACATAAGTTATTTTTTTGTGTTTTACTTATACTGAGATTTTTAATCGAGTTTTGATGTAATTTTTGCAATATACCCTCTTGCTGGAGGTCCGTAATAGAAGGAGATAATTGCAGTTTAACCTCTTGCTGGAGGCCCGGAATAGAAGGTGATACTTGCAGTTTAACCTCTTGCTTGAGGCCATCGAACATACCCTTCCAATTTTTATCCAACCTAATTTGGCCCATTTTGCCTTTTTCACCGTTTTTAAATTTAATAGAAAAACCGGGTAAATCTAATAAACATATAGAAAAGTCCAAAACGTATTTGCACTCCAAAGTAATATTAAAAGAAAATAATTGAGAATCCACTTGAATTATCTCCAAGTGAGCTGACCTATTGCAATCCGGGATCTCATACTGAGGAGAGATTACAACATTAGAGTGATCAGCCCCTGCTACCCCAAAAAATGAGGGCATCCATCCCTTTCCAACAAACATAATTCACCAGAAGCCATCCGTTTTATATGCCGCTTCTTGGTGCAAACACAACACTGGCACAGAGTAGTAATCCCTGGCCGTGTTTCCCAACCTTCATCTCCAGGAGGCGCTAACCGCATATGTAATTTCCGCATATCTTCACCAGTGATCTCCAAACTAATCCCCATGCCAGCTTGATACCCTATCCTGGCCTCAAAATCCATCAAAAAAGGACCACCCAGAACAGTTTTGACTGCTCCTCTGGCCACATAAAAGTGAACCTTACCAACAGATCCACCAATGCCTAACCTGACATGCTCAGCTGTACCCATCAGCTCTGTTGCATGCCCTCCAATGCCTCTGAGGTTTCCCCCAGTTCCACTTTTAATTGGCAAGCCTATACTCGTCGCTTTCTCCAATGAAATTAAATTAATTTGAGACCCTGAATCGACCAAGGCCTTTACTTCTTTACCATTAAGAGTTACCACCAGGTAACCCAGGGGAGCGGAAAAATGCGTATCTACATCTTCACCAAACTTTTCAGCATTTTCACAAATATATTCCACCTCTCCAGTGGAAACCCGACACCTCTTCAAATGCTTCTTTTGCTTTTCAGCAAGTGCCGGACTAATCGTAAATAACTCCCCCAAAGATAAGGGAATCTGCAGTTGATTCACCCTATTCAAAACTGCGTCCATTGCATTAGCTTGACCAGAAACTACTGGCCGCTCATACTGGACCTTTGATTTAACAACCTTGGCCCTGGGTACCTCTTGAGGTCCAACCGAGACATCTTCACCCCCCATTATAACATCTTCACTTTCTATAACCCTAACTCCGTCACCAGCTTCTTGCACTAATCCTGATCCATCGCTAGTCCTTCATACTCCCTCCATTGGGATGGGACCACTAAAACTTGGTCTGGGTAGAGACGCCAACGGTATGTCCTCCTCAGAATCCGAATCATCCTCTGGCATAGGCTCACCATTTAAATCAAACTTGCCATAACTAGGGGGCCCCATATCAGCAATCCCCTTCTGCATTTTATATAATTCGTCCTTAGAGTAAGGGTTCAATTTGTTGGCGGCAGTTTGAGCACTAGAATTCTTGTCCTTAGAGTAAGGGTTCACTTTGTTATTGGCCTTGCCAGGATTAGCCCTCAATTGGCTCTGAATGCTACTTTTTGCCTTAGTAGCGGCTGCTCTTCTAGCAGCATTAACATTGTATTCGCCAGCCATACAGCTACCCTCCACCTGGGCAACCGTCGCCAGCTCTAAACCACCAAAAGAAGTAGAAAATGTGGCTTTACTGACCTCTTTCTCTTTACCTTTGTCAGCTTTTCCACCATTACCATTACCATTTTTGCCACCCTTGGCGTTAACATCTTCATCCGTCACCTCTTCAAATCTGGCTCTCCTTTCAGCCGTTAAACTTCTTCTGACCAAATCAGAAGGAGACTGTCCATCACTGGGCTTGATGAACGAACCATCAGGAAATTTATAAACTTTACCATCAAATAAAACTCGCCCAGCATCCATATCCTTATCAAGAGCAAAACAAACTGTTGCTCTGTGCCCTCTCCTATTACAATAGGAGCACACCTTTGGCTCATCATAGCCACCTCTATAATTACTACCACCATTCCCACCATTTCTCCCATTGCCTGGGAAGCGGTTACCGTTGTTATTGCCATTATAATTTCGACGTTCATAACCTCTGGACTGATAAGAAGTCGACGTCGATGAAGAAGCGATTGGGGCCTTATTGGCCTTCTGAGTCTCATGAACAAATATTTTTAATTGTTTCGTTAAATCGGCCAAATGATCGACCATCTTATTATCTACATTGCCCTCAACTTTAGCAGCAGGTAATCCCATTTGAGCCTTCTTGGCCTCCTGGGCTTTGACCATAATATCGTTGTTTTCGGCCAAAACTTCGCTAACCTTGCTAACATATTGAGTGCATGACTCTTGATATTTGTCCAACGCCAATAACTTTAGATGGGCTTGAATGTTGTCCTTGATAACCTCCAGAGCCAGCAGTTACTGCTCACCATTAGGCAGTTCCTTCATCAAATCTTTTCTTGAAAGATCCTTCAAGGCGTCCATACAAATATCCCTACTGCAGGCTGTCCAAAACAAATCTTTTGCTTGGTTCTCATGCACTAACTCATCTACCAATATGAGATATTCCACCACTTCATCAAACTGAACACAGAGCTTTTTGAAGTCAGCCATAGAAGAAACTCCACCTTTTGCTTGCCAGTCTCCAACAATTTTATTGAGGTCCATCATAGTAAAACTAACACCCCATCTATCAACCATAGCTTTAGAAAGCTTAACCCAATCCTTGTCCTTGAATGCCTGCATAGCAATAACCTCTTTTTCCACCTCCCTATCAGCAATAAAAAACCTAACTTGCTTCACCATATCCACATGAGAAGCACCATCAACAGCAGCAGCAGCTTCATACCTGCTAATGAACCATTTAACCTCCTCCCCATCAAACTTTGGGCCATCCCAAGAAACAATCCTAACTGAGGGAGTAAGAGGGTTAGAAGATCCAGAAGCAACAGCAGAAGATGACATCCCAATAAGTAATGAAAAGCGTTAACAATTGATTAAATAACAAGCCTCTTGCAGGCCAATAACAAAAATCCAATTAGAGTTCCAGAAAATAAGCCTCTTGCAGGCTAATAACGTTCTTGATCCAAGTAAGTCTTTAAAGAAAGGTAGAGAAATCGAACCCCACGTTGGGCGCCAACTATGGTAAGGTAAACTCTTACAGTCGCCTTGCTGTAAGCAGAATCCGGAGGAGATATGTGGATTTAGCTGAAAACCCCATCCTTCCAACAAAAATAACAAAATGGGAATTCTAAATCACTAAGCTAACCAGTCTACTTGGATCTGATTGATAAAAGTAATGAAACTCTGATATGTTTAACGCTTATTGAGATTTAATGATTATGGCTGTTGAGAAAAGAAATACTGATAACAACAATTAAAGTGTACCAGTGAAAGATCTGTAAAGATTGACTTTTATGTTTTTATAATAATTTGAATTTTTATGAGACAGCAATAATCAAGTCCCAGTGATGAAGACCTTTCTAAAGATACCCTGTATGAAGTGTGATTTAAATTGTTGAGTAGTATTTCTAAAATGTTATATAAAATATAAAGTTATAAGGGTATTACAATTTATTTAATTTGTTGAGTAATAAAAAATGAGACCGTGATGGTTAATGATTAAGCTGTATGTTGTATCCCCCCTTTCTCAATTTCGAGTTTGAGAAGCGCTTAAGTATTCCTAGTCACGTGCCTAAGTTTTCCCCTCCAGAGCTCTCCCAGAGTCAATCCGGAGCCCGTACGGAGTCAAAGCGGAGTCCGTACGGAGTCGAAACGGAGTCCGTCCGGACTTCCGGACTCAATTAGAACCTTAAAACTATAATAAAAAATCTAGAAAAATTACACATAATAGAGCTACTTCCCCTCTACATACCAAACTAATTTTCGTAGTCTGCGCAGCTCTAATTACCCCGTGAAAATTCATCAAAGTTAATTAATTTTTGAAAACGTAAATATTTCTATAAAACTTTAAAATTCATTTAAAAATATAAGAAAAATAGTAAAAATTCTGGAAAAATTTCCCAAGGTTCTTGAGTGACTTGACTTGATACTTATAAATTTTTCAGACCATAAAAATAAGTTTTCTCCATAAAATAAATTGTATTTGTGTAGGCATTCGCTCGTGACCAATTTCTTCATATTTTAAACTCCAATAAATTAAATAAAACCCTTTTATAAAAAATAATAATGCCAATCTTGCACGCCGTAATAACTCCACTTACGTACTTAGGTTCCATACTAAACTTTAGGCTACCACAACGTCTGTGAGCACTGGGAAAACCCCTGGTTATTTTCTAGGATAGAAGGACACTCAAGAAAAGAAAAGAAAAATTTCAAGATAACTGAAGAAAATCCAGAAAAGAATCTGAAGATAATCAAGAAAGAAGAAAAGAATTATTTTTGTGAAGATCATCAAGATCAATTTTTGGGCCTCCAGCATGAGGTTAACCTTCTCAAATTTGTGAAGAAAGAAGACCGGAAAGATCAATTTTTGGGCCTCCAGAATGAGGTTAAACTGCAAAAATTTTTTAAGAAAGAAAACAGCAAGATCAATTTTTGGGCTGCCAGCATGAGGATAAACTGCACAATTTTACAAGATGGGATTAAGAAGATGAATCAAGATTTGAAAATTTAGAAGATGGAAGTGAGAATGAAGATGTGGAATTGCAGAAAAGTTTTTGAGTGGTTATATTGGGGAATAAAAGTAAGTCCTCCAAATTGTGCACCACTAGGGTTTCTTCTACACCTTTCAAAAATATTACCTTGGCCACGAATGTGAGCAATGGGGAAACCCTTAGTTTTTGTTTCAGGTCTGGTGGTGAAGGCATCCTGAAGATCCCTCAAGTTGAATGTGGAGCTGCAAAGTATAAGAAGTTAGCACAGAAGATTAGGCCTGTCAATAAGCCTATGCCAGTAGGTTTGAATCCTTCTTTGATAAGACCTCCTTTGTCAAGAGGTCTGTACTGTACTCCTCTGGTGAAAAATCCTCCTGATTTTGTGGAAACTGCTAGGGTGACTGTGGAAAGGTTGATAGCTGTTAATTTTGGTCCTGATGGGTGGTTGTCTGAAGAGGAAAAGAAGTTGTTTTTGCACGTTATTGTGCTGAGGGAGAAAGTGGTGGCATTTGTTGAGGAGGAAAGGGGTGTTTTGAAACACTCTTATGGGGAACCTTACTTCATTCCTGTTTTTTGTCATGTGCCTTGGTAAATCAAACCTATTCCGATTCCAGCTTCTTTTAGGGATGATTTTGTAGAGATTTTTAGGGAAAGAGTCAGGACTGGTTTATACAAATAATCATCATCTAGTTACTCAGGTCAAGTTTTCTGTGTAAAGAAGCAGAATGGGAAGCTGAGGGTGGTGCATTATAATAGAGACTTGAATAGAGTCACTATCAAGGATACTGGGATGCGGCCAAGTGCAGAGGACTTTGTGGAAGCTTTTTCTGGAAGGGTGTGTTATGGTTTGGGAGATATTATGGGTGGTTATGATGAAAGTGAACTTCACACTGATTCATGGCCACTTACAACATTTGAGACTCCTCTGGGAAGATTTAAGCTCACTAGGTTGCCTCAAGGAGCAACTAATTCAGTAGCAATATATCAAGCACAAATGGCTTGGATTCTACAGGATGAGGTTACTAGTCTTGCTGGTATTTTTATTGGTGATGGTGGGATCAAAAGACCCTTCACTGATTATAGGAATGAGGTTCTAAAGGAGAGCCCAGGTTTAAGTAGATTCATTTGGGAATTTGCAATTACTCTAGAGAGAGTATTGTTTAGGATTGAAGAGTCTGGTCTGAAAATTTCTGGGTTGAAGTTTTGTTGTTGTGTTCCTGCTCTGGAAAATATGGGTCATGTGGTATTTAAGGAGGGAAGGATTATGGCAAAGAAGAAAGTTAATAAAATTCAGCCATGACAAAGGCCTAAAAATAAGACTGAAGTCAGGGGATTTTTTGGGGTTTGTGTGTATGTCAGAATTTTTATTAAAAAATTTTCATTGTTGGCTTCACCTTTGAGAAAGTTGACCAGGAAGGGAGAAGAGTGGGTATGGACTGAAGAGTTTGAAGAGGATTTTCAGAAGTTGAAGAAGGTGGTAGGTGGAGATATTATTCTTCACAAGTCCGATTATGGAGCGGGAGCTGTAAATATTTATCTGGAAGTGGACTCAAGTTTGTTGTTGGTGAACTTGTTTCTCTTAAGATTCATTGGAAGAAAAAAGATGTACCAAAATTTAGGGATTGGTATCCTGGCTGGGCTGGTCAAGTGGCTTATGTGTACACTTGTAATTTTGATGATAGATTTGTACCCTTGGATGTTGTTTTGTTGGATTTTGAAGATGAGACCTGGGGTCAGACTGGGTTTTATTTTATTATGGTTCAATATTTGTTAACCTTGGAGAGGCCAGATAGTTGTGATGATGATACTTGGGTGACAATTAAGAATAAGAGTCCTGGCTTCTATGTGTCAGGAAGGAGTTTGATGAGGAGGAGACATCCAAATCCTCAAATAGTGGTGACTCAGAAGAAGGGTGAAGAGTTGGTGTTAAAGTCTTTGCATGAAGACCTTAATCATAGAGGCTTTGGGGAGACTTATAGAAGAGTAGCTGATAGATTTTGGTGGCCAGGTTTGAAGTTTGCTGTGCAGTGTTGGGTTCAATCTTGTGGGTAATGTCAAAGAAGAAGTCACTTTATACCTAAAGAGGTTGGCTGTTTCACTGGTGAATCAACTGTGTTTGGAAGAGTCAGTTTGGATGCTGATATTTATTTGTTTTTCATCTTCATCTTTAAAAAATACTGTCAAGGGTAGAACTGAATTTAGAGAGAGAAATTCAATTAATTTAAGGCTATTGAAATACTCTTTGAGTAAAGTAGTCAAGATAGAATGGTTATCCAAGTGCTAGTTTAAAGATAGATCAGATTCTTAAAGCAAATCTGGAAGAGAAGGATCTTCTTGCAGGACTTTGTCAGACAGGCTGTTTAACTCCCTATCAACCTTCATTGATGAATCATAAATATACTTAGAATGTGCATGATCAATCCCTGTGACCAATTTTTTTCAGGATTCTAATGCTGTAAAAATTAATGAATAAGAATGGTATTTTCCATCTTTGGGGAATTTAAAACTATTAATTTCCACTTAAATGAGGAGAAATTTTGAAAATCAAAAACCCATAGAACTTTCTTACTAATAAATATTTGGGTTCCTCTGATTCAGCAAGATAAACTGTAATTAGGTCAATATCTATGAATCTCAGCTTAAGTTTTTTAGAAAAAGATAAACTGATAAATGAAATTGAAGCTCCAGATTCAATACAACAACTGAAGGAAGTATCCTCTCTAAAAATAATTAGTCTTAAATGGTTTAGTGAAACTCCAGTCCCTATGACATGGAGGTTCTGTGCACTGGGAGTAATAAAATAGTTTGTTTTGCAAACAAGTAAGCTATTGACTAGTTTTTTTGACTTGGAAACACTGCCTTATCTATCCTTTAGTTTAGCACATTCATAAAACTTGTTTTTACCCCCAAAATACATACACAACCCATTATCTGCTTTTTTTTCCTCTCAGATTGACTTAAATCCCCCTTTGGGACCAATATATTACTAATATTGCCTGGTTTTAAGCTTTTGGATAAAGTCTTGTACTTACCCTTTTGACTGGGTTTGGCTAGAGTTGATGTTTATTGAGTTGGTAAAAGATGATTCAAAAAAGGTCTTGATTTAAAATTTGAGCTGTGATATTTATGAGCATGAAGCCTTTTTTGAAGATGGCCATGGTAGACACCATCAAGTTTGAGGGTTCTATACGTTAAGTCCATTATAGTCATCATTTTTTGACCATGAAGACTTAATTGGTCCAGAATCTTCAAAGGGAATCCCTTTTTAAAATGATACTTTAAAGCTTCATCATTCAAACCTATTCAAGTTTTTAGAGCCCAGAAATTCGTGATGTATTCATAATATTTTCCATTATCTTTCATGAAAAGGAATTCTAATTCAATTTCTGAATTATTGGCTTCATTGGTTTCACAAAAACCCGTAAAGAGTTGATCTTTGATTTTCTCCCAATTATTAATGAGTAAATGGGTTTCCAACAAAGAAAGAATGAGAAAATAAGGTTCAAACCACTGTGAGGCTTTCCCAGATAAGAGTGACATGGCATAAATTACCTTCAGAATATCAGTGTTAAAGTTTGAGGGTCATTCTGTGACAATAATTTGAAAGTTTGAAAAAAGTTTTCAATCTGTTGGGATGTTCTCCATCAGATTTATCCAGAGATTTACTTTAGGGAGTTTTGAGTTAAGAGCCCTCAGAAGGAGCAGGATTAGAGATTGATTTCAATAATAATTTTATGAATTCTTATAATGAAATAGTTGGTCCAGGATCAGAAGTTTGCCCAAAGAGTTGGTAGACAGGGATGAAGGTGCCTCATGCATAGTATCTTTGCCTTCTTCTTCTTCACTAGAATCTTCAAGGAAATAATAATAGATTTATATAAATTCAAACACTATTACAACAATATTATAACTTACTTCTAAGGAATGTCAAACCAAATCCACCCTGCATTGACCTGTTTAATAAATCATCCTTAACTTATCACTGACCCTTTAATATGACCCACAGATCCTTTAACTATACTCCTATTCCTACTCACAGTCCTTTAATCACCCTCAGATACAAAATAACCAAGCTTTGAGAATATACCATTGACCATAGCACTAATACATTGCACATTTTCTTAAGATTGAAAAGTATAAGCATATAATTGACTAATTTAGATTCAAGGTTTAGATAGCATTTTTGCTAGCTTGGTTGAATCAAGACACACAAAGGGAAAAGTCATTTGATTTGTAGATTTTACATATGCACTTTGGGTATTGACTTGTGTACTGATTTATGGATTAAAAGATTGACTTTTAGTTTGACTGCCACATTGAGTGTGACAGTATATAAAGTATTATAATGGAACACACTGTATTTAATTATTAATTTCAGTTATGTATACATCTTTTATACTTTTTTTTATTATTCCCATGTGTGCTACATGTTTTTAACATAATTTATGATCTATTTTTAGTCAGTCCTGGGAATATCCAGGCTGAAACCAAAGTTCCTTCATAATGAAGCACCTTGGTTATCCCAGAAACCAGTTGATACACTTGTACTGCTACATCAAATTCTGTGAAGTTAGAAACTATTTGCTTTTGAAATTTATCTACTAACCTGTTTTCCACCTCTGGTGCTACTTCTGTAACTATACCTAAAAGAACTAAAACTGTTACTTTAAGGCATTTGGTGATTAAATCTTCCACTGTAGAAAGACTCTTACAGTCACCTTGCTGTAAGCAGAATCTAAGGGAGTTGGATAAATAAGAGAAAACCCTGTACCTTTAATAAAATAAAGAGTTCACAATTAACTAAGATAAAACCTCTACTTAATATGAAATTACCAATAAACTATTTTTTATTCATGGTGTTGAGATATAGAATCAGTGTTCTTTTTAATGAAGGTAAGTAACACAAAAGTGAAGCTGTATTTATAAAATCTATATAAATTATTATATAATATATTTTATGAAGATTTGATTTTTTATATGATTTAGTTTTTAAAAAAAGATCTTTGATTATGAGAAATTTAAAATGGTACCCTATAAGTTGTTATATATGATGATGAGTGAGTTTAATAAAATTTTATGTAAAAGTGTTATATTTATAAGGGTATTACAATTTTTAAATTTGTTATGAAAATAATAATGATTTTTGATAATATGCGTTGTTGTGGTTGGTTTTTAAGTTGTTAGATTTATTGTATGTATCTGTATGCTGTCTAATTTTGAGTCTATAGACTTTATATGCATAGTCTGTAAGGCGCCCTACTTTCCCTATCAGAGTGATTCTGGACTCAAATAGATCCTTTAAAATACTAATAAAAAATCTAGAAAAATTATAGATGATAGAAATAATTCTCCTATATAATCCATTCTAATTTTTGTAGTCAGTTCAGCCCTATTCAACTATTAAAAAATTATCAAAGTTAAGTAAATTATGAAAAATCAAAAATGACCAAAAATACTTTATAAAATTTTTAAAAATTGTAGAAAAAATATTAAAAATTCTTCATACAAAATCTCTTAAAGGTTCTTGAGACTCCTATCTTTAATTTACATGCTCTTTTAGTCCTATAATTGCATGTTCTGACCATTAATTATTCATTTAATATTGACTCATAAAATTAGCCCTTTTTAAACCACTTTCAATACTCAGTTTCTTTAATATAACCATTTTATAATTTGCTTGGCTTTTTCAATCTCAATAATCATCTCCCAAAGAATCCTTTTATAATAAACTTTAGTTCCCTACTAGACTTTAGACTGCCACACCACCCTTTGGGAAAAT
Source organism: Hemileia vastatrix (assembly GCA_030280995.1). NCBI lineage: Eukaryota > Fungi > Basidiomycota > Pucciniomycetes > Pucciniales > Zaghouaniaceae > Hemileia > Hemileia vastatrix. The sequence continues at coordinate 31,471,306 of JASXTE010000010.1, read as the reverse complement.
CTACATGAACCAGATCCTGCATTCTCTATTTTGGTTGCATCATTTTTGCACCTATTTTTGGCCTTCTAGGGGGGCTCTTAGGAGTATTATGCCTCTCTCCTGCTAAACCTTCCACTGGTACCACTTTTCATTAAACTTCCTCAGGCTTATTTATCAATAGTTGATCCTCAACCCATTAATACATATCATAATCCATTTTTTCCAGATACGTTCTCCATTTTCATATCCTCAAGTGGAACTGGTGTATTCTCCCTTTTTGTATAACCTACCTATTCAATATTCTCTGTGTTTGAATATTTTGTGTCTGCTTTTCTTGGCCTTGAAACTGTTAGAGGCGCCATCTTCTTGTGCTTGGCTGAAAACATTTCCAACTGTGCTATAGTGGGTTGCAATGCAACTGCACCTTCTTTAACTTTGAAATGTAATACAGTGCACATTACTGAAAAATTAAACAACTTTGAATCTTTGTTTTTCTCTTTAGATTCATTTTCCTTCCCTTTAGCCATCCTTAATTCCATGGCTTTCTTATTGATATGATTGATGCTTTTAGCCTGAATCCCTCAAGCATTATCTTCCATAAGCTTCATTACATATTCAAGAACTAATGTAGCTCTATCTTTGTAAAGTACCCTATTCTCTTTTTCTTTTTTGAGTTAATTAAACCTCATCCTAGTATCTCCCTCTTTATCTAATAATAACACACCATACTAGAAAAACAAGAAGTTTAAGGAGGGTATTTCGGTTTAAATGATTCCCTTTCTTTTGCCGCCTCATTTATATTCTACTCCAACTCCATTATTTTCTCCATTAATGACTCGGGACTCTTGTTTGATGCCTTACCCTTTGTTGTTAATGTTAAAGAAGGTGAGCCTTCTTTTGATAAAATTTCTATCACCTCTGTTTCTTCTAGAAAAACCCTTGCCACTCTGTGCTCAACTCAATGAAGTTTCATTTCAGCTTATACTGGTTTCTCCACCTCCTCTAATCCAGGGTATTTATAGTTTCCATCCTGTTTTTTAACCAATTTCCCCTCATTATCTAGGTACCTATTTTCCCAGTCCTCTACTTCTGGCACTAACGCCACACAGAATCAAGGTAATGATGCATTAAAATCCCCAAAGTCCTCATTACTGACCATTTACTCTACTATCTGGTCAAATTTCTCTCAGAAATGTTTAAAATATTTGATATTTCAAACACCCCCTCTAGTTTTAGCCTTGTTTACTAAGGTGTCCAGATTTTGAATTTTAAACCTGGTTCCCTCTGTAACTTGGGGCCATCTTTTAAGCATTTGAGCCTTCAGTTCTGACCAGTTACAAGTCTCATGACCCTCTAGCTCCTCTAGATCATCTTTACACTTAGCTTCCACAATAAATAAAACTTGGTGTACCATATCATATTAAGTAAACCCATGAACTTCTACCACTGGCTCAAATCTTCATAAAAATGTTTTTGTATTGATTCCAGTGAAATTCAAGCTTTCATATTTGCATCTAATTATTTTCAACACCCTAGGTGGTAAAAATGCTTTTAACTTAGGCAATTTTTCCCTTTCCTGAATATTTTTAGAGGGATTTGCTGTAGGTTACATACTACCCTATCTAATTTTTAAAGACTTTAAAAGCAAACAAATGCTTAAAAAAACTATACCAACTATATTCTTTCAATAAATTCGTACTCTATCCTCTGATAAAAGCTTTATTTATCCAGCTGTTGTAGACCCTAAGACTATTCCTTGAAGTGCCAGTGTGATTTTGTTCTCTCTTGACAAAACCCTGAAAACAATATCTATATAAATATATAAACCTGCACTTACAATCTGGTTGCAACTTTTTGGACACCAATTGTAGAAAGAGATTTCTAAAATACTAAGCTATAGACACAATCTAAGATGGGTTGGTTCTCTTTTATAAAGCTAATTCAAAAAGAAGTGCCTTCCACTCTAATTTATAAAGACAGTGATAAAAAGTATGTAAGTGTGGTGGGAGAAAAGAAGAGTAGATATAATTTTCTATAAGAGACTAAAAGAATATTTTTTTTTATATAAGAAATTCTAATTCTGGCTAAATCTATTCTCAGTAAGCTCTAGTATTCTCAGTCACTCCAAATTTGAAGCTCTCTCTCTAATACTATCCTTACTTTAGCAATAAAACTAACTCTATACTACTTCTTCTGTATATGTACACCCATTATGCACAAAAACATAAAACATATATTTAATTATTTTATTCCTAATCTAATTTTTCTATCTCACAACTCTCTTTTTTTAAAAAAAGAGTGAGTTCTCTTTTATCTACCCTGTATGTTTATCACCCTTCCCCTATGCTTTCTTTCCTTGCTTGTTCTCCTACACAAGCTCAGAGCTAATCTAAGTCTATCAAATGTTAAACAAATTGTCTCACTAATCTAAGTACATCATTGGAATAAGTATATTCTAATATTGTTTAAAACATTTTTTTCAAAATCAACTATTAGCACTTACACTACACATACCCTATGCCTCCTAAGATCCTCAGCTTTATAATAAGTACTTTACCATCTTCTGTATTTACTATGGGAAACATGTGCTTGCATGTTTGAGTATACGCTAATTTTGAAACCCTCAGCACTGAGTAAGTACCCTTTCCTATCTAGAGTCTTACCTTTACTTTCTTATGATCAAGCGCTGCAGATTTGGCTAGTTTGTTAATTGCTTTTTTTTTCTAGTGCAGTGTTTGATCATCCTTACAGGTTTCTAACAGCAATGTGTATCTGTAGATTTATATCTAATTGCAATTGCACTTAACTAAGTGTTAAACTTATACCATCACTTGATTCTGCTTCCTAAATCTATACTATATCATTAGTGCTAGCCACAGTTTTCTAAAGTACATATTATTCTCTTTGTCTATAGTCTAGTATGCACTTTGCTCTTACTTTTACTTTCTGCAGCTTTCATATCCATACTACACTAAAAAAACTGTGCTCAGAGAGTCTAAATTTTTTTCTTTACTTTTGAAGACCCCTTTGTTGCACTTTGGTAGCCATCCTTCATAGAAATTCTTTTTTTGCGCTTTCTGGAAGCTGAAACATTTGCTTCATTACTGCAAGATGTGTACCACACTGTGTCAAGTAGAATATAGAGGAAAGTGCAAGCTATACTATAAAAGTACTGTATTTATAGGTTACCATCACAGCTAAAACTAGGAGCATAGTATATGTTTAGGAAGCAGCATCAAGTGATGAAACAGGCTTCACCCTAGGATAGGTGCAACAGCACATAAGGCTGGTCCTTGGGTATCTGTCATTGTTAGCCTAGAGCTTCATGAAGGATAGTTAAGCATGGATTTAAAAATAAGAGGTTAAATGATCAAGAATATGTGCAGATCTCAAGGATAAGGAAGTATAAGTAAGACACTAAAAAAATGAGGGGCCCTTACTAATCACTGAAAGATCCACAAACAATGGATTGTCTCACAAAAAATACACATTTCATAGTAAGTGCAGAAGGCACTACAGGATTTAATATATAATTAAGAATCTCATGAAACATAGGGTATTTAAGGTTTAGAATGCAGATGTTTTAGCTAGAATACTGAGATGATTGGCTTACCATTTGATTTAATCAGACAAGTGCTGAACTTATGTAAGGGAACCAGTAAGGGTGGGAAGTATTGGGTTAAGGGCACTGATAGTATAGGGTATATAAAAGAGAACATACTCTTTAATAAAAATAGTAGTGTACTATAGAGAGTATAAAATAGTAGAAAAGTAGAAAAAAATAGTAATTATAAATTGGTAAAAGAATCTATATATATTTTATTATTTGTGTGCATAACAGGTGTACATAGTGTATAGTAGTTCTGTAGAGTTTTCTCTTTACCACTGAAAGGATAGTATTAGAGAGAGCCCTTTGAGAGGGTGTGGCTAAAAATATTAGAACTTACTGAGAATAGATCCAGCCCAAAATTATTATTTTATTTTCTTTAACAATATCATTTTCTTCTGTTTTACTTTCTTAAACAATCTATATACACTTCTTCTCTCACTCACAAAACTGTAAAAGTTACAACACTTACCTTAATTAATGGAGTTGTAGGCACTTCTTTTTATTTCTGTTTAGAAAAGAGAGACAACCCATATTACAATTTTTCTAAAGATTAATGCTTTAGAAATTTCTAAAAAGATAATGCATTATTCCACCTGTTATACCCCAATTTTCATTCCTAATTCCTGATCCCTAATTCATCACATCCATGATTAATTTGTAAGAAAGTCACATTACATATAATTTTAAATTCCGTCTTTATTTTTCTCTTAATTCTAGGCTACTTAATTTTGGTATCCAAAACTTAAAACTTTTTTCTATCTACACACCCTTCCTGCTCATTTGGTTGAAAAGTTTTGCATCTCTCATCAGCTAAACCTTCAGCCAACACTAATGAAGCACCTCTCTACTAAGAAGTAACTTTCATCAACTATGAATGTTCTTGCCTTATCTTTAATTTATGAATCTGATTTGCAAAAAACTTTAGCTTATATTTTTATTCTTTCGAAAAAGTGTTACATTAACCAAAGGGGGCCAAATCTTGTTCATAATCCCAGATATAATCTTCTCTCAATTCTCCAAAGTCCTCTTTCAAGCTTCTCCCAGTTCCTTCACCAAAATCTATCAAATCTTCTCTAATCACACTATATTTCCTAAAAATTCTTGTAATAAACAGTTTTATCCTTTCATTAAAATTTTTTGTTTCTCCAATTTTCTTTGGAAAAAATGGAAAAGGTGCTTCTATATAAATTTTGAAAAACATCTTTACCATAGAATATGGTAGTGTGGTATTATACACAAAGTGCTTTATGATTTCCATCTTTTCTTCCAAGTCTCAGATACTTGCTTGGCCAGCTCTACAAAAGCAACTTGAATACTCTCAATTAATGCAAGCTGGAGGTTTTCCTTGATTTCTTGGTTTTATTGATGGTAAAACTATACTTTTGAGTCAAAAGCCTCCTCATGATGGCAAACATTATTTTGATTGGGAAAAAAGGTTTTATCAAGTGGTTCTCCTATTTCTCATGTCTCATAAACTAAAATTTTATCTTTTATCTGGATACTTTATTGCTGTTCAACTTTTGTGTGATTTTAACAAATAAATTTATTTATTTTCATAGGGACTTCCCCAGCTCATGTCATGATCTCCCAAGTTCCAAAGAATGAGGATTTCTCAAAATCCTTACTCATATTTATAAAAATACCAGTACATCCTTTCAAACTCAGAATATGCAAGCAGAAAGTACATATCACCTTGCACATTTAAGAGTACAAATTGAAGATGCTATTGGAATTTTAAAGGGAAGATTTTCTAATCTCCAGGAGCTTACAATTCAATTTTAAAAATAATTGGACATCAAAACAGAAAATCATTGGATAATGACTTGCATAATCCTCCATAATATCCTAGATGACTTGAAGGGTGAATGGTATGACATTAATGAAAAAGAGAATCCTGAACCTTAACCAGCTCTCTTCCCCCCTTTATTTTCAAAAAATAATTTCCACTGGGATATGCTCTATCATTATTCCAATAACACTCTTAAATTTCTCAACACAACCCTTTTAATTTTCTGATACTCTCAAAATGATCAATTTGTGTTTTTATTCTTTTTGAATGGTTATTTTTTTGCATATTGACTTTGATTTTGAATTTTTGGCTAAAGTCTCATTTTTTCAAGTCTCTTTGTTTTCCTTTATTAACTCAAGATGAAATTGCATAATTTTTAGTCATTCTTTTTTCTTTCATCACTCATATCTGTTTCCTCCTCTCCAATTGCATCTCTACAAAATTTAAAGTATTATTTTTCTCAACTCATTTCTCCAGGTAAGAAATTTTTTCATTTTTACTTTTATGTTTGCTAATTACAAAAAAAAAATTTTTTTTCTGGTTTTTTAATTTTTTAATTTTTTTGTATCTACTTTTTGTTTTGTAAGTGTTTTTTTATTTTAAAGGTAAAATTAACTTCTTTTCTTTCCCTCTTTTCATCCTTTTTTCTCTCCATCATCCTACTCTTTATCCCTTCCTGGACTGGTAATTTTCCCCCATCTCCCCCCTCCTTGGCATGGTCATATCCCACTTTCCCCTCTTCTTGAAACTTTTATATCCCCCTTTCCTCTTGGCCTGCTTATTTTCCCCCTTTCCCCCTTCCTTTTCATTGTCATTACCCCCTCAATACACCCTTTCTATGGCTTCCAACTACTCCCCCTCTCTCCCCTTTTGTGTTCTCAATAGCCCACTCTTCTCTCTCCTTGGTGTCCTCAATACCACCAATTTCCCTCCCTATCCCTCCCTGAAACCTGTCCTACTTCCCCTCTTATCATTTTTTAATGAATGATAACCCCTATACCTCTCACATACCACCACTCACCCCCTCTTAAATAATAGCCAGCCTGATTTTCTGGCTGGATGGCTAACCACATACCACAATACACCCCCTTATTATAAATAAGTTACACCCACCCCCCCAACAAAAAAAGACAAAAAAACAGATAATCCACCCACCTTCCCACCCCCACTCCCAACTGACTAAAAAAAATTATCTAGTCAGCTATTAGTTGATTAATTAATTAATATTTTTTAAAGATATTTAGAATGAAATTCCACACTTTTAATTAAAGTTAGAAACAATTTTTTGTGGCAAATTTTCAAGGTCATTTATTTTGAAACTATGTGAGTATTTTTTGATTTTTAAATATTTTTTTTTGTTTTTTTTACCATTAAAAAATTTAAGAGAAAAATGTCCTTTCTTTTAATTCAACCTTTCCTACTCTATCTTAGTCTTTATCTTTGTTATCTTTCTTATCATCATCTTAAATCTCAATATAATTAAAATCATCATCTAAATCATCAATTAAATTTAATGATAATTGAAATCAAAAAAAATATTTAAAAAGAAAATTCAATTGGATACAAAGAGGGAAAAAGTTCTAAACTAGATGTCTAGCTCATATTTGTGACCATATTCCATTATCATGCACATTTTTTTGACAAAAAATGGAATGTCACTTCTTGAGAAAAATTTTATTAGCCTTTATAACATTGAAATCTCCTTGCTTCATGTCATCTCATCTTCATGAAATCATCCTTAACTTCTAGTAATCTTATTTTAAGGTTTCATTATCCTTTTTATTACTCATCCTTGTCACTCAGCTCTTAAACTTTTTAACCTCCCCCTACAGTTCTTTTATCTTCTTTCAACTTCACTTAGAAGCCTCCTCCATAACACACAACCATATTTTTCTTCAAAAACTTCTGAAACTACCCTCTTTCACATTATTTAATTTAAAAAACTTCCCCAACATCTTCTTCCACTCATAAACTACCCCAACCTTCAACTTCCCTCATTAATCTTCCAACTCAACAAACCCATCTCAATTCACTTTTAACCCACCCTACACCACCCCTCTACAAGTTAGTCCACTCAGAAACTACCTCAAACCACCCCCACACATCTTCAATCCACTCAGAAACTATCTCACCATCCCATTTACACCTAAATCCACACTTAAACCAGACCAACCATCTTTAATTCACTCAGAAACCACCCCAACCCATCTCTTTCTACCTTAATCCTCTCAAAAACAACCCCTCCATCTCAATATCTTTAATCCTCTCCAAAACCACCCCACCTCACTCCTTACCTTCTTAATCCTCTTGGAGACCACCCCACTACACCCCTTTCAAATTTAATCCACCCACAAACCACCCCCTCCCCTCCCCTCCCCTCCCTAAGCCACTCAGAAACTTAAAAAACTAAACATATTTCCACCTTAAATTACTTGGGAATCACCCCACACTTCCCCATATTAAATCACTCAAAAACTAGCCAGCCCCACCCCACCCCCACCTGAAATCACTTGGAAACTACCCAATCCCACCCTTCCCTCCTTCTTTCACTCTTAAACTTACCCAAAATGTCCTTTGTTCTTCCTTTGTAAGTAAACTCAACTCATAATTCCCCTTCACTTTATCTACTAAAATGTCTCTCACCTGTACCTCTTATTTCTTAATGTCTCTAACTAACCAAGAAACCAAAAATTTAACACCTTAAAAAAGGAATCAATAATATAGCTATTAAATATTAGAAAAAATAATTTTATTAGCTAATTGAAGAAACTGATAATCAAAATAATAAACTCTAAATACAAATTATAAAAGCTCTTAATAATACAACACGTTAATCATGTAAAAATGAAGCAATAGAACATAAATATGAAAATTGTGTATAAGGTATAATTATTAAATTTTGATTGCCTTCTAAGTCTATAGACAAAAAAATATGTCTATACTTTAATTTATAGTTGATAAAATTACTAGGCAACTATAAAGAGACTTTAGAATCAAATATATAACTGGCTAAAAACAATTTATGATTTTTCTGTCTTTAAAATATGTAATTTAGAAGCAAAAAAATATGAAAAAAGTCTCATTAACTTGGCAAATGTACAGATATCTACAGCACATGAAAAAAATTTAAGTAAGCAGAGAAAAACAGATAACTAATTTCAAAAAAAAAGTGAACTGAAAACCCGAAAAAAAATCTAGCAAATGTCTTACATAAAACCAAAATTTAAACAAATTTAGGACTTGCATTGGTTATTCAAGAAAAAACACTGACAAGTAAAAATTGTATTGTATTTAAAATTTCTATGTCCACAGAGACTATAATCATCTAAAAAAATTTAGCCTTCATATCAGCCAGGCTGAACCGGGAGACCAGTAAATTTTATATTAATTTATTGGACTTGAAAGAGGGTGTAAAATTATGTATTTTATGCATATAAATTAATATTATATTGCATAATAAAATTATATAAGTATGTTATTAAATATAAGTAAAATAAGTGTTATGTTAATTTTATTAATATATAAGTAATTTATAAAATTAAATTAAGGATAATATATGTTATATTCTATAAATTATGGCATATTTTTATGTATTTAATAATTATAAATTAATAATTAATTAATAAAAATATATATTATAATTATAAATGTAAAATTGTCTTACAATGTAATTAAACTAATTAATTAAAATTATATATTAAATACAACCTTTCACACCTTATTAAACACAAATAATGGGTGACTTTTTTGACTTATAATTGTTTCACCAAAGTTTTAAAAAATTTAAAACACTTTATAAAATAAATTATTAATGTTTTACTCTAAAAATTAGGAATTTTATTAAAAAAATTACTTGTTTGACTGAAAATAATTATTACACTAATAAAATTAGTTTAAATTAATTTTTTATTCAATTTTAAACTAAATTTAATAATTTTACTATTTTTATGTTTTACAATAGTTTATTTTTATGTTTCACTTAAATTGGTTATTAATTAAAGAAGGTATAAGACATGTTTTAAATTAAATTAGTTGTTTTTATGTATCTCAAACTTTTTCAATCACTAACTAATTTTATTGTACCTTTCTGGGATTCAATTGGTGGATTTTGGGCTCTTAATAATGTATCTTACTTAATTGTATCATTCGTTTCCCCTTACACTTACTCAAAATTAGTTACATTTTATTTTTACTTTATCCTACTTTGTATATACATTAATGTGGCGCTTCAGAGGGCCCCTTGCCTATATAAAGGCCTTGGGTAGCCCCCTTTAATGTCCCCACTTATTACTTACTTTATTTTTATTATTAATATTATTATTAATATATAATTTTATATTTACTATAGCTTTTATTATGGTGCTTTCTTTCCATTAAAATCTAGAGAGAATATGAATACAAATGTTGCTTTAAGAGTATTTTAGTTTTAGTAATTGTTACTTAACCAGAGAGAATAAAAGACTTACAATATATCATCTCCTAAAATAGCATGTTATAAGGTTTGTAACTCCCCAATTTCAAGTTTGTCAAATTATTTTGTCTTTTCCTTTTGTTTTCCTTCCTCTTCTCCTTCTTCTCTGTCTTCTTCTTCTTCTTCTCATTCTGCTTTTTCTAGATGATTAGCTAACACTTAAGGTAATCTCAGACATAATGGCTCTAAAAAAAATTAAACTTTTTCACTTTACACAACACAATATGGGGGGGGGAGGAATTGCTAACAAGTACACAACCTTGAACCCAAATTCATATCTAATTGAGAAAACATTGAGGTAATGATGAAAACATCAGGAATGAATTTTAAGAATACATTGAACCTCTGATGAAGCTAGCTTGATTATTTATTTAAGTACATATGAAAACTTTTTGAAACAATTTGGAAGCATTAAAAGACAATATTGTGATGGTATATTGAAATCAACCCTCCCCACAGCTAAGCCAGTCTGGAAAGCTACAAAATGTTTAAAATAATTTTGTACTTTTTTTAATCTAAAACTAGACACTTCCCAATTTAAATTGTAAAAAAGTGATCTTAGATGTTCAAATAATTTTACTTAATTGTCAATATATGGTGAAATTATAAAGCACTATAGTAAATCATTTAAGAAAAATATTTTGGGAATAAATAAATCCATTAAATTTTTCCAGTAAAAATTTGAAACAAAACATAAATTATAATGATCCAACAAAAATTTATTAGCCATTATCAATATCTAAAATATCTGAAAAATTTAAAGCACTTTTAAAAATGAAGGGAATTATACTTTTTTGATAAAATCAAGCTCTAATATAAGTATATATTCTGTTTTTCATTCAATAAATAAATAAGATGTGAATTTAATAGTATTTTTTACAATATAATAACCCTTTATCTTTAAAATATGAGAAAAGAAATACATAAAATGAAATTTTGTTACAATGAATAATATAAAAATATTTTGCTTTATTTCTATTTATTATTTTGAGTTGAGTCCATTCCTTTTTATCTTGCTATAAAAATTTTTTTTTATGTTTTATTATTATTTTATTTTGTGGAACGCTATTACTTACCTCTTGATTCCTACCTTTTGTCTTACATAAAAAAATATCTTTAATATTATTCCCCTGTTAAGCCTTTCTTTTCTTTTCTCTCAAAACAATTATATCCATACCTTTAAGACCTTTCTTCTGCCATCAAACCCTCTCTGACCTTTTAAAAGCATCCCTTCCCCTTTCTACTTCTTCCCACCCCTATTTTTCATCTCTCCAGATCTTTATACCTGTTATAACTCATAGAAATCAAAAGGAATTTTTTAGAAAGAAAAAAAAACAATGTATGAGATGGAAAGTGTAGAAAAAGGCAAAGGGTGATGATAAAAAGTGGAAATATGGGTTTAAAAAAAGGGGTAGAGAGGGAAGTAAAATGGGTTTAAAGAGGCTGTGAATATAATTGAGGATAGAAAAAAGATCAGAAGGGTGTTGATTTTTGATTGAAGGGTATTGGAAGGAGTGGGAAGAAAATTTAGTGGAGAAGAAACAGGTTAAGATTTGTGTAATATGAAGTAAATTAAGAAGGAGGAGAAAAAAGTGAAAGGTAAAAGAAGGGTTGAAAAACATTTGTTGAGAAAATATGATTAAATATAAAGGTTCTAGTAAGAGTGGGAAAATTAGAAGAATTGGTAAAGAAAAATTGAAAAAATAGTTTTTAAAAGTAAGAGAGTGGATGCTATTGTCAGGCTGAGGTCAAGTACAGAGATGTGAAATAGTTTGAATGGTCAGTTTTCCAGAAGATTTTAATTTTCCTATATGAATACTGTAGTACAAATCCAATAAGTATTAAAATATAACTCAATATAAGGGTCTCAGTAATTTTAATCTCACTAATTATAAATGGGTTGCAATCTTATAGTTGGTAGATAAATAGATATAATAATTCAGATAATATTCAAAAACTTTATAAGTGCTGTTGATATGTATTGTAATTGTATTGGTTATATATTTTATTGTAATGATAAAGAATGTAGAAAACATAACCAAAAACCCCCTCCTTTTATACACAATAAGTTCACCAATGAGCTCCTTGATTTACAAGCTCAATACCTGTTTAATGACGCCTCATTCCAACTAATAGACATTTCCAACAACATAAAGAGTTACTAGTAACATAATTAGAATGATATCACCCACCGAAATTCTGTAGTAGTAAGGATACTCCATGAAAGATAAGGAATAAGCAAAAAAGAGAGTATATGAGTGTAATACATTAAAATAAATGACTAAAAAGTGAAAATTAAGATTAATTATTACTTAATATTAAAGGGGATTTACAGTAGAAATGATTGGGCTAAGAATTACATTATACTACGTGAAACCCCCACTCAAAAATAATCAAAATTGACTGGGAAACCACTTAAAAACCCAAAAAAGGGCATAAGATGTGGGGTAACTACATGCAGTCCTTGGCAGGTGCTTGCATGGGTAAATACTTGACTAATTTAGGCAAATTTAAGCGCGGTAGTGAATTAAAGGGCCAAGCTTGAGTTTATTAATGAAATTAGTGCATATAATAAGGGTCAATGCATTTATAATTAAGCTAGCACACTAAATAAGTGCCTGTTGCCTATTTTAGTGTGTTTCCCCACAGTAGGCGTAGAATGTGGGGTAGTAATAGTGTTAAAAATCCAACTTTGCTAAAAAGGAAGCTATTCAAATGGGAAAAATGCAGGCAGTAGGTGATCAGTACCCAGAAGCCATTTCTGGCATAAAAAACACCAATTTTGAAAAATGTTATTTTTATGCATTTGAGTAGCCAAATCAGTAGCTCTGATTAAGACAAGTTGATCTGTCAAAGCGCATTTCTAATATTCTTAAATTTATAGCGTATATAATCAACTTTTAAGTGAAATAAAGCCCATTTCTTGTTTTTTGCATAAAACAATGAAAATAACAGCTTTAAGTATACTTAAAAATTATGTAGCATTTTATTTAAGGCTCTTAAGGTTACCCTAACATATTCCAACTTAATATTAAGTACATAAAACTTATAAAATGTGGATATATGTGTGTATATAAGGTGTTATAATGGCATTTTTTGTGTATTATCATAAATTTACTTATGTATACAATTTGTTTACTCTAATTTATTGCTCCCATGTATAGTCCATGTGTTTAACATAACTTATAAGTAATTTTTAATCAGTCCTGGGAATTTCCAGGCTGGCACTTTCCAACCCAAAAAAAATAATAGAAAAAAATGATAAGTCATACACTTTTTTTATTTTATGTTATTTTTGCAGGTATTCAGAAAATTCTGAAACATTAAATATTAATTCTTTAAAGAGATAAAACATAATAAAATATTTTAAGTACTGGTTTTTTAACCCCTCATCTGGTGTAGACAATCCCATAGTACTAGCTATAGGCCTTGACCAAGGGAGTTCAAAAAACCCAGAAAGAATAACCCCTGTCCCTTTAGAAAAACAAGTGAGATTTACCTGTTGCAGCAAATTGCAGATCTGTTCGCTAGACCCTCTAATTAAACACTCTTGACCTCTTTAAAAGTGAAGATAATAGTCCCAGACAGACTACCAGATAAAGTTGAAATGGACAGTAATATATTCCAACAAAACACAAGCCAGTGAGACAGTGAGGAACAGAGAGGTGATGTGTGAAGAGATAAGATGATTCCCTAAAAATCTTCCCACACATGCTTCATACTGCCAGTGCACAGACCACCCTGACCAATTCCCCGCCCAAAATCCAGCTTTCCCAGCCTTTTTCATGCATAAAAGTGCATTTTAGTGCTTCCCCAGCGCCCAGGCGGGCACTCCACTTCAAGGCAGGCTGCCTCTTAGGGGCAGGCGGGCCGGTTCTAGGCCCTAAAATACCCATACAACACATAAATACCCTAAAAACCCATAACTTCTCTAATAAACAAGATAAACACACATAAGACATACCAAAATGAAAAGAAAATAAAGGAAAATAAGCTGAGACATAATAAGTGACCCTAGCTTAAGCCTTCATATGCACCACTAAGCAATAAACTTCTGATAAATACCAATACCAACACCATAACTACCCTATAAAACAAGGTTACCACCCATAGGGATACCAAAATGAAGAGAAAAGAAGGGACATTAAGATGAGACATAATAAGTGACCCTAGCTTAAACCTTCATAAACACTACTAACTATAACCTAAAGATGAAAAAATCTACTAATAACACCATAACCCCAATAACACCCTACATACCAAATACCCCCAAATAAGCACTCCAAAGGCCTACCCAGGTTTAGATCACCACACTGGTTGAACAGAAATTTATTTTTGTTTAAATTTTTAAAGAAGGGAAGATAGATTTGAAATTTCTTTTTCAGGTATCTATTTGTCAAATTCATTTGATTTCCCCTTAAATCTTAATAAATAATTGGTTCCTTTCTTCTTTGTAAGGATTTTTTTTTGAGTATTTTTTCAATATGTTCTTTTTCCACAATTTCTTCAGGTTTCTTTTTAGCCCTTCCTCTTCTTTTTGGAAACAAGTCACGATCATTTGCATGGTAAGGTTTAAATAAGGAGATAAGGAAAACTGGATGTTTCCTATGATATGGGGCATATAATATGACTTCCACAGAATTATTACCAAACATTTTGCTTACTACAAAAGGTCCTACAAAGAAGTCCTTTAATTTAACATTAGCTTGTAAGTTAAAATGTAGTGTTGAAATTAGGACTTCATCTCCTTTTTTGAATCCAAATTCTTTATGAGATTTATCCCACCATTTCTTTTCATATTAAAATACTTTTTGGATGCATTCTTATTCATGCTTTCTACACATTTGTTACATATGAATAAAGGATTTAGAAGCAGGGTGTATATCTAGCCTTTGTAATTTATTTAAATGTTTTACTAGGGAATTTAATACCTATCCCATCCAGAGCTCAAATGGTTTTTTCACTGTTACAGAATGAGTTGTGCTATTATAAGCAAATTCAAGGCCAGGTATTAATGTTACCCATTCATGTGGGAATTTCTCATTTTCTTTTTATTCTAATCCAAAGGAACAATATCTTCTGATCATGTCTTCAAGAGTCTTTATCATTATTTCAGCCAGCCCATCAGTTTGTGGGTGGTGTGTTGTAGACAATTTCAATTGACAACCTGATAATTCCATAAAAGATGTCCAAAACTCTGAAGTAAAATTAGGATCTCTGTCAGAAATTATGGCTTTGGGAAACCCAGAAGTATTCATCATTTGAGTCCATCATAGTAATGCCAAGTCTTTTTCAGATACCTCTTTATGGGTAGGAATAAATTTACACATTTTTGTTAATCTATCTACAATTACCCAGAAAGAATTGAAACCTTCTTTTCCTGCTAATGGCAAGCCAGTGAGGAAATCCATGTTTATAATTTCCCATGGAGCTTTTGGCTGCTCTATTTGTTGTAAAAACCCAGTTCTCTTTACAGTCAATCTTTTATATTTCTGACAAGAGTCACATGTTTCAATGTATTTTTGTACATTTTCTTTCATGTTTATCCACCAGGCTGTATTTTTAACTCTATTTAATGTTTTGTTAAAATCAAAATGACCAGCTAAGATGTCATAATGAAAAGTACTTAACATTAACTCTTTCATAGAAGGTGGTATAACTATTACATTACTTAGCTTTTTCCTGTAATATATGTATCCCTCTTCAATTGATTATTTATATTTTTCCAATGCAGTTTTAAAATTTGGAGGTAAGGTTTTAATTAATGCACTCATAGAGGCATTAGTTGGATCATTTAAAATGGTAGTTAATTTAGACAAATCTTTATCAGATGAATAATTTTCTAATATATTTTTCATAAATTCCTCCTCTTAATACACTATATAAATCCCAAATATATGTATAACCTCATTTTCAGGTACATATGCTGGGTTTTCAGTATCATTTGGAAAAGAGCTTCTGTATAAAAAATCCACATTAGAATGCAATATTCTTGCTCTATGAGTGATTTTTATTCTTCCTCTGTACTCTTGTACAGCTATTTTCCACCTAAAAATGTGCCTATTAGGTGTTTTCATGTTTAGTAATGATTTTACTGCACTGCAATCTGTTATTAATTCAAACTACTGGTCTTCCAGATAGTAATGAGGTCTCTCCAGGGCCCAAACAGCGGCTAAACATTCAATTTGGGTGGAACTATACCTTAAGTCTGTCTTTCTTAAGGCTCTGTATATATAACAGATAACTACTTAAGATAATTTCCCATTTATTATCTGTTTCTGCTGTAAAGCAGCACCTAACCCTGTGAAGCTTGCATCAGTATACAAGATAAAAGGGAGGTTAAAATCTTGAAGTCCCAATATTGGAGCTGAAATTAAACATTCCTTCAATTCATCAAAGGCGTGTTGTCTTTCATTATTCCAAATGAAAGCCTCATATTTCCTGATTAATGTTGTTAAAGGGGCTGTAATGCATTGGTAGTTTTTTATATACTGCCTATAATATCCAAACATACCTAAAAAAATTTGAGCATCTTTCACATTTTTAGGTATATTATTGTTTTTTATTGCTGCCTTTCTGTTCTGGTCAACAAAAATTTGTAATCCAGATACAACATGTCTAAGTACTTTCAAGGATTGAAACCCAAACTTAAATTTCTTTAATTCAATTGTAATATTAATTTTTTCCATCTTTTGAAATACTCTTTTCAGGTGATTTAAATGTTAAACATATGTTTTTGAAAACACTATGATGTCATCAATATAAACTAAAAGCCATCCTTCAAACATTTCCTGATGAAAAATACTATCCATCAATTTTTGGAAGACTGAAGGCGCATTCTTTGGGCCAAAAGGCATTCTCATATATTTATATATCCCCATGTGTGTGGTTATGAGTAACAAATTTTGAGAATTCTTTTCCACAGGAATCTAGTGGTAACCTTTGTTTCCATCCAGACAGGAAACATATTTTGCTCCTTGTAAGGCTACATGGATAGAATCTATCCTTGGTAGAGGTTAAATATCATCTACAGTTAATGTATTCAGAGCTCTGTAATCACCACACAATCTTGCATTATATTTTTCATAAGAGATTAAAACTGGTGAAATAACACAATACTTAGGTGTTGTGTCCACTTTTTCAGCAATACCCATTTCTAACAACATTTTAATGTTGTCTTCAATTTCTTTCCTTTTTTCAGGGGAAGCTGGGTAAGGTTTCTTTTTTAAACTTCCAGGAATATTATCCAGATCAAAACTTAAAGAGATTTTCATCTCATTTTCCTTGACCAATCCTAGTTCATTTGAACCATGAGAAAATTCCATAGGATAAGACTTTATCAATTTCAAAATATTGTTTTCTTCAATTTCTTCAGAGTTGAGGACTGAAAGAGGCTTTTCAGATTTCATTTTACAATTCTACCACTTCAGAGGTGGTTCTTCCACCTTGCAGTTGTTCTTCTTTAAGAGAAATGGAATAAACTGAATTTTCAGAGCAAATCTTGATTTTATTTTCCCATTTAGGCCTATAGTGAAGCAACAATTTTCAGGATCTATTTTAATTCCAAATTTGGCCAATAAGTCATTTCCAATAACAAACCATTCACTACAATTATTATTATCCATTACTGCAAATTCACACACTGCTCTTAAATATCCATTATTATATTTAAAGAATACGGCAGTTCTGTATATGACAATTGGATTTAATACTGAAGCAAAACCCTTTAAGTTTTTTTGTCTTTACAGGTTCCAATTTTTCCTTATACTTACTATCTAGTTTCATTAAAGTGTTAATAGAAACTACACTACTTGCAGCCCCAGTGTCAAGAATGGAATTCATTTCTTTTCCACATATAATAGCAGGCACTCTTATTGGTGTGATTTTGTAAGTATCATGAGATACATCTTTCATAATCTCAGCTTCTTCAATGGAAGTTAAAGATGTATCTGTATGAGGTATTGCATCATTCAGGAAAATAATTTTCTGTTCTAATACATATATCTCATTTTAACCATCACTGTAAGAAACATTACTTTCAAAATCCTCACTCGATTCCTCCTTTTCATCTTCATGATTACTTGATTCAGAATATTGTGAGTTTTCAATAACATTTATTCTTCTCTTACAAGTATGACCTTTAGCTAAAGGTCCATTACATTTGTAGCAAGTGTTACTTTCTTGTCTTTTGGGGACAAGGGAGCTGAAGGTTTTTTATTCTCCACTGGTAACTTATTTGTAGTATGTTTTACTACCTCAACTCTTTGCTTGTAATTATTAAACCTGGTTTCAGATTTGTGGTTCAATAATATTTCATTGCATATATTAATAAACCCAGAAGTATCTCTGATGGTTTCAGTTCTAGTTACAATAATGTCTCTGACTGATATAGGCAATTTATATATTATTTTTTCTTTCCACTCATCATAATCTATTTTTGGATCCATGGCTTTCATGATTTTTATTAAATTCATTAAAAATACCATGGGTTTCTCTCCAGAATTAGGATTATATCTGGCTTTCTCATACAATCTTTGTTAAGTGATTCTAAATTTTGGGCCACCAAATTGACTTTCAATTAGTGCCTTCCATCCATTCCAGGAGTAGTTAATTCCCTCACTGAATAC
The DNA here is from genome assembly GCA_030280995.1 of Hemileia vastatrix. Lineage (NCBI taxonomy): Eukaryota > Fungi > Basidiomycota > Pucciniomycetes > Pucciniales > Zaghouaniaceae > Hemileia > Hemileia vastatrix. Next base: position 31,452,830 of record JASXTE010000010.1, on the reverse strand, counting down.
AGATTCAAACCATAATAAGGCCACATCTGTAAATAAAGATATCAATTTTGATGTAGTTTCTTCATCAGGTAATTTGTATGAAAATTTTAAGTTATCAATTCTCTGAATTAATTGTTGCCAATCAGACTTTGAATCCCCGTCAATAGAAGGGTACTGATCTAAATTAGGCCAGCTCTTTTGGTTAGTTTTTACTTTTCTAACCTGAGGAATATTAAGTAATTCACTTACTTTAGAAAGATGATTGTTTATTTCATCCTTTACTGATTTTATATTCTCAGAGAACATGACACTATTCATTTTCAATCATTGTTTTATCATCTGAGTCTTTCATAAAAACTGGTCCTCTTTCCACATAGGAGGTATTATCTTTTACTTTATCAGTATTTTTTAAAATGTTAGCTATTTCAATTTCTACTCTTTGTAACCTATCCTTTATTACAGGTACATGTGTTAAGGTATCATTCACATTTGAAAAAGAAAATTTTACACAGCTTCTATGGTAGACAAGATATTCTGAGAATTTTCTATTTCATTTTTTAAATTCTTAATTTCAGAGTTTAATCTTTTGTTTTCATTGGTTAATTCACTATTTGAATTTTCAATAATTTTTAACCTATTGGCTGTGGTACTCAATGATTGTGTGAGGTTTAATAATACACTTTCTGTATTATTGTTTGACTCTCTAGAGAATTTTTCTAATTTTTCAATTCTTAATAATAATTTTCTAATAATTTTTGATTCCATTGGATTTTCTTTTAGAAAATATTCAATTTTTTCTGTGTCCAATTCAGAAAACTTATCATCAGGCCCAAGATTTACTTCATTTGGTTCTATTTTAATGTGACTAGTACTATCCTGGCAATCAATATAACTATGTACATTGTAATCATGTAAAGACAAGTTCAACATATTATTTTCAAATGAATAATTTTTGGAATATCAATAAATTATATCCAGTAACTCTCTATCAATTTCAGTACCTATAAGTAATTCATTGTTAGTATTATATAATTGATCCTGAGAAGATGGATGACTTACCAAGGTCTTATTCCATTTCCCCTGCCTCTTCTTGCTTTTCCCCTGTAAGGGTGACTTCTGGAGCCCTGCTGTTGAGGGTTCTTGTAGTTTTAGGCATACCAATCCCACTTTCATTTACTTACTGTAATCTTTTGGTCCTACTCTTGGGCTGGAGGTGTGGCTGTTGAATTTTTGGGTGCACCTTTTGTTGGTTGAGATTTTATTTCCACTAGAGCTTGGTTGACTTCTATGAAACCCTGAGCAGCTATTTTCTCCAGATTGTTTATCTAGTCTACTATGTTGTTGACTCTTATTGTTAGGGTTTTTAGTAGAGTGGATAGGGAGTTAATTTATTCTTGTAAAGTATTTTTTGTTTTCCTTATTGATACATGTTTTAAAAGTCTTTCCCTTTCCTCCAGAGACATCTGTGGAGTGTTGCTGTTGGTGGGAGAATCCTGGCCCTCCATTTGAATGTCCTGTACCAGGTCTTTCAGCTCTAGGTCTTAAGCTATAAGGTTTTGCCTTATTACTCAGAATATCATTGTTCTCACACATTTTTACATTGAATTTAAATCAAAAAAAAATATTTGAGATATTAAAAAATTCAAAAGGAGTTTTATCAGTATTAATCAATACCACTGAAGACAATTTTATTTCTTGCTTGTAGGTATTAAGTGAATTTCTAAGTGCCAAAAGTCAAACATGCTTTTATGTGGTCACTTAGTTTAACTGGTCTACAATATGTAGCCATCTTTTAATATTCAAAAAAGAAAATTTGTCAGCAAGATTCTTCCTAAATATTAAATTAATTTTAGAAACCAATAAAAAGGGATTACGAGTCCTGTTAAAATAAAACAATTAATCAGTTTTTATTAGCTAGTTTATTATCTGCAAAGATCACAAAATTAATTGGTCTATTGACAGACTCCCACTAATAAAAATTTTTATGTTAAATTAGTGGTTAAATTGTTGATTCAATATCACAATTTTATTATATAACAGGGCTTCTTTTTCTGAAACCACTATATAAGTGACCCCAACCTGTTTTAATTATCCAAAAAAAATTATAGTGATTTTATTTACTTGTAGCCTCTCTTTGAATTTTTTTTACTACAAGATAACCAACAGAATTCTTGAGGAAAGGTCCTCAATTTTCAGGCTGAGGTGAAGTACAGAGACATGAAATAGCTTGAATGGTCATTTTTATAGAAGATTTGAATGTTCCTATATGAATACTGTAGTACAAATCCAATAAGTATTAAAATATAACTCAATATAAGGGTCTCAGTAATTTTAATCTCACTAATTATAAATGGGTTACAATCTTATAGTTGGTAGAAAAATATATGTAATAATTCAGATACTATTCAAAGACTTTATAAGTGCTGTTGATATGTATTGTAATTTTATTGGTCATATATTTGATTGTAATGATAAAGAATGTAGAAAACAAGACCAAAAACCCCCTCTTTTTATACACAATAGCTTCTACAATGAACTCCTTGATTAACAAGCTCAACACCTGTTTAATGATGCCTCATTCCAGCTAATAGACATTTTCAACAACATAAAGAGTGACTAGTAAAATAATTAGAATGTTATTATCCGCCAAAATCTTGTAGTAGTAGGGATAATCCATCAAAATGAAAGAATAAGTAAAAAAGAAAGTGTATGCATGTAATACATTAAAATAAAAGACTAAAAAGGGAAACTTAATATTAAGGGGGATTTACAGTATAAATGATTGGGCTAATCATGACATTATACTATGTGAAACCCCCATTCAAAAATAATCAAAAGTGACTGGGAAACCACTAAAAAACCCAAAAAAGGGCATAAGATGTGGGGTAACTACATGCAGTCCTTGGCAGGTGCTTGCATGGGTAAATACTTGACTAATTTAGGCAAATTTAAGTGTGGTAGTGAATTAAAGCGCCAAGCTTGAGTTTATTAATGAAATTAGTGCATATAATAAGGGTCAATGCATTTATAAATAAGCTAGGACACTAAATAAGTGCCTGTTGCCTATTTTAGTGTGTTTCCCCAAAGTAGGCGTAGAATGTGGGGTAATTATAGTGTGAAAAATTTAACTTTGCTAAAAATGAAGCTATTCACATGGCAAAAATGCAGGCAGTATGTGATCAGTACGCAGAAGCCATTTCTGGAATAGAAAACACCAATTTTGAAAAGTGTTATTTTTATGCATTTGAGTAGCCAAATAAATAGCTCTGATTAAGAAAAATTGATCTGTCAAAGCGTATTTTTTATATTATTAAATTTATAGTGCATATAGTCAACTTTAAGTGATTTAAAGCGCATTTCTTGTTTTTCACATAAAATAATGAAAACAACAGCTTTAAGTCTACTTAAAAATTATTTAGACTTATATTTAAGGCTCTTATGATTAACCTAACATATTCCAGCTTGATATTAAGTACATGATACTTATAAAAGGTGGATATATGCGTGTATATAAGGTGTTATCATGGCATATTTTGTATTTTATCATAAATTTACTTATGTATACAATTTGTGTACTCTAATTTATTGCTTGCATTTATAGTCCATGTATTTAACATAAATTATTAGTACTTTTTAATCAGTCCTGGTTATATCCAGGATGACAGCTATTGTATGGCCAGACATCAGAATTTATCTTCATCTTATATTTCTCTCTACAGAAGCAGGTTTATTTCAATCATATGAATACTGAGGAATGGCCTTGAATTCTTCACCCTACTATACTAAAGTGGAAACTTCCATTATAAATTTAACTGAAATTAAAATCTAGTTTAAGGCTATGTTTTAATCTTCAGTCATTCAAGATACAGAATTTTTCACTACTTATATCAATAAAAAATTGAAAAACCCAAAAGAATTGAACCATTGAAAATAATCAATACATGGTAATAAATTTTTTCCTTCCAAAAATTTCATTATATGGGGATGATAATTACAAATATTTTTTAAAAATTAGTCAAATTTTATTATCTATATAATATTTTGAGAAAACAAACCTATAATAAAACTCAAAAATCTCAAAGATTTTAAGTAACAATTAGAAAAAGGCTTATAAATTAGATAAAAGCTATAATTAAATATTACTCCACATACTCAAACATGAATTTTGGGATAAAGTTATTGAATTTGAATCTCCTATACTGTGCTGATTGTCAGTTACAAATGTTGTTCCTAATTTCCATACAATTTGTCAGCCTAGGAATTCCCAGGACTGAGTATTTCTTGTGGTTAAAATAAGATAGTTTTAATTTCTTATACTTATAAGTTAAAATTATAGCTATAATACTAATATATATGGTTATAATTCTTATATATATATTTATTACACTATTATATGAATTATATGAATTCAAATAGCTTATCCATAGCCCCATAATACTTTTAAGGTGCTAATGGAGTCATTATATACTTATCTTAAGTGATATTAAGTAATTTTAGATATAAATAAGCTTATATGTATACATAAACCTCATATTCAGTGAAATATGTATTTATGTTATGTATATATAGGCCTATATGCGGGTTTAACCCTCTAAATAGCCTATGAGCTCTATTTATCTGCTTAATTTAGGTCATATGGACATATTCAAAGGACTCACCACACCTACACAAGTATATACACGTTTTTCAGACGCATATATCCAGTTTGGAAAACTTAATCTGCTTCCTTTAATTGATTTTAAGAGATTTATGGGTTGGGATATGGTTACTGGGTTAATTTGGAGGCTTAGGGATGTTATTGGGGGCTTGAACCGTTTATTTGGTTTCTTTATATGCTTTGGTTTTCATTTTATTCTCTTTAGATGAGTTATTTTAACTTTTTCTTTATGGTATCTGCTTTTATATGTTTTCTCTATTTATGGTATGGGTGTATGATATCATTAATTGTGATGGAGAGACCTTTCTGGAGGTCTGGGTATTGAAAATGCTTGAAGTGGATTCTATGTGGAAGTGATGAGCCCTTACAACTCTTTATTTTCTGGGAATAGCAGTGACATCATCTTGATTGAAGTACTGTGCACTCCATTGTATTTTGGTATAAGGGAGTATTTAACATGTTATTGGACCTCACTTACTTACTATACATAAAATAAATATCATTAAACACTTATAATAATATAAAAATATATATTTAAAAGTCCTTATCACTACACAATATAGGGGGTGGAGTTGCTAGCAAGTCCTCAACCTGAACTCAGATGGAACTCAGATGGAACTCAGACTGAACTCATACTGAACCCATACTGAACTCTACTTGAAAACCCACCTAAAACTGTTCTTCTGAGTGGTGTTCATTCCTGATTGTATGGTTCTTTTATCAATAGCTCAATGTGTGTTCAATCTGTGGTGAGTTTGGGTCCAAGGTTGCGGACTTGCTAGCAAGTCTTCCCCCCATATTATGTGTTGTATAAATTGATATTATCTTTATATTAACTATAACTATATTTTATCAGCCTATTTTACACCACTAGTCTGCACCAATCAAAATATTGTGAGTTAATCTTGAGCATAACTATTTTATTAGTCTTTTACTGAGGTTTAATATATAAATCATTTAAAATTAATTATTAGGACCATTAATTATTACTATTAAATCATACTTAAATTCTAGCATACACTGACACAATTCCACTTGAACTTTCATACAAGACCTTTTTACATGTTATAAATTTGAGCTTCAATGTTTAATTTTTATATAACAATCTAAAAAAAATTAATTCAATTTATTTTTAATAAATTAGAATAAAATTTTTGAATATATTGTTTTAATATTCATCCTACTATTGCCTAAGTAAAAGTAGTTTTTCAAAAACAATTAGTTAATATAATAATATCTTTTTAAGTTTTTTAATATCTTAGAACAAGGTATATCTCAGTTTTGATGGTTCTCTGTTTGAACTCCAAATGAAAATCTTATCTTGAAAATTATTTAATTTAACTGAAACATTAAGCATATTTAATGTCTTTGAATTTTTGATAAAAAAAAATAAATAAATATTTATATGGTGAAAATTATAAGCTTTAAATCTCATTACATAGGTAGCTAGGAATAAAGAGACCTGCTAAACTCATTGGAATTTATTTTTTTAAAAAGAGATCTATAAGAGCCCTATTCATAAAAACATGTTTTATTTACCCCTATATATATTGATAAACAGCTTATCAGGCCTTAAGGTCTGTCCATAGTATGTATTTTAATCTATTTTAATATTTATATTCTTTTGAATACCTTTAAAAAACCTGGCTCATGAAAGAATTTAATTTTTTTGATAATTTTTCTTGATGACTTATAAATTTTCTTTACTTTTTATGATTTTTTTTAAAAAAATATTTACTTTACTTCATTTTATTTTATTTGGTGTGATTTTACTATATTATATTCTATAATTCTATTTAATACTGTATTATATTATATTATATTTCATTTAATTTCACTTACTATTATTCTATATTTTTTAATTTAGGTTTTTTTCAATCTATTATATTTTATTCCCTTACATCTAAATCTAATTTTTTGTTTATCTTATTGTATTTAAAAAGGTTATATTACATGTGCAAATAACAGTTTTTGAATTCTCAAAATGAGCTGGTGAACTCTGATTTACACCCATAGATCAGATATCCACATCCAATTTTATGAATCTGACCTCTGATCTACAGCTGTACATCAGAATTCACCAACAATTTTTATGCATGTGTACCCTGATCTATGTCTGTAAATCAGAGTACCTGTCAGTATAGTCTAGTGTATAAGTATGATATAATAGTGTTTATTTATGGTCCTACTACTTATTGGTAAATGATTTAGTGATTAAACCTCAGGGGAAGACTAATAAAATAGTTATACTCAAGTCAAACTCACAACACTTCGATTTAAGTGCGTGCTAGTGGTGGAAAATAGATGAATAAAATATAGTTATAGCTTTATATAAAGATAAAATAAATTTATAGTGGCTTTATAATATATTTCTAAATGTTAATAATTGTATAGTAGTGTTTGTTAGAGTTGTAGTAATTGAATGATGATAAATAACCGTCAAAATCCCTCCTTACTTATACCCAAATCCACTGGAGTGCACAGACCTTCAATCCAGATGATGTCACTTCTATCCCGGGAAATTACAGCACTGTGAGGGCCCATCACCTCCCCATGGCGTCCACTTCAAGCAGTTTCAACACCCAGACCTCCAGTAAGGACCCTCCATCACTATTAATAATAACACAGATCCATACCATAAATAGAAAATCCAGATAAAAGCGGATACCATAAAGAAACAGGTAAAATAACTCATCTAAAGAGAATAAAATGAAAACCAAAGCATATAAAGAAACCAAATAAAAGGTTCAAGCCCCCAATAACATCCCCAAGCATCTACATTAACCCAGAAACATCCTTCCAACCCATAAATCTGTGAATAACCATCCAAGGAAGTAATTTGAGTTGTCCAAACTGGGTTTATGCGTCTGATATAGGTGTCTATGCTTCTGCAGGCATTGTGAGTCCACTGATTTTGTCCATATGACCTAAAATAAGCAGAAAAACACAGGTTATAGGCTATTAAGGGGCTAAAACCCACTTATATACCTAAATATACATAATATACCGCATATTTCACTGAATATGAGCTTTATGTATACATATAAGCTTATGTATGTCAATAATTACTTCATATCACTTAAGATAAGTATATTATGACTCCATTAACACCTTAATAAGTATTATTAGGCCATGGATAAGCTATTTAAACTATTATAAGTTATATAATAGAATAATAATTATATATATATATAATAAAATAATATATATTATTATTTTAACCTTATTTTTAAGATATAAGCTTAATCTACTTAAGGTTATCTTATTTTAAGAATAATAAATACTCAGTCCTAAGGATATTTAGGCTGACAGTACCACATCCATTTTTTTGCATGTGAAATCTGATCAATAGCTGTACATAAGAGTAATTCATTCAATTTTGTGAATGTGAACTCTGATCTACAGCCATACATCAGAGTTCACCAGCCAACTTTAACCAACTTAGTGCTGCTACATGGCTATATAAAAGCATCTATAAATTAAAATAAAAGGAATTAAATGACATTAAGACTAATTATAATTTAATTAAATATAAAAAAGATATATAGATGAGTATAATAGCTAGTTTTAAAAAATGATAAATAAAAATGATATAAAATGAAATAAAACAAAATAAATTATTATTATATATTCTGAAAAGAAATGTAATAATATGCAATAAAAATAAATTAGATTCTGATAAAATAAAATAAAATTATATAACACATAACCAAACACAACTCAATATAATAAAATACAATTTAATTCAATTTAATTTAATTTAATTTAATTTGAGGTAGTGAACTTAATAAAATAGGGGGTCTCCAACATTACCAAACATGCCATGAAACATGGCTGATTTGGTACTTGGTGTCTCAAAAATGGGGTCAAATACGTCCTACTTTTGTAAAATCTTCTTAGCCACAACTCAGCCCATAAGAACCCACATCCTCCCAATCAGCTGTACATCACTTTCCTTCCATCCTAATCCATATACTCCACGTCACAACTCTTTTCCCCCAGTTCATTTCCAAATCAAATTTTTCTTTTTCACACCACAGTAAGTCTATTAAACTTTATTCTGTTTTTTAGAAAATTATCCTGCTCAAATCTCTATACTCCCAACCTTTTATTTTTATACAAGGAATCTAAAATATCTAAAATATTTTTTAGTTTCTCCTTTTCTTCAAAAAAAATTTCTTTTTTCACTAATTTCTTTTTTTAGTGTTAATTTATCATGCCTTGTCCAAAATCTACTTCTCAAAAATTTACTCAATTGAAACTGTCTGAACTTCAGATTGTAATTAACTGGCTGAAAACTAAATCTAATTTTGATGCCTGTTTTGGCTGTGCAGTGTCCACTCAAGTTGGTCATCCATCCGCAACAAAATTGAGTGGCTTTAATCAAATAGAAGTGGAGTTGGAATTAAAAGCTAAATGTAAGATGGATTTGAAAACAAAGTAAATAAGGGAAATATTCAACAAATATCAAAAAAAATACAAGAAAAAAAATTCTTCTTTTTCAACTGGGTTTGGAGTTACCAAAGATGATGAAAAGCATGGAATCACCTCTTCTTCTGAAAAACTCAACTCTGTGTGTCCTCTTTATGATCAAATGGATGAACTCTTTGGAAAAAGACCCAATTTCAATCACTTGCACATGAATCAAGGCCTAAGAATTGCTGAGTCTCATAAGAATAGTCAAAATTTTCCCTTAGATCCTTCACTTGACTCTCTAGAATTTGGAGAACCATTGGTGTATTGTGGAATTGAGCTTAATGAACCCATGGTAGTAGAACTAAACTACTTTCTCAATTGTTTTTTCTTTTGTAGTTCTGATTTACTCCCCATGTATAAGCCAGACCAAAGCCTCATCAAATCCAGAAATTTTTAAAGATGTAGCTAACAATGAAAGATTAGATGATAAAGAATCAACCCCTCCTAGAAACAGAATCAATCAAAGAGATACTTCTAGTTTTGGGACAACTCAATCAATTTCAAAGGCTGTTTTGTCTGCTTATGGGGAGATGGTTAATGAACACCAACAAGGTTATATGTTTTACTTTTTTTTAATTAAAGAATTTTTTTTAATTTATTTCTCTTACTCTTGAAAGTTAAACTTGTTTCAGAAAAAGAGCAAGTGCAAATTGAAATCATGAAGTTGGAATCTCATAAAAAACTGCAGAACATCAACTACTTTTTGAGGAAAAGAAGTGGTTTAATTCAAAATCAAAGGAAGAAACATTTTTAGAAATTGAGTAAGATTGTTTAGATTCGAAGATGAAGAAGGTTAGGATTCAAAGAGAGGATGATGAAAAATTCAAAAATAATCAGTTTCAATTGGAAAATGCCAAAATTCAGCTACAGGCTGATGAATTAATAATGAAGCAACTCAAAGCTGAAAAATCAAGAAATCAAACTTTTTTAATTGCCTGTGTTAATGAAAATAACTCATATTCTGATATAAATTAGTTTCTTTCTTTATCTATTTAAAATTAAGTAAATATTAATACATTTCTTTCTGAATTTATTCTTTAATATCAACATGAAATTCTTCCTAAAACTCACATATCTCCTTCCTTAGATTTTTAAACTCTTCAACATTTTTTTGTATAACTAAACTACTTATATCTAATAATCTAGATCCTACTCTGTCAATCATACTTTCTACTTTTTCATCAATTATGTTTAGGAATTTTTCTTTTGTCTTGGATTTATCACTTTCTTTTATTTGTTCCCAAACTCTATCATAATCCACAGATTCTTTTATTTTTCTTTTTTTGAAAACCAAATTATTTCTAAGACAAAAAAATTAATGTCAAAAAACTTTTTTTGGAATTACCCTCCCCTGCTATTTACCATTGCAGGGGGTGGGGATCACAATTTTTTTTTCAATAAAGAAAAACATTTAATACAAAAAAATGGCAATACCCTCCCCTGTGTTTTATTGAAGTACAGGCCTATATTTCCAAAATTTATGTTCATTGCATAAATTAAAATGTAAAAAATCCTTATAAGATAATTAACAGACATAAATTAATGAAAATTCAAGTGAAAATGTGAGTATAAATTGTCTGTGACCAAAGTCAATGAAATCAAACACAAATGTATACATGAATCTCATGAGAAAAACAAATTTCCTCCTGATTACCGTTATACAACACATGGTCTGATTGCTCATTAATTTAGGTAAGTAGATTATCATATATGACTTGTAAAATGTTAATTTTTGAAATAAAAATAAAAGTTGACAACCTATCTTACACCCCATACTTAATCAAAGTTGGATAGAACTTACCTAAAAAGCTCTCCTCAAACTACCTGAATAAAAAAGTCTCAAAAATGTCAAGAAAGAGTCTCAAAGGTTGAACAAAAGGGTCTCAAAAGTACCCAAAAAGTGTTCCAAAATTTTCCAAAAAATTGTCCTGAAAGTCTTCTAGAACCTCCTCAAAAATTTCCTGAAAAGTTCCAAAAGGATTCCAGAAAAGTTCCAAATAGTGCCAAAAAAATTTCCAAAAATCATCCAAAAATATGCCAAAATGACTTTAAAACCCTTTAAAGTGCTGTTAAGATGTTTCTGAATGGTTTCTGATAGTCTCTGAGAATTTCCAAATTGAATTAGTGAAAAAATAGACCAAAAACAGCCCAAAAACACCTAAAACTCACTGAGATATTCTTAGAAAATGTTTCTGGAAGGGTTTACCAAAATTAAATACCAAAAAAAGGCCAAAAAAACCTCAAAGTAAGTGGAAATTTCTTGGAAGATGTATCTGAATTTTTTCCAAATGATTCCAAAATGATTTAGCAAAGAAAAAGGCAAAAAAAGTGAAAATTCCTAAAAATGACCAAAAAAACCAAAAAGTCAATAAATCAAGAATAAAAATGATAGAGAAAAAGAAAATAAGGGGGAAAAATGAGGGGAAAAAGAAATAAGAACAGATAAATCTGAAATTAAAAAAAATGATAAAAAAAGAAACAGAAAAAAGACATTTCAACTAGCAATTAAATTAAAAAAATGAGAAAGTGACTTACTTTGAGTGCTGTGAACTAAGAAGTATCTGAGCCAACAATGAATGATGGATGTTAGAGATGAAGAGAAGATGAATTATCTTAGTGAGACAGAATCTTAGAAATGTTATGCAATTTCAAGTCTGGGAGCTGAACCAAAACAAATGAAACTGAGAAACTGGGGAATCTCATTTGCAAAAATTGTTACACAAAAAACAAAATTTTAAATCAGTTAAGCTAGGCCCTCAAAAAGAGAAAGGGTGATTGGTAGTATTTTAGTATTCATAGAACTGGGTTGAGATGATGAAGTAATTTTAAATTCTATTGGTGGAGGTGGATCAGGAATCTCATCTTCATAAAGCTCATTCCATCCATCTTTTAAGTTAGCAAGAAGATTCTGGAATATCAGAGAAGCATTAATCTAGTCAACAGCAACATGATCTTGAATTATTCAAGTAAACTAAGAAATCTATCAAAAGTTGTCCAAAACATCTTCTGAAATCTAGCTTCAGGAATGTTGGCAAAAAAATCAAGGTGATAATGAGGTTGGTGTCATATGGAAGGTGTTCTAGGAAATAAATAGTGGTTCTCCAACATGTTTCACATGAAAGCCAAGTCAAGTTCTGCATCAGAATTTGTATCAGAGCTAACCATTAGATCAACAGCTACAGCTGCAGCAGTGATCTCAAGCTGATGGCAGACTGAAAGAGGCATGTTATGTTAGTGAACAGTGGTAAAGATTAAGGGTAAAAGTATGATTATGGGATTGATAAAGTTCTGGTAAGTCATATACCTTGCTCATATGAATAAGCCCTGAAGGATTAGGTGAAAAAAAGCTAGGTGTTGGTGCTTTTGTACCTAGTGTTGGCATCTTTGTACCTAGTGCTGACTAATCATGATTATTAAGGGAAGTGGTTTGATGACTTGTTTGACCCAAAAGAAGATGTGTTTGAGGAAAAATACACTGTTGAATTACACCTTTCCAGGGAAGGTGTATTTCATTTTTTGATGGTGTGTATGGTACCTTTTTTGTGGCATGTTTATGTGGTGTATTTGGTAATGTTTGGGACTCCCTAATGAGTGTATTAAAATATAATGTAATAAAATGAAATAGAATCAATTTAAAAATAAATAATATAACATAAAATAAATTTATACTGAATCTTTTTTGAAATTTTATTAAATATGAATAGTAATATTTATATGTAATTTAATTTTTTGTATTCATAATTATTATTATATTGCATATAAATATTAAATATGAATTTTGCATATGTGTATTCAATATGATATTTTTGTATGAATATGCAATATTATTTTTCACATGCATATTCAATATGTATTTTCATATGCATATTCAATACAAATTTTTATGCATGTTTTTTTTGGATGAATATTCAAAATCATTTTCATTATATATATGAATTATCAATTTACATTTACATACTGAATACCACTTTGCAAGTGAGTATTTAATTTCGCTTATCCTGACTCAAAATAATGTTACATGACTGCAGAATATCAAAAATTGAATCAAAAAAATTCAATTTATATTAGTTTTCATAAATTCATAGATTGGAAATTTCTGGTAATTTTTTCAAACAATATCAAATATTAAAATATGATTTTATGATTTTTCAATCTATTTTAAATAAGTATTAAATTAGAGTACAAATATCACTTGAAAATTTGATATTTTTAAATGGGTTTTCAGCTCCATCTTGACCTATAATTTAAAAGGCCGAGTCAAAATGATGCACTTTTGGTGTAAAGAGTTTGGAATGATTTCTGGAAATTTTTTCATTCAAAATTTAAGATGAGTTCATTCAACTTTCATTATGACACTAAAAAAGATTAAACTAGGTTTTCACAATAGTTCAAGTTTTTTTTCAAGCACATTTCAGTAAGATTTACATCTGAGTTCCATCTGACTTCAAGATGAGGACTTGCTAGTAAGTCCCCCTCAAAATATTGTGTGGTGTTATGTGTAAAAAAGTTGGAATAGAGTCAAATTTGAGTTTTTTTTAAATCTGAAATATAATTAGGGGTGGGATCTACTAGCTGGTAAAAACTTTTTTTGATATTGAGAAAATATAAATAAATATGAAAATTTTAAACATACCATATAAATGACACAGACCTATAGCTAGTTAACCCGTTCTTTATTATTTTTTCAGCATATTAATATAGTTTTTTAATCTTGATTATTCTTAAATAATTAATTACTTATATTTCATCTTATTTCATTTTCAAATTTTTTTAGCCATATATTATGGTAATATAAAAGAATATACAGTTCTGTATATTGCATGGGTCACATTTAGATGCTTCAATTTCTCCCTAAATTTGAATTTGAAGGATTCATCTCTTTTAAAATGAGTAAAGGGTATTCTAAGATAAAATAAGTGTATAAACTGCATATATAATCTTATGATATAGTTTCATAATATATTTAATTTGATTTATTTAGAATATGGAGATTACTTAATTCTTTCCAGGTTTTTACTTTAGTTTTTTTCATAGCCATGTCTAGATATTCAGAATTGGCTATAATATACTTATTTTTGACTAATTCTAATCAAATTTTAAACTTCTGATATATTTTAGGTGCATTATATTCAATATATGAAAACTACTATGGCCAATTCGGTTGAAAAATTGGTATTTGTTTAGATGAATATTTTTAGATTTTTATACACACTGCTTTGTGTATGCACACAGTGTAAGATATAAGATTAATATATCAATGATATAAGATAATAAAATAAAGTTGATATTGTGGTTCATAAAATTTCATTTTTTATAGTAAACTTCACCCCAAATTTTTTGAGAAATTTTTTACCAAACTATACAGCTATAAAATTAATGAAATTTATATTGAACCCAAATTAGGGGGTATTAATGTTAACCAACTTTTAATTAAATAAATTGTGGATAAAAATCACTATACCCCAATTATTTTATGCAATTATTTTTGCTAAAAATTGGGTTATTAGACCTTTTACATGTCAATTTTCACCTCTATCTGAAATTTTTAACATCAATTTTGCATAATTACATCTTGGATAACTTTCTGGATGTGCCAGACTCCCTACCTTTCTGTGCACTCCTTTCTTGTCTATTTATTCTATCTTTTCAGAACCCCTCCCCATTTCATCTGTTTGTTTCTTCTACCTTTCATCTTCAAATATCTTAACATGCGTCTTTGTCATAGATCTTCTCAAAGGCGGCCTTCCCCAAGTTGTTCTTCAAGTCCCACTACTCCTTCTTTCTACTTCTCAGCTGAGAAATCAAAGACCATTTAAACTAAAAAAAGATTATCACCTCATAATTATCAACTGGCTGAAAACTAAAACTAAAAATGACTCTTATTTTGGTACTGGGAAGGTAACTAAAGTATGGCAAACCCCTGCATAAAAATCCAATGGATATTTTGTAATGACAAGTGAATTAAAAAAAGAAAAAGGGAAGGATTTATCTTTTTTCTAAACAGATTTCTGAATGCTTCAAGCACTATTGAGCCAAATACAAGAAGTCTAAGGCTCTTTCATCTCCCACTGGTTTTGGTATTACTGACCTTGATATCAGTAAGGGCATTGATTCTATAGATGATAAACTTGATTAATTATGTCCTTGATATAAAGAAATGGATTCCATATTTGGAGATCAAGCCAATGTTAATCTAGAAAAAATTTTGGGTGTAGAAGATGATGTATCCAAACATATTGTTGATAGAAATCTTTCTCTTCCTCTGCTACTCAGGCCTCTTCTCATTTGACTTCCACCAATCAAGTCATCTTTTCAATATATCCTTATGGTGATATAAAACAACCTGATGTCACTCCAATTGTCTATTATTTCTTTTCTAATTGTTTTATTTTTTTATTTACATCTCTTTTTTTTATTTCTAAAAAGGATAATAAACAAACCCAATACCCTCAAGCAAGAAAGTCTGAAGCTAGCATCAATCCTAAAGAGAAAAATGTAACCTCCAAAATAAAGCAAAGACCATCAACTACTTTTAATTTTAAAAGTAAAAAAAAAAAATTGTTTTTTCCAAACTCCTTTTTCTTTCATTGATGATTTTTTGGAGAAATGTGAAGCTGGTAATTGATAGCATACCTCTTAATAATAAAGTGAGCTTTTCTTTCATTTTTTTAATATTCCTTTTCACTCTAGATAAATTTGAAGTTGAAAGAGACACTTTTAAACTTTAAAGCAACAATATAAGCTCTCTTGATACAGGGATGGTAGGGCACAAGATTTGGAGGAGTAGAAATTCAAACTTTCTTTTCAGATGGAAGGGAGGGTAAAAGAATTTGAGGAAAAGAAGTTTAAGCTTTCTTTACAAAGGGATGGGAGGGTAAAAGACTTGGAGGAGAAGAAATTTGAGCTTTCTTTACAGAGGGATGGGAGGAAATTTGAGATAAAGAAAGAGGAGAAGGCTCTTGAGTAAAGTTCCCTATAGGATCAAATGAAACTCAATTATCAACTTGAAGGTTGTTCAAAAAAGAAAGTTTTCTAGATAGAATGGGTTAAATCTAATAAATCTGTTGAGGAAACTGAACCTTAATGAAAATGATTGATTACCAGCTCTATTTATTTCATTCAAATTACATTCCTTATTTTTTTAGAAAGTTTTCTTGATAAAATGCATTAAAAGTAATAAATCTGTCAAGGAAATCAACTTCTTAATGAAAAAAAAATTTTGATGACTATTTTTTTTTATTTTTTTCATATTTCATTCCAAATTTTTTTGGAAGGTTTTCTTAATAGAGTGCATTAAAGCTAATAAATCTATTGAAGAAATTGACAGCTTAATTGTCAAGGTACACTTTTGGTCTAGAAGATTGGTATGAAGTTTTTACAAGGATTTTGAAGGTTTATATGGACTCTCAACAAATTTGTACGTATCTCTTAAATCTAGGATGATTATTTTACTCAATTTAAAAGAGGTATGATTAAAATATTGATATAAATTATGTATTAGAGTTACGTATTGTAAATACTAATGCTATAGATTATAAGAATAAGTGTTTGATTTGTTAATGTTGTTATAAAGTAATGTAGTAAAGGAATGATTAAAAGACAACAAAAAGAGGGGCCTTATATAGGCAAAGGAGAGACAAAGCACGGCAATCAAATTCTAAAAACAGTAGTATGAGAGAGAGAAAAGAATATTCCAGAAGGAGTATTTCAAATAATAAAGTTATTCTAAAAAGAAGGCGTCAAACAGATGTATTTACAGAGTATGTCAGAAAATACATCAATTTATTTAATATTTACTGTAGAAGTCAATTCTAAATAAGAAATTTGAATTTTTTGTATATATTTAATATTATTTGAATATTAAAATCTTATTTTAACTTAATATCTATTTTTTAATATAAATTTTTATTTTTTCCAACCTGTCAAATGAGCACGGTGTTAGAGAAAAATATAAGGGACAATTTTATATTTTAATTTTAATTTTTTATTTAATTTTATCATTCTGTAATTAGTTAATTTATTATAACTAATTTTAATGTAATTAAATTATAATTAAATAATAATTAAAATGGTAAGGTGCGGCTTCATCCAGTAAATAATTAATTATTTCACTGGGTAAGTCTAGTAGCCTGGCTGACACTCCCTCACTCTAAAAAAACAATAAAAAAAATGGTATGATTTTTTCTTTTTATACTTTTTTAGTAGAGTAGGAAGATTAGATATCTCCTTCCCAGGTATCCAAGAATCATATTCAGATGATTTATTCTTGAATCTCAATACGTATTCTGTACCTTTTTCAGCAGTGAATATTCTGTTATTTAGAATTTTTTCAATTTCTGCTGTTTCAGTGATTTCATTTGGGGTTTTCTTTGGTCTACCCCTCCTTTTTGGAAATAAATCACTATTGGATGTGTAAGGTTTCAAAAGAGATATTGGAAAAACAGGATGTTTTCTGTCATATGGAGAATACAGAATAACTTCAACTGCATTATCCCCAATCATTCTTCTGACAACAAATGGACCAAAAAATGGATCTTTCAATTTGTTATTACCTTGTAAGTTGAAGTGGACTGTAGAAATCAACTCTTCATCACCCTTTTTAAAAGTGTATTCTTTATGGGATTTGTCCCATCTTTTCTTCTCATATTCAAATGATTTTTCAATACATTTTTGAGCATGATTTCTACATAGTTGTTGCATTTGAAGAAAAGATTTTACACCAGGATATATATCCAGTTTAGGTATTTTGTTATTGAGAATTTGGGCAGGAGTATTAGGAACATATCCAAGCCAGAGCTCAAAAGGCTTTCTTTGAGTAACAGAATGAACAGTGCTGTTATAAGAAAATTCTAACCCAGGAAGTAAGGTAACCCAATCATGAGTGAATCTGTCATTATCTTTATACTCAAGGCCAAAGGCACAATATCTTCTTATCATGTCCTCTAAAGTCTGAATCATTCTTTCAGCTAAACCATCAGTCTGAGGGTGATGGGCAGTAGAAAGTTTCAGATCACAACCACAAACATCCATCAGAGACATCCAAAATTCAGAAGTAAATTTAGGTTCTCTGTCAGAGATTATGGCTTTAGGAAAACCAGCAGTATTAAACATATGAGACCACCATAAGAAAGCTGATTCTTTAGTGGAAACATCCTTGTGGGTAGGGATAAATTTACACATTTTTGTGAATCTTTCCACAATAACCCAACAAGAGTTATAACTGTCTTTACCAGCACTAGGTAATCCTGTTACAAAGTCCATGTTTATTATTTGCCATGGAGCCTCAGGAGGTTCAATATGTTGCATTAATCCTGCTCTTTTACCAGTTACTCTTTTTGATTTTTGGGAAGAATCACAAGATTCAACATATAATTTTGTGTCTTCAGACATATTAGCCCACCATGCAGTGTTCTTGACTCTGATCATTGTTTTGTCAAGATCAAAATGTCCAGCTAATATTTCATCATGACAAATTTTCAAGATGATTTCTTTCATAGAAGGAGGAATAACAATAACATTACTCAACTTTCTTCTATAATATAGATATCCTTCATCAATTGAAAATTTACCTTTTTCAAAAGCTTTTTTGGTACTTTGGTAGAAGGGTTTTAATTAATGCTTGTATTGAAGCATTCTTTGGATCATTTAATATGGTGCATAACTTTTTCAAGTCAGTGTCCTTATCATATGATTCCAGAATAAGCTGTAATAGCTCTTCCTCCAAATCAACCACATATATCCCATGAATATGAATAATTTCATCCTCAGGATCATAAGCAGGATTAGAGTCATCATTTGGTAAAGGTAACCTTGATAAAATATCCACATTTGAGTGAACAATACCAGCCCTATGAATAATTGTCATTCTCCCTCTGTACTCTTGAACAGCCAGTTGCCATCTGAACATATGTCTGTTAGGTGTTTTCAAGTTTAAAAGGGATTTAACTGCACTGCAGTCAGTGACAAGTTCAAATTTCTGGTCATCTAGGTAATAATGAAGCTTTTCTAGAGCCCATACTACAGCTAAACACTCTAATTGAGTAGCACCATATTTCAATTCACTATTTCTCAAGGTTCTTGAAATATAACAAATTACTACTTCTGAAACTTTATCATTTATCACTTGTTTTTGATGGAGGGCAGTACCAAGACCAATGAAACTGGCATCAGTGTACAAAACAAATGGTTGATCAAAGTCAGGTAAAGCAAGAATTGGTGCTTACATCAAACAGTGTTTCATAGTGTCAAAGGCTCTTTGTCTTTCACTATTCCAGACAAAAGCAACATCCTTTCTAGTTAATTGGGTAAGGGGTATAGCTATGACTTGGTAATTTTTAATATACTGTCTATAGTATCCACACATTCCCAAAAAACTTTGGAGCTCTCTCACTGTTGTAGGAGCCTTCACCTGTTGTATGGCTGCCACTTTGTTCTGGTCAACACATATCTGTAAGCCTGAAACAACATGACCAAGAACTTTTAAAGAATGGAAACCAAATTTACATTTCTTCAAAGCAAGTGTCATATTTATTTCATCCATTTTCTGGAATACTTTACACAGGTGTTTAAGATGGTCCTCAAAGGTTTTTGAGAATATCATGATATCATCAATATAAACCATCAGCCATCCTTCAATTATCTCTTGATGGAATGTGTTATCCATTACTTTTTGGAAAACTGAAGGGGCATTTTTAGGGCGAAATGGCATCCTAATATACTTATAAATACCCATATGAGTGGCAATCATCAGAAAGTTCTGAGAATTTTTCTCAACAGGTACCTGGTGATATCCCTTATTACCATCCAAACAGCTGATATATTTAGCACCCTGTAAAGTAGCATGTATAGAGCTGATTCTAGGTAAAGATAGATATCATCAACAGTATAAGTGTTTAGTGCTCTATAATCACCACATAACCTGGCTTTATCTTTCTCATAAGAAATTAGGACAGGTGAGATAACACAATATTTATGTGTTTCAACTACCTTTTCAATAATATTCATTTTTAAAAGGGTAGAGATATTATCTTCAATATCTTTTCTCTTTGTGGGAGAAGCAGGATAAGGCTTCTTCTTTAAACTAGGTGGTATATCAGTTAATGGGCAAGACAATGAAAGTTTCATTTCCTCTTTAACTAATCCCAGTTCATGTGACCCATGAGCAAAGGCCATAGGAAAAGATTTTATCAAGTTAATGATGGAATCTTTATCCTCACCAGAAAGTTGTTCTCCAAAAGAAGCATTGTCAATTTCACACATAAGGGCATGCATTTCCTTTGTAGATCTTCCTTTATATTGAACCACAGAATTATATGTGTTCAATTCCGGTTTTAATAATTTTTTAGGGGAGGAAATTTTAAATTTTCTCTTCCCATTCATCCCCATTGTGAAACAATGGTTTGAAGGATCCAATTTTATGCCATACTTGGTTAAAATATCATTCCCTACAATAAACCAATTGCTCAAGTTATCATTTTTCATGACAACAAAATCACAAATAGCTCTTACAAAACCATGGTTATATTTAAAAAACACTGTGGCTTTGTATTTACCAATGGGGGACAAAACAGAGCCATACCCTCTCCAATTTTCAGAAATGATAGGCATCAGTTTAGATTTATAGTCTTGATCTACTGAAGCAAGGCTCTTTCAGATACTACACTTCCTCCAGCTCCAGAATCCAGAACAACTTCAATTCTGGTTCCATTTATCAAGACTGGTGCCTTAAGAGGGGCAATAACAATTGAGTTATCCTCAATGTTCTTTATGATCTCAGCATCCTCAACTTTAGATAAATCATTATTATCAATGTCAATAGTAGTTAAATAATGAATATCTTCTTCCAGCATCAAGATTTCTTGTTGAGATTCAAATGAAATATTGCTGGCACAATCACTTGATGTATCATCCAGTGCCACTGTGTCATCAGCATGCTCCTCTGTTTGTTCTACAAGATTTATCTTCTTGTCACTAACATGGCCTTTCTGCCAAGGCTTGTTGCACGTGAAGCAAGTTTTTGTTGCATACTTCTTTGGTGCAACAGGGGCAGAAGGTTTACCAACCTTTTCTAGAGGTTTCTGTTGGTAAGTGGAGGGTTTCTCCAAAGGGGTCCTAGGAATGAATCTTCTGGCATCATACTTATTGTTTAGAAGTATCTCATTGCAAGTATTAATGAAAGAAGAGGGTTCTTTGGAGAACTCAGTCCTAGCCACAATCAAGTCTCTCAGAGACATTGGTAATTTATAGAGGATCCTGTCCATCCATAAATCAAACTCCATATTTGGGTCCATTGCCCTTAAGATTTTTACAAGTTTCATTAAAAACTCAATAGTTTTATCAGTAGAGGAGCTATATCTAGTTACCTCATACTGCCTTTGTTGAGCCATTCTGAACTTGGAGCCACCAAATTGTGCTTTAATTAATTTCTTCCAATCCTCCCATGAGTAGTCATTCCCATCCAGGAGTCAGATTCATAACACATCAGGGCAACATTAGTGAACAAAGAAATTAACATGGACACAATTTCCTCATCTGGGAGTTTGTAAGAATTTTTTAAGTTATCAATTCTGCAAATAAATTGTTGCCAATCAGAGGAAGAATCACCATCAAATGTTGGGTACTGGTCAGGTTTTGGCCAATTCTTTTGATTTAAAGGAGTCTCCTTAGTACTAGCTTGTTTCTGAGTAAGAAGCAGCTGTAATTTCTCTAATTGTGCTGAAATCTCATTGTTTAATCCTTCTGTTGCAGATCCTGGTGCATCATCAGTTTTTGATGGAAACTCAGTGTTTTCAACAGGTATTTCTGGATCTATTTTTATTTTAGATGAACTAGCCACAGGTACTATTTGAGCATCCTGCACTATATGTTCCTTCACAGAAATGTCAGAATATTATTGGTCATTTAACAATGAGTTCAATTTTTCTTCAATAGTTGTTAGTCTTTTTTTCATTCTTGGAAGACTAGATAAACTCTCATTGATAGTTGCAAAAGATAATTGATTTTTATGTTGAAAAGATGACAAATGTTCATTCAATCTTTTCAGATTTATCTTATCTATCTCTACCTCCTGGCAACAGGCGGATACAGTATCTTTTAGTTTAGATAAATCATTTCTTATATTTTGCCATAAAGCAACTTTCTTTTCATGGGTTGCTTTGTAATGAGACAATTCATCAGAGACTCTCTGTGCTTCACTTCTTAATGCTTGATAACTCTGATCAGTTAACAAACTATTATATCTCTGAGTCAATTGCATATTGTTCATTATATGATTTTGCTTGGCAATAATATCTCTCAAGTGCTCATCATTAATTCTTGCTACATCTGGAGTGTTTCTCAATAAGGAAACTGAGTAACTTTCCAGACTCTCATAGAACTCAGGGTCAAGAGTTTCATCAATCACAGCCATATCAGGATTAATCATTGAGGTAGCAATTAAAAGTAAAGGATTAGATACATGAGTGATTTGTCTACTACTCCCAGCCTCTATAAGTCTCAAGGTTTCATCCTCCCTTCCAGATTTACCTGAAGGAACAGAGTCAGCCACAAGAAAAGGCACTTAAGAATCAATAGAGGGACGTACCAGGGTTTTCTGGGTATCACCATATTGGGCTTTCTTCTTCTTTTGCCTCCTTGATAAGGGTGGGGAGGAGTGGGGTTGACCTGGGTGGGCCTTGATGGACCTGCCTGAGGTAACTGATGCTGTTTTTGAGCCAGGTAGTCCCACTGAGTGTTTAGCCAGTCCCACTGCCACTTGGACACTTCCACCTTCTCTTGGGACTGGGGAGCCAATTGTTGTTGATCCCTGAAAGGAAGAGGTTTCTTCTTCTCTTGGAGAAAAGTATCTGTTCTTCTCACCTTTTCTTCCAAAGCATCTACCCTTACCTTTAGTCTCAAGCTGTCTGTCCTTAACTCATTTATGTGGGTAGACAGATTCCTTACCTGTTGAGACAACGGCATCTTTTTTATCCTGAAGCCTTTTGGAAGCTCTTCTGGTGGGTTTGTCATGGGCTTCTGATCCTGAGTTGTGTCCACTAGGATTTCTACTTCTTCCATTTCTACATCCTGTTTGGGGCAAGGATTTATTAGTTTGAGAAATTCTTCTTGTTAAAGGAGAACTTACAGAAGTAGGCTCATCATAATCAATTAAGTCTAGTTCTTCTTCACGTGCAGCAAAACCACTTTGGTCAGTCATTTTAGGATTTAACTGAAATGAAAAAAGAGAGACAAATTAATTAGTCTTTTATTTTTAATTTTTAATTTAACAGAAATAAAATAAAAATAATAATAATAATCTTTTTAGGATAAAAATCAACTTAAATAAAATTAATTTATTAGCAAAAAAAAATTTAAAACCAGGATTATAATATAATCAACTGTAGAAATAAATTTAAATTTTTATTTAATAATTATTTATTTTCAGGATTTAAATCAACTAATTTATTACCAGGACTTATTTTCAACTGAAGTAATCAAATAAGAAACTTTATTAATTTAACAAAATTTTATTAAACTGATAACTTTACTACCAGGACTTAATTTCAACTGAAGTAATTAAATATAAATTTTTTATTTTAAAATTTTATTAAACTGATCACTTAACTACCAGGACTTAATTTCAACTGAAGTAATTAAATATGAGTTTTATTAATTAAAAAAAAATTCTTGAACTACCAGGACTCAAAGTCAACTGAAGTAATTAAATATTATTTATTAATTAAAAAAAATATTATTGTCAGGACAATTTGTCAACTGGAACAATTAAAATTCAAATTAATCAGGACAATTGTCAACTGAAATATGATAATAATTAATATCAAAATATAATTATTTTATTACTTCTGGGACTAAGAACAGTTATTGCTCTATTATGGTCAACCAGGAAAATTAAAAAAAATATAATAATAAAATTAAATACCAAATTACCAGACACCTCCCCCTGCAAAATGAGCAAATTAATGCCACTTACAGAGTGCTGAGTAAAAGGAAATACATAGCAAATGAAGAGTGAAGAGTAACCCACAAATAGTAATAACAATAATTACCACAATATATACGATGTTTAGTCAGTATATGAACTTAAGTTTTGGAGCGCGGTTTGATTCCCGTTTGCAGAAAAAACTTTTATCACGTGACGTATGATGTTCGTCGTTTTCTTGCCTTCTCTCGTCCTTTACAGGTACTTGTACGCCGATGGTCCCCTCGATTACACCTCAAGTAACGTTGCGCCATCAATATTTCAGAAAGGATCCCAATTGTCAAGGTACACTTTTGGTCTAGAAGATTGGTATGAAGTTTTTACGAGGATTTTAAATGTTTAAATGGACTCTCAACAAATTTGTACGTATCTCTTAAATCTAGTATGATTATTTTACTCAATTTAAAAGAGGTATGATTAAAATATTGATATAAATTATATATTAGAGTTTCGTATTGTAAATACTAATGCTATAGATTATAAGAATAAGTGTTTGATTTGTTAATGTTGTTATAAAGTAATGTAGTAAAGGAATGATTAAAAGACAACAAAAAGAGGGGCCTTATATAGGCAAAGGAGAGACAAAGCACGGCAATCAAATTCTAAAAACAGTAGTATGAGAGAGAGAAAAGAATATTCCAGAAGGATTATTTCAAATAATAAAGTTATTCTAAAAAGAAGGCGTCAAACAGATGTATTTACAGAGTATGTCAGAAAATACATCAATTTATTTAATATTTACTGTAAAAGTCAATTCTAAATAAGAAATTTGAATTTTTTGTATATATTTAATATTATTTGAATATTAAAATTTTATTTTAACTTAATATCTATTTTTTAATATAAATTTTTATTTTTTCCAGCCTGTCAAATGAGCACGGTGTTAGAGAAAAATTTAAGGGACAATTTTATATTTTAATTTTAATTTTTTATTTAATTTTATCATTCTGCAATAAGTTAATTTATTATAACTAATTTTAATGTAACTAAATTATAATTAAATAATAATTAAAATGGTAAGGTGCGGCTTCATCCAGTAAATAATTAATTATTTCAATGGGTAAGTCTAGTAGCCTGGCTGACATTAATAGAAATGTTTGATGAAAGTTTTATTTATTTTGCTCATATTTCACTCCAAATTTTTTTCCAGTCAAAAATTTTACACATCATATGTGAAAAGTGGCAATATCCCCCCCCCTGAAGTTTACTCTTGCAGGGGGTAAGGATTACCAAATTTTCATTTTAACTTCAGAAATAATTAAGTGAATCAATTAAAAAAGATAATCAACCAAGTAAAGGTGTCTGTCAGCCTGTATATCTCCAGGACTGAGTAAAAAGTAATTATAAGTTATTTTAAACACATGAACTATACATGGGAATAATAAATAAGAGTACACAAATAGTATACATAAGTAAAATTATGATAATACACAAAAAATGCCATTATAACACCTTATATACACGCATATATCCACCTTTTATAGGTCTTATGTACTTAATATTAAGTTGGAATATGTTAGGGTAATCTTAAGAACCTTAAGTATAAGGCTACATAATTTTTAAGTACACTTAAAGCTGTTATATTCATTGTTTTATGCAAAAAACAAGAAATGAGCTTTATTTCACTTAAAAGTTGACTATATGCGCTATAAAATTGAGAATATCAAAATGGCGCTTTGACAGATCAATTGGGCTCATTTAGAACTATTGATTTGGCTATTTAAATGCATAAAAATAACACTTTTCAAATTTGGTGTTTTTTAGGCCAGAAATGGCTTCTGTGTACTGGCCACATACTGCCTGCTTTTTTCCCATGTGAATAGCTTCATTTTTAGCAAAGTTAGCTTTTTCACACTATAATTACCCCACATTCTACGCCCACTGTGGGGAAACACACTAAAATAGGCGACAGGCGCTTATTTAGTGTCCTAGCTTAATTAATAATGCATTGACCTTGTTTATATGCACTAATTTCATTAATAACCTCACTCTTGGCACTTTATTTCATCACCACGCTTAAATTCGCCTAATTTTAGTCAAGGATTTACCCGTGCAAGAGCCTGCCAAGAACTGCATGTAGTTACCCCACATCTCACGCTCTTTTTTAAGTTTTTGGGTGGTTTCTCAGTCAATTTTGGTTATTTTTGAATGGGAATTTCACGTAGTATAATGTCAGGATTAGGCCCATTATTTCTACAGTCAATCCCCCTTATTATTAAGCTATTATTAACCTTAAAAAGTCTCCTTTAGTCTTTAATATTATTGTTTTATACGCATATACTCTCTTTTTGTCTTTTTCTTTAATTTTGATGGATTTCCCTTATTATTTCAGGGTTTTGGCGGTTGTTACTCTTCTAATTATGTCATGGGTTACTGGGAATGTTGATGGGAGTGTCTATTAGTTGTTTAGAGGCGTTATTAACTGTGTATTGGGTGGTACATCAAGGGAATCATTGGGGAACTCAGTGTGTATAAAAGGAGGAGGTTTTTGGGTTGTATTTCTTCATTCTTTATCATTACAATTTAACCAATATAACCAAATCAATTACAATACATATCAATTAGTACTTTTATAAGACTTTTGAATAGTATCTGAATTTATATAATCTATTTTTCTACCAACTATAAAGATTGTAAGCCATATATAAGAATAGTGAGAATTATATTACTGAGACCTTTATATTTGATTATATTTTACAACTTAGTGGATTAGAACTACAGTATTCATATAGGACCATTAAAATCTTCTAGACAACTGACTATTCAAGCTAGTTCACGTCCTTGTGCTTGACCTTAGCCTGACAATTGGGGGCCTTTCCTCAAGAATTCTGTTATAATCCTGTAAGTGAAATTTTTAAAAGAAGGTGCACGTAAATAATATCCCTATAGAAATATTTGGATAATTACAACAGGTTGGGGTCACTTATATAGTGATTTCAGAAAAAGAAGCCCTGTTATATAATAAAATTGTGATATTGAATCATCAATTTTACCACTAATTTAACATATAATTGTTCTTAGTGGGAGTCTGTCAATAGACCAATTAAATTTGTGATCTTTGCAGATAATAACCAATTAAACTGATTAATTGTTTTCTTTATACAGGACTCTTAATCCCTTTTTATTGGTTTGTAAAATTCATTTAATATTTAGAAAGAATCTTACTAACAAATTTTCTTTTTTAAATATAAATACACGGCTACATATTGTAGACCAGTTAAATCAAGTGACCACATAAAAAAGCATATTTGACTTTTGGCACTTAAAAATTCACTTAAATACAAATAAGTAAGCAATAAAATTGTCTTCAGTGGTAATAAAAAATACTGATTAAACTCCTTTTTGAAGTTTTTCAAATCTAAACTTTCAATTCTCTAAAATTCCACGTAAAAATGTGTGACAACAATGACATTGTAAGTAATAAGGCAAAACCTTATAACTTAAGAACTAGAGCTGAAAGACCTGTTACAGGACATCCAAATGGAGGGTCAAGAATCACCAGTAACAAGAAACAACACCCCACCAATGTCCATGGAGGAAAAGGAAAAGCTCTTAAAACAAATGTCAATAAAGAAGTCCAAAAACACGTTACAAGAGCAAATTCACTCCCTCTCAACCCTACTGAATACACTAACAATAAGAGTAAAAAGTATGTTAGACCAGATCAACAATCTGGAGAAAAGGGCGGCACAGGGCTTTATAGAAGTCAACCAGGCTCTAGTGGATATAAGGTCTCATCAACAACCAGTGGCACCAAATACCACAGCAACACCTCCAGTCCCAGAAGAGGACCAAAAGATAACTGTAAGCAAATGGAAGTGGGATTGGTATGCCCAAAACTGCAACAGTCCTCCTCAACAGGGATCCAGCAGTCACCCTTACAGGGGAAAACCAAGGAGAGGCAGGGGAAATGGAATAAGACCGTGGTAAGTCATCCATCTTCTCAAGATCAATTATATAATCCTAACAATGAATTACTTATAGGTAATGAAATTGATAGAGAGTTATTGGATATAATTGATAAGGATTTAAAAAATTATTCATTTGAAAATAACATGTTAGACTTGTCATTAAATGAGGACAATGTACATAGTTTTATTGACCACCAGGAAAATACTATTAATATAAAAATGGAATCAAATGAATTAAAAATTGACCCTGATGATGAATCTTCTGAATTGGAGATAGACAAAATTGAATATTTTCTAAAAGAAAATCCAATGGAATCAAAAATAATTAGTAAATTATTATTAAGAATTGAAAAATTGGAAGAATTCTCTAGAGAGTCCAACAATAATACAGAAAGTGTATTATTAAACATCACACAATCATTGAGTACAACAGCCAATAAGTTAAAAATTATTGAGAATTCAAATAATGAATTAATGAATGAAAACAAAAGATTAAATTCTGAGATTAAAAATTTAGAAATTAAATTAGAACATTCTCAAAATATTATGGCCACCATAGAGGGACATGTAAAATTGTCTTTTTCAAATGTAAATGATACTTTAACTCATGTACCTGTAATAAAAGATAGGTTACAAAGAGTAGAAATTGAGGTAGCCAACATTTTGAAAAATACTGAAACAATAAAGGATAATACCTCTTATGTAGAAAGACTACCAGTTTTTATGAAACACTCTAATGATAAACCAATGATGGAACATGAACATAGTGTCATGGGCTCTGAGAATATAAAATCAGTAAAAGATGAAATTAATGATCATCTTTCTAAAGTGAGTGAATTACTCAATATTCCTCAGGTTAGGGAAGCTAAAACTAGCCAAAAGAACTGGCCTAAGTTAGATCAGTACCCTTC
This sequence comes from Hemileia vastatrix, assembly GCA_030280995.1. Taxonomy (NCBI): domain Eukaryota; kingdom Fungi; phylum Basidiomycota; class Pucciniomycetes; order Pucciniales; family Zaghouaniaceae; genus Hemileia; species Hemileia vastatrix. Next base: position 31,423,919 of record JASXTE010000010.1, on the reverse strand, counting down.
TTTTGATGGGGATTCAAAATCTGATTGGCAACAATTCATACAAAGAATTGATAACTTAAAATTTTCATATAAATTACCTGATGAAGAAATTACTTCAAAGTTAATATCTTTATTTACAGATGTGGCCTTATTATGGTTTGAATCTGTATTGAGTGAGGGAATTAATTACTCCTGGAATGAATGGAAGGCACTAATTGAAAGGCAATTTGGTGGCCCAAAATTTAGAATCACTCAACAAAGACTGTATGAAAGGGCCAGATATAATCCAAATGCTGGAGATAAACCCATGGTCTTCTTAATGAATTTAATAAAAATCATGAAAGCTATGGATCCAAAAATGGATTATGAAGAGTGGAAAGAAAAAATAATATACAAGTTGCCTATATCAGTTAGAGACATTATTGTAGCTAGAACTGAGACTGTCAGAGACACCTCTGGATTCATTAATATATGCAATGAGATATTATTAAACCACAAGTATGAAACCAAGTATAGTAATTACAGACAAAGTGTTGACATGGTAAAACCTACTACAAGTAAGTTACCAGTGGAAAAGAAAAAACCTTCAGCTCCCCTTGTCCCTAAGAGACAAGAAAATAACACTTGTTACAAATGTAATGAACCTTGGGTTAAAGGTCACACGTGTAAGAAAAGAATAAATGTTATTGAAACCTCACAGAATTCTGAACCTAGTAATCATGAAGATGAGAATGTGGAATCCAGTGAGGATTGCAAGAGTAACATATCTTACAGTGATGATGAAAATGAGATATTTGTATTAGAACAGGATATAATGTTCCTGAATGATGCTATACCTCATACAGACACATCTTTAACTTCCATAGAGGAAGCTGAAATAATTAAAGATGTATCTCATGACACTTACAAAATAACACCTATCAGAGCACCTATTATCATATGTGGAAAAGAAATGAATGCCATTCTTGACACTGGGGCTGCAGGTAGTGTAGTTTCACTTAATGCATTAATGAAACTTGATAGTAAGTACCAGGAAAAACTAGAACCTGTTCAGACAAAGAACTGGAGGGGTTTTGGCTCAGTATTAAATCCAATTGGCAAATACAAAACTGCTGTATTCTTTAAATATAATAATGGATATTTTAGAGCAGTTTGTGAATTTGTAGTAATGGATAATAATAATTGTAGTGATTGGTTTATTATTGGCAATGATTTATTGACAAAATTTGGCATTAAACTAGATCCTGCAAACAGTTGTTTCACCATAGGAGTGAATGGTAAAAGTAAATTCAAAATATTTTCTGAAAATTCAGTATATGCCATTTCTCCTAGAGAAGAACAACTGCAAGGTGGAAGAGCCACCAATGAAGTGGGTGAATTGGAAAATGAAATCCAAAAGGCCTCTTTCAGTCCCCAACTCTCAAAAATTGAACAAGAAGACATTTTGAGATTGATTAAATCATATCCTATGGCATTTGCTCATGGATCAAATGAACTAGGATTGGTCAAAGACCATGAGATGAAAATCTCTATAAGCTGTGATCTGGATAATATTCCTGGCAGCTTAAAAAAGAAACCTTACCCAGCATCTCCTGCAAAAAGGAAAGATATTGAAGACAATATAAAATTGTTGTTGGAAATGGGTATTGTTGAAAAAGTGGACACAACACCTAAGTATTGTGTCATTTCACCAGTATTAATCTCTTATGAAAAAGATAAGGCAAGATTATGCGGTGATTATAGAGCTCTGAATACATATACAGTAGATGATATTTACCCTCTACCAAGGATAGCTTCTATCCATGCTACCTTACAAGGAGAAAAATATATTTCCTGTCTGGATGGGAACAAGGGTTACCACCAGATTCCTGTGGAAAGAAATTCTCAAAATTACTTATTAATAACCACACATATGGGTATATTTAAGTATGTGAGAATGCCATTTGGCCCAAAGAATGCCCCTTCAGTCTTCCAAAAATTGATGGATAGTGTTTTTCATCAGGAAATGGTTGAAGGATGGCTATTGGTCTATATTGATGACATCATAGTGTTTTCAAAAACATATGATGAACATTTAAATCACCTGAAAAGAGTCTTTCAAAAAATGGATGAAATTAATATGACTATTGCATTAAAGAAATGTAAGTTTGGATTTCAATCCTTGAAAGTACTTGGACATGTTGTATCTGGATTACAAATTTGTGTTGACCAGAATAAAGTGGCAGAAATTAAAAACATTGGGATACCTAAAAATGTAAAAGAGGTTCAAAATTTTTTGGGTATGTGTGGATATTATAGACAATATATTAAAAATTACCAATCCATTGCAGCCCCTTTAACAACATTAATCAGGAAGAATGAAGCTTTCATTTGGAATAATGAAAGACAACACGCCTTTAATAAATTAAAGGAATGTTTAATGTCAGCTCCAATATTGGGACTGCCAGATTTCACCCTACCTTTTATCTTGTACACTGATGCAAGATTCATAGGTTTGGGTGCTGCTTTACAGCAAAAACAGATAATAAATGGAAAATTATCTGAAGTAGTTATCTGTTATATATCCAGAACCTTAAGAAAAACAGAATTAAGGTATGGTGCCACACAGCTAGAATGTTTAGCCGTGGTGTGGGCTTTGGAGAAACTTCATTACTATCTGGAAGACCAGAAGTTTGAACTTATAACAGATTGCAGTGCAGTAAAATCATTACTAAACATGAAAACACCCAATAGGCACATGTTTAGATGGCAACTAGCTGTACAAGAGTACAGAGGAAGAAAGACAATCACTCACAGAGCAGGAACATTGCATTCAAATGTGGATTTTTTATCCAGAAGTCCTTTGCCAAATGATGCTGACAACCCAGCTTATGTGCCTGAAAATGAGGTTATACATATATTTGGGATTTATATAGTTGATTTAGAAGAAGAGTTTATGCAAACTATATTGGAAAATTATTCATCTGATACAGATTTGTCTAAACTAACTACCATTCTTAATGATCCAACAACTGCCTCCATGAGTGCATTAATTAAAACTTTGCCTCAAAAGTATAAAAATGTGTTGGAAAAAGGTAAACTATCAATTGAAGATGGATATATATATTACAAGAAAAAGTTAAGCAATGTAATAGTAATACCACCTTCTATGAAAGAGTTAATGTTGAGTACTTGTCATGATGACATCTTAGCTGGTCATTTTGACTTTGAAAAAACATTAACCAGAGTTAAAAATACAGCCTGGTGGATAAACATGAAAGAGGATGTACAAAAATACATCGAAACATGTGACTCTTGTCAGAAATCTAAAAGATTAACTGGGAAGAGAGCTGGGTTGTTACAACAAATAGAGCAGCCAAAAGCTCCATGGGAAATTATAAACATGGATTTTGTAACTGGCTTGCCATTAGCAGGAAAAGAAAGTTTCAATTCTTGCTGGGTAATTGTGGATAGATTAACAAAAATGTGTAAGTTTATCCCTACCCATAAAGAGGTATCTGCAAAAGACTTGGCATTACTATGGTGGACTCAGATGATGAATACTGCTGGGTTCCCCAAAGCCATAATCTCTGACAGAGACCCTAAATTTACTTCAGAGTTCTGGACATCTTTGATGGAAGTATCAGGTTGTCAATTAAAATTGTCTACAGCACACCATCCACAAACTGATGGGCTGGCTGAGAGGATGATACAAACTCTAGAAGACATGATCAGAAAATATTGTGCCTTTGGATTAGAATACAAAGACAATGAGAAATTCACACATGACTGGGTAACATTAATTCCAGGCCTTGAATTTGCTTATAACAGCACAACTCTTTCTGTAACAGAGAAGAAACCATTTGAACTCTGGCTGGGATATGTACCAAATACCCCAGTAAATCATTTAAATAAACTACCAAGGTTGGATATACACCCTGGCACTAAATCCTTTATTCATATGCAACAAATGTGTAGAAAGCATACAGAAGAATTCATCCAAAAAGCATTTGAATATGAAAAGAAAAGGTGGGACAAATCTCATAAAGAATTTGAATTTAAAAAGGGAGATGAAGTCCTCATATCAACACTACATTTTAACTTACAAGGTAATGTTAAACTAAAGGATCCCTTTGTAGGACCTTTTGTAGTAAATAAAATTGTTGGGAATAATGCAGTGGAAGTCATATTATATGCTCCATATGACAGGAAACATCCAGTTTTCCCTATCTCATTATTGAAACCTTACCATGCAAATGATCCTGACTTATTTCCAAAAAGAAGGGGAAGGCCTAAAAAGCAACCTGAAGAAATTGTGGAAAAAGCAGAGATTGAAAAAATACTCAAGAAAAGAATCCTTACTAAAGAAAAAGGAACTGAGTATTTACTAAGATTTAAAGGGAAATCAAATGAATTTGATAAATGGATACCTGAAAAAGAAATTTCTAATTTATCCACCCTTCTTAAAAAATTTAAACAGAAATAAATTTCTGTTCAACCAGCTGAGGGGTTAAAAAACCAGTACTCATAATATTTTATTATGTTTTATTTCTTTAAAGTTGAATCTTTAATGCTACAGATTTATTCTGAATACCTGAAAATTACAAATTAATAAAATAAAATGTATAACTTATCATTTTTTTTATTGTTTTTTTTGGGTGGGCGAGTGTCAGCCTGTATATCTCCAGGACTGAGTAAAAAGTAATTATAAGTTATTTTAAACACATGAACTATACATGGGAATAATAAATAAGAGTACACAAATAGTATACATAAGTAAAATTATGATAATACACAAAAAATGCCATTATAACACCTTATATACACGCATATATCCACCTTTTATAGGTCTTATGTACTTAATATTAAGTTGGAATATGTTAGGGTAATCTTAAGAACCTTAAGTATAAGGCTACATAATTTTTAAGTACACTTAAAGCTGTTATATTCATTGTTTTATGCAAAAAACAAGAAATGAGCTTTATTTCACTTAAAAGTTGACTATATGCGCTATAAAATTGAGAATATCAAAATGGCGCTTTGACAGATCAATTGGGCTCATTTAGAACTATTGATTTGGCTATTTAAATGCATAAAAATAACACTTTTCAAATTTGGTGTTTTTTATGCCAGAAATGGCTTCTGTGTACTGGCCACATACTGCCTGCTTTTTTCCCATGTGAATAGCTTCATTTTTAGCAAAGTTAGCTTTTTCACACTATAATTACCCCACATTCTACGCCCACTGTGGGGAAACACACTAAAAATTTAGTGTCCTAGCTTAATTAATAATGCATTGACCTTGTTTATATGCACTAATTTCATTAATAACCTCACTCTTGGCACTTTATTTCATCACCACGCTTAAATTCGCCTAATTTTAGTCAAGGATTTACCCGTGCAAGAGCCTGCCAAGAACTGCATGTAGTTACCCCACATCTCACGCTCTTTTTTAAGTTTTTGGGTGGTTTCTCAGTCAATTTTGGTTATTTTTGAATGGGAATTTCACGTAGTATAATGTCAGGATTAGGCCCATTATTTCTACAGTCAATCCCCCTTATTATTAAGCTATTATTAACCTTAAAAAGTCTCCTTTAGTCTTTAATATTATTGTTTTATACGCATATACTCTCTTTTTGTCTTTTTCTTTAATTTTGATGGATTTCCCTTATTATTTCAGGGTTTTGGCGGTTGTTACTCTTCTAATTATGTCATGGGTTACTGGGAATGTTGATGGGAGTGTCTATTAGTTGTTTAGAGGCGTTATTAACTGTGTATTGGGTGGTACATCAAGGGAATCATTGGGGAACTCAGTGTGTATAAAAGGAGGAGGTTTTTGGGTTGTATTTCTTCATTCTTTATCATTACAATTTAACCAATATAACCAAATCAATTACAATACATATCAATTAGTACTTTTATAAGACTTTTGAATAGTATCTGAATTTATATAATCTATTTTTCTACCAACTATAAAGATTGTAAGCCATATATAAGAATAGTGAGAATTATATTACTGAGACCTTTATATTTGATTATATTTTACAACTTAGTGGATTAGAACTACAGTATTCATATAGGACCATTAAAATCTTCTAGACAACTGACTATTCAAGCTAGTTCACGTCCTTGTGCTTGACCTTAGCCTGACAGTGTCAGCCAGGCTATACCAGGAGCCCAGTAAATGATATGTTGATTTATTGGACCTGAAAGAGGGCGTAAGAATTGCATTTGATGTATATAAATTAATATTTTATTGCATAATAAAATTATTTAAGTATCTTATTAAATATAAGTGTTATATTAATTTTGTTGTTATATATATTATTTATACATTTAAATTAAGCATAATGTATTTTATATTCTACAAATAATGGCACATTTTTATGTATTTAATAATTAAAAATTAATAATTAATTAATTACAAACATATATTATAATTATATGTGTAAAATTGTCTTATAATGTAATTAAATTAATTAATTAGGCGAGATAGTCTATGTGGTTAGATCATTGCCTGGATGGCTGCATGTCACATTGACTTGTGTGTCGGGGGTTCGAATCCCTGCCACCTCACCCCCTTCTTAACCACACCCCTTTGTCCATGGTTGGCACACTTGTTTATGCTGGTGTCAATGTCTCGTTATCCCTGCAATGTCTCTATTCTCCCTCAGCAACCTACAGTGAATGGATATGTGCATTAAGGCTGGAGAACCCCCCCCCCCCCCCACTTTTTCAACCATCCAAATTTTCAACAACCCCACTTTTCCATCCCCCCATTATCTGGACAATCGTGCTTGGTCATTCACCTTGGGTCAGCTGCGGAATTCCACTCCCCAAAAATTCTTTCTAAAAATCCCTGCCCGCCAAACCACAACCCCCCAAGGATTAACCTCCACCCTTCCCCCTATGGCAACCCCATCTGTGTCCTCAAAGGCACCTAGCTCCCCCTGTTATCCTGTTAATTGCTCAGACAACTTACCCACTATGTTCATTACTCCTCACATGTACCTAGCCTATTAGTTTACAATGCCATCATGCCCCTAGCTGGGTGAGATTGTAAGAAATAAAAAAAATAAAAAAATATAATTAATTAAATTTATATATTAAATAAAAATTTTCATATATTATTAAACAATAATATTGGGCGCATTTTGACCCTTAATTGTGTCAGTAAAATTATTGAATAAATTATAACACTTATTTAATAACATGGTATTAAAATTCTCAATTTAAATAAGGAATATCATTAAATTAATTATATGTTTCATTTAAACTAATTAGTGAATTAATTACATAGTTAAAACAATTAATTAAAATTACTTTATACTGGATTGAATTGATTACATGGATCTTGGCATGAAAATAATTCTAACTGTTTTAATTAAATCCTTTACATCTCACTGTAATAACTGTTTTGGGTTATTTTACTAAATTTTCTCATGTTTCAGACTTACTTGGTTACTAATTATTTTAATTAAGTGATTTGGGAATTTATGGTGGGAAAATGGTTAATTACTTGTGGGTTTAGTTAATTGTTTCATGTTTTTCTCTTAACATCTATGTTTCATTTCTATTCTTTTAATTCTTGTTTTAGCTTATTACTATTTTGTATATACTGATTTGTGGCGCTTCAGAGCTCCCCTGGTCTATAAAAATGGCCTTGGGTAATCCCCTTTAATGCATCACTTATCATTTACACTCAAAAAAATTTCATTATTAATTTCATTACATTTATTATCTTTTATATTATTATTCTTAATCTAATTTAAAAATTATATAAGTAATTAAAGGTTGCATTAAGTCTCATAATAATAATAGTTGTCTGTCGGGCATTGAAAATAATTTCTAGTTAAATAAGTATATTATAATTTAAAAACCCATACCATAGTGTCAAATCCCCAAGCAACCTTGTCGCCTTCCCTTTTAAAATACTTATACTATTTAATTTTTTTACACCTTTATATTACCTTCTCTTCCTCTTCTCTATTTTCTTTCTTCTCCTTCTCCTTCTTCTAGACGACCGGCTGACAAAAGGAATCCCAAATACTATCTGACAATGAATTCATGATCAAAGTCAAAGAAAACATATGACAAGAATGGTATTATGAACTTATTCATAGAATATAATTGAGTTAACAACTTTATACAGAGCAGGGGCTTGATGGTAAAATACTTAAAGTTGATTGATAATCTTCTATAACTGATAAATTATAAATTTAAGAAAAAAAAGTAAGAATTTTGAAATCAATTCATTACCATATTTAGAACCCCTCCCTTGTGTTTTAGTAGCCATTGACCCTTCACCCATTTCTTCACTTACTTGGCTTATAAAACTATGATTGATCTGAAAATAAAATCTAAAATGAGTAAACTTCTTTAAGATTCCAATCCAGAAGGTGCCTTAGAAGTTTGATGATAATCTCTTGAAGAATTCCAAATTTCTTCCATAATCCCATTTCCTAAGCCAAAGTCCATGATACATTTATTATCTGGAAATTATAGTCCATGACCTTTTATTTTAGCAGGTGAAGTGATTGGTCTTCCAGTAATAGGATTCATGTAACAGAAAAGCCCAAAATTAAACATATTAGAATTTTATCTTTCTACATAAATCTGGTTATGAAATCTCCCATAGGTGATGATAGCATTAGAAGAAAAGATATAATTCTTCCTGAGCTCAACCCATTTCATATCTGTCCAATTGGGAAGTCCAGCTTTCTTGGCCAGTTTATAATTAGATTTCAATGCCCAAATACATAATTTTTTAAATTGATTGGCCAAGAAAGAATTGAATGATTGTAATATTTTCCATCTTTCTAAATTATCCTTCATTTCTTGATCACTGAGATTCTGGAGTAAAAAATAAATACCTGGAGAGAAAAAATAAAATATGTTTTCTTAAAAATATATGAAGATAAAGACTTACCAAGTAAGTCACCCTTTTCATATCCAGGTCTCCAACCAAGTCCTAACATATTTCTCTACTCTTCTTTTGATTTCATTTAGGTTGTCAAACTAATTCATCTGATTTAAGGTAGCAATAAAATCTGAATATTTATTAAACACATAATCTTGAACACCATTGAAGAAATGAGCCTGTAATATAAATTGAGATTTGTATCCATTCCTAACAATTGCAACTCCCCAATGGCCTTTCCACTAGCAGTAAGTACTTGATATTTTCTGTCAATGAATCAGGATAATCATTTTCTTACATATTTTAGTTCTGGAGTAAGATAGATTTTCCAAAGAACCATAGAAGGCTTTACAAAATATTTTCTTTCAAATTAAACTTTTTTTTGATAAGACTTTATATTCTTATTAGAAATTGTAGGCTTCACTTCTGAAAAAGTTTTTTAAGATGATGAGAGTGATGAGGACTTTGAAATTATTCCAGAAATTTTTCTGATATTTTTGAATCTATTTTTTTTTGAAATATAAAAAAGAAAAATAACAAAATAAAAAAAAAATAAGAGACAAAAATTAATAATTATTTTTGAATTTATTTCTACATTAATCCCCCAATTTCCCCTTTTTGATGTCCTAAATATCCCCCCTATTACCCTTTTTTTGATGTCCTCAATCCCCCCTTTTTTCCCCTTAGGCTTCCTCAAAATACCCCTCTTGTCCCCTTTGGTATCCTCAAAACCCTTCTTTTTTCCCCCTTTTGTGTCTTTTACATCTCCATTTTTACCCCTTTGGTGTCTACAACATCCTCCCTTTTTTCCCCTTAGGTGTTCTCATATATGTCCCTATTCCCCCTTTCATCTCCTGAAAACCCCCTCTCTTCATTGCTTAACAAATCATTAGCAAATTGTTAAGTAAAAGAACAATTACAACAATCATTCATTAACTTAAAGAATCACTAAAAATTCATTAAGCTAATGAAAAATTGGTGACAATTGTTCATTAACTTAAAAATTTGTCAGTAAATCACTAAGTAATGCAGGGGGGGAGGGAAGGAGGGGTTGGAGAAATGAGGGGAAAGGGGGAGGCAATAAGGGGCTGGGATAGGTGGGGAGGTTGGTTTTTAGGAGACCAAAGGGGGGAAAAGGGAGTACCTGAGGGTGCTTAGGGGGGCGTGAGGACACCTAAGAGGGGGAAAGTAGGGTGTTGAGAACACCAAAGGGAGATAAAGCGGGATTGAGGAGGCCAAAGAGCAGGGAAAGGGGGGAATGAGAATACCAAGGAGGTGGGATAAAGAGGGATGGGGAAGGTAACTGTTACCTTGGAAAAACTAAAGAAAAGAAATCAAAGCAAAATCAAAATCAAGAATCAAAAAAATATCAGAAATCAAAACAAAATCAAATCAAAATCAAAAATCAAATCAAAACAAAAACAAAAACAAAAACAAAAAACAAAAACAAAAACAAAAACAAAAACAAAAACAAAAACAAAAACAAAAACAAAAACAAAAACAAAAACAAAAACAAAAACAAAAACAAAAACAAAAACAAAAACAAAAACAAAAACAAAAACAAAAACAAAAACAAAAACAAAAACAAAAACAAAAACAAAAACAAAAACAAAAACAAAAACAAAAACAAAAACAAAAACAAAAACAAAAACAAAAACAAAAACAAAAACAAAAACAAAAACAAAAACAAAAACAAAAACAAAAACAAAAACAAAAACAAAAACAAAAACAAAAACAAAAACAAAAACAAAAACAAAAACAAAAACAAAAACAAATACAAATACAAAAACAAATACAAATACAAATACAAATACAAATACAAATACAAATACAAATACAAATACAAATACAAATACAAATACAAATACAAATACAAATACAAATACAAAAACAAATACAAATACAAATACAAATACAAATACAAATACAAATACAAATACAAATACAAATACAAATACAAATACAAATACAAATACAAATACAAAAATAAAAATAAAAATAAAAATAACAATAAAAATAAAAATAAAAATAAAAATAAAAATAAAAATAAAAATAAAAATAAAAATAAAAATAAAAATAAAAATAAAAATAAAAATAAAAATAAAAATAAAAATAAAAATAAAAATAAAAATAAAAATAAAAATAAAAATAAAAATAAAAATAAAAATAAAAATAAAAATAAAAATAAAAATAAAAATAAAAATAAAAATAAAAATAAAAATAAAAATAAAAATAAAAATAAAAATAAAAATAAAAATAAAAATAAAAATAAAAATAAAAATAAAAATAAAAATAAAAATAAAAATAAAAATAAAAATAAAAATAAAAATAAAAATAAAAATAAAAATAAAAATAAAAATAAAAATAAAAATAAAAATAAAAATAAAAATAAAAATAAAAATAAAAATAAAAATAAAAATAAAAATAAAAATAAAAATAAAAATAAAAATAAAAATAAAAATAAAAATAAAAATAAAAATAAAAATAAAAATAAAAATAAAAATAAAAATAAAAATAAAAATAAAAATAAAAATAAAAATAAAAATAAAAATAAAAATAAAAATAAAAATAAAAATAAAAATAAAAATAAAAATAAAAATAAAAATAAAAATAAAAATAAAAATAAAAATAAAAATAAAAATAAAAATAAAAATAAAAATAAAAATAAAAATAAAAATAAAAATAAAAATAAAAATAAAAATAAAAATAAAAATAAAAATAAAAATAAAAATAAAAATAAAAATAAAAATAAAAATAAAAATAAAAATAAAAATAAAAATAAAAATAAAAATAAAAATAAAAATAAAAATAAAAATAAAAATAAAAATAAAAATAAAAATAAAAATAAAAATAAAAATAAAAATAAAAATAAAAATAAAAATAAAAATAAAAATAAAAATAAAAATAAAAATAAAAATAAAAATAAAAATAAAAATAAAAATAAAAATAAAAATAAAAATAAAAATAAAAATAAAAATAAAAATAAAAATAAAAATAAAAATAAAAATAAAAATAAAAATAAAAATAAAAATAAAAATAAAAATAAAAATAAAAAAATAAAAATAAAAATACAAAACAAAAAACAAAAATAAGCATAATTATCAAACAAAAATCAAAAAAATGAATGAAATGACTTACCTGGAGAGATGAGATGTGAAAATAAATGAAACCAAATTGTTTGAGGGATACTTGATGAGAGGAGGAAAATGAATGAAAAAAGAAACAGTTAAAAATTATGCAATTTCATGTTGAGCTGGTGAATGAAAAAAAGAGACGTGCAAAAAAGAGACATTTACCAGATCTTCAAAATAAAAATGAATATGCATTAAAATCACCAAGCCAAGTAAATAAATCAGATTAGTTGAAAATTTGTACAGTATGAAAAAAAAATTAAAAGGTTTGTGTGTCAAAATGTTGGAGGGTGATTGGCATAATGATAGAGTGTATGCCAGTAGAAATATTTTTTTGTGATTCTAGGGGGGGAGATCTGGAAAAGGTTTGGGATACTCTTCTTCATAAAGATCATTCCACTCATCCTTTAAATCAGCTAGGATATTGTGGAGTATAATTCAAGTCATTATCCAATGATTTGCAGTTTTTATTTCTAATTTTTTTTGAAATCGGATTCTGAGTTCCTGGAAACTAGAAAATCTTACGTTTAAAATACCAATAGCATGTTCAATTCATACTCATGATTGTGAAAGATGATAATTAAAATTTGTTTTTGGGTCATTTTCCAAAGTTGAACCTTGGAAAGCAGGCAAAATATATAATTTCTACTTGCATATTCTGAGTCTGAAAGGAGGTACTAAGATTCATTAAAGTATGAGTCAGGAGTTTGAGAAATCCTCATTCTTTGGAAGATACAAGAGTCATGACATAAGACAGGGCAGCCACTATGAAAAGAAATAAACTTTTTATTGAAATTTCACACAAGTTGAAAAGCAATAGAGTATTTGGAAAGAAGATTAAAAGTTAGTACATGAATGATGAGAAATTCAGGGATATTTTGAAGAAACCTTTTTTTGTGATCAAAATAATGGTTTCCATCATGAGCAGGCTTTTGACTCAAAGGTATAGTTGTACCATCAACAAAACCTACACATCCAGTGAAACCTTTGGCTTGCATTACTTGAGATGATTCAAGTCGCTGTTGTGGAGTTGGCCAAGCAAGTGTTTGAAACTTGAGAGAAAGGATAGAAATCATTTAGCACTTGGTGTATTATATGACAGTAACATATCCTATTTTAAAGAGATTGTATAGAGTCTTACAGCAGCACCATTTCCATTTGAATCAAAGTAAAATAGTGTGACAGAAAGTTGAAAGGCAGGATTAGACTGTTTTTTATGGGAATTATTATGGAGGATAGGATGATTGGAAATGAGTTGAGAAAGTCTCAAAAAAGAATCAGGAGAAGTTTAAGAAAATTATTGTGAATTTTAAAGGAGGAATTTTAAGAATTGAGGCAAGATCATATCTAGGATTGTCAGCCAGGCTACTAAACTTACCCAGTAAAAAACTAATTATTTACTAGAGTAGAGCTAAAACTTTGCCTCTCATTCTAATTAGTTATACTTACTTTATAAATTATTTATACAATTTTAACTAATTAATAAGTAAAATTAAGTAAAGATATAATTTTATTGTTCCCTCATATTTTTTATTCCTTGACAGTGTCCTCATGACAGCTTAAAAGTAGAATAAATTCTAAAAATTCTAAATATTATAATTAAATATTTCTATTTTACTTTGACATATACAGAGAACTTAAATAAATCAAATAATTTAAATTAAAATTGACATATACAGATAAATTCTGTATATGAAAAAATTCTTTATAGAATACACTTTAATATTGAAAACTTCTATCTATGGGAATGTTCTCTCTCTGATATTCATGTATGTAGACTTGTGGTGCCATAGTTTCTCTCCTTTTTGCCTATATAAGGCCTCTCAATATAGCTGTTTTATTTCATCTCATACTAACTTTACAATTAAATATTATATACACAAATAAAACCATTACTGCTATTTACCAGCTTAGTATTCACATATTCAAATCTCTATGAGTTAAAAACAATAATAATAAAATATTTTTACCTTTTTATTGAATAATATTATATAAAGAAATAAATATCTACCTATCTTGAGATCTTGAGTCTTCCTTCACCTTTCATTGCTGTTGGACCACAAAAAAAATCATCTAGACCAAAAGCACCCCTTGGAAACTGAGGGCCTTAACAAATAACTGTTGAAAAATTGTTATCTTGACGCTAGCAACTGAGGGAATATTGGCTCCAACACCTATAGCAACTTTTTGGACAAAGGACAAATGTCAAATGTCAAAGGCACATGACTAACTTTTTGTGGCAACTGGGATTTGAACCTTGCCTTAAATTTAAGGTTTATCTAAGGGTAATTTTCCTATATACTTGTAGTGACTATAGCAGTTATTATTTGTAGGTCTCACTATGCATATTTCATTATATATGTATTTCTTTTTTACTCAGCCCTCTGTAGTTGGCATTAAATTTCTCAAAATACAGGGGAGGTGTCAGGTATATAATTTTTTTCATATTTGGCCAAGATAGAGAAACATTGTTCTTAGTCCTAGAGGAAATATAATATAGTTTATTTAATTAAAAGTTATATTATTTATTTATTTCAGCCAACAAATTTTCCTGAAAATTAAAATATTATTTCATTGTTTCAGTTGACAATTAGTCCTGGTAATTAAAATATTGTTTCAGTTGACAATTAGTCCTGGTAATTAAAATAATAACAATATATAAATTAATTATTTGATTAATAAATTATTTCAGTTGACATTTAGTCCTGGTAATTAAGATATATACAATATATAAATTAGTTATTTGTTTAAGAAACTTTATTAATTATTTCAGTTGATTTTTGGTCCTGATAATTAATATATTATTTCATTATTTCAGTTGATTTTTTTTAAATCATGGTAATAAATAATATCAATATCTTAGTAAATTAATTGATTAAAAGTGTATTATTTAATTATTTAAGTTGATTTTTAGTCCTTATAATCAATATATTTTCATTATTTCAGTTGATTAGTAGTCCTGGTAATTGGTAATAAACTTTAAATATTATTTATTTTAACTCTTATTTTTATAACAAAAAAAAGAATAATAACTGTCAAAATATTAATATTTTTTCTTTCTCTCCACTCAAATTATACAAAAAATGGCTGAATTATAAATTTTTCTACCTCTCATGAAGAGGAATTTGATTTTATTGATTATGATGCAAATTCTGTAAGCTCTCCTTTGACTACAAAATGTTGTCAAATTAATAAATTAGTAAACCAAACAAGATGTAGAAATGCAGGAGGTGGAAATCAAGAAGGAAGATTCTCCCCTGGACTCCAAGTCCCAGGTACTCCCCCTTGAAGATCTTTCAAAAGGCTTCAAAAGAAAAAAGTTGCCAGTTCAGAAACAAGTAAACAAACTCTCAACTCACATCATGGAGTTGAAGTCAGAGAACCTCAAAATAAGGGAAAAGGTAGAGTCCCTAGAAAAAATAATAAGAATCATGGAAACTCTTCTTCAAGAGATGAAGAAATACCCACAGGTAGAATAACTTCTTCCACAATTGGCTCCTCAAAAACAAGAAGAAGTGGAAGTGTCAAAATGGAAATGGGAATGGCATAAACCCCAATGAGACACCCTTCAAGCTCAGCAAATGCAACAGGCTCCTCAAGCAGGACCCTCCAGGCCCCAATATTTTAATCCCACTTCTCCTCACCATTACCAAGGAGGCAGAAGAAAGAAAAACAATCATATTCAAATTATTACAAAACCATTGTAAGTCTTTCCATTAAATCTCAAGTTCCTTTTCTTTTTACTGATTCAGTTCCTTCAGGTAACTCTGAGATGGTAGATAACACTTTGAGACTAGGAGGTGCTGGTTCTAGCAGAAAAATTAATCAATACTCTAGCCATGGAAATACTTCTTTAGTTTTAATTTCTACTTTAATAATTAATCCATAGATGGCTATTATAAATGAATCAATTAATCCTGAAGTTTATGAGACTCTTGAAGATTACTCTATCTCCCTCCTGACAAATGCTCCTGATGTAGCAACTATCAATGATCAATATTTGAGAGACATCATCACAAAATAAAATCAGATAATGAATAACTTAAAATTGACCCAAAAATTTAATAGCTTTTTAACTGAAAAAGGTTACCAATCATTAAAAGGTGAGTTGAATAGGTTATCTGAAGTATTGTTTAGGTACAAAGTAAATTATGAAAAGAAATTAGCTTTGTGGAGAAATATTAAGAATGATCTATCCAAAGTGCAAGAGACTATGTCTATCTGTTTCCAAGATCTAGAAGTTCATAAATCAAATCTAAAAAAATTAAATGACCATTATTCATCTCTGCAAAATAAGAATCAATTTTCTTTTTCAACTATCAATGAAACATAAACCAGTATTCCAAAAGTGAAACCTAGGTTAAAAAAAATTGAGGAGCAATTGAATTCATTGTTATTTGACCAAAAATACTCTTTCACTTCTGAGAAGGAAATTGTTGCACAGGCTACTCCACATGTACCTGGGCCAAGCTCCTCTAGAGAATAATTAGTACAAGAGAAACCTGTAGATAGTTCTGAGTTTCCATAAAAGGTTAATGGTGCACCTTGCTCATCTGCAAATGTGTTAAATAATGAGATTAAAGCTTAATTAGAGAAATTTCAACTTCTTCTTACACAGAAACAAGTAAACCAGAAGGAAATTACCTCAAATTTGTAAAATTGGCCCAAACTTGACCAATATCCAACATTTGATAGTGATTCTTCCTCTGACTGGCAGCAATTCATCTTTAGAATTGATAGTCTTAAGAGTTCTTATAAACTACCAGATGAAGAAATTTTATCTAAATTAATTTCTTTGTTATCCAATTTTTCCCTCATGTGGTATGAATCTTCCCTCTTGGATAATAATAATTACTCTTGGGAGGATTGGAAAGAATTAATTAAAGCACAATTTTGTGGTTCAAAATTCAGTTAGCCCAGCAAAGGCAGTAGGAGGAGTCTAGATATAGCTTATCCTCTACAGAAAAGCCTATTG
Organism: Hemileia vastatrix; assembly: GCA_030280995.1. Classification (NCBI taxonomy): domain Eukaryota; kingdom Fungi; phylum Basidiomycota; class Pucciniomycetes; order Pucciniales; family Zaghouaniaceae; genus Hemileia; species Hemileia vastatrix. The sequence goes on along the minus strand of JASXTE010000010.1, from coordinate 31,406,935 downwards.
AGTTCATAATGAAACTAGTAAAAATCTTGAGAGAAATGGATCCAAAGATGGATTATGAACTCTGGAAGGACAGGATCCTTTATAAATTGCAAATGTCTTTGAGAGACTTAGTTGTTGCAAGAACTGAAATCTACAGGGAGCCTTCTTCCTTTATTAATACTTGTAATGAAGTTCTTATTAATAACAGGTATGAATCTAGGAAGTTCTTACCAAGACCTTCAGTGGAAAAACCTTCAAATTACCAACAAAAACTTCCTGAAAAAGCTGGTAAACCTTCTGTCCCTGTTGCACCTAAAAATATGAAACAAACTCTTAATTTAAATGGAGCCAGCTTTGGAAGAAAGGCCATTTTTGTGAAAAGTAAAAAAACCTTGTTGAACAAACAGAGGTGCCTGCTGATGACACAGTCGCACTAGATGATACTTCAAGTGATTGTTCAAGAAAAATTTCTTATGAGTCTAACCAGGAAATCTTGATTCTGGAGCAAGATATTTAATATTTAAATAATATTGACATTTATAAAAATGATTTTTCCACAGTTGAAGATTCTGAAATCATATGAAATCTTGAGGACACCTCAATTATTATTACCCCTCTCAAGGCACCAGTCTTGATCAATGGAAATAATATTGAGGTTGTTTTGGATTCTGGTGCTGGAGGAGTGTCGTATCTGAAAAAGCACTTGCTTCAGTTGATCAGGATTATAAATCAAAACTTATTCCAATCATTTCTGGAAATTGGAGAGGTTATGGTTCTGTTTTGTCTCCTATTGGTAAATACAAAGCTACGTTATTTTTCAAATATAACCATGGCTTTGTAAGAGCTATGTGTGACTTTGTAGTTATGAAAAATGATATCTTAAGCAATCGGTTCATTTTGGGAAATGATATATTAACTAGATATTGAATTAATCTTTATCCTTTAAACCAATGCCTCACAATGGGGTTGAATGGGAAGAGAAAATTTGAAATTTCTTCCCTCAAAGAATTATTAACACCAGGATTAAACACATATCATTCTGTAGTTCAATATAAATAAAATTCTAAAAAGAAATGCCTTTCCTTCTGTCTGATATTAACACAGCTTGTTTTGGAGAATAACTTTCTGGTGAGGAAAAAGATTCCATCATTCAGTTGATAAAATATTTTCTTATGGCCTTCACTCATGGGTCACATGAATTAGGATTGGTAAAAGAAGAAATGAAGCTTTCATTATCTTTCCCATTAACTGAAACACCACCTAGTCTAAAAAAGAAGCCTTATCCTTCTTCCCCCACAAAGAGAAAAGATATTTAAGACAATATCTCTACCCTTTTAAAAATAAATATTATTGAAAAGGTAGTTTAAACACCTAAACATTGTGTTATCTGACCTGTCCTAATTTTTTATGAGAAAGATAAAGCCAGGTTATGTGGCGATTTTAGAGCATTAAATACTTATACTGTAGATGATTTCTATCCCTTACCTAGAATTAGCTCTATCTATGCTACCTTAAAAGGTGCTAAATATATCAACTGTTTAGATGGTAATTAGGGATATCACCAGGTGCCTTTTGAGTAGAATTCAAAGAATTTTCTAATGATTGCTTCTCATATGGGTATTTATAAGTATATTAAGATGCCGTTTGGCCCCAAGAATTCCCCTTCAGTTTTTTCAAAAAGTTATGGATAACACATTCCATCAAGAAATAATTGAAGGATGGCTAATATTTTACGTTAATTATATGATCATATTCTCCAAGACATTTTAAAATCACCTTATCCTTCTATGTAAAGTGTTCCATAAAATGGATGAGATGAATATGACACTTGCCTTGAAAAAATGCAAATTTGGCTTTCATTCTTTGAAAGTGCTTGGTAATGTTGTCTCAAGATTACAGATATGTGTTTACCAGAACAAAGTGGCAGCAATACAACAGGTAAAAGCTCCTACTACAGTGAGAGATCTCCAAAGTTTTTTGGAATGTGTGGATACTATAGACAATATATTAAAAATTATCAAGTTATAGCATTACACCTCACCCAATTAACTAGGAAAGATGTTGCCTTTGTCTGGAACAGTGAAAGACAAAGAGCTCTTGATGCTATGAAACATTGTTTGATGTCTTCACCCATATTTGCCTTGCCTGACTTTACTCAATCATTTGTTTTATACACTAATGTTATTTTTATTGGCCTTGGTGCTGATCTCCACCAAAAACAAGTTATGAATGATAAAGCATCAGAAGTAGTAATTTGTTATATTTCAAGAACCTTGAGAAATAGTGAATTGAAATATGGTGCCACTCAACTTGAGTGTTTAGCAGTAGTGTGGGCTCTAGAGAAACTGCATTACTATCTGAATGACCATAAATTTGAACTTTTCATTGACTGAAGTGCAGTGAAATCCCTCTAAAACTTAAAAAAACCTAACAGACACATGTTCAGATGGAAGTTGGAAGTTCAGGAATAAAGAGGAAGAATCACAATAATTCATAGGGCTGGTATTGTTCACTCAAATTTGGATATGTTATCAAGGTTACCTTTGACAAATTATTACTCTAATCCTGCATATGATCCTGAGGATGAAATAGTTCACATTCATGCGATATATGTGGTTGATATGGAGGAAGAGCTATTACAGCTTATTCTGGATTCATATAGTAAATACACAGACTTAAAAAGCTGTGCACTATATTAAATGATCCAAAGAATGCTTCAATACAAGCATTAATTAAAACCCTCCCACCAAAGTACCAAAATGCTTTGGAAAAAGGTAAATTTTTCAATTGATGTAGAATATCTCTATTATAGAAGAAAGTTGGGTAATGTTATTCTTATTCCTCCTTCTATGAAAGAAAACATCTTGAAAATTTGTCATGATGACATATTGGCATGAATTTTTGATTGTGAAAAAAAATGATCAGAATTAAGAACACTTCTTGATGGGCTAATATGTCTGAAGACACCAAACTATATGTTTAATCCTGTGATTTTTTCCAGAAATCAAAAAGACTAATGGGGAAAAGAGCTGGATTGATTCAACATAATGAATCTCTTGATACACCATGGCAAATTATAAAAATGGAATTTTTATCAGGATTACCCATTTTTGAGAAAGACAATTATAACTCTTGCTGGTCTATTGTGGACAGATTTACAAAAATGTGGAAATTCATCCCTACTCACAAAGATTTTTCCACTATAGAATTAGCCTTCTGGTGGTGGTATCATATTTTTAAAACTTCTGGTTTCCCAAAGGCGATAATCTCTGACAGAGACCCAAAATTTACTTGTTAGTTTTGGATGTCTCTGATGTTTTTTTTGGTTGTGATCTGAATCTTTCTACTTCTCATCATCTTCAGACTGATGGATTAGCTAAAAGTATGATTCAGACTTTAGAGGCCATGATAAGAAGATATTGTGCCTTTTGCCTTGAGCATAAAGACAATGACAGGTTCACTCATGATTGAGTTGCCTTACTTCTTGGTTTGGAATTTGCTTATAATAGCACTGTTCATACTGTTACTCAGTGGAAGCCTTTTGAGCTCTGCCTTGGATATGTACCAAATACTCCTGCACAAACTCTAAATAATAAAATACCTAAATTGGATTTATATCCTGGTGTAAAATCTTTTCTTCAAATGCAACAACTTTACAGAAGTCATGCTCAAAAATGTATTGAAAAATCTTTTGAATATGAGAAGAAGAGGTGGGACAAATCCCATAAAGAATACACTTTTAAGAAGGTTGATGAAGTACTGATTTCTACAGTCCACTTCAATTTAAAAGGTAATAACATATAAAAAGACCCATTTTTAGGTCAATTTATAGTCAGAAGAATGGTTGGTGATAATGCAGCTGAAGTTATCTTGTATTCTCCATATGAAAGGGAACATCCTGTTTTTCCAATATCTCTTTTGAAACCTTACACATCCAATAGTGATTTATTTCCCAAAAGGAGAGGAAGACCAAAGAAAACCCATATTGAAATCACTGAAACAGCAGAAATTGATAAGATTCTAAATGTAAGAATTTTCACTTCTGAAAAAGGTACTTATTACTTTTTGAGATTCAAGAATAAATCTTCTGAATATGATTCTTCTATTCCTGGGAAAGAGATATCTAACCTTCCCGCTCTACTAAAGAAATATAAAAAGAAAAAATCATAGCATTTTTTCATTTTTTTTAGAGTAAGGAAGTGTCAGCCAGGTTACTAGACTTACCCTGTAAATAATTAATTATTTACTAGAGTAGAGATACTCCTTTACCTCTCATTTTAATTAGTTGTACTTACTTTATAAATCACTTATATGATTTTAACCAATCAACAAGTAGAATTAAGTAAAGATATAATTCTATTGTTACCTCATATTTTTTATTCCTTGAGAGCATCCTCATGACAGCTGAGAAGTAGACAAAACTATAGAAATACTAAATATTATAATCAAATATTTCTATTTTACTTTGACACATACAGAAAACTTAAGTAAATCCATTAATTAAAATTAAAATTGACTTAAATAGATAAGTTCTGTATATGAGAACATTCTTTATAGAATACACTTTAATATTGGAAATTTCTATTTATGGGAATGTTCTATCTCTGATATCCATGTATGTAGACTTGTGGTTCTGTAGTTTCTCTCCTGTTTTCCTATATGAGGCCTTTCAATCTAGCTGTTTTATTTCATCTCATAATTTTCTTACAATTAAATATTAGGGGGTATCAAAGTTGAGGGATGCACAATAAGGGATCAGAAATTATTGATTCTGGAAGATTCTTATCCACAAAAATGCATTGCCCCACCTCTTATATCCCTATTCCCATTCCTAATTCCTGATCCCAAACTCAACACATCCATGATGGATTTTTAAGAAAGTCATATGACTTATAATTGCTGATGCCATCCTTAAGTCTTTCCTCAATCTATGCTACATAATTTTGGTGCAAAAACTTAACATTTTTTCTTATTCATTTGTGTCTCTTCACTCTATGCTACTTAATTTGGGTGGAAAACACATAACATTTTTTTTCTATTTACACACCCCACCTTCTCATTAATTGGAAAATTCCCATTTCCCACTCATCATCTAAACCTTCTACCAACAATAATAAATCATCTCTCTACTAGGAGAAAAATTCACTTGGCTATAAATGCTATGACTTTAACTTTAGCTGCTGACTCTGATTCTAACTTGGGTTTAGAAAACACTTTATCTTATATATCTTTTCAATGATCTTTATGAAGAAGAGGATCCTAAAACTGCACCAGCTCTCCTGTCCCTTGAATCAAAAAAAAAATTTCCACCAGCATACACTCTGTCATTAAACCAATCACCCTCCAACATTTTGAAACACAACCCTTTTAATTTTTTTTTCATACTCTCCAGATTTTTAGCTTGTGTGCTTTATTCACTTGGTTTGGTATTTTTTTTTTTGCATATTCATTTTTATTTTGAATTTACACTGGATGTCTCTTTTTTGGATTTCTCATTTGTTTTAATTCTCCAGCTCAACCTGAAATCACATATTTTCTGCTATTGCATGATTTTTCACTGTATCTTTTTTTTCATTCATCCTGTCAGCCAGGCTATACCAGGAGCCCAGAAAATTATATGTTAATTTATTGGACCTGAAAGAGGGTGTAAGAATTGTATTTTATGTATATAAATTAATATTTTATTGCATAATAAAATTATATAAGTATCTTATTAATAATAAGTGTTATATTAATTTAATTGTTATATAAAATTTTATACATTTAAATTAAGCTTAAATATATTTTATATTCTACAAATAATGGCGCATTTTTATGTATTTTATAATTATAAATTAATAATTTATTAATTACAAAAACATATATTATAATTATATATGTAAAATTGACTAATAATGTAATTAAGTTAATTAATTAATTTTAAATATATTAAATATAACTTCATATATTATTAAGCAATAATATTGGGCACTTCTTTTGACCCCTATTTGTGTCAGGAAAAATTATTAAATAAATTATAATACTTATTTAATAACATAGTATTAAAATCCCCATTTTAAATTACAAATAACACTAAATTAATTATCTGTTTCATTTAAACTAATTATTGAATTAATTACATAGTTAAAACAATTACTTAAAATTTCTTTAAACTGAATTGAATCTATTCCATGAATTTTGGCGTTAAAATAATTTTATTTGTTTTACTTAAAACCTTTACATGTCACCATAATATCTGTTTTTGATTATTTTACTCACTGTTCTTATGTTTCAAGCTTACTTAGTTACTAATTATTTTAATTAAGTGTTTTTGGAACTTATGGTGGGAAAATTGATTACTTACTTACGGATCTAGTTTATTGTTTCATGTTTTTCTCTCAATATCTATGTCTTAGTTAAATTCTTTTATATTCTTGTTTCACTTTATTACTCTTTTGTAATTACTTATTTTGGCGCTTCAGAGGATCCCTTTCCTATAAAAGGCTTTGGATAGCCCCTTGTAGCTACATCACTTACTATACAATCAACATTTGAACATATTTTTAATATATTACGTTTATATTATTTTTATTAGTGTTAAAATTCTAAATTAAAAATTTTATATAACTAATTAAAGGTTGCTTTAAGTCTGATAGTAATAATAGTGTTTTCCGCGCAAAGAAAATAATCCTTACTCTAAATAAATATTGTCATTTACACTACGCAATAAAGGTGGTGGACTTGCTAGCAAGTCCCCAACCTGAACTCAGACAGAACTCAGATGGAACTCAGACTGAACTCATACTGAACTCCTACTGAGCTCTACTTGAAGACCCACAAAAACTGTTCTGCTGAGTGGCGTTCATCCCTGATTGTATGGTTCCTTTGTCAATAGCTCAATGTGTGTTCAATCTGTGGTGAATTTGAGTCCAAGGTTGCGGACTTGCTAACAAGTCCGCCCCCTGTATTGCGCGGTGTTAATAAGCCTTATCTTTTGTGTCAGCTCTCAAATAAACTGTTGTTGCTCCTCTTTAAATAAATTAAATCATTTTTTTATCTTAGTTCTTTTATTTACTAAAACCCTTTTCTTTCATCCTCTTCTTCTTTCCCCTTTTCTACCCTTCTTCTAGATGACTGACCAACAAGTGGGGGCCTTTCCAAACCGACGACAACGATCAATACTTGCAACAAACAACATAGCGCACGGACCACCCAGCAAAAAAGAAACTTTTGCCGCGACTGTGTTTCAAACTTGGGTTCAATCTATTAGGTTTATATTAAATTAATTCATCTATTATTTTGAAGTGATTTTCCGATCACTATAGTAAGTTAACCTTTGCACCTCTCACTCATATTACTATATTTTTACTGCAATAACAGTGTTTGTGCCTTAATTGCTGATTTACTGAGTGTAAGTGTTCATTATTTTAATTTTTTTTTCCTAGTTGACCATAATAGAGTAAACCTCTTAGTCCTAGAAGACAATTAATAATTATTAAATTATTAAATTAATTTTATTATTATTTTTTGTATATTGGTTGACCATAATAGTACTCAGTACTTAGTTTCAATTTTACCATCATATAAATTTTTGGTATTAATTATTTTGGTTGACTTATAAAAACCTTTATTGGTTGGTCCCATTTTAATTACTGATTATTTCTTGATAAATAATTGTAATTACATTTGTTTGTATTACTTTTTTGTTAATTAATTGATTTTTGATAAAAATTAAATTTTTTTAAAATTCAATAAATTTTATTTTGAAATAACAAATTGAATCATTAAAAAATTTTTTTTTGATTTTAACAGTTTAAATGTCCAATATTTTGGCTAGAAGCATGGATAACTTACATGTGGATAAGATTGAAGTGGATAATGACACTGAATCTGTAGGTTCTTCTAAATTAACTTACAGAAATGATTCAGCTGACAAAAAACCTTCAGGATGTGGAAATGGCAGGAGAAGTGGTAAACCCCCCTCACCAAACACCTCTGAAAGAAGTAAAACCTCTAATAAATCAGGACAATCAACTCAAAGGTATAAAAATAAAGAAGATACCTCTAACCCGACAAGTAAACAATCTTTCCTGTCACATCAAAGAACTGAAGGCAGAAAGCATGAAGTACAAGGAAAGGGTAGACACACTCTGGCAGAAAATGCAGGAATTGTTAAATCCCAAACAGGCTCAAACTCCTCATCTCTCAGCCTCTCAGCCTCAGCCTCAACCTCAGCCCAATCAGGTACCCAGCTCCTTCACGCAAAATCAAAGCACTCTGCAAGTGGAACAGTGGAAATGGGACTACTTGATGAGCCATTACCAGAAGAATGCTCAACAACCAGCTCAACACCCTGGCCCATCCAGGACACAAACCTACCATCCATCTCCTCAGCCCATCCTTATAAGGGAGGCAGAAGAAAGAAGGCACAGGGGAAGTTTCCTCCCTTACCATGGTAAGTAATTTGTTTGATAAACATGTTGGCATGTATAATAACAAAGCTTCTTCTGGTAATCTTGTGGATTCTGGTGAAAGAACAGTTAAACCGTTAAAAAGACAACTTCCTTTAATGAGTAGCCCCAATGATGTAATTAGCAAATTATCATTTGATGAACCTTTACATTTGACTTCTACTTCTTTTATTAATCCTTCTCTTGCAAATAAGAATGATTCTGTTTCCCCTGAAGTCTATACCTTAATTGAGAAAACTTCTGAAGAAATATTGAAAGATACCCTTGATTTTAATTTTGTGAAAGAAAAACATTTGAGAGATGTGTTAATCCATGAGAGTGATAGATTAAATAATTTGCACTTGCATTGTAAAGTAAGTTCTTCTGTACAGGATACAGCTTATTTTAAAATAAAAGAAACCTTGAATATTGTTCTTAGCCAACAAAAACAAATACAGAGTGACCATAGAGTTATCTCAGATAGAAATATCAATCTACATGAAACCTTGAGTGAATTTCAACCCCTTATTGAGGAAAATTATTCATTAAAAAGTGAAATAAAATCTCTAAAAAATAAGTTTAAAAAGCTAAAAAATGATTTCCATGCACTAAGTTCCAAACACACAGTTTCTGAGGACAGAAATGTTTTATCTTTTGCAAAAGTAAATGACCAGATGTCTGAAATTCCAAGGGTAAGAAACTATGTGTCTGACCTGCAGGAAAAATTTTCAACCTTAACCATTAATAATTATGGTATAAATGAGAATGTTGCCCATAAGCTGCATAAAAATAAGGAAAAAGAACCTGAGCAGAGTTCCTCCTTTCTTCCTCATATTTCAGCCATTAAACAAGCTGACAATGAGTCTGTAAAATCTTTTGCTACTAGCAAAAAATCATGTGATGGTCATGTACCAGCTGTTTCTGTAAATAATGAAATTTCTGAACACTTGGCTAAACTTCAGGAATTATTAATGATGAATAATTCAAACCAAAAAATGAACCATACCAGTAGTCAGAAAAATTGGCCTAAATTGAACCAATATCCTACCTTTGATGGTGATTCTTCTTCTGATTGGAAACACTTTATCCAAAGAGTTGATAATTTAAAGTTATCTTATAAACTACCTGATGAGGAAATTGTTTCTAAGCTAATTTCTTTATTTTCCAATGTAGCCTTGATGTGGTATGAATCTGTTCTTTTAGATAACAATCATTATACATGGAATGATTGGAAATCCTTGATTGAGAATCAGTTTGGTGGTTCAAAATTCAGGTTAGCTCAGCAAAGACTGTATGAGAATACTAGATATGTCTCCTCCTCTGTTGAAAAGCCCATTTTTTTTCTTATGAAAGTAACAAAAATCCTAAGAGCAATTGATCCAAAGATGGATTATGATATTTGGAGAGATAAAATCTTGTATAAATTACCAAATTCTCTTAGAGATCTAATTGTAGCTAGAACTGAGCATTTAAGGGAAAATTCTTCTTTCATTAATATCTGTAATGAGGTACTACTCAACCATAGATATGAACCAGAGAACTACCTTGGTAAATCTTATCATGATCAAAATAAACCTTCTACAAAGCCCCCAGAAAAATCTGGTAAACCCTCTGCCCCAGTTGCACCTAAAAAACATACAACAAATACTTGTTATAAATGTAACAAACCATGGCAAAAGGGTCATGTTTGTGACAAGAAAATTCATCTTGTTGAATAAAATGAAGACACTGATGAGGCTGAAATTGATGTCAATAATTCTTCTAGTGACTGTGAAAGTAATGTCTCCTATGACAATGACTCTGTTAAAGATGTTTTAATGTTAGAACAAGATGTCCATTATTTAGATAATATATCTGAAGAATGTGTATTGGATTTATCTTCAGTGGAAAATGCTGAAATAATTAAAGATATTACTTACAGTTCTATAGCCATATCCCCTTTGAAAGCACCTGTTATCATAAATGGTAAAAATGTTGATGTAGTTCTTGACTCTGGTGCTGGAGGAAGTGTAGTGTCTGAAAAAGCTTTAGCTTCAGTAGATAAGGATTATTTGAGTAAATTATTACCTATAACTTCTGAAAAATAGAGAGGGTATGGTTTTACCTTAATTCCTATTGGAAAATACAAAACCTCTGTATTCTTCAAATATAATGGTGGTTTTGTCAGAGCTATTTGTGAATTTTTTGTCATGAAAAATGATGATTTAAGCAATTGGTTTATTATGGTTAGTAATATTTTAGCCATGTTTGGTGTGAAATTGGGCCCAGCAAATAATTGCTTCACCTTGGGATTGAATGGCAAAAGGAAATTCAAAATTTCCTCCTCTAGAAAACCTTCTGGGAATCTGTTAAAGTCTTGTAACTCACTAATCCAGTGTAAAGGCAGAACAAAAATTGAAATGGATGATTTATTAAATGAAATAAATACTGCTTCTTTTGGTGATCAGTTAACTAGTGAACAAAAGGATTCTAATATTGCCTCAATTACCTCTTTCCCTATGGCTTTTGCTCATGGCTCTCATGTATTAGGAAGTGTTCAGGAAGAAATGAAAATTACCTTATCCTGTAACTTGAGTGATATTCCTCCTAGTCTTAAGCAAAAACCATATCCTGCTTCTCCAACAAAAAGAAAGGATATTGAAGATAATATTGCCACATTATTAAAAATGAATATCATTGAGAAAGTGGATGTCACCCCCAAATATTGTGTCATCTCCCCAGTTTTAATTTCTTATGAAAAAGATAAGGCTAGATTATGTGGAGATTACAGAGCATTAAACACTTATACTGTTGATGATATTTATCCTTTACCCAGAATTAATTCAATACATTCTACCTTGCAAGGTTCAAAATTTATTAGTTGTCTGGATGGAAATAAAGGGTATCATCAAGTTCCTGTTGAGAAAAATTCTTGAACTTTTTTGCTTATTGCTACTCATATGGGAATATATAAGTACGTTAGAATGCCATTTGGACCTAAGAATGCCCCTTCAGTTTTTCAAAAAGTCATGGATAACACTTTCCATCAGGAAATAATTGAGGGATGGCTCATGGTGTATATTGATGATATCATAGTTTTTTCTAAAACTTTTGATGAACATATGGTTCATTTAAATAGGGTTTTCCAAAAAATGGATGATTCAATATGAATTTTTCCTTGAAAAAGTGTAAATTCGGTTTTCAATCTTTGAAAGTCCTTGGCCATGTTGTGTCAGGCCTACAAATTTGTGTAGACCAAAACAAAGTTGCTGCAATTCAAAATGTGAAAGCACCAACTTCTGTAAGAGAAATCCAAAGTTTTTTGGGTATGTGTGGATATTATAGACAATATATTAAAAATTATCAAGTCATAGCCTTGCCTCTTACCAAACTAACTAGGAAAGATGTTGCATTCATCTGGAATATTGACTGTCAAAAAGCTTTTGATACATTAAAATGTTGTTTAATGATAGCCCCTATCTTAGCTCTTCCAGATTTTAACAAACCATTTGTCCTGTATACAGATGCTAGCTTTGTTGGTCTGGGTGCTGCCCTTCACCAGAAACAAATTATTAATGATAAATCCTCAGAGGTTGTAATTATTTATATTTCAAGAACCTTGAGAAATAGTGAATTGAAATATGGTTACACTCAATTAGAGTGCTTAGCAGTTGTTTGGGCTCTTGAGAAGCTTCATTATTATCTAGATGACCAAAATTTTGAATTGGTAACTGACTGTAGTGCTGTGAAATCCCTCTTAAACCTGAAAACACCTAATAGAAATATGTTCAGGTGGCAACTTGCTGTTCAAGAATACAGAGGACGGATGACAATTATCCATAGGGCTGGAAATTTTCACTCCAATGTTGATATGCTGTCCAGATTGCCTCTGCCAAACAATGACTCAAATCCTGCTTATGTACCTGTATATGATACTCTTCATATCCATGGTATATTTATAGTTTATATGGAAGAGGAATTATTACAATTAATACTGGATTCATATGATAAGGATTCTGATTTAAATAAATTGGTTACTATCTTAAATGATCCTAAGAATGCTTCAATTCAAGAATTGATAAAAACTCTTCCTGAAAAGAATAAGAATGCTTTGAGTAAAGGAAAGTTTTCTATTGAAGATGGTTATATATATTATAGAAGAAAGCTTACTAATGTAATTGTAATTCCTCCTTCTATGAAAGAAACTATCCTCAAACTTTGTCATGATGACATATTAGCTGGTCATTTTTATCTTGAAAAAACATTGATTAGAATCAAAAACACTGCATGGTGGGCTAATATGTCTGAAGACACAAAATTATATGTTGAATCTTGTGACTCCTGCCAAAAATCTAAAAGGTTGACAGGAAAAAGAGCAGGGTTATTACAACATATTGAAGCACCTGATGCACCTTAGCAAATAATTAACATGGATTTTGTCACGGGTCTTCCTGTTACAGGTAAAGACAGCTATAGCTCTTGTTGGGTAATAGTAGATAGATTCACAAAAATGTGCAAATTTATTCCCACCCACAAAGATGTTTCCACCAAAGAACTAGCTTTCTTATGGTGGTCTTACATGTTTAATATTATTGGTTTTCCAAAATCCATTATCTCTGATAGAGATCCTAAATTTACTTCTGAGTTTTGGACCTCTTTGATGGATATTTGTGGCTGTGAGTTAAAGTTGTCTACAGCTCACCATCCTCAGACTGATGGTCTAGCTGAGAGAATGATTCAAACTCTGGAAGATATGATTATAAGGTATTGTGCCTTTTGTTTAGAATATAAAGACAATGACAGATTTACTCATGACTGGGTCACTCTATTGCCTGGTCTTGAATATGCATATAATAGCATTGTTCATTATGTCACTGAGAAATAGCCTTTTTAGCTTTGGTTAGGTTATGTCCCAAATACTCCTGCTCAGATTCTCAATAATAAATTATCTAAGTTGGAACTACACCCTGGTTTAAAGTCTTTTATGCAAATGCAACAGCTATGCAGGAAACATGCTCAAAGCTGTATTGAAAAAGCATTTGAATATGAAAAGAAAAGATGGGATAAATCACATAAAGAATACACATTTAACAAGGGTGATGAAGTGTTGATATCTACTGTCCATTTCAATTTACAAGGTAACAACAAATTAAAAGTTCCTTTTGTAGGACCATTTATTGTTTAAAGAAAGGTTGAAGATAATGCAGTAGAAGTTGTATTGTATTCTCCATATGATAGGAAACATCCTGTTTTTCCCATTTCTTTAATTAAGCCTTATATTTCAAACAGTGTCTTATTTCCCAGAAGAAGGGGAAGACCTAAGAAAAACCCTCAGGAAGTCACAGAAACTGCAGAAATTGATAAAATTTCAGTCATAGAATTATCACTTCTGAAAGAGTTACTGAATATTTATTGAGATATAAGAACAAATCATCTGAACATGATGCATCAATTCCTGGCAAAGAGATTTCAAATCTTTCTACTCTGTTAAAAAAGTACAAAAAGAAAAAATCTTAGCATTTTTTTTATTATTTTTTTAGAGTGAGGGAGTGTCAGCCAGGCTATACCAGGAGCCCAGCAAATTACATGTTAATTTATTGGACCTGAAAGAGGGTGTAAGAATTGTATTTTATGTATATAAATTAATATTTTATTGCATAATAAAATTATATAAGTATCTTATTAATAATAAGTGTTATATTAATTTAGTTGTTATATAAAATTTTATACATTTAAATTAAGCTTAAATATATTTTATATTCTACAAATAATGGCGCATTTTTATGTATTTTATAATTATAAATTAATAATTTATTAATTACAAAAACATATATTATAATTATATATGTAAAATTGACTTATAATGTAATTAAGTTAATTAATTAATTTTATATATATTAAATAAAACTTCATATTTTATTAAGCAATAATATTGGGCACTTCTTTTGACCCCTATTTGTGTCAGGAAAAATTATTAAATAAATTATAATACTTATTTAATAAAATAGTATTAAAATCCCCATTTTAAATTACAAATAACACTAAATTAATTATCTGTTTCATTTAAACTAATTATTGAATTAATTACATAGTTAAAACAATTACTTAAAATTTCTTTAAACTGAATTGAATCTATTCCGTGAATTTTGGCGTGAAAATAATTTTATTTGTTTTACTTAAAACCTTTACATGTCACTATAATATCTGTTTTTGATTATTTTACTCACTGTTCTTATGTTTCAAGCTTACTTAGTTACTTATTATTTTAATTAATTGTTTTGGGAACTTATGGTGGGAAAATTGATTACTTACTCACGGATCTAGTTTATTGTTTCATGTTTTTCTCTCAATATCTATGTCTTAGTTAAATTCTTTTAAATTCTTGTTTCACTTTATTACTCTTTTGTAATTACTTATTTTGGTGCTTCAGAGGATCCCTTTCCTATAAAAGGCTTTGGATAACCACTTGTAGCTACATCACTTACTAAACAATCAACATTTGAACATATTTTTATTATATTACGTTTATATTATTTTTATTAGTATTAAAATTCTAAATTAAAAATTTTATATAACTAATTACAGGTTGCTTTAAGTCTGATAGTAATAATAGTGTTTTCCGCGCAAAGAAAATAATCCTTACTCTAAATAAATATTGTCATTTAATAAGCCTTATCTTTTGTGTCAGCTCTCAAATAAACCGTTGTTGCTCCTCTTTAAATAAATTAAATCATTTTGTTATCTTAGTTCTTTTATTTCTTAAAACCCTTTTCTTTCCTCCTCTTCTTCTTTGCCGTTTTCTTCCCTTCTTCAGACAACTGACCAACACATCCCTTATATCCTTTTCTCCTCCCCTCAATTATCTCTCAAACATTTTAGTTTTATTTATTTTCTCATCTCATCTCTCCAGGTAAGTCATTTTTTTCATTTTTTGATTGTTAATTATATTTTATTGTTTTTTTTCTTTTTTGTATCTAAATTTTTTTTAAGTGGTTACTTTTGATTTTTATGGTAAAATTAACCTTTTTTTTTCTCTCCCTGTTTTCTTTCTTTTTTAGCTCCATCACCCTACTCATCATTCCTCCTTGGCATGGTAATTATCCCCCTTTCCCCTATTTCACTATTTTTTGGTTCCATGTCATTAAAACACATACATTGCACATTCTTTATGCATTTCACTTACTCCATATTAAATTTCCCCCAAATTCCAACATCATTATTTCTCACTCTATTTTTCCTACTTTACAATCAAGCTAAGTTTCATCTCTTTTTTTACGCCTAAATGATATCTCTTTCCTTCTATAAAAATTTCATACTTAAATTTATGCATGACTCTTATCTGGATAACAGTGGACTTATTAAACTCTTCTTGTTCTCATCTCCATTACCACTTTTTAAGTTTTTGTAAAATATTGAAAATCAGACTTGGTATTAAGGTTAGGTTTATTAAAGTTTAATTTCCCTTTAACTGAAGATTCTCCTGAAGACTACCTTTCATTTCCCAAAAACATATTTGAATTTGGTTCAGTGGTTACTGAGATATTAACCTTTAAATTTGAGCCTTTTTTTCCAATTAATTTTTGTCAGCCTGTATATACCCAGGACTGAGTAAAAAGTGCTTAGAAGTTATGTTAAACACATGAACTATACATGGGAACAATAAATAAGAGTACACAAACAGTATACATAAGTAAAATTATGATAATACACAAAAAATGCCATTTTAACACCTTATATACATGCATATATCCACCTTTTATAGGTCTTATGTACTTAATATTAAGTTGGAATATGTTATGGTAATCTTAAGAACCTTAAGTATAAGGCTACATAATTTTTAAGTACACTTAAAGCTGTTATATTCATTGTTTTACGCAAAAAACAAGAAATGCGCTTTATTTCACTTAAAAGTTGACTATATGCACTATAAAATTGAGAATATCAAAAATGCGCTTTCACAGATCAATTGGGCTCATTTAGGACTATTTATTTGGCTATTTAAATGCATAAAAATAACACTTTTCAAATTTGGTGTTTTTTATGCCAGAAATGGCTTCTGTGTACTGGCCACATACTGCCTGCTTTTTTCCCATGTGAATAGCTTCATTTTTAGCAAATTTAGCTTTTTCACACTATAATTACCCCACATTCTACGCCCACTGTGGGGAAACACACTAAAATAGGCGACAGGCACTTATTTAGTGTCCTAGCTTAATTAATAGTGCATTGACCTTGTTTATATGCACTAATTTCATTAATAACCTCACTCTTGGCATCTTGTTTCATCACCACGCTTAAACTAGCCTAATTTTAGTCAAGGATTTACCCGTGCAAGCACCTGCCAAGGACTGCATGTAGTTACCCCACATCTCACGCTCTTTTTTAAGTTTTTGGGTGGTTTCTCAGTCAATATTGGTTATTTTTGGATGGGAATTTCACGTAGTATAATGTCAGGATTAGCCCCTCCATTTCTACAGTAGATTCCCCTTATTATTAAGCTATAATTAACCTTAAAAAGTCTCCTTTAGTCTTTAATATTATTGTTTTATACGCATATACTCTCTTTTTGTCTTTTATTTAATTTTGATGGATTTCCCTTATTATTAATAGGATTTTGGCGGTTGTTACTTGTCTAATTATGTCATGGGTAACTAGGGATGTTGATGGGCAGGTCTATTAGTTGTTTGAGAAGTCATTAACTGTGTATTGGATGGTAAATTAAGGGATTTATTGGGGAACTCAGTGTGTATAAAAGGAGGAGGTTTTTAGGTCTTGTTTTCTACATTCTTTATCACTTCAATTTAACCAATATAACCAAACAAATTACAATACAACTCAATTAGTACTTTTATAAGACTTTTGAATAGTATCTGAAATTATTAAATCTATTTTTTTACCAATTTACAGAGATTGTAAGCCACATATAAGAATAGTGAGAATTACATTACTGAAACCTTTATTCTCAATTATATTTAACTATTTATTGGATTTATACTACAGTATTCATGTAGGACCATTTAAATCTTCTAGAAAAATACTTTTCAAGCTAGTTCACGTCCATTTAGTTGATCTTAGCCTGAAAATCGGGGACCTTTTCTCAAGAATTCTGTTATAATCCAGTAAGTGAAATTTTCAAAGAAGGTGCACATAAATAATATCCCTATAGAAATATTTGGATAATTACAACAGCTTGGGGTCACTTATATAGTGATTACAGGAAAAGAAGCCCTGTTATATAATAAAATTGTGATATTGAATCAACAATTTTACCACTAATTTAACATAAAATTGTTATTAGTGGGAGTCTGTCAATAGACCAATTAAATTTGTAATCTTTGTAGATAATAAACCAATTAAACTGATTAATTGTTTTCTTTTAACAGGACTCTTAATACTTTCTTTTTATTGGTTTGTAACATTCATTAAATATTTAGAAGGAATCTTACTGATAGTTGTTTTCTTTTAAAAATAAAAACACAGCTACATATTGTAGACCAGTTATATCAAGTGACCACATAAAAGCATATTTGACTTTTGGCACTTATAACTTCACTTGATACCAATAATTAAGCAATAAAATTGTATTCAGTGGTATTGATAAATGCTAATAAAGCTCATTTTGAAGTTTTCATATCTTTCAATTCTTTAAATTCCACGTAAATATGTGTGATAACAATGACATTGTAAGTAATAAGGAAAAACCTTATAGCTTAAGACCTAGAGCTGAGAAACATGGTACAGGACATTCAAATGGAGGGCCAGGAGTCCCCCATAATTACCATCACTCCACCAATTTCTTTGGAGGAAAGGGAAAAACTTTTAAAACAGGTATCAATAAAGAAAACAAAAAATACCTTACAAGAACAAATTCACTCCCTCTCCACCCTACTGAACACCTTGACAATAAGAGTAAACAATATAGTGTACCAGATAAACAATCTGGAGAAAAGAGCAGCTAAGGGTTTCGTAGAAGTGAATCAAGCTCTAGTAGAAATAAAGGCTCAACCACCAACAGTGGCACCCAACAGTTCCATAGCAACACCTCCAGCCAAAGAGGAGGATCAAAAAATTACAGTAAGCAAATGGAAGTGGGATTCGTACGCCCAAAACTACAACAACCCTCAACAACAGGGCTCCAGCAGTCACCCTTATAGGGGAAAGCCAAGGAGAGGCAGGGGAAATGGAATAAGAGCATGGTAAGTCATCCATCTTCTCAGGATCAATTATATAATCCTAACAATGAATTACTTATAGGTAATGAAATTGATAGAGAGGTATTGGATATAATTGAGATGGATTTAAAAAATTATTCATTTGAAAATAACATATTAGACTTGTCTTTCAATGAGGACAATGTACATAGTTTTATTGACCACCAGGAAAATATTATTAATATAAAAATGGAATCAAATGAATTAAATCTTGAACCTGATGATGAGTCTTCTGAATTGGACACAGACAAAATTGAATATTTTCTAAAAGATAATCCAATGGAATCAAAAATAATTAGTAAATTATTATTAAGAATTGAAAAATTGGAAGAATTCTCTAGAGAGTCCAACAATAATACAGAAAGTGTATTATTAAACCTCACACAATCATTGAGTACAACAGCCAATAGGTTAAAAATTATTGAGAATTCAAATAATGAATTAATCAATGAAAACAAAAGATTAAACTCTGAGATTAAAAATTTAGAAAATAAATTAGAACATTCTCAGAATATTATGGCTACCATAGAGGGACGTGTAAAATTGTTATTTTCAAATGTAAATGATACCTTGACTCATGTACCTGTAATAAAAGATAGGTTACAAAGAGTAGAAATTGAAGTAGCTAACATTTTAAAAAATACTGAAAAAAAAAAAGATAATACCTCTTATGTAGAAAGAGTACCACTTTTTATGAAACACTCTGATGATAAACCAATGATTGAAATTGAGCATAGTGTCATGGGCTCTGAGAATATAAAATCAGTAAAAGATGAAATAAATGATCATATTTCTAAAGTAAGTGAAATAATCAATATTCCTCAGGTTAGGGAAGCAAAAACTAGCCAAAAGAACTGGCCTAAGTTAGATCAGTACCCTTCTTTTGATGGGGATTCAAAATCTGATTGGCAACAATTCATACAAAGAATTGATAACTTAAAATTTTTATACAAATTACCTGATGAAGAAATCACTTCAAAGTTAATATCTATATTTACAGATGTGGCCTTATTATGGTTTGAATCTGTATTGAGTGAGGGAATTAATTACTCCTTGAATGAATGGAAGGCACTAATTGAAAGGCAATTTGGTGGCCCAAAATTTAGAATCACTCAAGATTGTATGAAAAAACAAGATATAATCCAAATGCTGGAGATAAACCCATGGTATTCTTAATGAACTTAATAAGAATCATGAAAGCTGTGGATCCAAAAATGGATTATGAAGAGTGGAAAGAAAAAATAATATACAAGTTGCCTATATCAGTTAGAGACATTATTGTAGCTAGAACTGAAACCATCAGAGATACCTCTGGATTCATTAATATATGCAATGAGATATTATTAAACCACAAGTATGAAACCAAGTATAGTAATTACAGACAAAGTGTTGACATGGTAAAACCTACTACAAGTAAGTTACCAGTGGAAAAGAAAAAACCTTCAGCTCCCCTTGTCCCTAAGAGACAAGAAAATAACACTTGTTACAAATGTAATGAACCTTGGGTTAAGGGTCACACGTGTAAGAAGAGAATAAATGTTATTGAAACCTCACAGAATTCTGAACCAAGTAATCATGAAGATGAGAATGTGGAATCCAGTGAGGATTGCAAGAGTAACATATCTTACAGTGATGATGAAAATGAGATATTTGTATTAGAACAGGATATAATGTTCCTGAATGATGCTATACCTCATACAGACACATATTTATCTTCCATTGAGGAAGCTGAAATAATTAAAGATGTAAATCATGATACTTACAAAATAATGCCTATCAGAGCACCTGTTATTATATTAGGAAGAGAAAGGAATGCCATTCTTGACACTGGGGCTGCAGGTAGTGTAGTTTCTATTAATACATTAATGAAACTTGACAGTAAGTATAAGGAAAAACTAGAACCTGTTCAAAAAAAGAAATGGAGAGGTTTTGGTTCAGTATTAAATCCAATTGGCAAACACAAAGCTGCTGTATTCTTTTAATATAATAATGGATATGTAAGAGCAGTTTGTGAATTTGTAGTAATGGATAATAATAATTTTAGTGATTGGTTTATTATTGGCAATGATTTATTGACAAAATTTGGCATTAAACTAGATCCTGAAAACAGTTGTTTCACCATAGGCATGAATGGTAAGATAAAATTCAAAATATGTTCTGAAAATTCAGTGTATGCCATTTCTCCTAGAGAAGAACAACTGCAAGGTGGAAGAACTACCACTGAAGTGGTTGAATTGGAAAATGAAATCCAAAAGGCCTCTTTCAGTCCTCAACTCTCAAAAATTGAAGAAAATATTTTGAGATTGATTAAATCATATCCTATGGCATTTGCTCATGATTCAATTGAACTAGGATTGGTCAAAGACCATGAGATGAAAATCTCTCTAAGCTGTGATTTGGATAATATTCCTGGCAGCCTAAAAAAGAAACCTTACCCAGCATCTCCTGCAAAAAGGAAAGATATTGAAGACAATATAAAAATGTTGTTGGAAATGGGTATTGTTGAAAAAGTGGACACAACACCTAAGTATTGTGTCATTTCACCAGTATTGATCTTTTATGAAAAAGATAAGGCAAGATTATGCGGTGATTATAGAGCTCTGAATACATACACAGTAGATGATATTTACCCTCTACCAAGGATAGCTTCTATCCATGCTACTTTACAAGGAGCAAAATATATTTCCTGTCTGGATGGAAACAAAGGTTACCACCAGATTCCTGTGGAAAGAAATTCTCAAAATTACTTATTAATAACCACACATATGGGTATATATAAGTATGTGAGAATGCCATTTGGCCCAAAGAATGTGCCTTCAGTCTTCCAAAAATTGATGGATAGTGTTTTCATCAGGAAATGGTTGAAGGATGGCTATTGGTATATATTGATGACATCATAGTTTTTTCAAAAACATATGATGAACATTTAAATCACCTGAAAAGAGTCTTTCAAAGAATGGATGAAATTAATATGACAATTGCATTAAAGAAATGTAAATTTGGATTTCAATCCTTGAAAGTACTTGGACATGTTGTATCTGGATTACAAATTTGTGTTGACCAGAATAAGGTGGCAGCAATTAAAAACATTGGTATACCTAAAAATGTAAAATAAATTCAAAGTTTTTTGGGTATGTGTGGATATTATAGACAATATATTAAAAATTACCAATCCATTGCAGCTCCTTTAACAACATTAATCAGGAAAAATGAGGCTTTCATTTGGAATAATGAAAGACAACACGCCTTTAATAAATTAAAGGAATGTTTAATGACAGCTCCAATATTGGGACTGCCAGATTTCACCCTACCTTTTATCTTGTACACTGATGCAAGATTCATAGGTTTAGGTGCTCCTTTACAGCAGAAACAGATAATAAATGGAAAATTATCTGGAGCAGTTATCTGTTATATATCCAGAACCTTAAGAAAAACTGAATTAAGGTATGGTGCCACACAGCTAGAATGTTTAGCCGTGGTGTGGGCTTTGGAGAAGCTTCATTACTATCTGGAAGACCAGAAGTTTGAACTTATAACAGATTGCAGTGCAGTAAAATCATTACTAAACATGAAAGCACCTAATAGGCACATGTTTAGATGGCAACTAGCTGTACAAGAGTACAGAGGAAGAATGACAATCACTCACAGAGCAGGAACATTGCATTCTAATGTGGATTTATTATCCAGAAGTCCTTTGCCAAATGATGCTGACAACCCAGCTTATGTACCTGAAAATGAGGTTAAACATAAATTTGGGATTTATATAGTGGATTTAGAGGAAGAGTTTATGCAAACTATATCAGAAAACTATTCATCTGATAAAGATTTGTCTAAACTATCTACCATTCTTAATGATCCAACAAATGCCTCCATGAGTGCATTAATTAAAACTTTGCTTCCAAAGTATAAAAATGCGTTGGAAAAAGGTAAACTATCAATAGAAGATGGATATATATATTACAGGAAAAAGTTAAGTAATGTTATAGTAATACCACCTTCTATGAAAGAGTTAATGTTGAGTACTTGTCATGATGACATCTTAGCTGGTCATTTTGACTTTAACAAAACATTAAACAGAGTTAAAAATACAGCCTGGTGGATAAACATGAAAGAAGATGTACAAAAATACATCGAAACATGTGACTCTTGTCAGAAATCTAAAAGATTAACTGGGAAGAAAGCTGGTTTGTTACAAAAAATAGAGCAGCCAAAAGCTCCATGGGAAATTATAAACATGGATTTTGTAACTGGCTTGCCATTAGCAGGAAAAGAAAGTTTCAATTCTTGCTGGGTAATTGTGGATAGATTAACAAAAATGTGTAAATTTATCCCTACCCATAAAGAGGTATCTGCAAAAGACTTGGCATTACTATGGTGGACTCAGATGATGAATACTGCTGGGTTCCCCAAAGCCATAATCTCTGACAGAGACCCTAAATTTACTTCAGAGTTCTGGAAATCTTTGATCACCACAGGAAATCTGGGGGTGAACTGCTAGCAGTTCCCTCTTTTTGAAACTATCAGGAATTTGTCAGGAAACTGTTGGGAAACCATCCTGAAACTGTCATAAAGATGTTTTTAAATCTGATGAAAAAACATTGAAAAAATAAACTGTCACAGATTGAATCCAGAACAATCCCTCCTTGAGCAGAGCTTAAGAACCACATTGAACATCAGTTAATCTCAGGTTTGGAAAAAGGTTGAACAACATCACTTAGCATACTTTAATATTCAAATATTAAACTTGAATATATGTTGCATGTATGATATAGATGCATATGCATTTGAATTTGCATGGTGGATACTTATTGCATGCTAAAAATTGATGTGAAATGCCTATCCAAAGTGTATGCATAATGACTATGAAGAATAAATATGCATAAAAAATATGCATAAAAATATGCATAAAATATGCATAGTGATTATGCATAAAAAATATGCATATTGAATATGCATTAAAAATATGCATATTGAATATGCAAAAAAAAGGTGCATATATATATATGAATAAAATATATTAATATGCATATAAATCTGTATAATGAATATGCATATGACTATGCATAAATATGCATAATGATTGAAAAATGCAAAAAAAATGATGCTTAACAAGTATATTTTATGCATAAATAGAAATATGCAATATGAATTCATATTGCATACAGATAACACTGGCAAACCATTTTGACCAAAACTCATGCTAAATTTTCATTCTGGACTAAAGGTGTGAGGGAAGGAAGAAAAACAGTCCGACGTTAGAAAAATGCTACATGCACTCATTTTGTAGCAGAGCAAATGAGAAGTGCTGAATTATGGTTGGTGCCCATAATTTAGTATGATATCATAATTTTATTTAATTGTTTTCAATATTGAAAAGACTTTAGGTCAGTTGGTATGGATCTAGCTGTGCCAGGGTCTAATCTAATTATTTTAACAATTTCTTAATAATTAACGGGCTTTAATACAAAAACAGGTTGTATTTTTTGTGGGATATTGGATATGATAAGGTCTTTTGTAAAAAAAACTTATATTGTTTAAAAATATTCCTGAATCAGATGTGGGATAATCACTACAAAAAATTGTAGTACTGTGGGCAATAAAATATATGCACAAGCAGTAAAGAAAGGACCAAGTGAACCCTTTTTGTGCAGTGGGAATCATTAGAGTGGAATTGTGGATGAAAAATATAATTCATTATTACCATTTTATTTAATCAAAAAATTTATAATATTAAAAAGAACTATTGATTAATTGGTATTTGACCTTTGTGCCTCACTCATATTTATCATTTGATTGATTTTTGTCACCATTATGTTATTAATATTATAAGTATAGCAAAAACTCGTGTGCCAAATGCATACCGGGTGATGTTACAACTTTTATAATATTATTAAATAAAGGTAAAAAAATATGAAAATTATTTGTTTTACAAAAAATAAATTGATATCCAAAAGCAATATGAGGGATAAAAAGGTAAAATTAAAGGGATCAAATATGAAATAAAAAATTAAAGTAAAATTCCTCCTATCAAGAGCAAGTAGACATGATGGGGTGAACGCCCACCAGTGGCACTAAACTTGGACTATAATTTCTTTTTTGTAAAAATAAAAAAAAATCCACTGGAGCTTTACCAAAACATCAGGATGACAATTTTTCCATATCAAACAACTTCTAGTGCAATTATTGAAGAAAAATTCATTTTCATTGCAATAGAGAGAATTGATCACATCAGACTGCCTGTGACCAAAAGTGTCCAGCACAAGTTTGGCCGAACTTGTGCTGGACACTTTAATGATGGAGGTTAGCTAGGGTGGAATTTTTCTTCAGTTCATCTGGTATTTCTTATAAACATGTCCACTGGTAGTTGATCTTTGTGCCTCACTCATATTTATCATTTGATTGATTTTTTGTCACCATTATGTTTTAATATTATAAGTATAGCAAAAACTCGTGTGCCAAATGCATACCGGGTGATGTTACACCTTTTATAATATTATTAAATAAAGGTAAAAAAATATGAAAATGATTTGTTATACAAAAGCAATATGAGGGATAAAAAGGTAAAATTAATCTCAAAGAGATCAATTATGAAAAACAAAATACTAGTAAAATTCTTGCTCTCAAGAGCCAGTAGAAGTGTTGAAAAAAATGGGAGCTATCAGGGCTAAATTGTAATAAGTGACCTTTTTTTTAAAGATAAAAAATTATACACCTGAGGTTGGGAAGAACAACAGGTGGATGATTCAGCTAAACAAAACTACTTGTAGTGAAGTTTAATAAAAAAATGTTTTTTTGTTGCCATATAGAGAATTGATCCCATCTGACTGCACCTGACAAAAAGTGTCCAGCACAAGTTCTGCCAAACTTGTGCTGGACACTTTTATGATGGAGAGTAGCTTGGGTGGAAATTTTCTTCAGTTCCTTCATCTTGTATTTCTCATAAACATGTCTACTGGTATTTGATCAGTCTGTATCTTTCATATTTATCATCCGATTAATATTTTATCACCATTATATTATTAATGTTATTAGTATAGCAAAAACTTGTGTGCCAAATGCATACCATGTGAAGTCATACCTTCAATAATTTTTTAAAATAACGTAAATAAATATGGAAAGGATTAGTTTTACAAAAATTAAATAGAAATTTAAAAGTAAAAAGAGGAATAAAAGAGTAAAATAAAAGTCAAAGAGTTCAAATATGAAAATAATACTGGTAAAATTCCTGCTATCAAGAGCCAGTAGAGGTGTTAAAGTAAATGGGAGCCATCAGGGCTTAATTGTAATAAGTGACCTTTTCTTTAAAGATAAAAAATTATACATGTGATATTGTGCAGAACAGCAGGTGGATGATTCAGCTAAACCAAACTACCTCTAGTGAAATTTGATAAAAAAAATTTTTTGTTGCCATACAGAGAATTGATCCCATCTGACTGCACATGACCAAAAGTGTCCAGCACAAGTTTGGCCGAACTTGTGCTGGACACTTCTATGATGGAGAGCGGCTGGTGTAGAATTTTTCTTCAGCTCATCTGGTATTTCTTACAAACATGTCTACTGGTATTTTATCTTTGTGCCTCACTCATACATATTGTTTGATTAATTTTTTGTCTTAATTATATTATTAATTATATAAGTATAGCAAAAAATTGTGTGCCAAATGCATACTGAGTGATGTTACACCTTTTATAATATTATTAAAAAAATGTATAAAAATATTAAAATAATTTATTTTAAAAATTATTAATTGATATCCAAAAGCAATATGAGGAATAAAAAATTAAGTTAAAGGGATCAAATATAAAAAACGAACTCCAAGTATTATTGCAATATCAAAGGCCAGTAGAGATGTTGAAGCAAATGAGAGCCATCAGGGATAAATTGTACTAAATTGATTGTTTTTTAAAGATAAAAAATTGTGTACCTGTGGTTTGGATGAACTCTAGGTGGATAATTCAGCTATATCAAACTACATCTAGTGAAGTTTCTTATCAAATAACTTTTTTTATTGCCATAGAGAGAATTGATCCCATCTGACTGCACCTGACCAAAAGTGTCCAGCACAAGTTCGGCCGAACTTGTGCTGGACACTTTTATGATTGAGAGTAGCTAGGGTGCAGCTCTTCTTCAGTGCAACTGTTATTTTTTTAAAACATGTCAAATGGTATTTGATCTTTCTGTGTTATTCATATTTTATTATCTGATTAATTTTTTGTCATTAGAATATTATTAATTTTATTAGTATGGAAAAAACTTGTGCGCCAAATGCATGCCATGTTATATTACACCTTTTATAATATTATTAAAAAATGTTAAAAAAATATGA
The DNA here is from genome assembly GCA_030280995.1 of Hemileia vastatrix. Taxonomy (NCBI): domain Eukaryota; kingdom Fungi; phylum Basidiomycota; class Pucciniomycetes; order Pucciniales; family Zaghouaniaceae; genus Hemileia; species Hemileia vastatrix. The sequence continues at coordinate 31,380,011 of JASXTE010000010.1, read as the reverse complement.
AAATGATTTCTTTTCCAGAATTATAAATTAATATCCAAGTTAACATGAGTGATAAAAAAGTAAAGTAAAAGAGATCAAATATGAAAAAGAAAAATTCCTGCCTTCAAGAGCCAGTAGAGGTGTTGAAACAAATGGGTGCCATCAGGGCTAAATTTGATAAAATTTAATTTTTTTTAAAGATAAAAAAATTTTCACCTGAGGTTTGGAAAAACTCAAGGTGGATAATTCAGCCATACCAAACTACTTCTAATGTAATTATTTAGCATTTTTTTTATTTTAATTTCCACAGAGAGAATTGATCCCATCTGACTGCACCTGAACAAAGGTGTCCAGCACAAGTTTGGCCGAACTTGTGCTGGACACTTTTATTATGGAGAGTAGCTAGGGTGGAAGTGTTTCTCAGTACATCAGTTTTTTGTTTTTCACATTTATATTGGGTTTTTAACTTTTTTTTATCATTCATATTTATCTTATAATTAATTTTTTGTCACCATATATATTATTAATGTTTCTAGTATAGCAAAAACCTGCATGCCAAATGCAAAATTGGTGATGTTACAACTTTAATAATATTATTATATAAAGTTAAAAAAATATGAATATGTTTAGTTTTTAAAAAAATAAATTGATATTTAAAATTAAAAAGAGTAATAGAAAAGTAAAATGAAAATAAATGGGATCAAATACGAAATAAAAAATACAAGTAAAATTTTTACTATCAAGAGCCAGAAGTGGTGTTGGGACAGTTGGGGACCCCTAGGTCAAGACTTGGTCTAAACTTACTTTTATGTATAGCTAACAAATTTTGACCTGAGGTTTGGACAGACTTCCAGGGGACAATTTTACAATATTAAACATTCTTTACTTCAATAATTGAGTGAAATATCATTTTTATTGCCATAGAGAGAATTTATCTCATATGACTTCATGCAACCAAAAGTGTCCAGAACAAGTTCGGCCAAACTTGTGCTGGACACTTTTATAATTGATAGTAGGCATACAGAAAATCTTCTTAAACTCAAAAGGGATTTCTTATAAACATTTCCACTGGAATTTGATCTTTCTGTGTCATTTAAATTTACCATTTGATTAATTTTTTGTCATCATTATATTGTTAACGTTATTACTATAGTAATAACTTATGTGAAAAATGCATACCACGTGGTGTTCCACCTTTAATCATATATTATTAAATAAAGGTATAAGAGTATGAAAATTATTTTTTTTTAAAATTAAAAATTGATATCCAAAGCAATATGAGCAATAAAAAAGTAAAATAAATGGGATAAAATAAGAAAAAAAAATCTAAGGAAAATTCCCACTATCAATAACAAGTAGAGGTGTTAGATCAAATGTGCACCACCAGGGCTAAACTTGCACTATATTTTCTTTTTTGTTAAACCAAAGAAAGTGTCTTGATGAGTTTTGAAAATTCATCAGGAGGACATTTTGGCAATATCAAACTACTTATTGTGCAATGATTGAGCAAAATGTCATTTTCATTTCCATAGAGTAAATTTATCTCATCTGACTGCATGCAACCAAAAATGTCCAGCACAAGTTCGGCCAAACATATGCTGGACACTTTTATGATGGTGAGTATCTAGGGTGCAGGTCTTCTTCAGTTCATCAGGTATTCCTTATAAACAGATCCACCTGTATATGATTTTTCTGTGTCATTCATATTTATCATTTGATTCATTGTTTTTCACCATTATAATATTAATGTTATTAGTATTGAAAAAATTTGTAAGCCAAATTCATACTGGGAGATGCTACACCTTTCATAATCTTATTAAATAAAAGTTAAAAAAATATGAAAAGTATTAGTTTTACAATAAATAAATTGATATTTGAAAGCAAAAACAGGAATAAAAAAGTAAAATAAAAGTGATTAAATATGAAATTAAACATTCAAATAAAATTTCTGCCATCAAAGATAATTTGAGTTTTCAGACCAAATTTGCACCACCAGTTCTAGATTTGGAATATGTTTTCTTTTTTTTTAAATTAATAAAAGTGTCCACCTGAGGTTTTCCAAAATATCAGGAGGATAGTATAGCAGTATAAAGCTACTTCTTGTGCAATGATTGAGCAAAAATTCATTTTAACTTCCATTGAGTAAATTTATCCCATCTGACTGCATGCAACCAAAAGTGTCCAGCACAAGCTCAGCTGAACTTGTGCTGGACACTTTTATGATGGAGAGTAGCTAGGGTGCAAGTCTTCTTCAGTTAATCTTATATTCATTTTAAAAATGTCTATGGGTATTTGATCTTTCTGTGTCATCCATATTTATTATTTGATTATTTTTTAGTCACCATTATATTATTAATGTTTTTAGTATAGCAAAAACATGTGTAATGAATGTACACTGGATGATTTTTCAACTTTAATAATATAATATAATAAATGTAAAAAAATGTGAAAGTTATCAGTTTTACCAAAATAAAATTGATATTTAAAAGCTAAAGGATAAATATAAGGGTAAGATTAAAATTAAAGAGATCAAACATGAAATAAAGATATTAAGTATAATTTCTGCTATCATGAGCCAGTAGAGGCTTCAGAAAAAATGGGCACCATCATAGATTAACATGGATCAAATTTACTTTTTACCAAAGGAAAAATTTGTCTACCTTAGGTTTGGAAAAACTTCCAGGGGAAAATTTGTCTATATAAAACTACTTTCAGTGCAATGATGGAGTGATAATTCAGTCTCATTTCCATAAAAAGAATTGATTGCGTCTGACGGCATGCAACCAAAAGTGTCCAGCACAAGTTTGGCCAAACTTGTGCTGGACACTTTTATCATGAAGAGTAGCCAGGGTGCAAGTCATTTTTTAATCATCTGAAATTTCTTATAAACATTTCCACTGTTATTAAATCTTTGTGCCTCACTCATATTTATCAATCGATTAATTTCTTGTCACCATTATATTATTAATATTATCAGTATAGCAAAAAATTGTGTGCCAAATGAATACTGGGTGATGTTACACCTTTTATAATATTATTAAATAAAGGTAAAAAAATATGAAAATGATTTATTTTACAAAAAATAAACTTCTATCCAAAAGCAATATGAGAGGAATAAAGTAAAATAAAAGAAATCAAAGATGAAAATTATAATCCAAGTTAAATTCCGGCCATAAACAGAAAAAAGAGATGTTGAATCAAATTAGCACAATCAGGGCTGAACTTGCAATAAATTTTCTTTTTTGTAAAAATAAAAAAAAAATCCACTTGAGCTTTACCAAAACTTCAGCATGAAAATTTTTCCATATCAAACTACTTCTATTGTAATTTTTTATCAAAAATTTATCTTCATTTCCATAGAGAGAATTGCTCCCATCTGACTGCACCTGACCATAAGTGTCCAGCACAAGTTCGGCCGAACTTTTGATGGACACTTTTATGATGGAGAGTAGCTAGGGTAGAATTTTTCTTCAGTTCATCTAGTATTTCTTACAAACATGTCTACTGGTATTTCATATTTGTTCCTCACTCATTAATATCATTTGATTAATTTTTGGTCGCCATTATATTATTAATTTTATAAGTGTAGAAAAAACTCATGTGCCAAATGCTTACCAGGTGATGCTATGCCATTTATAATATTATTAAATAAATGTATAAAAATATGAAATTAGTTTATTTTAAAAATTATTAATTGGTATCCAAAAGCAAAATTAGGAATAAAAAATTAAGTTAAAGGGATCAAATATGAGAAAAGAAATCCAAGTAATATTCCTACTATCAAAGGCCAGTAGAGGTGTTGAAGCGAATGAGAGCCATCAGGGATAAATTGTACTAAATTGACTTTTTTTCAAAGATAAAAAATTGTGCACCTGTGGTTTGGATGAAATCTAGGTAGAAAATTTGGCTATGTAAAACTACTTCTAGTGAAGTTTTTTATACAAAAAATTTTTTTCATTGCCATAGCGAGAATCGATCTCATATGACTGCAACTGACCAAGAGTGTCCAGCACAAGTTCGGCCGAACTTGTGCTGGACACTTTTTTGATGGTGAGTATCTAGGGTGCAGCTCTTCTTCAGTGCAACTGGTATTTTTTTAAAACATATCCACTGGTATTTGATCTTTCTGTTTTATTAATATTTTATCATTTGATCAATTTTTTGTTACCAGTATATTATTATTTTTATTAGTATAGCAAAAAAACATGTGCCAAATGCTTACAGGGTGATGTTAAACCTTTAATAATTTTATTAAATACAGGTAAAAAATTATGAAAATGATTTGTTTTACATAAAATTAATTGATATCTAAAAGAAAAAAAGGGATAAAAAGAAATAGATTGAATAATAGGGATTTTATATGAAATTCAAAATTCAAGCTAAATGCTTACTTTCAAGGCTCAGAAGAGGTGTTGGATAAAATGGGAATCATCAGGAATAAAATTTGACTTAATTTGATTTTTTGAAAAACTAAATGATGTTTTCAACTGATTTTTTTCCAATATCTAGTTGGACACTTTATCTATATCAAATTACTTCTAGTACCATGATTGACCAAATTAAATCCTCATTTCCATATGCAGAATTGATCCCATATGGCTGGACCAGGCCAAAGGTGTAAACCACAAGTTTGAGAATTCTTCTGGTGGACACTTTTATGATGGACAGTAGTAGGGCGCAAGTCTTCTTTAGTTAATCTAGTATTCCTCATAAACATTTCAAACTTATTTTTGGCCAAAAATCAGGTGGAAAGTTTTTCCATATAAAATTACTTCTAATGCCATGATTGACTAAAAATTGATTCTCATTGCCATATAGAGAGTTGATCCCATATGTCTGGATCTGGAAAAAGTGTCACCACAATTTTTGATAAACTTAAGTTTGAAAATTTTATGATGGAAAGTAATTGCAAGTCTTCTTCATTTCATCAAGTAATCCTCATTAAAATTTCCACCTGTATTTTGGCCAAACTTCAGGTGGACACTTTGGCCATATTAAATTAATTCTAGTTCCATGTTGATAAAAAACTGATACTTATTGCCATATATAGATATTAAACCCATCAGACTGTGCCTTTCCAAAAGTGTCTACCTGAATTATGGCTAAACCTCAGTTGGACACTTTTATGATGCAGAGTAGCTAGGGCAAAAGTATTCTTCAGTTAATTTGGTATTCATAATAAATTTATCCTCCTGAATTTTATCCTAACTTGAGGTGGACAATTTCGGAAAGCACCAGTTAGTCACTATCCATCAAAAAAGTGTTCACCAAAATTTTGGCTAAACTTGTGGTGGACCCCTTTGATCAGCCACAGTCAGATGAGATCAACTCTTTAGATGGGAATGAGGATGATGTTTTGGTCAATCATGGAAATAGAAGTAGTGTGATGTGGCCAAATTACCCCCCTGAAGGTCAGACAAACCTCACAAGGACACTTTTTAGCAGGGAGTAACTGAGAAAAATCCATTTATCAGAAGGAAAATCTTTTATTGGATAGATGCCAAGGTTTCATACTTGTGTATTATAATCAGTATTAATTTTGAAAGTGTCTGTCCAAGCAATTTCATTGCCCATCATGACTCATTTTGTTTTAAATGTTTCAAACTACGTGATACAGTATTAAGGTTTCACATAGTATAATTAAGTTCTATTAAGTGCCCTCCTATGATGCCCAAATTTATAATTTAATATCTTACATAATAATTTTTTTTATATAAGTTCATCAATATTTTATTTTATTATCAAATTTAATAGAGCAAGTATCCTGAATTATTATATATGCATAAGCTTAGGTTAGATCAATTTGTGCTCAATTTGTGCTCAATTTGCGCTCATCAGAGGATCAAAATCAAGTTCTGGAGGATCTACTTGTGCATAATTTGGAATCAGTTGATATTCTGTCTATAATCAATCTGAGAATAAATGTAAATCTAACTCTAATTTACTTATGTTTATAAAGTATTCATAAACCTGGAATATTTAAGGGACACTCTAAATCTCAAGAGAGGGGATTGCTAGCAATTCACCCCTAGATTTCCTGTGGTGGATGGAAGTATCAGGTTGTCAATTTAAATTGTCCACAGCACACCATCCACAAACTGATGGGCTGGCTGTGAGAATGATACAAACTCTAGAAGACATGATCAGAAGATATTGTGCCTTTGGATTAGAATACAAAGTGAATGAGAAATTTACACATGACTGGGTAACATTAATTCCTGGCCTTTAATTTGCTTATAACAGCACAACTCATTCTGTAACAGAGAAGAAACCATTTGAACTCTGGCTGGGATACGTACCAAATACCCCAGTAAATCATTTAAATAAATTACCAAGGTTGGATATACACCCTGGTACTAGATCCTTTATTCATATGCAACAGATGTGTAGAAAGCATGCAGAAGAATGCATACAAAAAGCATTTGAATATGAAAAGAAAAGGTGGGACAAATCTCATAAAGAATTTGAATTCAAAAAGGGAGATGAAGTCCTAATATCAACACTACATTTTAACTTACAAGGTAATGTTAAATTAAAGGATCCCTTTGTAGGACCTTTTGTAGTAAGTAAAATGGTTGGTAATAATGCAGTGGAAGTCATATTATATGCTCCATATGATAACAAACATCCAGTTTTCCCTATCTCATTAAAGAAACCTTACCATGCAAATGATCCTGACTTGTTTCAAAAAGAAGGGGAAGGCCCAAAAAGAAACCTGAAGAAATTGTGGAAAAAGCAGAGATTGAAAAAATACTCCAGAAAAGAATCCTTACTAAAGAAAAAGGAACTGAGTATTTACTAAGATTTAAAGGGAAATCAAATGAATATGATAAATGGATACCTGAAAAAGAAATTTCTAATATATCCACCCTTCTTAAAAAATTTAAACAGAAATAAATTTCTGCTCAACCAGCTGAGGGGTTAAAAACCAGTACTCATAATATTTTATTATGTTTTATTTCTTTAAAGTATAATCTTTAATGCTACAGAGTTAATCTGAATGCCTGAAAATTACAAATAAATAAATAAAATATATAACTTATCTTTTTTTTTATTGTTTTTTTTGGGTGGGGGAGTGTCAGCCTGTATATACCCAGGACTGAGTAAAAAGTGCTTATAAGTTATGTTAAACACATGAACTATACATGGGAACAATAAATAAGAGTATACACACAGTATACATAAGTAAAATTATGATAATACACAAAAAATGCCATTATAACACCTTATATACACGCATATATCCACCTTTTATAGGTCTTATGTACTTAATATTAAGTTGTAATATGTTAGGGTAATCTTAAGAACCTTAAGTATAAGGCTACATAATTTTTAAGTACACTTAAAGCTGTTATATTCATTGTTTTACGCAAAAAACAAGAAATGCGCTTTATTTCACTTAAAAGTTGACTATATGCACTATAAAATTGAGAATATCAAAAATGCGCTTTCACAGATCAATTGGGCTCATTTAGGACTATTTATTTGGCTATTTAAATGCATAAAAATAACACTTTTCAAATTTGGTGTTTTTTATGCCAGAAATGGCTTCTGTGTACTGGCCACATACTGCCTGCTTTTTTCCCATGTGAATAGCTTCATTTTTAGCAAATTTAGCTTTTTCACACTATAATTACCCCACATTCTACGCCCACTGTGGGGAAACACACTAAAATAGGCGACAGGCACTTATTTAGTGTCCTAGCTTAATTAATAGTGCATTGACCTTGTTTATATGCACTAATTTCATTAATAACCTCACTCTTGGCATCTTGTTTCATCACCACGCTTAAACTAGCCTAATTTTAGTCAAGGATTTACCCGTGCAAGCACCTGCCAAGGACTGCATGTAGTTACCCCACATCTCACGCTCTTTTTTAAGTTTTTGGGTGGTTTCTCAGTCAATATTGGTTATTTTTGGATGGGAATTTCACGTAGTATAATGTCAGGATTAGCCCCTCCATTTCTACAGTAGATTCCCCTTATTATTAAGCTATTATTAACCTTAAAAAGTCTCCTTTAGTCTTTAATATTATTGTTTTATACACATATACTCTCTTTTTGTCTTTTATTTAATTTTGATGGATTTCCCTTATTATTAATAGGATTTTGGCGGTTGTTACTTGTCTAATTATGTCATGGGTCACTAGGGATGTTGATGGGCAGGTCTGTTAGTTGTTTGAGAAGTTATTAACTGTGTATTGGATGGTACATCAAGGGATTTATTGGGGAACTCAGTGTGTATAAAAGGAGGAGGTTTTTAGGTCTTGTTTTCTACATTCTTTATCACTTCAATTTAACCAATATAACCAAACAAATTACAATACAACTCAATTAGTACTTTAATAAGACTTTTGAATAGTATCTGAAATTATTAAATCTATTTTTCTACCAATTAAAAAAGATTGTAAGCCACATAAAAGAATAGTGAGAATTACATTACTGAAACCTTTATTCTGAATTATATTTTACTATTTATTGGATTTATACTACAGTATTCATATAGGACCATTTAAATCATCTAGACAAAGAATTTTCAAGCTAGTTCACGTCCATTTAGTTGATCTTAGCCTGACAATTTTCATCATCAATTTTCAAATTTTTGTGAAATTTTGAAAATCAGAGTCAAAATTTGGGTTAGGTTTATTCTCATCTTATTTTTCTTTTAGCTGAAGATTCCTCTGAAGCCTATCTTTTATTTCTCATAAATGTATTTGAATTTGGTTCAGTGGTTTCTGAGATATTGACTTTTAAAGTTGAGCCTTTTTTCTAAATTTCACTTAATTTTTTCATTTTTAGACCAGGATTGGTTAAAGGCTATTCTCTTGGCATGTCTGATAATATATGTTTCATTCTTAAAATTATTTCTCTCATTTTATTTCCATAGGCATCTATTCTTTACTTAAAAAATTTTCTCAGGATCACCACCAAACAACCAAAGCTACACCTGGCTTGGAATCTTGTCAAGAGTTCACACATTTTGGATGTTCATTTCAAATCAGTCAAAAATTAATCCACCAAATAAACAAGGTAAAAAAAGAAGGTAAATTTAACAAATTTAAAAAAACTTTATGTAGATCAAAAAAGTATTGGGATGAGTAGAGTCATCATATATTTTTTATTTTTTCATAAATTTTTTATAAATAAATCTTATATTTTAAATTCCTAAAGTAAATTAATGGGCCAACAAACTTGCGTTGTATAAATGGGAATCATGACAACATTTTTTGTCTCATGAGGTTTCTTGGAACCATGTCACCGGACGACCTACGCACAAGGTCGAGGATGTTCCTGTAAGTGAGATGAGGGATTTTTAGAAACTTCTTCGAAGCACAGAGGAATGATTCGAGGAAATGATTTGAAGGTCACTTGAAGTAATAGCTATAGGTTCGAGGTTTGATCGAGAAGAATTATAAACTAGTTCCGAGGTAATAATAATTCTTAAAATCTCACGAAGGGTTGTAAACTCAATAATCAAAGATTTAGGATTTTAGAAATGAATATTGAGAAAGTAAAGGAAAAATACAATAACAATGATTTAATTTTTAAGGATTTACCACTATTAATGTAAATACGATATTATAATTTAATTCTAAGGAATATCGAACCAAATACCCAACTCCTTTTATATCCTTTGTTCCTCCTCGCATTGACCTCCCTTCCATCGCAGCATTCCCATTCCATTGACCATTACTAACATACATTTAGACCCTCTCCACTAAATATCCGTCCATGCTCAATTTACCCCTTTTTAATTAATTAAAAAAACTTTAATGAAAAAAACTACTGCTATACTATTTCGTTGATCCTAGCGCTGCGCGTCGCTTATTGAAAAGGACCAAGGTACCCTATTGGGAGATTGACTAATTTAGATTTAGAGTTTAGGCTAGCGCAGTTAAATAGTAAGTACACAAAGGAAAATTGCAGTTGCTATGGAGAATTGCTTTCTGCGCTTCGAGTATAGATTTAGGACTCGATATTATTGATTTATTGAGTTAATTTCGCCTCGAGTGTCACGTGGCGCGTGACAGATGCCCGGGTATAAAAAACGCGAACTCCGTTGAGCTTTAGCCATCTTCCCACACTAATTTCCCTTGTCTAGTACTTTTTTCCCTCACCTCTTAATTATTTATTTTATAATGAACTGCCCTACTCCCACACCCACGCCTCCACACCCTAAAGCGGATGGGGGAATAATCACACAACAGTTTTCACAGACTTGCACGGCTTGTGAAAGCATGGAATATTTCTGTGTCGAAAGTACGGCGACTCGAGGCCCTCGCCAGAAATGCGAGTTTTGCCGTTGGCGGCGAGTGGTGTGCGATGCGTTGACGAAGAACGCGGAAATCGAAAAACGATTTACAAAAACTAAGTTTTGGGTAGTTCTGAAGACCAAAGAGGTGGTCTAAGACATTTGGGATGTCTCGATCGAAGATGAACAATCGGTGGGGGAAAATGATAAGGAGTTGAACAACGAGATCTCAACCTGGGTAACCCAGGCCACGAGTTCAAAGCAAGGTGTCGAGGAAGAGGTCGACGAATTGGTGGAGGAGGATGAAGATGAAGTCCCTGTTCCAGGGCGGGCACCCAAGAAACGACGGGTGGTCATCGAGGACGATGAGGAAGAGAGAGAGGTAGAGGTCGAAGTGGCGCCCAGGTTATTTCTAGAGCCTGACCCCATCTTCGAGGTAAGTTTTATTTGTTTGTTTTAAGGATGAAGTTACTGATGAGATTTTTTTTTTTTTTTGTTTTAGACATTGAATAACCTTGAAGAGCCGATTGCGGAGCCTGCGCCGGTTATACCAACTGAGGCAAACCCTCCAGCCACGGAAGTAGTTGAAGAGCCCGAAGACACCCTGGACCAGGTGTGGTCGAAGAAACCTCGTCAAGGTCGACGAGTAAGGTTTGCGGAAGAACTATGTGGGGAGGTTGACGCTATTATTGACGCTGCTTCATTCGACGTGGCAGAGGAGCTATTGGAGATGGGAGAGGTGGTTCCGGTAGGAGAGGAGGAGGTATTTGAGAAATGCAGGAAGGAAATAAGGGTAGTTTTGGAGAAAATAAAAAGATTGGTTCGAGAGAAGTTAAAAGAAAAGATTTGAAAAGAAAAGGAGATGTAAAGAAGTAGAGAAAAAAAATTGTATTTTAATTTTATTTTAATTTTATTTTATTTTATTATTAGTATTATTTTTTTTTTCATTGTAGGTGAATGTTGTTAATTTTATAAGATTTGAGAGAGAGAGAAAAAGAAAAGAAAAAAAAGAAAAAGAAGTTTTAAATAAAAAAATTTTAGAATTTGAAAGAGGAATTTTAAAGAAAGGAAAAAAGGTTGTTTTAATTGAAGGAAGTTTTAGTTTTTTTTTTTTTTTTAAAGAAAAATTTTTATATAAGAAAAGAGAGAGAAAAAAAGAAACAGTTTTGTGATTGAGATGAATTTGTTAAATTGAGGATTTTGAAAAAAAATTTTTTTTTAAGAATTTTTAGTTGAAAAGAGAGGAAGAAGAAAGAAAAGAAAAAAAAACAGAATTTAGAATTTAAGAGAGTTTGAAAAGAAGAATTATTTGTTTCGAAGAATTATTATGGGGAGATTTAGAGGTTGAAGTTAAGTTCGAGGAAATGGTTGTGTCGTACAAGATTTGATGATTCGAAGGAAAGAAAGTTTTTTTTTAAAAGAGAGAATAAAATTTTTGGAAGAGAAATTTTTAAAGAGAATTTTAAATTTAAGAAAAGAATGTATTTAAAGAATTGAAAAGAAAAGAAAGAAAATATTTAGAGAGATTTATTTTTTTATTTTTTATTTATGTTTTATTCTATTTATTTTATTTTATTTAATTTTAATTTTGATTTTATTTTATTTTATTTTATTGTATTTAATTTTAATTTTGATTTTAATTTTAGTTGGTTTTGGAGGAAATTTTATAGAAAGAAAAGAAGAGAGAAAGAAGAAAACAAGGCTAAAAAAAATTTAAGGGGTGTTTTAGATTTTAAAGAAAGAAAGAAAAAGAAAAGAAAATTTTAAATAAAGAAATTTTAAGGTTTTGGTTTTAAAGGATATTTCGAATGAAAAGATTTTAGGAGTTCAGGAGCATTAGAAACATTGATGGCTGGTTCCCAGGATGTTTTGTCTGAGTCATTGAGGAAGCCTTCCCATTCCACGAGGTATTGAAGTTTCCCCTTGCGTATTCTTGAATCAAGGATACGACTTACTTCCCACTCTAGATGATCTTCTACTTCGACCGGTTCCGGAGGGGGTTGGTTCTTGCCCAGGTATATTTCTCGAGCCAGTTCCAGGAGAGATACATGGAAAACAGGGTGAATCGCCTGCCATTTAGGAGGTAACTTGAGTCGAAATGCAGTTTTAGAAACTTCAGAGTCGATTTCGAATGGTCCCAAGCGCTTTTCAGCCAGTTTCTTTGATGGTCTTGTTGTTCGGATGTTTCGTGCATTGAGCCATACTTTGTCGCCTGGTTTAAAGGAAGGAGCAGATTGTCGATGTTTGTCGGCCTGTTCCTTGTATCTTCGAATCGCTGATTCCAAATTTGTTTTAAGTTCTTCTTGGAGTCATGATATAGTTTGAAGATAATGTTCAGCAGGATGATTAGTTCCTACATGAATTGAGTTGAATCGAGGATGTCGTCCATAAATGGTTTCGAAGGGAGATTGTCGTGTCAAAGAATGAGTCGAGTTATTATAAGCAAATTCGGCCAATGGTAGCCATGTGGTCCAATCGTCTTGTTGGTAACTGACATACATTCGAAGATATTGTTCGAGGATTTGGTTAACTCTTTCTGTTTGACCATCGGTTTCAGGGTGATAGGCCGTGGAGAGATTCCTCGTGATATTGAGTTGTCGACACAGTTGGGTCCAGAATGTGGATACAAACAATGAGCCTCTATATGAAATAATATCATTTGGTAAGCTGTGTTTAGAAAATACATATTCTAGAAACAATTTTGACAAATCTTCTGCTGTAGCAGTAGTAGTGGTTTTAATAAAAATAGACATTTTTGAAAATCTATCTACTATTACTAATATAGCATCAAAATCATTAGAAATAGGAAGTTGAGAAATGAAATCCATCGATAAAGATTCCCAAGGTTTAGAGGGAATAGGAAGTGGTTGAAGCAACCCATGCTTCCGGTGACGGGGAGCCTTATTCCTATTACATTCGTAACAAGCTTTTATATAGGCCTTGATTTCCTTGGTCATACCTGGCCAGAAGAAATCCCTCGCTATTAACTGGTAGGTTTTATCAACCCCAAAATGACCAGCTAACGGAGAATCATGTCGACTGTTGAAAATCCATAATTTTATCTCATTGTTGTCGGGTATGACTACTCTACCTTCGAAGACTAATAGACCTGATTCAATACTAAATCTTTTGGCCCCTTGCTTCGAGAGTATTTTGTCTTTTAACCCTAAACAATAATTGTCCTTCGACTGAGCTTCAAGGATGTTGGATAGTGGATTTCAAAAAGATTGAATTGTCATTGAATTAAGTTGATGAGTCGTTAACATTGATTTGTTGAAGATTGATTGCACATTTGCTGAGTTCTTGTCAGCAAATGCGTCCCCCCGCTGTGGGTAAACGTTGTCCCGACGTGACAAGATATCTGGGACAATGCAGTTGTTTCCTGGGCGATAGGAAATAGAGAAAGAAAATTCAGACAAAAATTCAGCCCACCTGGCTTGACGCCTGGTTAACACTTTAGAAGACATGAAGTATTTCAAAGCATTATGATCTGTTAAAATTTGAAAAGGACTATCTAGGCTGAGAAGAAAAGAACGCCATTTTTTAAGACAATGGATAATAGCTAAAAGTTCTTTGTCATGAATTTCATAATTTAATTCTGTGGCTATGAGTTTGCGTGACTCAAAAGCAACAGGATGAAACAAATTTGTTTCAGGATTTAATTGGGAGTTGACCCCTGCAATAGCATAATTGCTCACATCTGTCTCAACTATTGTCGAAGCAGAAGGATCAAAATGTCGAAGAATTGGGGCTGTGGTGAACAACGTTCTTAGTGCTTTGAATTCCTTTCATGCTGTAGGAGTAAAAACAAAAGGAATGTCTTTTCTAAGAAGAGAAGTAAGATTGGAAATAGTTTTAGAGTAATCTTTAATAAATCTTCTATAGAAGTTTGAAAAACCCAAAAATCCTTGGAGCGATTTAATGGTTTTGGGCTCAGGCCATTCCAGGATTTTCTGGACTTTTTTGTCATCCATGACTAAACCGTCAGTGGACAACGTAAAACCCAAAAAATCAATTGATTTGAGGTGGAATTCGCATTTATTATGCTTGGCGTAGAGACCATGATCTCAAAGACAATTTAGGACCTGTCAAACATGATGAATATGTTCATCTAGTGTTTTTGAGAATATTAAAATATCATCTAAATAGACAACTACAAATTGTTCAACATCATCTTGAAAGATGTCATTAACAAAAGTTTTAAAAGTTGAAGGTGCGTTACACAATCCAAAAGGCATAACTAAATATTCAAAACTACCAAATCTAGTGCGCATTGCAGTCAGTGGTTCATGACCTTCTACAATGCGAATCAGATTGTAAGCGCCTCTAAGATAAATTTTAGAAAAGAAATTAAAACCATTGAAAAGGGTAAGAAGTAATGACATAGGAGGAACAGGATATGCATTCTTCTTAGTGACTGTGTTGAGCTTTCTATAGTCAACACACAACCTAAGGCTACCGTCCTTCTTTTTTACAAAGAGGACAGGGGAGCCGGTTGGAGATTTACTGGCTCTGATGAAACCTTTGGCTTCATTCTCTGCAATGTAGTCTTGAAGAACTTGAGATTTGTCCTTCGACAAAGAATAGACAGGACCTGCCGGAGGTACTGGGCCTATTAACTCTATTTGATGGTCGTAGGGTCAATGAGGTGGTAACTTATCAGCCTTGCGGATTGAGAAAACATCAAGGAAATCGTGGTAGATTTCTGGTAGAGTTGATTTAATGGCTTCAACGTTGATTTGGTCATCCTCTTCATCTTCGAGAGAATCTGTCAAGGGGATACCTGTATTGAGAGAGCAGAATTTGATTACTTCGAGGCAATTTAAATCCTCTTCGAGTGAAGTCATTGAGCTAGAATGGTTAGCCAATTGCTCATTTAAAGAAGGTACAGATGCTTGCAAGTCATCTGGCAGAGATTTGTCCTCTAGCAGGACGTTGTCAGGCGGGTTGTTTAACTCCCTATTGACCTGCATTGAAGAATCAGAAATATACTTAGAGCGTGGGGTGATCAATCCCCTAGTCCAATCAATTTCGGGATTCCAATGCATTAAAAAGTCATGGCCAAGAATGGTATCGTCCATCCTTGGGGCGTCCAAGACTGATAATTCCCACTCGAAGGGGGGAAAATTCGGAAAGTTGAAAACCCATAAAAATTTCTTACTTACCCAATATTTGGGTTCCTCTGATTCGACCAAATAGATGGGAGCTCGATCGATATCTGTAAATGTTAGTTGAAGCTTCTCAGCAAAAGATAAACTAACAAAAGTAATTGAAGCTCCAGAGTCTATAAGACAACTGAAGGGGATATCCTCCTTAAAAAGAATGAATCTCAAGCGGTTTAAGGCAACTCCAGTCCTTAAGACATGGAGGTTCTGTGCACTGGGAGAGATAAGATAGTTTGCTTTGCACACAAGTAAACTATCTACTAGTTTTTTGACTTCGAACTAGTACCTTCTCTTTCCTTCAACTTTACACAGTCTTCCAACTTGTGCTTACCCCCACAATACATACATAACCCATTATCTGCTCATCTCTTTCTCTCAGCTTCTTTAAGTTCCCCTTTAGGATCCAGTACTTTGCTGATATCGCCTGGGGTCGAGCCTTTTGGTCAAGATTTATCCTTTCTCTTATTGGGTTTGGATTGAGTCGAGGAGGATTGATTTGGTCGTGGGTGTGAAGAAGGTCCCGATTTAAAATTTAGGCCTTGAGATTTGTTGGCATATTGACGATGTTGAAGTCGTCCTTGATAAACGCCGTCAAGTTCGAGGGTTCGATCCATTAAGTCCGTTAAAGTAGTCATCTTCTGACCGTGAAGATTTAATTGATCTAGAATCCTCGAAGGAAGTCCTTTCTTGAAATGATACTTAAGGGCAGCATCATTCCAACCTACTCGAGTTTGAAGTGCTCTGAAGTTCGAGATATATTCAGAAGCTTTACCATTATCACTCATTCGAAGAAAATCAAGTTCAATTTCCGCTTTGTCCGTTTCATTAGGGTCCCCAAACAACGTAAAAAGTTGGTCGTCGAATTTTTCCCAATTATTGATAAGTAAGTGGGTTTCTGTCCAATAAAGCATGAGTAGATAAGGTTCGAACCATCTTGCTGCTTTTCCGGCTAGGAATGAAGAAGCGTAAACAACCTTTGATCGGTCGCTGTTAAAGGCTCGAGGGTCATTATGGAGCAGTAGCTTGCAGGTTTGCAAGAAGGGTCGCAATCTGTCGGGGTGATCTCCGTCGAATTTGTCGGGAGATTTCATAGAAGGAGTTTTGAACTTAGATCCCTCTGAAGACGTTGGATTTGAAAGGGTTTTCATAAAAAGTCTCATGAATTCTTCCAGAGAGTTAGATGGTCCCGGTTCTGAGGATTGGCCAGAAGGGTGATTGGCAGGGGCGGATGGTGCCTCATGCATTGTATCCTCTCCTTCTTCTTCATCACTAGAATCCTCAAAATCTTGTGGAATGTCTTCTACAGATTGAACTGAATGTTGCCGTTCCCTAAGGTCGAGTGGTTCCAAAGAGTGAGTGCGAGAAACAGACCTTGTGGCTGTTGGCCTGCCTCTAGCGCGAGCTCTAGTAGTAGCGCCCGTAGGAGGAGTGCGTTGAACAGGTGCCATTTAAAATTTTAGAAACACCTAAAAGGACGTAGTAGTGCAAAGAATGAGAACTACGGAGAATTAAATTATACTGTCACCGGACGACCTACGCACAAGGTCGAGGATGTTCCTGTAAGTGAGATGAGGGATTTTTAGAAACTTCTTCGAAGCACAGAGGAATGATTCAAGGAAATGATTCGAAGGTCACTCAAAGTAATAGCTATAGGTTCGAGGTTCGATCGAGAAGAATAATAAACTAGTTCCGAGGTAATAATATTTCTTAAAATCTCACGAAGGGTTGGAAACTCAATAATCAAAGATTTACGATTTTAGAAATGAATATTGAGAAAGTAAAGGAAAAATACAATAACAATGATTTAATTTTTAAGGATTTACCACTATTAATGTAAATAAAATATTATAATTTAATTCTAAGGAATATCGAACCAAATACCCAACTCCTTTTATATCCTTTGTTCCTCCTCGCATTGACCTCCCTTCCATCGCAGCATTCCCATTCCATTGACCATTACTAACATACATTTAGACCCTCTCTACTAAATATCCGTCCATGCTCAATTTACCCCTTTTTAATTAATTAACAAAACTTTAATGAAAAAAACTACTGCTATACTATTTCGTTGATCCTAGCGCTGCGCGTTGCTTATTGAAAAGGACCAAGGTACCCTATTGGGAGATTGACTAATTTAGATTTAGAGTTTAGGCTAGCGCAGTTAAATAGTAAGTACACAAAGGAAATCGCAGTTGCTATGGAGAATTGCTTTCTGCGCTTCGAGTATAGATTTAGGACTTGATATTATTGATTTATTGAGTTAATTTCGCCTCAAGTGTCACGTGGCGCGTGACAAACCATTTGTGGAAATCCCCAAACATTTTCTTTTAGATTTATCCCCATTTTTGCTAGAGGAATTGTCATTACTTTAAAACTAGTGAAATTGATATATATTAGTTGTTTATATCTTAATTTATGTGATTATTTCAAATTATGGTGATTTTCACCCCTTACTTCAATAAAATGCAGGGGGGGGTATTGCCAAATTTTCAAATCTGACCTGCAAAATTGATGACTTGTAAAAATTTTGGTGATACCCACCCCCCTTACTTCAATAAAATGCTGGGGGGATATTGCCAAATTTTCAAATCTGTCATGTAAAATTTTTGACTTGTGAAAATTTCTTCAATAAAATGGGGGGGATTATTGCCAAAATTTCTTACAAGACTTGCAAAATTCTTGACTTGAAAGAATTTTGGTGATACCTGTAAAATTTAGGGGGTAGTAATGCCAAATTTTCATGTAAGACTTTTAAGATTCTTGACTTGAAAGAATTTTGTTGATACCCACCCATTACTTCAAAGAAATTCAGGGGGTATTGGTAAATTTTCAAATGAGACTTGAAAATTTTATTTAAAAAAATTTTTTAATGTTAAAATACAAAACTTCCACTAATGATGGATAGAGCAATGAAATACACAAATTTATTGTAAAATTTTATGTAAAAATAATTACAAATAGTTGAAGTATGAAAGAAATAAAACACACTTGTCGTTAAAAAATTTCATTAGAAATTCAATTTCCTCATATAATTTATTGGCTTTAACATGTTCCATTAAAAAAAATTTCTTCTTTGAATTTTCTTTGAGATAATGCTTAAATTGTATCTGTTCCATTAATTTTTGATGCTTGAGTTTTTTCTCCTCTTTCATTTTTTTTCAATACTAAGAGTTATCTCAAATTTCTTCTCCTCCAAGTCTTGTGCCCTATTATCCTTCCATAAAGAGAGCTTTTACTTCTTCTCCTCCAAGTCTTGTGCCCTATCATCCTTCTGTAAAGAGAGCTTCTACTTCCTCTCTTCCAATTCATATACTCTTTCATCCCTCCTCAAAGAGAGCTCATATTTTTACTTTTCAAACTTTAGAGTCTCTTTATGAACTTTAACTTGCTCTAGAGTGATAAGAAATATTAACAAAAAGTAGAAGAAAATCAGGGTAAAGTATTAAGAGGTATGGTATCACTTACAAGCATCATGTTTCTTCAAAAATTCTTTGATAGAAGAAAAAGGGGTTTGAAATGAACTATCACTTTTTGGTTTCTTTGAGTGTTGAAATTTAGACTGCTTTAATTCCTTTTCTTTTTTTTCAAGGTCACATTTTCATCCCCATTATTGTTGCTGGCTTCAGACTCAGTTGATTTTGGCCGCTGCCTTTTTTCTTCATCCTTTTTAGAAATAAGAAAATGTAAATAAAAGAAAAAATTGGTAAGATAAAATAAAAATAAACATACATGCGTTAGATTTGGTTGGTTTAAATCTCCATAAGGATCTATAGCAAAGCTATCTAGATTTATTGAATGTAGAGCAGGGGAGGCTTGAGTGGAGGAAGAGGATGAGAAAAGATTTCTTTTGACATCGTGTTTGGAGATAGAATCTTCACCATCCAACATGTTTCCAGGATTAACATCAGCTCACTCTCCAAAAATAGCATCCATCTCTTTAAAGTAAGGACATAAAGATTTAACTTTATCATTTATGGATTTTATGCCCTTACTGATATTGATTTTGGTAATACCAAAACCAGTGGAAAATGAAAGAGTATTTTCCTTTGTTTATTTGCTTTGGTAATTCTTGAAACATTCAGACATCTTTTAAGGTAAAAGATTTATCCTCCCCTTTTTCTCATTCCATAACTCATTGGCCATTAGTAGATAACCATTAACTTTTGATGTGGGGGGCCTTCCTACCTTGGTTGCATTTTCAGTACCAAAACAAGAATCATAGTTAAATTTAGTTTTCAGCCAGTTAATCAGTATGAGATAATCATTTTTTTTAATTGAATGGTCTTTCATTTCTCTGCTAAGCAGGGTAAAGATGGAGTAGTGCAATTTGAAGAACAACTGGGGGAAGGCTGCCTTTTAAAAGATTTATGATGACAGGGAAAAGTAAGATAATTGAAGATGAAAAGGCAAAAAAACAAGCAGATGAGATAGAGAGGTGTTCTGAAGGGAGAGAATAGACAGGATGAGATGAGAATGGGAGTTTGTAGAAAGGTATAAGGTATATCCAGAGAGTAGTCAAAGATGTGGTTATGAAAGAAAGTTTTCCAATATGTGGTTATAAAAAATTGAGTAGAAAAATGTTGGATAAGAGGTCAACTTTGACACGTAAAATGTCTAACAACCCAATTATTAGTAAAAATAATTGTGGAAGATAATTGGGGTATACAGATTTTTATCTGCAATTAGTTTGATTTCTGATCAGTCAACTTTGATACCCCCTGTTATATACACAAATCAATCTATCACTACTATTTACCACTTTAGTATTTACATCTTCACATCTATAAGACTTTAAAATAATAATAATAAAATCTTTTTACCTTTTCATTGAGTAATAACATATAAAAAAATAAATATGTACCTATCTTGAAGTCTTGAGTATTCCTTCACCTTTCATTGCCATTGGACCAGCAAAAAAATCTTCCAGACCAAAAGCACCCCTTGACAAGGATCATGATAAAGATTTTTCCCTCTTGGAATGATGTAATGCTTTTTGGAAAGAAAAGACATATAAGCTAAATTGTCTTTAAAACCAGATTCAGAATCAGAGTCAGTGGCTAAAGTTAAATTGATAGCATATATAGCTGAGTGAAGTTTCTTCTTAGTAGAGAGTTTCTTCATTATTTTTGGTGGAAAATTTTGTCAGTAGAAGGTTTAGGTGATGAGTGGGATGTGGGAATTTTCCACCAAATGAGAAGGTGGGGTGTGTAGATAGAAGAAAATTTTATGTGTTTTCCTTTAAGGACATAAAGATGGCATCCACAACTATATATCAAGTGACTTTCTTAAAAATCAATCATGGATGTGATGAGTTTTGGATCAGGAATTAGGAACAGAAATTGGGGTATAAGATGTGGGGAAATGCATTATTGTGCAATCCTTATCTACTAGCCCTGTGGCTAGTGGATGAGAATCTTCCACAAGTAATAATGTCTGATCCTGGAAAAATAAATTACTGATTTCTAATTACGGATCCCTGAACATTTATACCCCCTATTGAAAGTATAAAGCCCTAATCCTGAAAATAAACACTAATTATAGTGAATCAAGACTGTAAGCTCACTGAGCACTTATTTAGAACTTGATTTCTGTCAAAAAAAGGGTATTCAATATTTACTGAGTCCTTTCTCAGTATTAATTCTTGAATCAGAGGGAAATGAGTGGTGAATGAGGTGTAAATAAGCTTTGCTTGAGAGATCCTACAGGACTATCTGAGATCTGGAAGAGAAGCAACTGAGTTTTCACTTAGCTCTTAATTAGAAGTAACTTATTAAAATCTGAGTAGTAACTGGGGAAGTAAAGCAAATAAAATCAGTGGTAACTTTGTTATTACCTTCCAGCTAATAAAAAATTACCTAGGGACAACTTAGTAGCAAAGTATTTGTGACTAAATGATGCCTTAGAAGTGAATCAGAAGTTTCACAAAAGTTTTCAGTGTTGAATGAGTGGTGAGTATGATACAATCAAGTGGTAAACTGGAAACAAATGAGTTGTGAGTCACAACTGACATAGTGTTAAATAAGTGCTGAATTCAACTTTTACAGCTGCATAATGAGTATGGAATAGAGAAATAAATTAAATATTTTTTTATTTATAATTTTCTTCAGCTTATTTCAATAAAATATTCCTCTTATTCATCAGTTGCTTCAGAAAAATCTGAATGTTTTTTCCATTTGCAGTAAATTAAGGTTCAATTTTATAGATAAACTAAAAAATCCACTTAAAATATTTCATGCTGTTATATACAAATTACACAGACATGATATGGCAAACTTTTTTAGTGTTTATAAAAAAGGATTTTAAAAAATACTAATTGATATAGTCTATATTAAAATTCTAGATGTAGAAAAGTTAAAGTTATTTAAGAAGCATCCTAGTTTAATAATACAGAAAAAGGTTTTTTAATTAATTCTTAGTCCATAATGTATTTTACTTATTTAAAAAAGTTTCTATTACATTGTATAAAATTACTTATAATTTTGGAGAAATACAATTCCACCTGAAGAGACCTAAAGCATGTTTCAACATAAAAAGAGCTATCCACTATCAAGCTTGAAAACATCAATGTATTTTTGAAATTTATGTGAGATGAAATAAAGATAAAAAAATTATAAAACAAAGGTTATCTCTATGAAATACATAAGATAAATAATGCATTCAGTTGATTAATTTTAAAATAATGTTTTTATGGAAATTTTCATAGGCATAGTTATTATTATAATAAGTTAAAAATTTTCATCTTGATTTAATTTTTCTCAAGAAAAAAAATTTCCTATTAGCCATTATATCCTGTCCATGACTTTACTTCTTATTTAAAAAAAACAACTCAAATTTGACTTTATTCAAACTTTTTCACACATACTTCTAGTCTCTGAGGATACAAAAGATTTTTATGGGTTTTAAATCAGATTTAATTTTTACATATCATTTTTTTCTTGTTATAACCTACTTCAGTCCTTAATTTGTTTACATTTTTGGTATTATGAAAGGTAGTGGTTAGCTTTTTTTCAGTTTATCATACCAAAAAATACCTCTAGAACCTGTTAGCAGGTACCAATACCTAAATTCAGTTTTGTTTCAATAATAGCTCTGATTTGATGCAGCACAGGCTAGAATACCCATTTTTTAATGTGCAGTCTTTTCAGAATAATTACAGCTGAAATAAAACTGAGTTTAGTTAAAGATAGAAATTAGCACCTGCTATCAGGTGCCCACATTTTATCTTTAGTTTAAGTTCATTGTTTTCTAAATTGGTTATCAGTTTTTTCTTTACTTACTTGATTAATTTTCATGTGCTGTAGATAACTTTATAGATTCCAAGTTAATGAGATGGTGTTTTTTTAATATTGTTTTGCTTCTAAATATTGTATTTCAAAGACAGAAACATCAATAATTGTTTTTTAGCCAATTAAATATTTGATTAAAAAGTTGCCTTATAGTTTTCTAGTAAACTTACTCATTATATATTAATTTATAGACATGGTTTTTTTTTATCAACTTGGAAGTCTATCAATATTCAATAATTTTGCCTTATACACTCTTTTCATTTTTATGGTCTAAGCTTAATTATTAAATGATTGACATGTTGTTTTATTATTTAGAGTTTTTATCATTTGTATTTAAAGTTTATTATTTTGATTCTCACTTTCTTTTATTAGTTAATAAATTTATTATATCTAATATTTCATAATTATATTTTTGATTCCTTTTTATGGTATTTAATTTTTTGGCTTCTTGGTTAGTTAGAGATATTAGGAAATAGTAGGTACAGTGGAGAGATATTTTATAAGATAAAGAGAAGGGAAATCATGCAATATATTGAATTTCAAGAGGAGGAGCAAAGGCTTGTGTGTGTTACTTTAGGAGTGGATTAAGGTGGAAATAACTTTAGTGGGTTTAGTTTTTTAGTGGCTTAAGGAGGGGTGGGGTAGTTTGTGGTGGTTTTGAAGAGGATTAAGTAGGGAAGGGGTGGGGTGGTTTTTGAGAGGATTAAGGTAGAAAAGGGTGGTTTGGAGTGGTTTCTAAGTGGATTAAGAATGGTTGGTGTGGTTTTCAAGTGGTTTAAGCAGGGGAGGGGTGGGGTGATTTGGTTTCCAAGTGTATTTAGGTGGAAATGGACATGGTGGGATAGTTTCTGAGTGGATTAAAGAGGTTTGGGGTGGCTAAGGGTAGCTTCTGAGTTGATTAAGTTGTGGAGGGGTGGTGTGGGGTGGTTTGAAAGTGAATTAATATGGGTTTTTTGAGTTTCAAGCAGACAAGGAGGGTTGTGGAAGGGTGGGGTAATTTATGAGTGAAGGAAGGTTTTGGGGGTGTTTTGTAAATAAAATAAGATGAATAAGGGTAGTTTCAGATGTTTCTAAAGATAAGTATGAGGGTGTGGTATGAAGGAGTCTTATAAGAGTAGCTCAAAGGAGGTGTAATAGGTGTAGAGGGGTTTACAAATTTTAAGAAGTGAGTGAAGAGGATGGGTAATAAAAAGGAGAATGAAACACTAAAGTAAAATCAATAGAAGTTGAGGAAAATTCCATGAAGATGAGATGACATGAGGCAAATAGATGCTAATGTCAGAAAGACTAAAAAATAGAACAGGGTTAGTTTGTAAAACAGACCCAGAAGTGTACACTGAAAACAAAAAATTGAATTAGACATCTAGTTCAGCCATTTTTCTCCCTGTGATAGTTTATTTGGCTATATATCATACATTGAGTTCTATAAAACTAAAGATGAAAAAAAAATTATTCAAAGAAGTGAAAAGACGATATTAAATATCTAACAGAATTAAGAGGTGATGAAGTTGTAGCAGTTATTAGTAATTTATTTAAGCCTCAATGTATTTATGAAGTTCATTCAGATGATTGTATAAAAGATAAAACATTTATCAACTATCTGATTTCATCTTAACAGTATATCAAATGGCTTTGGTTTGCTAAACAATTCAAATTAAGAATATGTTGGGCGGTATCATGATTGGTTTTGGATGGAGACCAGGTTTTATTAATTTTTATTAATTTTTTTCTTGTTTTTAAAAGCATATTACTCACTTTAGCTATATTGGAATCTATTCTTTGTTTAAAAATTTATAAAAATCTGAAAAAGATAATAATTTTTTTAAAAGAATGGGACAACTTACCTTTTTTTAATTTATTTCTGTCTCTTCAACTTCAAAAATTGTGTATTAAATCCTTCTATAAAAAAATTATTACCTTGCAACAAGAGTAGGAATACCAAATCTGTGTGACTCATGATGGGAAGAAATTAGCAACAAATATTATTTATTTTGAAATTATATCATTATTCATGCTGGTTTTTACAACAGAGTACATATCGGTGCGGTTGTCTAGAAGGTGAAGAAGAAAGAAGAAAAAGGAGAAAAGGAAAAAAGAAGATAAAGAATGGAAAGAGGAAAAGAGGAAAGGACGCAGATAAGGGAAAAGGATCTAATATATAAGGTGAGTAGTCTTAATGTTATTGTAATGTAAGTGTTTTAAATTCAATGCGCAAAAGTCAATTATTATAGTTTAATGTTCTTACCGCAACCTTAAGATTTTTATATAGTATTTATTTATTTTATTTCAACTAAAATGTATTACTAGTTAAAAGAAAAAGAATTAATACGTATATAAAAATATATAAGTGTAAGTTTATTGTAAATATGTAAGTGATGCCGCTGAAGGGGGTTCCCAAGGCCCTTATATAGCCAAGGGGCCCTCTGAAGCGCCACAAGAGTAAATAAAATAATTAATGAGTAAATGTAAGGGGTGAGAAATAAAGAATGTACTAATTTATTGAAATGCAGTAGTCAATATTTCACCAATATTAATTCCCCCTGGATATTATGCATAAGTAAGTACAAGACATATAAAAAATAACTAATGTAATTTAAAATAAATATTATGCAGTACTATTTTAAAGTGGAATGTAATTATTACTATTTTAATTCATACAATTAATATAAGTAATTATTTAAGATTAAAATATGAGAATGTAATTAGTTTAAATGTTTTAATAAATTTAATTACATAATTTTGAGCCACAGAAGCGCCCAAAAATCAGGAATAATAATGTATAAATTATTATAAGGGTCTAATAATTAATTAATATTATTATAAGACAACATTTTGCCTTATAAGTATAATATAATATTATAATTAATTAATTATTATTTTATAATTATTTAAATACATAAAAATGCGCCCAATTTTTATAGAATATAATATAATTTATGTTTATTTTAATAGTATATAATTAATAACATAATAAAATAAATATAACCCTTATTTTAATTTTATTTAATAAGGTAATTTGCACTTAATTTTATTATGCAATAAAATTTAAATTTATATACATAAAAAGCATAAATTTTTGCCCTCTTCCAGTTCCAATGACTTAACATAAGTTTTACTGGGCTCCTTGTACAGCCTGGCTGACACTCACTCACTCTAAAAAAAACAATAAAAAAATTCTAAGATTTTTTCTTTTTATACTTTTTTAATAGAGTGGAAAGGTTAGAAATTTCTTTTCCAGGTATCCATTTATCATGCTCAGATGATTTATTTTTATATCTCAATAAATATTCAATAACTTTTTCAGAGGTGATAACTCTGTCATTAAGAATTCTATCAATTTCTGCAATTTCTGTGACTTCCTGAGGATTTTTCTTGGGTCTTCCCCTTCTCTTAGGAAATAAGTCACTGTTGGAAGTATAAGGCTTAAGGAGGGAAATGGGAAAAACAGGATTTTTTCTGTCATAAGGAGAATACAATATAACTTCTACTGCATTATCTCCCACCATTCTTTTAACAACAAATGGTCCTACAAATGGATCCTTTAATTTGTTATTGCCTTGTAAATTGAAGTTAACTGTAGATATTAGTACTTCATCACCCTTTTTAAAAGTGTGCTCTTTATGGGATTTATCCCATCTCTTTTTCTCATATTCAAATGCTTTATCAATACAACTTTGGGAATGTTTTTTGCATAGTTGCTGCATTTGGAGAAAAGACTTCACACCAGGATGTAATTCCATCTTTGGTAATTTGTTATTGAGTATTTGAGCAGGATTACTTAAGACATAACCTAGCCATAGCTCAAAAGGCTTTTTCTCAGTAACAGAATGAACAGTGTTATTATAAGCAAATTCAAGACCTGGAAGTAAGGTTACCCAGTCATGTGTAAATCTGTCATTGTCTTTATATTCTAATCCAAAGGCACAATACCTTCTAATCATATCTTCCAAGGTTTGAATCATCCTTTCAGCCAATCCATCAGTTTGAGGATGGTGGGCAGTGGATAATTTCAACTCACAACCACATATATCCATCAAAGACATCCAAAATTCAGAAGTAAACTTTGGGTCTCTATCAGATATGATGGCTTTTGGAAATCCAACAATATTAAACATATGTGACCACCACAAAAATGCTAAATCATTGGTGGAAACATCTTTGTGTGTAGGAATGAATTTACACATTTTAGTGAATCTGTCCACTATAACCCAGCAAGAATTATAACTGTCTTTCCCTGCTACAGGAAGACCAGTGACAAAATCCATATTAATGATTTGCCAAGGAGCATCAGGTGCTTCAATATGTTTTATTAATTTTGCTCTTTTACCAGTCAATCTTTTAGATTTTTGGCAAGAATCACAAGATTCAACATATAATTTTGTGTCTTCAGAAATATTAGCCCACCATGCAGTGTTTTTAATCCTGACCATACTTTTTTCTAGATCAAAATGACCAGCTAATATGTCATCATGACATAATTTTAAAATGATTTCTTTCATTGAAGGAGAAATAACAATTACATTAGTAAGTTTTCTCCTGTAATAAATATAACCATCATCAATTGAAAACTTTCCTTTAGTCAAAGCAGTTTGGTACTTTGGAGGGAGAGTTTTTATTAATGCTTGAATTGAAGCATTCTTTGGATCATTCAAGATAGTAACCAATTTATTCAAATCAGAATTTTTTTCATATGAATCCAGAATTAATTGCAACAATTCTTCCTCCATGTCCACAATATATATACCATAAATGTGAATGTTATCATCCTCAGGGACATAGGCAGGATTGGAGTCATTATTAGGTAGGGGTAGTCTTGACAGCATATCAACATTGGAGTGAACATTTCCAGCTCTATGGATAATTGTCATTCTTCCCCTGTACTCTTGAACAGCCAGTTGCCACCTAAACATATGTCTATTTGGTGTCTTCAGGTTTAAGAGGGACTTCACAGCACTACAGTCAGTTACCAGTTCAAACTTCTGGTCATCTAGGTAGTAATGAAGTTTTTCAAGAGCCCAAACAACTGCTAAGCACTCTAATTGAGTGGCACCATATTTCAATTCACTATTTCTTAAGGTTCTTGAAATACAACAAATTACAACCTCTGAGGATTTATCATTAATAATTTGTTTTTGGTGAAGGGCAGCACCCAGACCAACAAAGCTAGCATCTGAGTATAAGACAAAAGGTTTGTTGAAATCTGGAAGAGCCAATATAGGGGCTGTCATTAAGCAACTTTTTAATGTATCAAAAGCTTTTTGAAAGTAATTATTCCAGAGAAAGGCAACATCTTTTCTGGTCAGTTTTGTAAGAGGCAAGGCTATGACCTGATAATTTTTAATATATTGTCTATAATAGCCACACATACCCAAAAAACTTTGGATTTCTCTTACAGAAGTTGGTGCTTTCACATTTTGAATGGCAGCAACTTTGTTTTTGTCTACACAAATTTGTAACCCTGACACAACATGGCCAAGGACTTTCAAGGATTGAAAACCAAATTTACACTTTTTTAAGGACAAGGTCATATTGATTTCATCCATTTTTTGGAAAACTCTATTTAAGTGAATCATATGTTCATCAAAAGTTTTAGAAAAAATAATAATGTCATCAATATAAACCATGAGCCATCCTTCAATTATTTCTTGATGGAAAGTGTTATCCATTACTTTTTGAAAAACTGAAGGAGCATTTTTAGGGCCAAATGGCATCATAACATACTTATATATTCCCATATGAGTAGCAATTAGTAAAAAATTTTGTGAATTTTTCTCAACAGGAATTTGATGATAACCTTTATTGCCATCCAGACAACTAATAAATTTTGCACCCTGTAAGGTAGCATGAATTGAATTAATTCTGGGCAAAGGATAAATATCATCCACAGTATAAGTGTTTAATGCTCTGTAATCTCGACATAATCTAGCCTTATATTTTTCATAAGAAATCAAGACTGGGGATATGACACAATATTTTGGGGTGACATCCACTTTCTCAATTATATTCATGTTTAATAAGGTAGAAATATTATCTTCAATATCCTTTCTTTTTGTTGGAGAAGCAGGATATGGTTTTTTTCTTAAGACTAGGAGGAATATCACTCAAATTACAGGATAAAGTAATTTTCATTTCATCCTTAACAACTCCTAGGACATGAGAACCATGAGCAAAAGCCATAGGAAAAGAGGTAATTGAGGCAATTATAGAATCCTTCTGCTCACTAGTTAATTGATCACCAAAAGAAGCAGTATATATTTCAGTTAATAAACTATCCATTTCATTTGTTGGTCTACCTGTACATTGAATTAATGAGTTACAAGACTTTAACAAATATGCAGAAGATCTTCTAGGGGAAGAAATTTTGAATTTCCTTTTGCCATTCAATCCCAATGTGAAGCAATTATTGGCAGGGTCCAATTTTACACCAAACATGGTCAGAATGTCATTAACCATAATAAACCAATTGCTCAAATTATCATTTCTCATGACAACAAATTCACAAACAGCTCTGACAGAACCACCATTATATTTGAAGAATACAATGGCTTTGTATTTGCCAATGGGACACAAAATAGAGCCATAACCTCTCCATTTTTCACATGTCATGGGTAATAATTTATCCATATAATCTTTATCCACTGAAGCCAGTGCCTTTTCAGACACCACACTTCCTCCAGAACCAGAGTCAAGAACAACCTCAACATTTTTACCATTAATGATAACTGGTGCCTTCAAAGGGGATATGGATATAGAGCTGTCAGTAATATCTTTAATGATTTCAGCATTTTCTACTGAAGATAAATCTAAATTACACTCCTCAGAAATATTGTCCAAATATTGCACATCTTGTTCCAACATTAAGACATCCTTAAGGGATTCATTTTCATAGGAGATATTACTGTCACAGTCACTGGAAGAATCATTGAGATCAACATCAGCATCCTCAGTGTCTGCAGTCTGTTCAACAAGATGAATTTTCTTGTCACACACATGGCCCTTCTGCCAAGGTTTGTTACATTTAAAACAAGTATTAGTTGCATATTTTTTGGGTGCAACTGGGGCAGAGGGTTTACCAGGTTTTTCTGGAGGTCAGGTAGAGGGCTTATTCTGATCATGATAAGATTTCATAGGATAATTCTTTGGATCATATCTATGGTTAAGTAATACTTCATTACAGATATTAATAAAAGAAGAATGTTCCTTTACATGCTCAGTTCTAGCCACAATCAAATCTCTTAGAGAATTTGGTAATTTATAAAGAATTTATCTCTCCAAATATCATAATCCATTTTTGGATCAATAGCTCTCAGGATTTTTGTTACCTTCATAAGAAAAACAATTGGTTTATCAACAGAGGAAGAGATATATTTAGAGTTCTCATACAATCTCTGTTGAGCTAATCTAAATTTTGAACCACCAAACTGATTCTCAATCAAGGTTTTCCATTCATTCCATGTATAATGGACATCATCCAATAAAACAGACTCATACCACATTAAGGCTACATTGGAGAATAAAGAAATTAACTTAGAAACAACTTCTTCATCTGGTAATTTATATGACTTCTTCAAATTATCAATTCTTTTGATAAAGTGTTGCCAATCAGATGAAGAATCACCATCAAAGGTAGGGTATTGGTCCAGTTTAGGCCAGTTTTTATTACTGCTAGGGTGGTCAGTCTTATTGTTTTAATTATTCAAGGTAATCAATTCTTGAAGTCTTGAAAGGTGTTCAGATATTTCATTACTGACAGAGGCAGATGGCTCATTGTGAGTATCAAAATACTTTTTGTTTGAAGCACCAGACTTCACAGACAAGTTATCAACTGGTTTAATTGGGGTATTACAAGTGAGAGAAGAAACACCCTGTTCAGGCTGTTTATTTTTATAATTAACAGAAAGTTTAGTATTATTTCTTAACTCATCACAATTGTCATCATGAATAGCTTGTAATGTAGAAACCTTTTTCTCAAGATCATATAATTTATTCCTTAATTCAGGGATATAAGATAGTTGATCATTAATTTTAGCAATAGATAGAACATTTCTGTCCTCTTCTACTGAGCATTTATTACTCAAATTCTGGAAATCAATTTTCAATTTTCTTAATTCACTGTGCAGAAGCTTATTGTCATTTTTCAAGGAAGTATTTTCATCCATTAGTGGCTTCATATCATTGATAAGTTTATTAAGATGATTATTTTTATCAGAGAGTGATCTGTGATCATTTCTAATAAACTTTTGCTGAGAAAGGACGGTATTTAAAGTATCTTTCAATTTGAAATAAGCTGTGTCCTGGACAGAAGAACTCACTTTGCATTGTAAATGTAAATTATTTAATCTATCATTCTCATGTTTTAATAAATCTCTTAAAATTTTATCTTTGATAACATTAAAATCAGGAGAACCTTTAAATATTTCTTCAGAAGTTTTCTCAAGTTAAACATAAATCTCAGGAGAAACAGAATCATTTTTGATTGCAAGAGAAGGATTTACTAAAGAAGTAGAGGTCAAATGTAATGGTTCATCAAAAGAAAGTTTGCTTAGAACATCATTGGGCTACTAGTTACAGGAAGATGTCTTCTAATAGGTTTAACTGTTCTTTCACCATAGTCAATAAGATTACCTGTAGAAGAATTCTTATCAGTATAAATACCAAAATGTTTATCAACCAAATCACTTACCATGGCAGAGGAGGAAACTTCCCCTGGGCCTTCTATCTTCTGCCTCCCTGATAAGGATGGGGCTGAGGAGATGGATGGTAGGTTTGTGTCCTGGATGGGCCAGGGTGTTGAGATGGTTGTTGAGCATTCTGCTGGTAATGGCTCATCAAGTAGTCCCATTTCCACTGTTCCACTTGTAGAGTGTTTTGATTTTGGGTGGAGGAGCTGGGGGACTGAGAAAGTTGAGCCTGAAACTGAGGCTGACTGAGAGGCAACTGAGGAGGGGCCTGGGCCTTATGTTGGGTCCTGAGTTCCTGAACTTGATCCCACAAGGTGTCTACTTTTACCTTGTATTTCAAGTTTTTCTGTCTTCAGTTCTTTGATGTGACTGGAAAGATTGCTGATTTGCTGGGACAGAGGAAGTTTTTTTATTCTGAAGCCTTTTGGAAGACCTTCTTGAGGTACTGGAGGTTTTACTTCCTTCTGTTGTGCTGGGGGAAGGGGGTTTGGTTTGTTTACTTCTCCTATCATTTCCACATCCTGAATTATGTGAATTTTTCTTGTTAGCATAAGATTTTTTATGTGCAACTTTAGAAGAACTCACAGTATAAGCATCATAATCAATTTCAATTTCATCCACATTAAAATTTTCCATGGTTTCACTCAATTTGGAAGACATGTTTTATATTTGGGATAAAAAAAAATCAAGTGGTTAATATAAAATCACTGATTCAAAAGGTAATTAATTATTGTTTTTTATTATACTGTTTAATTTTGAAATCACAACAATGATAATAAAAATAAAATTGATTTAATTTAATAATTTATTATTTCAATTGATTTGGATAATAAAATTTATTTAAAATTTCAAAATCTTTAAACAATAAGGTTTATTTATTATTATTTTGAATTTATCAACAATAAACAATTTATTATTATTAGAAAAAAAAATTCTCAAAGTAATAATAAAATTATTTATTATTTCAAATCCTAAAAACAATAAAGAAAAGGTATTATTTTAAAATAATCAAACTTTAATTTATTATGTCAAATTTATTAAAGCAAAAAAATTTAAATTTAAAGATTATTATTTATGTTATAAAACAATAATCAATAATAGAATTAAATTTGGGACTAAATACACTGAGTATTATTATTGTCAACCAAAAATAATTAATAATATTTATTGGGACTAAGTATAAAATACTATTTTGGTCAACCAATAATACCAAATATTTATGATAATTAATTAAATAATTTAAATAAAATAAATTGCTTCTAGGACTAAGAGATATACTCTATTATTGTCAACTAGGAAAAAAATATATATATATGATCACTTACACTCAGTGTTTCAGTAATTAAGCCAAAAACACTGTTATTGCAATAAACAATCTAGTATAATAGTGGAAAGTGGCAGATATTGAATTATAGTAGTGATCGTTAAATCACTTACAATATATATGACTTTAAAAAATATATAAACCTTATATATAGTTCCCCGGTTCGATTCATGGTCGCGGAAAACGTTCACCTTTTTGCATGAGTGGTCCGTGCATTTTGACGTTCCTCCAAAATGGTCATCAAGCTTTGATTTGTTCTTTGGAAAGGTCCTCAAGTATTGGCGTGGTCGTCTAGAAGGTGGAAGAAGAAAGAAGATAAAGAATGGAAAGAGGAAAAGAGGAAAGGACACAGATAAGGGAAAAGGATCTAATATATAAGGTGAGTAGTCTTAATGTTATTGTAATGTAAGTGTTTTAAATTCAATGTGCAAAAGTCAATGATTATAGTTTAATGTTCTTACCGCAACCTTAAGACTTTTTATATAGTATTTATTTATTTTATTTCAACTAAAATGTATTACTAGTTAAAAGAAAAAGAATTAATACGTGTATAAAAAATATATAAGTGTAAGTTTATTGTAAATATGTAAGTGATGCCGCTGAAGGGGGTTCCCAAGGCCCTTATATAGCCAAGGGGCCCTCTGAAGCGCCACAAGAGTAAATAAAATAATTAATGAGTAAATGTAAGGGGTGAGAAATAAAGAATGTACTAATTTATTGAAATGCAGTAGTCAATATTTCACCAATATTAATTCTCCCTGGATATTACGCATAAATAAGTACAAGACATATAAAAAATAACTAATGTAATTTAAAATAAATATTATGCAGTACTATTTTAAAGTGGAATGTAATTTATTACTATTTTAATTCATACAATTAATATAAGTAATTATTTTAGATTAAAATATGAGAATGTAATTAGTTTAAATGTTTTAATAAATTTAATTACATAATTTTGAGCCACAGAAGCGCCCAAAAATCAGGAATAATAATGTATAAATTATTATAAGGGTCTAATAATTAATTAATATTATTATAAGTCAACATTTTGCCTTATAAGTATAATATAATATTATAATTAATTAATTATTATTTTATAATTATTTAAATACATAAAAATGCGCCCAATTTTTATAGAATATAATATAATTTATGTTTATTTTAATAGTATATAATTAATAACATAATAAAATAAATATAACCCTTATTTCAATTTTATTTAATAAGGTAATTTGTACTTAATTTTATTATGCAATAAAATATAAATTTATATACATAAAAAGCATAAATTTTGGCCCTCTTCCAGGTCCAATGACTTAACATAAGTTTTACTGGGCTCCTGGTACAGCCTGGCTGACAGTACATTTGGATATAAATGATGCAAATCATCTGAATTTTGGATTATTCTCATTTATAAATCCTATTACTGGACAACCTATTTGTTCAACTGCTAAAATCAAAGGTCATGGCTTAGATTTTCAGGATCATAAGTGTATTATCAATTTTAGATTAGGAAATGGAATCATCAAATCTGTTTGAAACTCCTCTATCAATAATCAAAAAACAACAAAAGCACCTCCATCTTTGCAATCTTGTCAATACTTCACTCATTTTGGCTGCTTGTTCCAAAAAGTCAAAATGTAATTCAAAAAATGAAAAAGTTTAAAAAAAGAAGGTTAAGGTAACAAATATATAAAAACCTTTATACACAGCAAAAAAATAAGTGGCACCTGCTGGCAGGTGCCTATTCCTATATTCAGTTTTGATTTAAGAGTAAATTTGATTTGATGTTGCACGAGCTAGTGTGTTCATTTTTAAGTGCGCAGTCTTTCCAGAAGAATTAAAGCTGAGCTAAAATTGAGTTAAATCAAAGATAGGGATTGGAACCTGCTATCAGGTGCCATGTTTTTTTTTCTGGTGATATAGATCAAAAAAGTATGAGGATTAGTAGAGTCACCAAATATTTAATATTCCTTCATAAATTTTTAATAAATAAATCTGATAATTCATTTTACTAAACTAAAGTAATGGGCCGATGACCTTGTGTTATATAATAGGCAATCATGAAAACATTAATTTGCTTCATGAGGCTCCTCAAGCTTATACCTGTAAAAACTCCAAAACTTTTTTTTCTAGATTTGATCTGTATTTTGGCAAGCAGAATTGTCATTACATTAAATCTAGTAAAATTGACATATCTTAGTTATTTGTTTATTAATTTATGGAATTATATTAAATTTTGGTGACTTGTACCCCTTACTTCAATAAAATGCACGGGAGGGTATTTCCAAATTTCCAAAAAAAAAAAAAAAAAGATATAGAAGTTTGGTTGACTTAGCTCTATTTAGAAATGAATATTTTGTTGACTTGAATTTTAAATTTGAAAAATTCAATATGAAAACACAAACAAGTGAAAAATAGTGCATCAAATTTTTGATACTGAGACCATTTAAAAAATGAATTTGTTACAATACTTGATAAGTTATTTAACTGATGATAATTAGAGTTATGAAATATGAAATACTTTCATGTACATAAAATTAAGAATAATTGAAAGGGGAAAGAAATCAAAAAAGAAAAAAACTAGTCATCCAATATTTTCATTAAGCATTCAATTTCCTCAACAGATTTTATTAGCTTTAAAACATTCTATGAAAAAAACTTTTTTTTTTGAATTGGTTTCAAGTTGTTACTTGAATTTCTTCTGTTGAAATAGACTGTTTTTTTCAAGAGATATCTCCTCTTTATTTGATTTTTCAATACTTAGAGATAGCTTGAATTTCTTCTCCTCTAAGTCTTGTTCCCTATCCCCCCTCCATGAAGAGAGCTCATATTTCCTCTTCATTAAGTGTTGTTCCCTATCATCCCTGTGTAAAGAGAGGTCATATTATTGCTTTTAAAAAGTTAAGAGTCTCTCATGTAACATTGACTTTACCTAGAGTGTTAAGAAACATTAACAAAAAAATAAAATAAAATAAAATAATAGTTAAATAATTAAATAATAATAATAAAAGTAGACTAAATTATTAAGAGGTATCCTATCACTTACCAGCATCATGTTTTTCTATAAAAAATCTTCAATAGAAGGAATAGGGGTTTGAGAAGTGCTATCTCTTTTTCATTCTATTTAACTGCTGAAATTTAGAGTACTTGAAGGTCTTTACTTTTTGTTGGAGGAATTTGGTATATTCTTGTCATCATCATCATTGTTACTAGCTTCAGTGTCAAGGTTCACTTTTGGTCTAGAAGCTTTGGTACGGAGTTATATGAAGATTTTAAGGATTACTTGGACTCTAAACAATTTAGTACGTATTTCTCAATCAAAATTGATGTTTTACTCAATGATAAGAGGTAGATTTAAAATATTTATATAAATTATAGATTAGAATTACGTCCTTGTAAATACTAAAGATATAAGATATAAGAAATAAATATTATATTGTGGTTTGTAGTAATAAGTAAGCTGGTAAAAAGGATGATCCAAAAGACAACAAAAAGAGAGGCCTTTTATAGGCAAAGGAGAGACAAAGCACGGCAATCAAATTCTAAAAACAGTAGTATGAGAGAGAGAAAACAACATTCCAGAAGGAGTATTTCAAATAATAAAGTTATTCTAAAAAGAAGGCGTCAAAAAGATGTATTTACAGAGTATGTCAGAAATACATCAATTTTATTTAATATTTACTGTAGAAGTCAATTCTAAATAAGAAATTTGAATTTTTTGTATATATTTAATATTATTTGAATATCAAAATCTTATTTTATCTTAATATCTATTTTTAATATAAAATTTTATTTTTTTCCAACCTGTCAAATGAGCACGGTGTTAGAGAAAAATATAAGGGACAAAATTATATTTTTAATTTTAATTATTTATTTAATTTTTTAATTTTAACATTCTGTAATTAGTTAATTTATTATAACTAATTTTAATGTAACTAAATAATAATTAAATAATTATTAAAATGATAAGGTGCAGCTTCATCCAGTAAATAATTAATTATTTCACTGGGTAAGTCTAGTAGCCTGGCTGACACTCCCTCACTCTTAAAAAAAACAATAAATAAAAAATGCTATGATTTTTTCTTTTTATACTTTTTTAGTAGAGTGGGAAGATTAGATATCTCCTTCCCAGGTATCCAAGAATCATATTCAGATGATTTATTCTTGAATCTCAATAAGTATTCTGTACCTTTTTCAGCAGTGATTATTCTGTCATTTAGAATTTTTTTCAATTTCTGCTGTTTCAGTGATTTCATTTGGGGTTTTCTTTGGTCTACCCCTCCTTTTTGGGAATAAATCACTATTGGATGTGTAAGGTTTCAAAAGAGATATTGGAAAAACAGGATGTTTTCTGTCATATGGAGAATACAGAATAACTTCAACTGCATTATCTCCAATCATTCTTCTGACAACAAATGGACCAACAAATGTATCTTTCAATTTGTTATTACCTTGTAAGTTGAAGTGGACTGTAGAAATCAACACTTCATCACCCTTTTTAAAACTGTATTCTTTATGGGATTTGTCCCATCTTTTCTTCTCATGTTCAAATGATTTTTCAATACATTTTTGAGCATGATTTCTACATAGTTGTTGCATTTGAAGAAAAGATTTTACACCAGGATGTATATCTAATTTAGGTATTTTGTTATTGAGAATTTGGGCAGGAGTATTAGGAACATATCCAAGCCAGAGCTCAAAAGGCTTTCTTTGAGTAACAGAATGAACAGTGCTATTATAAGCAAATTCTAACCCAGGAAGTAGGGTAACCCAATCATGAGTGAATCTGTCATTATCTTTATACTCAAGTCCAAAGGCACAATATCTTCTTATCATGTCCTCTAAAGTCTGAATCATTCTTTCAGCTAAACCATCAGTCTGAGGGTGATGGGCAGTAGAAAGTTTCAGATCACAACCACAAACATCCATCAGAGACATCCAAAATTCAGAAGTAAATTTTGGGTCTCTGTCAGAGATTATGGCTTTAGGAAAACCAGCAGTATTAAACATATGAGACCACCATAAGAAAGCTAATTCTTTAGTGGAAACATCCTTGTGGGTAGGGATAAATTTACACATTTTTGTGAATCTTTCCACAATAACCCAACAAGAGTGATAACTGTCTTTACCAGCAATAGTTAATCCTGTTACAAAATCCATGTTTATTATTTGCCATGGAGCATCAGGAGGTTCAATATTTTGCATTAATCCTGCTCTTTTACCAGTTAATCTTTTTGATTTTTGGCAAGAATCACAAGATTCAACATATAATTTTGTGTCTTCAGACATATTAGCCCACCAAGCAGTGTTCTTAATTCTGATCATTGTTTTGTCAAGATCAAAATGTCCAGCTAATATGTCATCATGACAAATTTTCAAGATGATTTCTTTCATAGAAGGAGGAATAACAATAACATTACTCAACTTTCTTCTATAATATAGATATCCTTCATCAATTGAAAATTTACCTTTTTCCAAAGCTTTTTGGTACTTTGGTGGAAGGGTTTTAATTAATGCTTGTATTGAAGCATTCTTTGGATCATTTAATATGGTGCATAACTTATTCAAGTCAGTGTCCTTATCATATGATTGCAGAATAAGCTGTAATAGCTCTTCCTCCATATCAACCACATATATACAATGGATATGAATAATTTCATCCTCAGGATCATAAGCAGGATTAGAGTCATCATTTGGTAAAGGTAACCTTGATAACATATCCACATTTGAGTGACCAATACCAGCCCTGTGAATAATTGTCATTCTCCCTCTGTACTCTTGAACAGCCAGCTGCCATCTAAACATATGTTTGTTAGGTGTTTTCAAGTTTAAAAGGGATTTAACTGCACTGCAGTCAATGACAAGTTCAAATTTCTGGTCATCTAGGTAATAATGTAGCTTTTCTAGAGCCCATACTACAGCTAAACACTCTAATTGAGTAGCACCATATTTTAATTCACTATTTCTCAAGGTTCTTGAAATATAACAAATTACTACTTCTGAAACTTTATCATTTATCACTTGTTTTTGATGGAGGGCAGCACCAAGACCAATGAAACTGGCATCAGTGTACAAAACAAATGGTTTATCAAAGTCAGGTAAAGCAAGAATTGGTGCTGACATCAAACAGTGTTTCATAGTGTCAAAGGCTCTTTGTCTTTCACTATTCCAGACAAAAGCAACATCCTTTCTAGTTAATTGGGTAAGGGGTAAAGCTATGACTTGGTAATTTTTAATATACTGTCTATAGTATCCACACATTCCCAAAAAACTTTGGAGCTCTCTCACTGTTGTAGGAGCTTTCACCTGTTGTATGGCTGCCACTTTGTTCTGGTCAACACATATCTGTAAGCCTGAAACAACATGACCAAGAACTTTTAAAGAATGGAAACCAAATTTACATTTCTTCAAAGCAAGTGTCATATTTATTTCATCCATTTTCTGGAATACTTTACACAGGTTTTTAAGATGGTCCTCGAATGTTTTTGAGAATATAATGATATCATCAATATAAACCATCAGCCATCCTTCAATTATCTCTTGATGGAATGTGTTATCCATTACTTTTTGGAAAACTGAAGGGGCATTTTTAGGGCCAAATGGCATCCTAATATACTTATAAATACCCATATGAGTGGCAATCATCAGAAAGTTCTGAGAATTTTTCTCAACAGGTACCTGGTGATATCCCTTATTACCATCCAAACAGCTGATATATTTAGCACCCTGTAAAGTAGCATGTATAGAGCTGATTCTAGGTAAAGGATAGATATCATCAACAGTATAAGTGTTTAGTGCTCTATAATCACCACATACCCTGGCTTTATCTTTCTCATAAGAAATTAGGACAGGTGAGATAACACAATATTTAGGTGTTTCAACTACCTTTTCAATAATATTCATTTTTAAAAGGGTAGAGATATTATCTTCAATATCTTTTCTCTTTGTTGGAGAAGCAGGATAAGGCTTCTTCTTTAAATTAGGTGGTATATCAGTTAATGGGCACAACAATGAAAGTTTCATTTCCTCTTTAACTAATCCCAGTTCATGTGACCCATGAGCAAAGGCCATAGGAAAAGATTTTATCAAGTTAATGATGGAATCTTTATCCTCACCAGAAAGTTGTTCTCCAAAAGAAGCATTGTTAATTTCAGACATAAGGGCATGCATTTCCTTTGTAGATCTTCCTTTATATTGAACCACAGAATTACATGTGTTCCATTCTGGTTTTAATAATTTTTTAGGGGAGGAAATTTTAAATTTTCTCTTCCCATTCATCCCCATTGTGAAACATTGGTTTGAAGGATCCAATTTTATTCCATACTTGGTTAAAATATCATTCCCTACAATAAACCAATTGCTCAAGTTAACATTTTTCATGACAACAAAATCACAAATAGATCTTACAAAACCATGGTTATATTTAAAAAACACTGTGGCTTTGTATTTACCAATGGGGAACAAAACAGAGCCATACCCTCTCCAATTTTCAGAAATGATAGGCAACAGTTTAGATTTATAGTCTTGATCTACTGAAGCAAGTGCTCTTTCAGATACTACACTTCCTCCAGCTCAAGAATCCAGAACAACTTCAATGCTGGTTCCATTGATCAAGACTGGTGCCTTAAGAGGGGCAATAACAATTGAGTTATCCTCAATTTTCTTTATGATCTCAGCATCCTCAACAGTAGATAAATCATTATTATCAATGTCAATAGTATTTAAATAATGAATATCTTCTTCCAGCATCAAGATTTCTTGTTGAGATTCATATGAAATATTGCTGGCACAATCACTTGATGTATCATCCAGTGCCACTGTGTCATCAGCATGCTCCTATGTTTGTTCTACAAGATTTATCTTCTTGTCACAAACATGGCCTTTCTGCCAAGGCTTGTTGCACTTGAAGCAAGTTTTTGTTGCATACTTCTTTGGTGCAACAGGGGAAGAAGGTTTACCAACCTTTTCCAGAGGTTTTTGTTGGTAATTGGAGGGTTTCTCCAAAGGGATCCTAGGAATGAATCTTCTTGCATCATACTTATTGTTTAGAAGTATCTCATTGCAAGTATTAATGAATGAAGAGGGTTCTTTGGAGAACTCAGTCCTAGCCACTATCAAGTCTCTCAGAGACATTGGTAATTTATAGAGGATCCTGTCCTTCCATAAATCAAACTCCATATTTGGGTCCATTTCCCTTAAGAGTTTTACAAGTTTCATTAAAAACTCAATAGGTTTATCAGTAGAAGAGCTATATCTAGTTTCCTCATACTGCCTTTGTTGAGCCATTCTGAACTTGGAGCCACCAAATTGTGCTTTAATTAATTTCTTCCAATCCTCCCATGAGTAGTCATTCCCATCCAGGAGAACAGATTCATACCACATCAGGGCAACATTAGTGAACAAAGAAATTAATTTGGACACAATTTCCTCATCTGGGAGTTTGTAAGAATTTTTTAAATTATCAATTCTGCAAATAAATTGTTGCCAATCAGAAGAGGAATCACCATCAAATGTTGGGTACTGGTCAAGTTTTGGCCAATTCTTTTGATTTGACGGAGTCTCCTTAGTACTAGCTTGTTTCTTAGTAAGAAGCAGCTGTAATTTCTCTAATTGTGCTGAAATCTCATTGTTTAATCCTTCTGTTGCAGATCCTGGTGCATCATCAGTTTTTGATGGAAACTCAGTGTTATCAACAGGTATTTCTGGATCTATTTTTATTTTAGATGAACTAGCCACAGGTACTGGTTGAGCATCCTGCACTATATTTTCCTTCACAGAAATGTCAGAATATTTTTGGTCATTTAACAATGAGTTCAATTTTTCTTCAATGGTTGTTAGTCTTGTTTTCATTCTTGGAAGACTAGATAAACTTTCATTGATAGTTGCAAAAGATAATTGATTTTTATGTTGAAAAGATGACAAATGGTCACTCAATCTTTTCAGATTTATCTTATCTATCTCTACCTCCTGGCAACAGGCAGATACAGTATCTTTTAGTTTAGACAAATCATTTTTTATATTTTGCCATAAAGCAATTTTCTTTTCATGGGTTGCTTTGTAATGAGACAATTCATCAGAGACTCTCTGTGCTTCACTCTTTAATGCTTGATAACCCTGATCAGTTAACAAACTATTATATCTCTGAGTCAATTGCATATTGTTCATTATATGATTTTTCTTGGCAATAATATCCCTCAAGTGCTCATCATTAATTCTTGCTACATCTGGAGTGTTTCTCAATAAGGAAACTGAGTAACTTTCCAGACTCTCATAGAAATCAGGGTCAAGAGTTTCATCAATCACAGCCATATCAGGATTAATCATTGAGGTAGCAATTAAAAGTAATGGATTAGATACATGAGATATCTGTCTACTATTCCCAGCCTCTATAGGTCTCAAGGTTTTATCCTGCCTTCCAGATTTACCTGAAGGAACAGAGTCAGCCACAAGAAAAGGCACTTGAGAATCAATAGAGGGACGTACCAGGGTTTGCTGGGTATCACCATATTGGGCTTCCTTCTTCTTTTGCCTCTTTGATAAGGGTGGGGAGGAGTGGGGTTTGCCTGGGTGGGCCTTGATGGACCTACCTGAGGTAACTGATGCTGGTTTTGAGCCAAGTAGTCCCACTGAGTGTTGAGCCAGTCCCACTGCCACTTGGACACTTCCACCATCTCTTGGGATTGGGGAGCCAATTGTTGTTGATCCCTGGGAGGAAGAGGTTTCTTCTTCTCTTGGAGAAAATTATCTGTTCTTCTCACCTTTTCTTCAAAGGCATCTACCCTTACCTTTAGTCTCAAGCTGTCTGTCCTTAACTCCTTTATGTGGGTAGACAGATTCTTTACCTGCTGAGACAACGGCATCTTTTTTATCCTGAAGCCTTTTGGAAGCTCTTCTGGTGGGTTTGTCATGGGCTTCTGATCATGAGTATTGTCCACTAGGATTTCTACTTCTTCCATCTCTACATCCTGTTTGGGGCAAGGATTTATTAGTTTGAGAAATTCTTCTTGTTAAAGGAGAACTTACAGAAGTAGGCTCATCATAATCAATTAAGTCTAGTTCTTCTTCACATGCAGCAAAACCACTTTGGTCAGTTATTTTAAGATTCTACTGAAATGAAGGAAAGAGACAAAATTAATTAGTCTTTATTTTTAATTTTTATTTAACAGAAATAAAATAAAAATAATAATAATAAATCTTTTTAGGATAAAAATCAACTCAAATAAAATTAATAAAAAAAAATTTAAAACCAGGATAATACAATCAACTGTAGAAATAAATTGGAATTTCTATTAATTTTTTTATTTTCAGGATTTAAATCAACTAATTTATTACCAGGATTTATTGTCAACTGAAATAATCAAATATGAATCTTTATTAATTAAAAAAAAATATTTATTTTAACTGATCACTTAACTACCAGGACTTAATGTCAACTGAAGTAATTAAATATGAAGTTTTATTTTAAAATTTTATTACTGATCACTTAACCACCAGGACTTAACGTCAACTGAAGTAATTAAATATGAGTCTTATTAATTAAAAAGATTTATTGGATTACCAGGACTCAAAGTCAACTGAAGTAATTTAATGTGAATTATTTATTAATAAAAAATATTATTGTCAGGACAATTTGTCAACTGGAACAATTAAATTTTAAATTAATCAGACAAAGGTCAACTGAAAAATTATAATAATTAATAAAAAGATATTATTGTCAGGACAATTTGTTAACTGGAACAATTAAAATTCAAATTAATCAGGACAATTGTCAACTGAAAAATGATAATAATTAATATTAAAATATAATTATTTTATTACCTCTGGGACTAAGAACAGTTATTGCTCTATTATGGTCAACCTGGAAAAATAAAAAAAAAATATAATAATAAAATTAAATTTCAAATTACCAGACACCTCCCCCTGCAAAATGAGCAAATTAATGCCACTTACAGAGTGCTGAGTAAAAGGAAATACATAGCAAATGAAGAGTGAAGAGTAACCCACAAATAGTAATAACAATAATTACCACGATATATACGATCTTTAGTCAGTATATGAACTTAAGTTTTGGAGCGCGGTTCGATTCCCATTCGCAGCAAAAACTTTTTCACGTGACGTATGATGTTCGTCGTTTTCTCGCCTCCACTCGTCCTTTACAGGTACTTGTATGCCGATGGTCCCCTCGATTACGCCTCAAGTAACGTTGCGCCGTCGATATTTTGGAAAGGATCCCAATTGTCAAGGTTCACTTTTGGTCTAGAAGCTTTGGTACGGAGTTATATGAAGATTTTA
This sequence comes from Hemileia vastatrix, assembly GCA_030280995.1. Taxonomy (NCBI): domain Eukaryota; kingdom Fungi; phylum Basidiomycota; class Pucciniomycetes; order Pucciniales; family Zaghouaniaceae; genus Hemileia; species Hemileia vastatrix. The sequence continues at coordinate 31,336,026 of JASXTE010000010.1, read as the reverse complement.
AGGATTACTTGGACTCTAAACAATTTAGTACGTATTTCTCAATCAAAATTGATGTTTTACTCAATGATAAGAGGTAGATTTAAAATATTTATATAAATTATAGATTAGAATTATGTCCTTGTAAATACTAAAGATATAAGATATAAGAAATAAATATTATATTGTGGTTTGTAGTAATAAGTAAGTTGGTAAAAAGGATGATCCAAAAGACAACAAAAAGAGAGGCCTTTTATAGGCAAAGGAGAGACAAAGCACGGCAATCAAATTCTAAAAACAGTAGTATGAGAGAGAGAAAAGAACATTCCAGAAGGAGTATTTCAAATAATAAAGTTATTCTAAAAAGAAGGCATCAAAAAGATGTATTTACAGAGTATGTCAGAAATACATCAATTTTATTTAATATTTACTGTAGAAGTCAATTCTAAATAAGAAATTTGAATTTTTTGTATATATTTAATATTATTTGAATATCAAAATCTTATTTTATCTTAATATCTATTTTTAATATAAAATTTTATTTTTTTCCAACCTGTCAAATGAGCACGGTGTTAGAGAAAAATATAAGGGACAAAATTATATTTTTAATTTTAATTATTTATTTAATTTTTTAATTTTAACATTCTGTAATTAGTTAATTTATTATAACTAATTTTAATGTAACTAAATAATAATTAAATAATTATTAAAATGATAAGGTGCGGCTTCATCCAGTAAATAATTAATTATTTCACTGGGTAAGTCTAGTAGCCTGGCTGACATTCAGAGTTGCTTAATTGTGGAACCTGGGTTTGTTCAACAGCCTTTTTAGAAATAAGAAAAAGAGAAGTAAATTGAAGATAAATAAATTGACTAGATACAAGAAAAAAAAAGGAAAAAAAAAACTCACTGGAGTTAGATTGGGTTGGTTTATATCACCATAAGGATCTATCGAAAAGATATCTTGATTAGTCAAATTCAAAAACAGGGGAGGCTTGAGTGAAGGAAAAGGATTCAAAAAGATTTTTCTTAATACTGTGTTTGGAGATTTAATCTTCTCCATCCAACATGTTTTCAGGATTATCATCATTTCACTCTCCAAATATGGAATCTATCTCTTTATAGTGATGACATAAAGAATTAAGTTTATCATCTATAGATTTAATTCCCTTACTGATATCAATGTCAGTCATACCAAAAACAGTGGAAAATGAAAGAATTTTAGCCTTCTTGTATTTGGCTCAATAGTACTTGAAACATTCAGACATTTTGAGTTTTGATGCAAGGGGTCTGTCCTACTTTAGTTGCATTCTAAGTACCAAAACAAGAATCATAATTCATTTTAGTTTTTAGCCAGTTGATAAGTAGGAGATGATCATCTTTTTTTAGTTGAATGGTCTTTGATTTCTTAGCTGAGTGGGGGGGGAGAGAAAGAGAGAGAGAGAGAGAGAGAGAGAGAGAGAGAGAGAGAGAGAGAGTAGTTGGATATGAAGAAAAAGTGGGAGAAGGCTGCCTTTGAGAAGATATGTGACACCAAGGCATGTTAAGATATTTGATGATGAAAAGGACCAGAAATGAGCAGATAAGATGTGGAGGAATCTGCATGGATAGAAGAAATAGACAGGATGGAAGTGCACAGCAAGATAGGGAGGCTGGCACATCCAGAAAGTTGTTCAAGGTATGGTTATGAAAAACTGATGATAAAAATGTCAGATAGAGGTGAAAATTGAAACATAAAAGGTCTAATAACCCAATTTTTAGCAAAAATAATTGCTGAAGATAGTTGGGCTAAGGATTTTTATCCACAATTAATTTAATTGCAGATCCACTAATGTTGATACCCCCTAATATGTATATTGTTAACCTTACACTCATATCATACTAGTTCAGACAATGGCTCATCAACTACCTACCCCACTCCCATCATGTCATTCAGGAACAAACACACGCCAATGAAGTGAAACTCAAGCTCAAGAAATAGTTGAGCATCTTTACAATCACTTCCACCACCACCACCTATCCATACCCTTTCTACCCCTTTATCAATTTTATCAATGGTATCATCATCTCGTCATAAATTTATTTTATTTCAAAAAAATCTGATACCAACACGCATGAATCACGACCCTCGATAAGTCGAGAAAGCATAAGGACTCAGTAAGAGGGGTATATGATAATGCTCAGTAGGATCTTTAACTTCAAAAGTGATTTCAACAAATGGATAAAATGACAAGATACCTCTTTTTTGATAAACTAGGAGGATTTAAAAAAAAAAAAAAAATTAGTTGAGAGTGGTTGAGTTAAAGGAAAAAAGAGGAAGAAAATCAGTTAAACAAATCACCAATATATATATATATATATGTTAGACATCAAAGTCATACTGACATTCGTTACTGAAAAATGTGACTTTGTAGATTCCAATTTCAGGCTTGCTGCCAGGTGGTAAGAGTGTTTTACACCGACCTTCCAAATCCGTGAGTCCATTAGCGATGAGTACGAACCCGTTGGATGTTAATCGATCAAGTCGGATGCCCATTTCGTCACCAGGTTTGCCTGATGTGGCATCCAAAACTATCAAGATCAAGTCAGTCCACCAAATCACGGTTTGAGAAGTATTTATTTTGAAAACAGCCAGAATAGAGAAATGCCATACCATGGCAGGTGATAGGACTCCGCAGAGACATGGAAAGTTTTCTGATGAGATGTCAAATGAAGAAAGTATGGACCAATGTCAACACGTTTACAAGGTGATGGTTAGTTAAGATAAGCGTCAAAAGGGCAATCAAAAAGCAGGAAACAATGAATCAAGGCGGTTAGCTATCAAAAATGTTCGGGGCAGAGATATGACAAAAACTTCACTTTGCTAACGGAGAATCAAGTTTTCTTTTTTTATGGACTAATCCTTCGGGAGAAGTTAAGGTGCTAATGGTGCCCGACAATGAGATGGGATATGAGACGGGATGGTGTAGATGATGAGCTTTTTCCTCTTGTTTAGCTTGAGAAGCAGCTTCTTTTTCAGCAATGAGTCTAGCCATTTCGGCACGTTCAGTAGGACTGACATGTACACATTGTGCAATATGATCACGCATCCGGAAAGCTTTTGGACGTTCAACATGCCATCCACAATGTTTGCAGGTGGCCCGCTCATCGGGGCCATGGCCCTGAGTGCTGAAATAGACCCAGACAGCATCTTTTGGTCTTCCACCTTGCTACAAAAGGTAACAAGCCAATAGGAAGGAGAGAAGGCAAGATGGTGAAAATCAAAGAAACCATAAAAAAACGTTGGAAGAAAAAATGAGTTACCGAACGAGATTTAAGTTTAGAGGCTGACTCAGGAAAGGTCCCAGCCGAAAGAGGAGCAGAAGAGGGCGAGGGGATAGGTAGATCAGGCTGAGCAGAATGACGCAGAAGAGAGCTCGCTGAAGTGGTGGCAGGAGATGAGACCAGGAGATGCTGTGGAGGATGATTGGACGGCGATGGCTGGGTGGGCAAGTCCTGGGGATGGAGAGAAGAAGAAGCGTCGAGGGAAGAAAGCAGAGCAGCACTGAGGTGGCTGTTTGAGTTTTGGTGAAGATGAAGACGAAGTTGATGGAGATGACTGTCGCAAGATTTGGGATCGCTGGCGGATGGAGGGATGTTGAGGACGTGGTTTTGGCCAGTAGAATGCGACAGATTGCCGTTGATCGCAGGCAGCTGGGGTTCGGAAACCGAAGGAGTGGACGTCCCACCTGACGGGTGAGCGTCAACGGCAGCAGCCTGGGGCTGAATGACGTCAGTCCTGCTTGGCTTGGTCTCTGGTTCCTCGAGCTCAGGCACTTTGATCACCTTTGGTTCCTCTTCTTCGGCCTCACGCACCTGAGAGCCTCCTGCTTGCTCTGTCTTGACTGCGCCTTGTCCAGCGTCGTCTTCACTTTCACCTTCACCTTCACCTTTGCCGTCGCCCTCGCCTTGCCCTTCAGCCTCGGCATCGGCATCGGCATCATCATCATCATCAGCATCCGCATCAGCATCCGCATCCGCATCAGCGTCTGGGTCAGATTGAAGTGTAGTAGTTTCTTTGTCCCCTGGGACTTGTGCTTTTTGGTTCAAGTCTTCAGTAGACTGACACTTGTTTGCACCTCGATCATGTTGGAGGACAGTCACATTACTTGCTTGTCGATCTCCATTTTCAGTGACTGAAAGATCGTAACTATCGAGTGTCAAATGCTGATTAATTCATTTGAATTTAGTGTCACATTGATTGTCTCCTGGTTGATGTTGCCAGATATAAATACTTACTCGTGGATTTCCATTCCACACTGCCCAAGAAACGCAAATAACGTCAGCCATTGGTTAGTAGCAAGAAAAAAATAAATAAAATAAAATAAAACAGAAAATAAAATAAAATAAAAAAATAAGAAATTTTTTTTGAAAAAATAATTTAAAAAAAAAAAAAAAAGAAAAAAGAAAAAGAAAAAGAAAAAAAAGAAAAAGAAAAGTCTTGCTGGCTCACTGTTTGGATTTGAGAAGCTTGGTGAGTTCTTGAGAGAGATGGCCTATTTTTTTGCCACCCACACTAAAAAGGTTGGATGGACAATATTTGAGGGTGTCATGGCAGTCAAAAGGGAAAATGATGGATGGATGTTAGCATGAATGTTGAATATAGAAAGATATATGTCAATAAAATAAACTAAAGTATTCTAAAGTACTAGAGAAAGGATATGCAAATGACATGATGGACAATAAAATTGAAAGAGGGATTTAAAAATGAGGATGCCAAGGAAAAAGTAAAAACAGAGAGTTGAATAGGGCAAAAAGGTGCTAAAACCTAGATGACAGCAGAACAAAACAGACGCACCGGAGGGCAAGACTACTTTAATTGATTTGAGGTGCTTTAACGTGTCTTGGAGATTGACTTGTCTGGCCTATCCCAGTGAGAAAAAGAGACAAAAGCAAAAGACCTGCGGATTATACTTGTTTTATGTAGATTTAGACAGATGTATTTAAATATATATATATTATTGTTATTGTTATTGTTGCAATTCCTATGGGTATTGCCTCAGGCTTGTTTGGTGAGTGGTTCGATTCCTTGAGCCTGCCAATTCTGTCCTGCAAAACAACCTGTCAATCAATCAACAATCGTTTTTCAAATCCTCAAAAAAGCGAAAAACACTGGGGAAAAGGGGGGTTGGGGGAAATAGTTTAGAAAAAACCCACTTTTCGTCTTACCCTTTCTGCCCGAGTTTTGTTATTAAAACGCAAGACGATTTTATTCGGCTTTGAAACGTGGTCAAAACAGCTGCCAATAAACCCTCGGTACTAAACTAAACCTATTTTAACCGATTCAAAAAATTAATAGATAGATAGATAGATAGATTGGAAAATAAATTGTCGCTTATGTATGTATGTATGTATGTCGTAATATTCTCAAATCGATAATTAATAAAGTATGTACATATCTGCCACTCCAAAATATCTTTTTATTTTTTTCTTATGGGTTATGGATATACCGCTCTCTTTGCATCCAATCAGACGTAAAGCGCATACATTATTGTGCCAAAATAGTTGATGCAGCTACATACGGTCAAAAGGCTTGCTCGACTTTCGTCAAAAAGAAAATTGTTACAAACTGGGACTGGAAGAAAGTATAAAGCATGAAGTGTTGGGATACCTATCAATCTCATGCACGATTAAAAAAAAAAAAAAAAAAGAAAAAAAACACAATACAATTTTTTCTTTTCTTTTTTTATCTCAACGATAATGCTTTATTTTGTTTTTTTTACACATTTTTATTTTATTTTATTGTTTTTTTTTTTTTTTTTTTCGAGGGAGTGGGTGGGAGGTAGAGGGTAGGGGGTGGAGAAGAAAAATAAAACAAGCCCTTTTTAAAAATAAAAAATTAAATTAAATTAAAAAATTAAAAATTAAAAAAAAAAAACAGCTTTTGCGGTATCGGCAACCGATTTTTTTTTTTTTTTTTTTTTTTCCCCTGTTTGTCAGTCATATCCAACAACGGGCACCAGTGATCGAACAAAAAGAGACAGAAAAAAAAGGGGGGAAAAAAAAAAAAAAAATTGAGTAAAGAAATCCACTATGTACGTTCAATTTTATTTCAATACCATTGTTACCAACCAGCATGGAAACGTCAAAGAGAAAAAAAAACTAAAGGCGAAAAACGTTTGTAAGAGAATCTACTTTAATAAATTATCTCCTAAAACCACACCTAAATACAGATACACATATATACATATGTACATACATATATATATACTTACATACATATGCTGTGTATGTCTCTTTTTCCCATTAGAGGTTTCGGACTCTTTTTTTTTTTTTTACTTTTTTTAGTTTTCTATTCTCGGATTTACTTAATCCATATACGTCACTAACTACACAGGCTTTTCGTTAATTTTTTTTAATTTTTTAATTTTATTAATTTTTAATTTTTTTTGAAATTAGAAAAAAAAAAGTATCAATGATGTTAAAAAAGCACATCAGTTAGTCCTTTTTTTTTTCCCCTCACATTTTTCATTCGTTTTTCCTTGTGAGTAATTTTTCCACTTTCACTCACACGTACTTTTTTTTTTTTTTCTTTTTTTTTTCTTCCTTTTTTCAAAGATATATGTATGTATACTTATATAAATAAGAACCTACAAATAAATGTTATGAATCTACTCATCACGATCGATTAATCAATGAATTCTGTTTTTTAGTTGTTCAGTTTGTCCGTTTATCAGCTTTTTATTTTTTTATTTTTGTTGTGTATCTCAACAGAAAGAAAAATTGGGGACCAATGGTGAAGATATAAAATAACGGTGTTATATTTTAAGGGGCGTTATAGGTGCACGACGTGTATTTACTTCTGATACATCGTACCCAAATAAAATTCTCAAAGTGGAGTATCAGAAGTGTCACTCACTAGCACTATGCACCAAGTAAGATATACCGGATGGGGATATTGTAGGGAGGGACATAAGAATAGAAAAATATGTGTTAGAACAACATGTGCAAGAAAAATATGTGTAAGGAAAATATGTGCGAAATAAATATCTGAGAAAAATAAGTGTAATAAAAATATCTTGCAACCATGGGAAATTCTTATTTTTTTCCTCAAAAAAAATTGATTTTTATTTCTTTTTTTTTTTTTTTTTTTTTTTTTTTTTTTGAATAGATTATTTGAAAAAAAAAAAAAAAAAAATTCTCATGGTTGCAAATGATTTTTCTTACACTTACTTTTCTCGCACTTACTTTTCTTGCATTTATTTTTCTGACCTTTTTGTCCCTCCCTAAAATATCCCTAATTCGCGCTGGATATCCCTGATGGGGAGATTCATGCGCGAGTTGAGGATAATCTAGGGAGGCACACAAGAATAGAAAAATAGGTGTGAGAAAAATAACTGTATGAAAAATATTTCTCAACCATGAGAATTTCTGATTTATTTTTCATTTTTCCTAAAATAATAATTATTATTATTATTATTATAATCATCATCATTTTTTTTTCCTTCTTTTTACTATTTTAGAACTTTTTAAAAAAAATTTTTTTTATTTTTTATTTTTTTTATTTTGAAAAAATTAAAAAATGCTTATATTTGCAGAATAGTTTTTCTTACCCTTATTTTTCACACACTTACAATTCAACCAGAAAAGCTTGCGGGTTTCTTGTCTCCGATCCCTCGTTGCCAAAAAAATAAAACATGAATTTAAGTCACTTGCAGCAGGGAAAAATAAGTGGTAAGAAAATCACAAGCTTTTTCCGGTTTAGCTGTAAGTGTGATACCAATAGGGGGTGGAGTGTCAAAGTTAGAAATCTTCCATTGATAAATACCTCTTTTTTCCACCAAATCAAACATCATTATTTTTTAAAATATGCCATATTGTGCCCCCAAAAACCCCTTTTTACTGAGAATTAATGTCAAGTTTTTGGCTTTCTTTTTGTGTTGTGAAATACCTTTTAAATAATAACAAATTTCTAACTTTGATACCCCCTGTTAAATGTAAGAAACATATTTTGCAATCATGAGAATTTTTTTTTTTCCAAAAAAAAAAAATTATAATTGCAAAAAATCTAAAAAAAAAAAGAAAAGAAACACTACACACCAAGTAAGATATCCCTGATAAGGATACTCGTGCATGAGTTGAGGATATTTTAGGGATTGACATAAGCACAGAAAAATAAGGGTGAATAAAACAAGTGTGAGAAAAAATAGCATAAGAGAAATATTTTTGCAACACTTTGTATAAAGGTGAGCTTTCATTGATGGTGGACTGAAAGTGGCATGTTATGTTAGTGAACAGTGGTAAAGATTAAGGGTAAGTGTATGATTATGGGATTGATTAAGTTCTGGTAAGTCATATACATTGCTCATATGAATAAGCCCTTAAGGATTAGGTGAAAAAAATCTAGGTGTTGGCGCTTTTGTACCTAGTGTTGGTGTCTTTGTACCTAGTTGTTAAGACCTGAGAAGGTGGACTACTACTAGCACTGACACTAGCCTTTAAACAGGATTGACTATGCTGATGCAGCAGTGAGACTAACTAGACTGGCTATATTGGGATCACCAACAGTGAAGAAAGACATGGCTGACTGTGCTAAGTTAGCAGTGAGACAAGAGAGTAGTGAATTACTAGATAAGTTGTCTGATGAGGAGCGCTCCACAGCGCTTGCCCCATATAACCCCCTTATGCAATATCCAATCTTCCACCTCTTTACAACACATAGCCCCTCTAGCGCTCCTCCTCTCCACCTCTCAACCAAGTTGTAACATTACCCCCTCTTTTACCCCTCCTGCCCCCTGTGCTCCTCCTCAAACTCCTTCAACTTTCCCTTAGCATTCATCAATTTTTTTACCTGTTCCCGAAACCTTTCCAATGCACTAAATACTGAACCTTCCCCCAGTACATCCTCTTTGAAACAACCTTTTCCACCTCAAATTCCTCTTCATTTCGCACCTGGATTGGTGCTGGTGGCTCTTCTGGTCTTCCCAGAATTGTATCTTCTTTGTGCTTTGTGAGCAATGAAATGTTGAAAACTGGATGTACTTACCTCATTGAGATTGGTAGCTCCAGTTCATCAGCTGAGTCAGATACTTTGTGCTTGACTTTGAATGGCCCCACTTTCTTGTGATCTAGTTTAGCACTGGGGTGCAATGTGGAAAGGAAACGTGAGCTGAGCCAAACCTTGTCACCTACCTGTAGCATGCAATGTTGGGTCTTTCCTTGATCATGATGACACTTCATCACTTGCTGGGATAATTTGAGCGCTGCCTCCAGTTCTTGACATATACCCAGTATCTTCTGGATCCATTCTTCAGCTTCTGGGATTTTTAATGTGGATGGGGTACCAATTGAGAATGTTGGGTGATGCCCATAATTAGCATAGAATGGTGACATGCCTGTTGCAGCATGTGTCTGGTTATTGTATGAGAATTCGGCAAGAGGTAATAGCTGTACCCAATCATCTTGCTGATAATTAATGAAGTGGAACAGGTATTGTTCAATTGCCTTGTTTACTATCTCAGACTTTCTGTCAGTTTGTGGATGCCATGATGTTGACAATATGGGCTTAATGTTCAGTTGTTCATACATTGCTTTTAACAACATAGAGGTAAAGGTACATCCCCTATCTGATACTATACTTTCAGGAAATCCATGCGATTTCCACATGTGTGCCACCATTAGGTCTGCAATGCCCTCTGATGTTACTTTTTTAGTTGTGGGGATAAAGTGCGCCATCTTGGTGTAATGGTCAACTACTGTGAGGATCATATTCTTCCCTTGTGACTTTGTTAACTCCAATATAAGATTGTAGGAGAACTCCTTACATGGCTGCTTGGCAATGTTCAGTGGTTTCAATGGTATTGTGGTTGGACTGACCTTTTTTCTCTGGAAAAAGTAACATTCCACTACATAGTGCTGGACGTACACCTTTATGGACTTCCAGTAGAAGTTGTGATTTACCAGCTCCACAGTCTTCAGCGCTCCTGGGTTTCCTGCCATTGGGGAATCATGTCTTGAACTGACCACCTGCCTTTTAAGATCTTCATCATTTGGCACCACTATCCTTGCATTCCAATATAGCACTTCCCCTTCCAGATGATACTCCTCCAATCCTTTCCTTACCAATACCTCTTTTGATAACAGCACCTTCACCAACTCCTGTTCTCCCTCATCCTTTTCCTGCCCCCTCTTTACCCATTCAATCAAATCCTCATCCGCTAATTCCACCTTGTCTAGGATTACCCCCTCTTCAAGGTCCCCCTTCAATAATGTTGCACCAACAGTATTTAGCTGGTCTGGTGATGGGCGCAAATCAGGACATTGTGATAGTGCATCAGTTTTTCCACTTTTCTTCCCTGGTCAGAATGTAACAACAAAATTTATGCTACTCTGAAGTTCAGCCCAGCGTGCTTGTTGGCAAGTCAACTTTTTTGTGGTCAGGAAGGTTTCCAAGTTTTTATGATCTGGGTAAATAATAATTTGTAACCAGTGAGGCCCTCCTTCCAAATAGTGGCACTAGATGAGCACCATCTCTACTAGTTCCAATAACTACTTATTGTATATTTTGTAGTTTAGTTTGGTGCCTAGAAGTGTTTGTGACAAATATGCTACTGGGTGCAGGACATTTTCAGAATTGTATTGGGATAATACTGCCCCTAGTGCAAAATATTAACAGTCAAATCCCAGAACAAATGGCTTTGGTAAATCAGGGATCAAAAGAATAGGGGCTGTCACAAATTGTCTTTTGAGGTAGTCAAATGCATCTTGTTAGCTACTTGTCCAGGTAAAATTGGCTTCTTTTTGTGAGGTTGTGCATTGGCTGGCAAATGTGGTAGTAATTTTCAATAAAACAGTGGTAAAAATTTGCAAAGCCTAAAAATGACTGAAGCTCCTTTACTGATGCAGGTGTTAACCAATCTATTATGGACTTTACTTTTTCCTGACCCATTCGTGCCCTATTCTTTGAAATGACCATACCCAGGTAGGGGATTTGACTGACTGAGAAGACACATTTCTCTGGTTTCAGCCATACTTGGGCTTCTTACAAACACTGAAAACAGTCTTTCACGCATATCTGGTGTTCCTCCCTTGATCTGGAGTAAATCAAGATGTCATCTAGATACGCTGAAAAATCTATCCCTATCCTGTCTCTAAAGATGCTGTTGGTAAAATGTTGAAAATTGGTGGGCGCATTACACAGACCAAATGGCATTACCAACCATTCAAAATGACCAAATTTAGTGAAGAATGCCATTTTGTGTTCATCACCTTCCTTCACACATATGTTGTGGTAATCTGCTCTAAGGTCTAGGGACATGGAGATCTCTGCACCTTGAAGACTATCAATTAGTTCACTAGTCAAAGGAAGGAGATATCTGTTTTTTACCATCAGTGCATTTAACCTTCTGAAATACACACAAGATATTTGTCAGCCTAGGTATACCAAGGACTGAGTATTTATTATGCTTAAAATGAGATAAAATTAATTAAATTAAGCATATAGGTAAAAATTATGGTTATAATACTTTTGTATATAGTTATTATGCTTATATATATTTATTACACTATTAAATGACTTATATAAGTTTAAATAGCTTATACATAGCCCTGAAGTACTTATTAAGGTGCTAATCGAGTCATAATATACTTATCTTAAGTGATATTAAGTAATTATAGACATACATAAGCTTATATGTATACATAAATCTCATATTCAGTAAAATATGTAGTTATATTATGTATATATAGGTCTATAAGTGGGGTTTAAACTCTAAATAGCCTATAAGCTTTATTTTTCTGCTAATTATAGGTCATATGGACATATTCAATGGACTCAAAACACCTACACAAGTATATACACCTTTTTCAGGAGCATATATCCAGTTTGGACAACTTAATCTGCTTCCTTTGATGGATTTTCATGGATTTATGGGCTGGGATATGATTACTGAGTTAATATGTATGATTGGTGATGTCATTGGGGGCTTGGAAAGTTTATTTAGCTCCTTTATATGCTTTGGGTTTCATTATATACTCTTTGGATGAGTTATTTTACCTGTTTCTTTATGGTATTGGCTTTTATCTGTTTTATCTATTTATGGTATGGGTTTATGATATCATTAATTGTGATGGAGGATCCTTACTGGAGGTCTAGGTGTTTAAACTGCTTGAAGTGGACACCATGGGGAGGTGATGGGCCCTCATAATGCTGTAATTTCCAGGGAGAGCAGTGACATCATCTGGATTGAAGGTTTGTACACTCCAGTAGATTTTGGTATAAGTAAGGGAGGATTTGACAGGCTATAAGACATCACTTACTTGAAAAAAATTCAAATAAACATTATAACACAATTATTATCATATATAAATATATTATAAAGCATTTATAAATTGATATTATCTTTATATTAGCTATAAATATATTTTATTAACCTATTTTCCACCACTAGCATGCACCAATCCAAATATTGTGAGTTAAAACTGAGCATAACTATTTTATTAGTCTCCTCCTGAGGTTTAATCACTAAATAATTTATCAATAAGTAATTGGACCATTAATATTTACTATTAAATCATACTTAGATACTAGCATATACTGACAGTCTTAACAACCTATCCTTTTTTCCTGCAAAGATCACAGGGGGAGCCCAGGGAGATTTTGATATTATAATAAAACCATTCTTTAGGTTTTCATCAATAATCTCCTTCAGCATTTTAGAATCAAAGATTGATAGTGGGATTATGCCACTAAATTGGGGGGTTGCACCTGGTATCAGATCAATGGCAAAGTTGTATGGTAGATGAGGTGGAAGTGTCTTGACTTCCCTATCACCACAGGAAATCTAGGGGTGAATTGCTAGCAATCCCCTCTCTTTAAATTTAGAGTGTCCCTTAAATATTCCAGGTTTATGAATACTTTATAAACATAAGTAAATTAGAGTTAGATTTACATTTATTCTCAGATTGATTATAGACAGAATATCAACTGATTCCAAATTATGCACAAGTAGATCCTCCAGAACTTGATTTTGATCCTCTGATGAGCACAAATTTAGCACAAATTGATCTAACCTAAGCTTATGCATATATAATAATTCAGGATACTTGCTCTATTAAATTTGATAATAAAATAAAATATTGATGAATTTATATAAAAAAAATTATTATGTAAGATATTAAATTATAAATTTGGGCATCATAGGAGGGCACTTAATAGAACTTAATTATACTATGTGACACCTTAATACTGTATCACGCAGTTTGAAACATTTAAAACAAAATGAGTCATGATGGGCAATGAAATTGCTTGGACAGACACTTTCAAAATTAATACTGATTATAATACACAAGTATGAAACCTTGGCATCTATCCAATAAAAGATTTTCCTTCTGATAAATGGATTTTTCTCAGTTACTCCCTGCTAAAAAGTGTCCTTCTGAGGTTTTTCTGACCTTCAGGGGGGTAATTTGACCACATCACACTACTTCTATTTCCATGATTGACCAAAACATCATCCTCATTCCCATCTAAAGAGTTGATCTCATCTGACTGTGGCTGATCAAAGGGGTCCACCACAAGTTTAGCCAAAATTTTGGTGAACACTTTTTTGATGGATAGTGACTAACTGGTGTTTTCCGAAATTGTCCACCTCAAGTTAGGCTAAACTTTAGGAGGATAAATTTATTATGAATACCAAATTAACTGAAGAATACTTTTGCCCTAGCTACTCTGCATCATAAAAGTGTCCAACTGAGGTTTAGCCATAATTCAGGTAGAAACTTTTGGAAAGGCACAGTCTGATGGGTTTAATATCTATATATAGCAATAGGTATCAGTTTTTTATCAACATGGAACTAGAATTAATTTAATATGGCCAAAGTGTCCACCTGAAGTTTGGCCAAAATACAGGTGGAAATTTCTATGAGGATTACTTGATGAAATGAAGAAGACTTGCAATTACTTTCCATCATAAAATTTTCAAACTTAAGTTTATCAAAAATTGTGGTGACATTTTTGCCAGATCCAGCCATATGGGATCAACTCTCTATATGGCAATGAGAATCATTTTTTAGTCAATCATGGCATTAGAAGTAATTTTATATGGAAAAACTTTCCACCTGATTTTTGGCCCAAAAATAAGTTGGAAATGTTTATGAGGAATACTAGATTAACTAAAGAAGACTTGCACCCAACTACTGTCCATCATAAAAGTGTCCACCAGAAGAATTCTCAAACTTGTGGTTGACACCTTTGGCCTGGTCCAGCCATATGGGATCAATTCTGCATATGGAAATGAGGATTTAATTTGGTCAATCATGGTACTAGAAGTAATTTGATATAGATAAAGTGTCCAACTAAATATTGGAAAAAAATAAGTTGAAAACTTCATTTAGTTTTTCAAAAAATCAAATTAAGTAAAATTTTATTCCTGATGATTCCCATTTTATCCAACACCTCTTCTGAGCCTTGAAAGTAGGCATTTAGCTTGAATTTTGAATTTCATATAAAATCCCTATTATTCAACCTATTTCTTTTTATCCCTTTTTTTCTTTTAGATATCAATTAATTTTATGTAAAACAAATCATTTTCATAATTTTTTACCTGTATTTAATAAAATTATTAAAGGTTTGACATCACCCTGTAAGCATTTGGCACATGTTTTTTTTGCTATACTAATAAAAATAATAATATACTGGTAACAAAAAATTGATCAAATGATAAAATATTAATAAAACAGAAAGATCAAATACCAGTGGATATGTTTTAAAAAAATACCAGTTGTACTGAAGAAGAGCTGCACCCTAGATACTCACCATCAAAAAAGTGTCCAGCACAAGTTCAGCCGAACTTGTGCTGGACACTTTTGGTCAGTTGCAGTCATATGAGATCAATTCTCGCTATGGCAATGAAAAAAAATTTTTGTATAAAAAACTTCACTAGAAGTAGTTTTACATAGCCAAATTTTCTACCTAGATTTCATCCAAACCACAGGTGCACAATTTTTGATCTTTGAAAAAAAGTCAATTTAGTACAATTTATCCCTGATGGCTCTCATTCGCTTCAACACCTCTACTGGCCTTTGATAGTAGGAATATTACTTGGATTTCTTTTTTCATATTTGATCCCTTTAACTTAATTTTTTATTCCTAATATTGCTTTTGGATATCAATTAATAATTTTTAAAATAAACTATTTTCATATTTCTATACATTTATTTAATAATATTATAAATGGCATAACATCACCTGGTATGCATTTGGCACATGAGTTCTTTCTATACTTATAAAATTAATAATATAATGGCGACCAAAAATTAATCAAATGATATTAATGAGTGAGGAACAAATATAAAATACCAGTAGAAATGTTTGTAAGAAATACTAGATGAACTGAAGAAAAATTCTACCCTAGCTACTCTCCATCATAAAAGTGTCCAGCACAAGTTCAGCCGAACTTGTGCTGGACAATTATGGCCAGGTGCAGTCAGATGGGAGCAATTCTCTCTATGGAAATGAAGATAAATTTTTGATATAAAATTACACTAGAAGTAGTTTGATATGGCAAAATTTTCATGCTGAAGTTTTGGTAAAGCTCAAGTGGATTTTTTTTTTATTTTTACAAAAAAGAAAATTTATTGCAAGTTTAGCCCTGATTGTGCTAATTTGATTCAACATCTCTTTTTTCTGTTTATGGCAGGAATTTAACTTGAATTTTAATTTTCATCTTTGATTTCTTTTATTTTACTTTATTCCTCTCATATTGCTTTTGGATAGAAGTTTATTTTTTGTAAAATAAATCATTTTCATATTTTTTTACCTTTATTTAATAATATTATAAAAGGTGTAACATCACCCAGTATTCATTTGGCACACAGGTTTTTGCTATACTGATAATATTAATAATATAATGGTGACAAAAAATTAATCAATTGATAAATATGAGTAAGGGACAAAGATTTAATAACAGTGAAAATGTTTATAAGAAATTTCAGATGATTAAAAATGACTTGCACCCTGGCTACTCTTCATGATAAAAGTGTCCAGCACAAGTTTGGCCAAACTTGTGCTGGACACTTTTGGTTGCATGCCGTAAGACGCAATCAATTCATTTTATGGAAATGAGACTGAATTATCACTCCATCATTGCACTGAAAGTAGTTTTATATAGACAAATTTTCCCCTGGAAGTTTGTCCAAACCTAAGGTAGACAATTTTTTCCTTTAGTAAAAAGTAAATTTGATCCATGTTAATCTATGATGGTGTTCATTTTTTCTGAAGCCTCTACTGGCTCATGATAGCAGAAATTATACTTAATATCTTTATTTTATGTTTGATCTCTTTAATTTAAATCTTACCCTTTTATTTATCCTTTAGCTTTTAAATATCAATTTTATTTTTGTAAAACTGATAACTTTCACATTTTTTTACATTTATTATATTATATTATTAAAGTTGTAAAATCATCCAGTGTACATTCATTACACATGTTTTTGCTATACTAAAAACATTAATAATATAATGGTGACTAAAAAATAATCAAATAATAAATATGGATGACACAGAAAGATCAAATACCCATAGACATTTTTAAAATGAATATAAGATTAACTGAAGAAGACTTGCACCCTAGCTACTCTCCATCATAAAAGTGTCCAGCACAATTTCAGCTGAGCTTGTGCTGGACACTTTTAATTGCATGCAGTAAGATGGGATAAATTTATTCAATGGAAGTTAAAATGAATTTTCGCTCAATCATTGCACAAGAAGTAGCTTTATACTGCTATACTATCCTCCTGATTTTTTGGAAAACCTCAGGTGGAAACTTTTATTAATTTTAAAAAAAAGAAAACATATTCCAAATCTAGAACTGGTGGTGCAAATTTGGTCTGAAAACTCAAATTATCTTTGATGGCAGAAATTTTATTTGAATGTTTAATTTCATATTTAATCACTTTTATTTTACTTTTTTATTCCTGTTTTTGCTTTCAAATATCAATTTACTTATTGTAAAACTAATACTTTTCATATTTTTTTTACTTTTATTTAATAAGATTTTGAAAGATGTAGCATCTCCCAGTATGCATTTGGCTTACAAGTTTTTTCAATACTAATAACATTAATATTATAATGGTGAAAAACAATGAATCAAATGATAAATATGAATGACACAGAAAGATCATATACAAGTGGATTTGTTTATAAGGAATACCTGATGAACTGAAGAAGACCTGCACCCTAGATACTCACCATCATAAAAGTGTCCAGCATAAGTTCAGCCAAACTTGTGCTGGACACTTTTGGTTTCATGCAGTCAGATGGGATAAATTTACTCTATGGAAATGAAAATGACATTTTGCCCAATCATTGCACAATAAGTAGTTTGATATTGCCAAAATGTCCTCCTGATGAATTTTCAAAACTCATCAGGACACTTTCTTTTGTTTAACAAAAAAGAAAATATAGTGCAAGTTTAGCCCTGGTGGTGCACATTTGATCTAATACCTCTACTTGTTATTGATAGTGGGAATTTTTCTTAGATTTTTTTTTCTTATTTTATCCCTTTTATTTTACTTTTTTATTGCTCATATTGCTTTTGATATCAATTTTTAATTTTAAAAAAAAATAATTTTCATACTCTTATACCTTTATTTAATAATATATGATTAAAGGTGGAACACTACCTGGTATGCATTTTTCACACAAGTTATTACTATAGTAATAAAGTTAACAATATAATGATGACAAAAAATTAATCAAATGGTAAATTTAAATGAAACAGAAAGATCAAATTCCAGTGGAAATGTTTATAAGAAATCCCTTTTGAGTTTAAGAAGATTTGCTGTATGCCTACTCTCAATTATAAAAGTGTCCAGCACAAGTTCGGCTGAACTTGTGCTGGACACTTTTGGTTGCATGAAGTCATATGAGATAAATTCTCTCTATGGCAATAAAAAATGATATTTCACGCAATTATTGAAGTAAAGAATGTTTAATATTGTAAAATTGTCCCCTGGATGTCTGTCCAAACCTCAGTTCAAAATTTGTTAGCTATACATAAAAGTAAGTTTAGACCAAGTCTTGACCTAGGGGTCCCCAACTGTCCCAACACCACTTCTGGCTCTTGATAGTAAAAATTTTACTTGTATTTTTTATTTTGTATTTGATCCCATTTATTTTCATTTTACTTTTCTATTACTCTTTTAATTTTAAATATCAATTTATTTTTTTAAAAACTAAACATATTCATATTTTTTTAAATTTATATAATAATATTATTAAAGTTGTAACATCACCAATTTTGCATTTGGCATGCAGGTTTTTGCTATACTAGAAACATTAATAATATATATGGTGACAAAAAATTAATTATAAGATAAATATGAATGATAAAAAAAGTTAAAAACCCAATAGAAATGTGAAAAACAAAAAACTGATGTACTGAGAAACACTTCCACCCTAGCTACTCTCCATCATAAAAGTGTCCAGCACAAGTTCGGCCAAACTTGTGCTGGACACTTTTGTTCAGGTGCAGTCAGATGGGATCAATTCTCTCTGTGGAAATTAAATTAAAAAAATGCTAAATAATTACATTAGAAGTAGTTTGGTATGGCTGAATTATCCACCTTGAGTTTTTCCAAACCTCAGGTGAAAAATTTTTTATCTTTAAAAAAAATTAAATTTTATCAAATTTAGCCCTGATGGCACCCATTTGTTTCAACACCTCTACTGGCTCTTGAAGGCAGGAATTTTTCTTTTTCATATTTGATCTCTTTTACTTTACTTTTTTATCACTCATGTTACATTTGGATATTAATTTATAATTTTGGAAAAGAAATCAATTTCATATTTTTTTAACATTTTTTAATAATATTATAAAAGGTGTAATATAACATGGCATGCATTTGGCGCACAAGTTTTTTCTATACTAATAAAATTAATAATATTCTAATGACAAAAAATTAATCAGATAATAAAATATGAATAACACAGAAAGATCAAATACCATTTGACATGTTTTAAAAAAATAACAGTTGCACTGAAGAAGACCTGCACCCTAGCTACTCTCCATCATAAAAGTGTCCAGCACAAGTTAGCCGAACTTGTTCTGGAAACTTTTGGTCAGGTGCAGTCAGATGGGATCAATTCTCTCTATGGCAATGAAAAAAATTATTTGATAAGAAACTTCAGTAGATGTAGTTTGATATAGCTGAATTATCCACCTAGAGTTCATCCAAACCACAGGTACACAATTTTTTATCTCTAAAAAACAATAAATTTAGTACAATTTATCCCTGATGGCTCTCATTTGCTTCAAAATCTCTACTGGCCTTTGATATTGCAATAATACTTGGAGCTCATTTTTCATATTTGATCCCTTTAACTTAATTTTTTATTCCACATATTGCTTTTGGATATCAATTAATAATTTTTAAAATAAATTATTTTAATATTTTTATACATTTTTTTAATAATATTTTAAAAGGTGTAACATCACTCAGTATGCATTTGGCACACAATTTTTTGCTATACTTATATAATTAATAATATAATTAAGACAAAAAATTAATCAAACAATATGTATGACTGAGGCACAAAGATAAAATACCAGTAGACATGTTTGTAAAAAATACCAGATGAACTGAAGAAAAATTCTACCCCAGCCGCTCTCCATCATAGAAGTGTCCAGCACAAGTCCGGCCGAACTTGTGCTGGACACTTTTGGTCATGTGCAGTCAGATGGGATCAATTCTCTGTATGGCAACAAAAATTTTTTTTTATCAAATTTCACTAGAAGTAGTTTGGTTTAGCTGAATCATCCACCTGCTGTTCTGCCCAATATCAGGTGTATAATTTTTTATCTTTAAAGAAAAGGTCACGTATTACAATTAAGCCCTGATGGCTCCCATTTGCTTTAACACCTCTACTGGCTCTTGATAGCAGGAATTTTACCAGTATTATTTTCATATTTGAACTCTTTGACTTTTATTTTACTCTTCTATTCCTCTTTTTACTTTTAAATTTCTATTTAATTTTTGTAAAACTAATCCTTTCCATATTTATTTACGTCTATTTTAAAAATTTATTGAAGGTATAACTTCACATGGTATGCATTTGGCACACAAGTTTTTGCTATACTAATAACATTAATAATATAATGGTGATAAAATATTAATCGGATGATAAATATGAAAGATACAGACTGATCAAATACCAGTAGACATGTTTATGAAAAATACAAGATGAAGGAACTGAAGAAAATTTCCACCCAAGCTACTCTCCATCATAAAAGTGTCCAGCACAAGTTTTGCTGAACTTGTGCTGGACACTTTTAGTCACGTGCAGTCAGATGGGATCAATTCTCTATATGGCAATAAAAAAACATTTTTTTATTAAACTTCACTACAAGTAGTTTTGTTTAGCTGAATCATCCACCTGTTGTTCTTCCCAACCTCAGGTGTATAATTTTTTATCTTTCAAAAAAAGGTCACTTATTACAATTTAGCCCTGATGGCTCCCATTTGTTTCAACACTTCTATTGGCTCTTGAGAGCAAGAATTTTACTAGTATTTTGTTTTCCATAATTGATCTCTTTGAGATTAATTTTACCTTTTTATCCTTCATATTGCTTTTGTATATCAATTTATTTTTTGTAAAACAAATCATTTTCATATTTTTTACCTTTATTTAATAATATTATAAAAGGTGTAACATCACCCAGTATGCGTTGGGCACACAAGTTTTTGCTATACTTATAATATTAAAACATAATGGTGACAAAAAATCAATCAAATGATAAATATGAGTGAGGCACAAAGATCAAATACCAGTGGACATGTTTATAAGAAATACCAGATGAACTGAAGAAAAATTCCATCCTAGCTAAACTCCATCATAAAAGTGTCCAACACAAGTTTGGCCGAACTTGTGCTGGACACTTTTGGTCACATTCAGTCTGATGTGATCAATTCTCTCTATTGCAATGAAAATGAATTTTTCTTCAATAATTGCACTAGAAGTTGTTTGATATGGCAAAATTGTCATCCTGAAGTTTTGGTAAAGCTCCAGTGGATTTTTTTTATTTTTACAAAAAAGAAATTATAGTCCAAGTTTAGTGCCACTGGTGGGCGTTCACCCCATCATGTCTACTTGCTCTTGATGGGAGGAATTTCACTTTAATTTTTTATTTCATATTTGATCCCTTTAATTTTACCTTTTTATCCCTCATATTGCTTTTGGATATCAATTTATTTTTTGTAAAACAAATCATTTTCATATTTTTTTACCTTTATTTAATAATATTATTAAAGGTGTAACATCACCCGGTATGCATTGGGCACACGAGTTTTTGCTATACTTATAATATTAATAACATAATGGTGACAAAAAATCAATCAAATGATAAATATGAGTGAGGCACAAAAGGTCAAATACCAATTAATCAATAGTTCTTTTTAATATTATAAATTTTTTGATTAAATAAAATGGTAATAATGAATAATATTTTTCATCCACAATTCCACTCTAATGATTCCCACTGCACAAAAAGGGTTCACTCAGTCCTTTCTTTACTGCTTGTGCATATATTTTATTGCCCACAGTACTACAATTTTTTGTAGTGATTATCCCACATCTGATTCAGGAATATTTTTAAACAATATAAGTTTTTTTTACAAAAGACCTTATCATATCCAATATCCCACAAAAAATACAACCTGTTTTTGTATTAAAGCCCATTAATTATTAAGAAATTGTTAAAATAATTAGATTAGACCCTGGCACAGCTAGATCCATACCAACCGACCTAAAGTCTTTTCAATATTGAAAACAATTAAATAAAATTATGATATCATACTAAATTATGGGCACCAACCATAATTCAGCACTTCTCATTTGCTCTGCTACAAAATGAGTGCATGTAGCATTTTTCTAATGTCGGACTGTTTTTCTTCCTTCCCTCACACCTTTAGTCCAGAATGAAAATTTAGTATGAGTTTTGGTCAAGTTGGTTTGCCAGTGTTATCTGTATGCAATATGAATTCATATTGCATATTTCTATTTATGCATAAAATATACTCATTAAGCATCTTTTTTTTGCATTTTTCAATCATTATGCATATTTATGCATATTAATATGCATATTCATTATACAGATTTATATGCATATTAATATATTTTATTCATATACATATATGCATATTTTTATGCATATTCAATATGCATATTTTTTATGCATAATCACTATGCATATTTTTTATGCATATTTATTCTTCATAGTCATTATGCATACACTTTGGATAGGCATTTCACATCAATTTTTAGCATGCAATAAGTATCCACCATGCAAATTCAAATGCATATGCATCTATATCATACACGCAACATATATTCAAGTTTAATATTTGAATATTAATGTATGCTAAGTGATTTTGTTCAACCTTTTGCCAAACCTGAGATTAACTGATGTTCAATGTGGTTCTTAAGCTCTGCTCAAGGAGGGATTGTTCTGGATTCAATCTGTGACAGTTTATTTTTTCAATGTTTTTTCATCAGATTTAAAAACATCTTTATGACAGTTTCAGGATGGTTTCCCAACAGTTTCCTGACAAATTCCTGATAGTTTCAAAAAGAGGGAACTGCTAGCAGTTCACCCCCAGATTTCCTGTGGTGTATCTTCAAACAACAGTAAGAAATCTCAATAAGCTTCAGGGACCATTTATTTGAGTCTCCTTTTTGGCTTTGAGGTCTGGACCTAGGCTGAAATCTTGGCAGATATGTTCCAAGCTGTTTTGTCACATTCCAGTTCCTCCTCCCCCTTTTCCAGTGCCCCCTCAAAGTCCTGAAACTTAGCATCAAGAGAAAGTGTCAGTTCTTGCGGCAAGTCTACTGATGATAATGAAACAACAGGAGAATCTCCAGGCAGGGCCCCTGACCCCTGAAGGGGCCAGGGATAAAATGCTTTCTCTGCACCATCCACTTTTCCATCCTCCTGCCTTCTGCATCTTTGTTTCCCTTCTCCTTTTCTTGCTGCAATTTATCTCCTACTTGGTCCTCTTTGGCACCCCCTGTTGGTGACCCATCCCCAGGGTGCTTCTTAGAATTAAGAGGAAGCATCAGTTCTGGTGGCATGTCAACTGATGATAACCAAACATCAAAAAGTGCCAGTATCCCCTTTCCTTCCCATCCAAGCCTTCTTTTCCTTCCAATAGATCTGTGGGCTATAGTGGTCCAGCCATGTCATCCCCAGTACCATGTTGTACTGGTCCTTCAGTTTTGTTGCATATTACACTACACAATATAGGGGGTGGACTTGCTAGCAAGTCCTCAACCTGAGCTCAGATGGAACTCAGATTGAACTCAGACTTAACTCATACTGAACCCATACTGAACTCTACTTGAACACCCACCTAAAACTGTTCTGCTGAGTGGTTTTAATCCCTGATTGTATGGTTCCTTTATCAATAGCTCAATGTGTGTTCAATCTGTGGTGAGTTTGGGTCCAAGGTTGCAGAATTTCCAGAAAGTCTGCCCCCCATATTGTGTTGTGTTCCCTGCACTGAGACTCCCTTCCATCACACCAAAATCTGCAAAAAACCTTCTCTCTTCCTTCTCCTCCCACACCTGGAAATCTATCAAACATAAATTGGCGCCTAGGGTGGTCTAATTTTTCATTTTTCATTTTATTCCACTTTAACAACTTGTTGGAAATAAAACAGTATGTGTCCCCACAGTCCAGTAGGGCTCATATGTTTTTTGTGGCATCAAGGTTCATTAAAGGTAAGTTTAGTATAATAAGATTATCATTCACTTCAATTGGCTTACATGCTTATAATTCCTCTACTAAATTCCCCTTATCCTTTCCCTCTAATCCACTCAAGGGGGGCACAACCTTCACTCCTGAGCGCTGTTTTTTACCTGCGCCTTTCCTGTGCTATCCTCCACTTCACCAACCCTCATTTTAACTCTGCAATCCCTTACCAGAAGACCACTGCTTCCACACCTGAGTCAAAGAACTCTGCTCATGTGCCTCTGATACTCATCATCCAATGATCTTTTCCTCCCACTAGCACCACATGCTTTTTCTGCATTGATATCCATATTATTTGGGTCTCTGGCACTAGTCCCTCTTGAGGTGTAGCTGCGGAATGGATGAGTGCTACTCCAACCATCCATTTATTGATGCATGAACTCATTGTAGACTTGTATGGCCAGTTCCATGAGTTCTTGGAGGGAGTTTGGGCGAGGGTGACTGATTAGGGAATTTCTTATTTTTGATGAGAGCCCATTCCTAAAGTGAAAAATGAGTGTCCCTTCCCCCCATGTTGTGACATAGCTGGCATGGCCCAGGAATTCTGATACATACTTAGTGACCAAGATTCTTTTTCACAGCTGATTGAGCTCATGCTCTGAAGTTGTGGCCATATCTGGGTTTCCAAAGGCATATTTGAATGCTTCCATGAACTGATGGAAAGTTGTTTCTGCCTGAGAGTTTTCAAGGACCTTTTTAATGTATGGCCTTTCCCAGAATGCTGCCTCATCTGTGAGGTATGATATTGCAAACCCAATTTTTGCTCAATCTTCCGGGAACTGATTTCCATTGAGCAGGACATAGAGGTTTACCTGCAACACATACTGATCTGAATGGGGACCATGTTTTTCAACAAGGATTGATGGGACCACAGTCTTTGGGCCTTTGACAAGTGGCACTGATGTGGGGGGTGGCACCTATGCTCTTGCTTTAGTTTTTCAGTGTCCAATTCTGCTTCAGTGGGGCTGCAGTATGAGGATTCTGCCTCTTCTAGGCACCCCATAAGCCTAGAATTCTGTTCCTGAGAGTGTGCCATCTTCTCTTACATTGAAGCAAGGAGTTCTGCATTGGGTTGGCCTGCAGGGTTCATTATTCTTTAGTAGTATGCAAAAAAGGATTGGACAAAATGTTAAGACCTGAGAAGGCGGAATACCACTAGTTCTGATGCTAGCCTTTAAATGGGACTGAATATGCTGATGCAGAAGTGAGACTAACTAGAAAAACTGTGTTGGGACTGCCAACAGTGAGGGAAGACAGGACTGACTGTGCTAATTTAGCTGTGAGACAAGAGAGTACTTAATTACTAGATAAGTTATCTGATGAGGAGTACTCCACAGAACTTGCCCCATATAACCCCCTTATGCAATATCCAATATTCTGCCTCTTTACAATGCATAGCTCCTATAGTGCTCCTCCTCTCCACCTTACAGCCAAGTCGTAAAACTCACCAGGTCAAAAGTTAGATGACTTTCAGTCAAGTTGTTTTTCAGGTATCTGAAAGTAACATGGGAAGTAACCTTTGAAGGAATTTCAGTGCTTTAATTAATTACAAGCCAGAATAAAACTCTGAGTGTCACTGTACCAAAAATAAATTAGAGAAAGTATATTGCACTGCTTATTATTGAAGCTTTCTATCTTATTTGATATTGAGCGACTTCTGAAAATTCTGCCACAGTGCTATATTAGATTTTTTTCCTGGAAAGAAGTACTTCATGCTAACTACCCTTACACCATTTATGCCAGGCCCATGAAATACCTTTTCATGATTTTCTTTCTTCAGGTTGGCATATTAGACTTTACCAAGAAAAATATCAATGAAATCAAATTGAAAACTCTCATACCCTGTTGTTGTTAAGGAAATTTGGGATGAATTTCCTCATTTACACTTTTCCTACATGAAATAATTTAATCTTCTTAATTATACCATATTTTAAAAGTGAATTCTGGCAAAAAATTTGAAAATTTCAAAATGACTTGTAGACTTTGTGATGGTAGAAGAGTTATTATCTCTGTAAAGATTTCAAGGCTAGGACAATTGAAAGAGGCAGAAAGATAATTATAGAGGGAACATAACCAAGTGAAGTAAAGGACACTTGGGACTTATAAATGACTGTGAATAAAAAATGTAAAGGGTAGTTTAGACCACCAATAAATCACACACATTCCCAGTGTGATTGTCACCCAGTGGTTTGCATTGGATTTGTATGAAATGTGTGAACACCAAGGTAGACATAACACACATTAGTGAACACCACCATTCTTTAGATCATCAGTCCAAATGCCTTGCATTCCTTTCCCATTGATCAATCTAACATTCCCCCCCCAGTTTTTTTATTTCATATAATCTCACCCAACCTGGGGCATGAAGGAGAAGGGCATAAAATATGCTATGTATAAAAGCGTGAGGGGGAAACAGGACAAGAGGAGTGGGGAAATGAAATGGACACAAAGAGAAGGTACTACTGTGAAAGGGGAAGATTATTGGGAAATTTACCAGAGTTAATTGCTCCCTCAATTTGAAAGTATTTTCCAATTATTTATTCTCTTTTATTTCTACTTTTTTTATTTAATTCAACCCACCCAGCTGGGGGAGTGAAGGAAGAAACAACTAAGATAATATTAAGTACAAGTGAGATGAGGAAAGGTGAGGAGGTGAATGAACAGGTAATTAAAGTGGTAAACAAATAGGAGTTTTTGGGTGAGAGGCAAATTGCTAGGATATCTGCCAGTATTTATTGAGGCAACATGAGCAATAATGTGGGAGGGAGAAGGGACAGAGGATTGTTGTTTTACCTTATGCATTTAATTTTACTTACACTGTTCTTGTTCAAGTTAATTCTTTTTTTTTTGGTGAATAGAATTGATGATAATCAGCCACCACATGTGAGCACTGCTGAATCAACACAAGCCACTTTTTAAATCTCGGGAAATATTCAGAACCTGCTTTGAAGAACATCACAACATTTTATTGGGCTAGAGATAAGAAATACAACTGGCCCCAGTAGCTTCCACTTGAGATGTCACATCCGCCTCACTATTGCTCTCTTCCAAAAGACTTAAGGACTCAATTCTGAGGCTTCAGAAAATTCTTAGGAGCTAATTATCAGTAAATTGAAGTTTGCCTAATCTCTTCCGTAATGCTTAAGCTTTTCCCAAGCAGAAATATATTTTCCATTTTGGGTGATTCCAAGATGGTCAATATAAAAATATTTAGAATGTTTTGAACAATAAAATGAGAGCACTTTGGATTTGTTACAACTTTTTATGATTATAATTAAATATAACTAGAGGTAAACACTTAATTAGGAAAGTAGAGAACAAGAGCAAGAACAGAAAGGTTTCTGCAAAACCAGTTTATTTGAAATTTGATTTGCTGACGTATCAGACCAAAACTAGCTACCAGTGAGTCAAGGTTAGAGGGAAGTGCATCATTTGCACTGATGCTTCAAATATCAGTGGTGTTTACAAATGTGTGTTGTGCTTGCATTGGATTTTGCAGTGGCATTCACACATTTTATGCAAACCCAATGCAAATGCCCAGGTGATGATCACACTGGGAACTTCTGCAATTTGTGCATGGTGTTTGTTGCTAAAATGCATATATGAGGCAACATGTCGCCTCATATATGCATGTAAGAAACTTTCTCATTTCCTCAAGCTATAAGATACATAAAAAAAATGTCATATTGCATACATGAGGCAACAGGTTGCCTCATGTATGCATGTAGATTAAACACTTAATTTCTCACTCATAAATGAAAGAAAAAATAGTATTGAAAGTGAAAGATGGTATTGTATACATGAGGCCACATGTCGCCTCATGTATGCAATAGCAGGGGGGACAGAAAAATGAAGCTACTGAACTTTATCTTCCATGCTCTTGCTCTGGCATACATAAGCTCAGATTCAAATACTGAACAATTTCTTTTTACAGCAATTTTTAATTGCATACATGAGGCAACTTGTCGCCTCATGTATGCATGTAGGTAATAGAAGTTACTTCTTACTAAAAATTACATGGAGAGTCAAAAAAGTATAATATTGATGAAGGAATGTAATTGCATACATGAGGCGACATGTCGCCTCATTTATGCAATAGCAAGAGTTTAGGGAGAGGGATCAGAAGTGAATTGTCCCAGTACTCTTGCTATTGAATACATGAGGTGACATGTTGCCTCATGTATGCAATTTCATTTTGTCATTTTTCCCTACTTTTTATTTTCCTCTCCTTTTATTTTAGAGCGAGAAATTACTGGTATTACCTAAATGCATACATGAGGTGACATGTTGCCTCATGTATGCATGTAGTAAAATGTGATTCCCCTTACACTTGACTTGGCACAAAGAATAAGATGTGGCAAAATTTTGCATCATCTATATGCAAAGGAACCATGTTCTGATGACATTTTGCAATGTTATTCCCCATTTCAACATGACATGGTGCATATTCTTGTATGTACTATTATGTGCCAAAAAAAAAATTTAATTCTACCTTTGTTCTGAATATCTGAGTGAGCATGTATTAGAAAAAGTACAGCAAAATTCTGCCGGATGTTTTTGTGAAAATAAAATTTTTGAAATAAGTCAAAATATATTCCAAAACATTAGGAAATATTAATTCTTCTATTGCCCAATTTTTTTAATACACATAAATAATTTTTGTTTTTAAGTGCAAGTAATGAGCTGCACTGGGTGACATATTTTCCAGTGCAGCTGCTACATTTATGTTACTACATGTTCAATTCATTAAGAAAAATGTTTCCATGTTTAATTCTGTTGCAGATGCAAAGTACCTACACCTGCTCTTTATATTTTTTTCTCATCACTTCAGTTAACAGATCCCATCTTTTTTCCTCATCATTGAAATTGATAGATCCTATTATTAAATTGTGATCATGCAGAAGTTGAGTTTATGTAGGTACATATTTGTATCATAAGACATCATGTTGCCTCGTTTTCCCTTTTGAATAGGAATTACATTTTATGTTATCATAATAGGGTGTGCAACAAAATTTGGAAATGATATTTCAATTGGTAGAGTAATTTGGGTGAGTGTAAAAAGTTTCAAACATGAGGCTTTATGTTTCCTCATGTTGTAATACACTATTAGAAAAATTTAATTTCCAATAAAATTTGGATCATTTGGTGTAACTTTTATTCAAATATAATGCAGTATATTCCCCATTTTCTTGAGCTTTCTTCATTTACATTTAATAAGTTTTGTCTTGTTTGTGAGATGTGATAAATTCAAGTTAAAAATTTGTTAAAATTTTGAGTGATTTATTTAAAAACATCCATTTATGCAAAACTTCAGAGTATATGATAAAAATATGCTAAGTAAGAGTGAAAAATTTGAATTAACTAAGTGGCACTTGAAAATTATTGTGTAAGGCCCAGTGTCTGTCTGCAGGGGGGCTGGGTGGGGCGCCCCAGGGAACAACTCTACATCTCTTCTAGTTGATGAATTGGTTTGTAAATATGTAAATTTGAATATTTATTTGTACTGTGTTATTTTTACTGTAACACAAAGACATTGAATTTAATTGTGGTTTTAATTTTTAAAATGCACTTGAGAAAAATATAGGGGAAAAGTTAAATTTAATATTGTGTATTATAAATACATTAATTTATTAGATATACATGAGCTAGTAAATTTACCAACACTTTTTTGACTATAAGCTGTTGAACCTGTGCTATGTACTTTCAAAAACCATCAATTAAAATTACAAGGCATGTTAAATACCATATTTTTTATATACTTTGGTTGGGATCCATTTTTATTTTAACTTAACTTTGTGCAGGTTTTTAAAATATGTATTAAAAGTAAGGGCATAATTCAGGCCCTCAGTGCCCTTTCTATTTGTGACCATACAGTTTATCAGTAGCATGGAACTATAATTGGATGTATTTCTTTGCCCATAAGCAGATTTCTTTAGTCAAAAAGCTGGTCTCTTTTCTTGTAACAGAAGAAGATTAATTTGTTTCTAGTATTATAATTTTTCTCAAACTATGATTTTAATTATTTAGAAAAGTTTTATTCATATTGTTGACAAGTGGATTTCCAATTATACATGAATCAAAAATTCATTAATTTTTCAAATTTTCAGTTGTTAACGTGGATATCTTGTAGTTTTAATATATGGACAAAATTTAATTTTGGAAATATATATTGCTGAAATAATTTCTGGTGCTTTATCTTAACTTACAGAGTTTTACACAGTTTTACTCATCATGATAAATCCAGTAATTATTTATATAATGTGACTTACATGGCCAAGAAATATTTCTTGTCTTGTATAAATACTGATTTCCTCCTGCATTATCTTCTTCCCTCTCAAACTTTATTTCTTTTTAATATTGCATAATCTTATACTACTTCTCTCATCCAAATTTACTTACTTCAATCTCACATATATGACTTCAGCAGATCCCCAGTTTTGGTAGAGCAACCTTTTTCACTTTATCCCTCTCATAAAAAACATAATATCAGGGATAGGGCAAATTCACCTAATATTAACTTTGATAAACATGTCCACTCTAATTTCAAAATCCTCTATGACCTACATGGCCCACCAGAATACAAATTTTTAGTTGCTCCTGTTGGGGGTTGGCTTATGGTACATTATTCACCCTTATATATGGTTTGAAGCTAAATTATTACCCCAAGAGGATACCAACTGTCACCTGCTAATTAATATTTTGATTTTCTATCTTTCTCATTTTCTAGACACTATCTCCCAGTCACTTGAATCACTCTTCAACATAATTATTCTTCTTCCTGACTATAACACATCAATTCATATGGGCTGTCCTGTACAAGATATATTCAATCAAAAAAATCATTTATCTTCTATCTCCCCTTATTCCTTATTTACTATCAGACCTTACCATCCTATAAAAAATTTATTAAGAGGATTTAGCACAAAAGAAGGCTAATGAAAGGTCATTTAGCAACTGTGAATCCTACAAAAACAAGTAACTACAACAAAGTGTGTGGTAAAACTGGAAAAGGACTCTATTCTACCCATGACTGTCAGATGAAGCAGGGGAGGGAACAGTGGAGAAGAGAGAGAAATAGAAGGGATAAAGAGAATAGAGAGAAAAATATTTGGATATAAATAAAAAATAAACATACATGAAAGCAGGTCAATAAGAAACAGTGCACCTTACAAAAAAAAGTAACTGCAACAAAGCATGTGATAAAACTATAAGGTACCCAATTATGAGCTGCTGTGGTTAGAATTATAAGAGTAAGAAGAAAATAAAACAGAAAATAAAAGGAAAGAACTTGGAGAAAAGAATTTATTCTCCCCACAAAGTGCAAGGACTTTCAGATGTGGCCAAGGGGGAAGAAGTTGACAGGTGGGATAAATTGAAGGGTTAAATAAAATAGATAGAAAAATATTTGGATTGTGAAAATTGGAACAACAGGAAGGTTCTTGATTATATGACAAATTATACCATCCAAAACAATAGAAAACAACATGAGATCAGAAAAAACTACTAATATAAAATACAGAGAAATAGAAAGGTTCACACTCAAATGCAGAATTCACACAAAAGGGATTTTTTTTTTTCAAAAATAAAATCTTTCCCCTGAAACTCTTCTTCTCATGATTCAAGTAAAAGTAGAGAAAAGAAATTTCAGTTTGTAAAGTGGTACCACCACTGAGAAAAAAAATCAAGCCAAAACTATCTTATGAAGAAATTTGCTGGAAGAAGGTAGAGGAAGCTCTAAAAATGGTTGGGCCATCAAAAGTGCTAATCTTTTGGGTGTTAGACCCAGCACAGAAAAATAAAAATCTAGTTCTGATGTAGATAGTTCAATTAAGCTAAGCTGACTCATCATTAGATAGAATTTTACCTAATAAATATCTTCTTTAAAGTCCATATTACAGGAAATATCTGCCCATTTTAGACCTAAAATGAAATTGGGATCAGCTGTGAAACCAAATGATTTAAATTCTGTTTTTATTCTAAGGCCTAGTGAATCAATGATTGTTCAAAATTTTATTTTCCATACACTCATTACCTCATGTTTAAACTGTGTTCAAAACCATATAGGGGACACTTCAACAAATCTCAAGGCAGCAGAATGACTTGTTTAAAAAAATTTTATTATGTGGTTTCTTTGTTCCCAGTTTGGAATATAGAAAATTCTGAATGTTGAGAGAAGAAGTTGATAAAGTGTCTTTCCCTTTTTGGTATTGATAATCAACCTTTTAAATTCCCTTGAAATAAATAAAGAACAAATTGTATCTCTTAAAGATCATCTGAAAGAGTATATGAAATGTCTTAAAGAATTTTGGCCACATATTGACATCAAGCCTAATTTCCACTTAGCCCAACATTTTCCTGAAGTTCTGCAACAATTTGGGCCAGCACCATCATCAGCAGCTTGGGCTCATGAGTGTATAAATGGAATGTTGGGATCTATCTCACACAATAATAAAAAAAGTATATGCTCCTATATTCTTTTTGTTCCTCATAATTATTTACTTTAATATTTTTTATTTTATATGAAATGGACAAAACCTTTATGAAAATGTTTATCTTGACTGGGAAGCTTCAATCTCTTCTTTAGAGGAATGACAATTGATTTGAAAACAAAATGAAAGATTTTATTGATATAGAAAAAAAAAGACTTCAAAATCATCTGTTAAACTGCTTCATGAAGAATATGTTTTATGGCTGGATTATTTAAACAAGATTGATGGTGAAAAGTGTTCTTCAAATATTTTTGAAAAAGATAAATTGACTGGTGATTTAGAATTTTTTCCATCTAAAATTACTGATCTCCAATACTTTAACCTTGGTGGTAAATACTTCTCACTATACTCAAAACATCAAGGGAATGGGAATATTGAGATCAAATTATCAAAAGGCAACAAGGTTGGAGTGGTGTTAAGAATGTGGGATTCAAAGAATTTTGCAGATCAAATATTTATTCTAGTTGGATTGTATGATGCTTTGAAAAAAAAATACAAAAAATTCTTTCTTAAAAGCAGGATTTAAAACATTTTGGTGCTACAATAGATGGTCTAAAAATGTTAATATTACTCATAAAGATATTATTGGACATGCTTCAAGAACTCTCAATCCAAGTGGCTTTGGTGGTGTTTTATCTGATACTGTCTGTATAATGTTATTAAGTAGTATAGCTGGTGCCTATTAATCACCTTTGTAATATCCATTATGAATTCAATATATGCCTTTTAGACACCAAAGTATGATCTATTGCCTGTTGGAAATTATGCATAAAGCACTATATGAAGAATTCAAATTGGTCCTAATGATTCAGCTATGAGCTATGTGTCATGATGAAAAATTGTCCCACCAAAGTTCCAACACAGGTTTGACTCAGGTTAGACCACAGGTACTAAACAACCACTTGACTGCAAGTTGTCTAACTTTTGACCTGGTGACTAGTGCTGACTAATTATGATGATGAAGGGAAGTGTTTTGATGAATTTTTTGACCCAAAATAATACATGTTTGGGGAAAAATACACTGTTGAAATACATCTGTTCAGGGCAGGTGTATTACATTTTTTGATGGCGGGTTTGGTACCTTTTTTGTCGCATGTTTATGTGGCATACTTGGTAATTTTTGAGACCCCCTAATATATAAATTTGTAATTAATTAATTATTAATATATAATTATTAATTACATAAAAAAGATCCCACTTTTTATAGAATGTAGTGTGTTACATGCTTATTTAATTGTATATACAATTTATACAGTGATAAAACTTATATAGCCCTTATTTTAATTATATTATCATACATTAATTTAAAAAATTTTATTACTTAATATAATATTAATTTATATTCATGATATGCATAATTATTTGCCCTTTTCCAGGTCCAATAGATTAAAATAACATTTACTGGACTCCTGGTGTCAGGCTGAGTTCAAGTACAGAGATGTGAATAGCTTGATTTTGTCAGTTTTCTAGAAGTTTTTAATGGCACTAAATAAATAATGCACTAAAATTCCAATAAGTATTAAAATATAACTCACTATAAGGGTTTCAGTAATTTTTATCTCACTGATTATAAGTGGTTTAAAATCTTATATTTGGTAGAAAAATAGATGTAATTATTCAGATACTATTCAAAGACTTTAGAATTACTATTGATATTTATTGTAATTATATTGGTTATATATTTTAA
Organism: Hemileia vastatrix; assembly: GCA_030280995.1. NCBI lineage: Eukaryota > Fungi > Basidiomycota > Pucciniomycetes > Pucciniales > Zaghouaniaceae > Hemileia > Hemileia vastatrix. The sequence goes on along the minus strand of JASXTE010000010.1, from coordinate 31,302,088 downwards.
TTGTAATGATAAAGAATGTAGAAAATAAGACCAGAAACCCCCTCTATTGACCGGACATCTAGAAGAAGGAGAAGAAAAAGAAGAAGAAAAGGAGGAAGAAGGAGAACAGGAAAAAGAAAAGAAGTAATAAGGGGGTAAAATAAAAAAAAGGAAATATAATAAAAATATTATTTAAAAGAGAATTACAACAACAACTTTTGTGAGTATTGAAATGACAAGAAGGACTGGTTTACTAGGGACTAATGATCAAGTAAGTGTTTTTATTTCTGCTTAAATATCAAATATAATTACTAACAGGCTTACAGCAACCTCTATTTATTTATATAATATTTTATAAAGTTGAAGCGTCAAAAATAATAATAAAGTATTTAAATTGTTAAAATTATTGTAAGTGATGGCTTCCAAAGGGGACTTTCAAGGCCTTTTTATAGGCAAGGAGTACCTCTGAAGCACCATAAATGTATGTACAAAATAGTAGTAATATGAAACAAGAAATCAAAAGAATTTAATTAAACCATAGAATTTAAGAGAAAAATATGAAACAGTAAACTAAACCCATGAGTATTTAAATATCTTTCCCACCATAAAATCCCAAAATAATTAATTAATATACTAAGTAACTAAGTGAGTATGAAACATGAGAACTGTGAGAAAAAAATCCTAAACAGGTATTACAATAATATGTAAAGGGTTTACTTAAAACAAATAAAATTATTTACATGCCAAAATTTATGTAATTTATTTAACCCAGTATAAAGAAAAATTAATTCATTGTTTTAACTATTTTAGTAATTTAATAACTATTGTAATTGAAACAAATAATTAATTTAATCATATTACTAATTTAAAGTGAGAATTTCAATATTATTTTATTAAATAAGTCTTTTAATTTATTTAATAATTTTACTGACACAATTAACGGTCAAAAAAGTGCCAAATATTTATGGATAATAATATATGACAAGTTGTATGTAATATATAAATTTTATTAAATAAATTGTAATTAAATTATAAGTTAAATTTATCATTACACTTATAATATATTTTTATAAATAATTAATTATTAATTTATAAATATTAAATACATAAAAATGCACCCTGAATTTATAGAATATAATATATTTTTGTGTAATAAATAATTTACTTAATAATAAAATTAATATAATAATTATTTTACTTATTTATATAATATTTTTATAATTTTATTATTTAATAAAATATTTTATCTTAAATACATAAAATACATAATTTTATTCCCTTATATGATTCCAATAGATAATTATAACAATTTAATGGGCTCCTGAGATAGCCTGGCTGACACTTTCCTTTTATACCCAATAATTCTCCAATGTATCCCACAGATTTACCAGTCCTATACACAGTCAATGACACCTAATTCCAGCTAATAGAACTTTCCATCAACAGGAGGAATGACAAATAACACAATTAGAATGATATCACCCACGAGAGACCTGGAGTAATAGGTATAATTCATCAAAATAAAAGTATAAGAAAAAAAGAGTGTGTATGTGTGTAATACCTTAAAATAAAAGACTAAAAAAAGAAAGAATAACACTAAATATTACACAATAATAAGTGGGATTAACAGTAAAAATGAAGGGGCTAATTCTTCCAAATTACTATGTGAAATTACCATCCAAAAATGATTGAAATTGACTGAGAAACCACTGAGAAACCCAAAAAAGGATGTGAGATGCGAGGTAACAGAATTCAGTCCTTGGAAGGCACTTGCAAGGGTAAATCCTTGACCAATTTATGCAAATTTAAGTGTGGTAGTGAAATTTTTGGTGCCAAACTTGAAATTATGAATGAAATTTGTGCATATAAAAAGGTCAATGCTCTTATAATTATATTAAGACACTAAATAAACACCTTTTGCCTATTTTAGTGTATTTCCACATATTGGGCATATAATGTGGGGTAATTATAATTTGAAAAATACAACATTGCTAAATATGAAACTATTCACATGGGAAAATGCATGCAGTATGTGGCCAGTACACAGAAGCCATTTCTGGCATAAAAAACATCAAATTTGAAACATGTTGTTTTTCTGCATTTGAGTATCCAAATCAATAGTCCTAATCAAGAAAAATTGATCTGTCAAGGCGCATTTTTAATATTATTAAATTTATAGTGCATATATTCAACTTTTAAGTGATTTAAAGTACATTTCTTGTTTTTCACATAAAGCAATAAAAACAACAGCTTTAACTTTACTTGAAAATTATGTAGCCTTATTTTAAAGGTTGTTAAGATTACCTTAGAATATTAAAACTTAATATTAAGTAAATAAGACTTATAAAAGGTGGATATATGCATTTATATAAGGTGTAATAATGGCATATATTGTAGTTTATCATAAATTTCACTTATGTATACAACTTGTGTACCTTTATTTATTTTCCCCATGTATACAACATGTGTTTAACATAATTTATAAGTAATTTTTACTTATCCCTGGGAATATCCAGGCTGACACCTGGTGCAGCCTGGTTCACACTCCCTAACTATAAGAAAAACTGTAAAAAAATGCTAAGATTTTATCTTTTTATAATTTTTTAACAGAGTAGGAAGGTTATTATTTTTTTTCCATATATCCATGCACCATGCTCAGATGACTTATTTTTATATCTAAATAAATTTTCAAAACCCTTTTCAAAAGTGATGATTCTATCATTGAGAATTTTATCAATTTCTGCAGTTTTTGTGACCTCCTTAGAATTCTTCTTAGGTCTCCCCTTTATTTTGGGAAATAAGTCACCTTTTAAACTATAATGTTTAAGTAGGTAAATAGGTAAAACAGGATGTTTTCTGTCATATGGAGAATAAAATACAACTTCCACTGCATTATCTCCAACCATTCTATTAACAACAAATGGTCCTACAAAAGGATCCTTTAATTTTTTATTTCCCTGTAAATTGAAGTGGACTGTAGATATCAGTACTTCATCAACCTTTTTAAATGTGTATTCTTTATGGTATTTATCTCATATTTTTTCTCATATTCAAATGCCTTATCAATACAACTTTGAGAATGTTTCCTGCATAGGTTCTGCATTTGAATAAAAGATTTTACACAAGGATTTAGTTCCAACTTGGTTAATTTATTAATGAGAATTTAAGATGGAGTGTTAGGGACATAACTTGGTCAGAAATCAAAAGGCTTTTTCTCAGTGACAGAGTGGACAGTGTTATTATAAGAAAATTTAAGACCTGGTAATAGAGTAACCCAGTCATGAGTACATATTTCATTTTCTTTATATTATAATCCAAAGTCACAATAACTTCTAGTTATATATTCCAGATATTGGATTATTCTATCAGCTAGACCATCAGTTTGGGGAAGGTGAGAAGTAGATAATTTCACCTCACAGCCACATATATCCATCAAACACATCCAAAATTCAGCTGTAAATTTTTGGGATTCTGTCAGAGATAATGGCTTTTGGAAACCCAAAAATATTAAAGATATATGACCACCATAAGAAATCTAAATATTTTGTGGAAAAATTCTCATGGGAGAGAATAAACTTACATATTTTGGTGAATAAATCCACTATTACCCAACAAAAATTATAACTGTTTTTTCCTTCTACAGGAAGACCAGTGAAAAAGTTCATATTAATGATTTGCCATGGAGCATTAGGTGCTTCAATATTTTTCATTAATCCTGCTCTATTAGCTGTTAATCTTTTAGATTTTTGGAAAGAATTAAAGGATTTGTTGAATTTTTCAGTATGTAGAAATGATTTATACAATAATTTGGAAGAAATAGACTAGTGGTTGAGTAGAGAATTTAGTCATTGGAAATAATATAATAATTTATATAAATATTTCAATTCTGATTTCATGTTGAACAGTTATAAAAAAATCAAATAAATTATAAAGAAAATAAATAAGAGTTTGTTTTATTGTTAATTTATACTAGATAATAAAAATATAATTGTTATGAGAGTAATAGATTATGTAAAATAACAAAAAAGTTCCCCTTTTATAGGAAAAGTAAATACAATGTGAATTTTGTTGAAGTCAACAATTTTACTGATAAGAAATTCAAGTTTTAATTTAAAGTAAGATAATATAATGTGAGAAGCTAGATTAAATGTTGAATATTAAGTATGATAAATTAAATAAAACTTAATAAGACATTTAAAACACAAGTCTAATTAAAATCAAAATTAAAGTTAAATTGATCCCTTAAAGTTCCGAGGAAATACCAAAGGCCCTTTCTTTTCTCTCCCTGGCCCCCTTCTAGCTGACTTCAAGAAAGGTCTGAGTCCCAGTAATTCAATGGAATTAGATCTTTAATTTTTGCCATGATTTTATTTTATTTATTTCACTAAATACAATTAATTTTAGAAAGATTAATAGAATTATAATTTAATGAAAAAAATCAACTAAATTTAAATACTTGAAGAAAATAATTAATTTGTAATATAATTAAAAAATTAATTACACAATATCTTATAATACTTAAAGAATTAAAAATATTAAATTCATAACATTTTAATAATTAAGTAATTAAAAGTGAGTAGTAATTTTTATCAGAAAAGATTCACTATATTAAATAAGTTACTGGCTGAAAGGATTCAACATACAATTTTGTGTCTTCAGACATATTAGCCCACCATGCAGTGTTTTTTTATTCTGACTGTGGTTTTTTCTAGATCAAAATGACCTTCCAATATGCCATCATGACAGAGTTTCAAGATAGTTTCTTTCACAGAAGGAGGAATTACAATGACATTAGTAAGTTTTCTCCTGTAATAAATATAACCATCATCAATGGTAAACTTTAATTTATTCAAAGAATTCTGGTCCTTTGGAGGGAGAGTTTTTGTTAATTCTTGAATTGAAGCATTCTTTGGATTATTTAAGATTTTAACTAATTTATTCAAATCAGAATATTTTTAATATGAATCCAGAATTACTTTCAATAATTCTTCTTCCATATCAACAATATATATACCATGTATATGGGTTGTATCATCTTCAGGTACATAAGCTGGATTAGAGTCATCATTTGGAAGAGGAAATCTAGACAGAATATACAAATTTGAATGAAGATTAACAGCCCTATGAATAATTCTCATTCTACCCCTATACTATTGAGCAATGTATTGCCAACTAAACATATGTCTGTTTGGTATTTTTAGGTCTAAGAGGGATTTCACTACACTAAAGTCAGTAAGAAATTCAAATTTTTGGCTATCCAGGTAATAATGAAGTTTTTCCAAGGCCCATAAAATTACTAAAAACTCTAATTGACAGGCACCATATTTCAATTAACTGTTTCTCAAGATCCTTGAAATATAACAAATTAATACTTTTGAATTTTTATCATTATTAATTTGTTTCTAGTGGAAAGAAGCTGCTAATCTAACAAAACTTGCATCTTTTTAGAGGACAAAAGGTTTATTAAAATCTAGAAGAGCCACAATTGGGGCAGTCATTAAAATTTTTTTAATGTATTAAAGGCCTTTTATGTATCATTATTCCAGATAAAAGTCACATCTTTTCTGGTTAATTTTGTAAGAGGTTAGGCTATGGCTTGATAGTTTTTTATATACTGGCTATAATAGTGTCAGAATTAGCTCAAGTACAGAGATTTTAATAGTTTGATTAATCAGTAATCTAGAAGATTTAAATGGTCTAGTATGAATAGTGTTGTCCAAATCCAATTAAGTAATAGAATATAATTCAATGTAATGGTCTCATTAATTAAATCTCACCAATTATAAATGGTATACATCTTAAAGTTGGTAGAAAAATAGAACTAATGATTTAAAATTTCTTTTAAAAGACTTTAAAATCACTAATGATTTTGTATTATAATTTTTTGGTTATATATTTGTAAGGTGATGTAAAAAAATGTAGAATAAAAGCCAAAAAACCTCATCCTTTTATACCCATTAATTCCACAATGTTCCCCCTTGACTTACTGATCCCTTACATGGCCAATGACACCCCAAACTAGCAATTACACATGCAAATCAACCCAAGGATTAAAAAATAAAAAAGAAGAATAATATCACATGTCAAAATACAGAAATAACAGGGGTTAATCCATCAAAATTAAGTAATAACCAAAATGAGAGTATACATGTGTAATTCTTAAAATAAATGAAAAATAAAAGGAGTAGATGACCTTAATATAATTTCTAATCAAGGTGGATTAAAAGTAGAAATGAAGGTCTTAATTATTCTAAAATTTATATGTGAAATCCCTATCTAAAAATGATCAATATAGCCTGAGAAATTATTGAGAAACCCAAAATAAGGTGTGAAATGTGGGGTGACTGAATGCAGAATCTTGGAAGAAAATTTCATGGATAAATCCATGACTAAAAAGGAAATTTTAAGCATGGTAGTAGAATATGGGGGCCAATCTTGAGGTTATTAATGAAATTAGTGCATATAAAAAGGTCAATGCACTAATAATGGAATAAGGACACTAAATAATTGCCTCTTGAATATTTTAGCATGTTTACACACATGTAGCATAAAATGAGGTGTAGTTATAGTGTAAAGTTACTAGCTTTTTAATAATGAAGCTATGCACATGGGATAAACACAGGCAGTGTCAGCCAGGCTGTACCAGGAGTCCAGTAAATGTTATAATATTTTATTAGACCTCAAAATGGGCAAATGTTTATTTATATTATGTATGTAAATTAAGATTATATTGAACAAAAAAATTACATAACTAACTCATGATAATAAATTAAAATAAGAGTTATATGAATTTTATTACTATAAGAATTGTATATACAATTATATAAATAAATAATACATTATATTCAATAATGTATGAGTGCTTTTTTATGTATCTAATAATTATAAATTATTAATTAATTCTTATTATATTATATTATAATAATAAGTTATAGATTTAAATTTAAATTTTATTAATTAATTAATTATATATAATTACTAAATAATTCTATACATATCTCATAATCCATAAATATTGGGCACTTTTTTGACCCTTAATTGTGTCAGAAAAATTATTAAATAAGTTTAACACTTACTTAATAAAGAATATTAAAATTCTACTTTAAATTAGTAATCTCATTAAATTAATTATTTTTTTGACTCAAAATAGTTATTAAATTAATGAAATTGTTAAAAAATTATTTATTCATGTTTTATACTAAATTAATTACTTACATAAAAATTTTGCGCAAAAAATAGTATACTTTTTGTTTCACTTAAAAATGACTATTTTCCTTAATCATTAAAAAACATGTTTTAAATTATAATTTTTAGATTCTTTTTTCTTCAAACTATTTTAATGTCCAACTTAAATTTTTTAAAGTGTCTGAATGTAAATTGGTGGGAAATGGGCTCTTACTCATGTTTTAAGTTACTTGTTTCAGCTTCAATAGTATATTCTTGTTACATTTATTTTATTTTCTTTTATCTTACTTCTCACATTGTATATACATGTTTATTGCACTTTAAAGGGCCCTTTTCATATATAAGGGAATTGAGTAATCCCCTGAAGCCCCATCATTTATCACTATAATTAGTTACACCAAATATTTATTTTTTCATAAAATAATTACATATAATATATTACATTTTTAAATTTTATTCTGGCACTTACCTTTTTTAAAATTAAAAACTATATATTATCTATAGGTTGCATTATGAGTATTTTTAATATTAGATATTGTGTTGTAATTGCAGAGAAAATAAAATACGTACACGTTAATATCCTCCCCCTTCAGTAATTCCACTCCTGTCTAGTCCTGTAGTTATTGTCATTATCTTATTCTCCTCTTTTAATTCTCCCCTCCTTTTCTTCATCTTCCCCTCTTAATTCTTCCTTCCTTTAGTTCTTCCTTCTTTTAGACAACTGGTGTGGTATGTTCATTGCAGGTAACTTATCTTTTGGACCAATAAGCTTGTGTACCCCAGGAAGAACAAAGGAGAAGCATAGTACAGAAGATAGCACTATTATAAATATTTAATTATGGTTTTAAAAGAGCAAAGAAAAAGAAAAGAGCAGAAGGGGATTTACGGTCTGTGCACTTGAATTTTGCAGTGGGAAGTGCTGCATAAAGGAATTATCAACTTAGGAGTGCAAGTGCTGAACATTATGGATTTGTATTTTCCAATAATTGTGTGTTATGCCTTAAGGAAGGAATTATGGCACAAGAAAGGTCTCAAGTACATAGTATACTGAACCATGGCTAGTGTGGTAACTTACTGAAATAAGTAATGTAAGTTGCAGAGCCTAATTAGTTAAGTCAATTGTCAGAACTATGGACTTAGTAATGAAACAAGGAGAATGGTGACTCAATCACAAAATTACCCAAGATTCAAAGAGACTAGAATCAGCGCTGAAAGGTGACAATGCAGGAAGTAGCTCTGAAACAATGCAAAGGTACAATCATAAGTGCGCATGTGTAACATGAGTGAAATAAGTAAATACTAGTTTTAGTAGGCTTAGGGTATGTTTAGGTGCTGTAGTTGTTACAAGCGGTGTATTTAGTTTACTAATGAATTAGTTAGTGTTTTGCTAATGTGGTGCTAGAAACAGCACTGGAGATCCACTAGGGAGCTGTGTCTGGAGAGCTGAAAAATATAAGAAGGAAAGGCTATCTTACAGGAGAGAGAAGAGTGAGGTAAAAAGTTATTATTGAGATCAGTCATTTTGATTACAAAAATTAGAGCTGCATATTGTATACTTTTGAAATATATTGTGATATATAGCGATTTTGTCTATTTTGTGCTTACTCTAATAAAAAGTTCATGCATCTCTGTGTGTATCTTATATAGTTTAGTAAAAATACGCAACACTGAGGGAATATATAGATTCAATAGGATAAACTATCATTAAAGTTATTTTATTGCTATAATAAGGCATATTCAGAGAGAGAACTTCAAGAGGGAGTAGCTGTGGATATTATCACTTATTAAGAATAGAAATATCCAGATAGTAATATTTTTTTCCCTTATCTTTTAACTCATCTCTCAACTCATAAACTATCTAGTCAGATACTAGTATTACACATTATTACACTGTCTTTAAAATAAGAGTGCCAGGTGCTTCTTTTTAGAAATTGAAAAGAAGAAGAAACCCATCTAGAATTGTGTCTACTGCTTAGTACTTTAAAAGTCTCTACATTTGGTGTCCCAACAGTGGCTTATTTGTAACTAGTGCTTGGATTATATTGTTTGGTTTTCAGGGTTTTGTCAAGAAGGCATAATCAAGCTGGCGCTTCAGTGTAAGAGTTGTAGGGTCTACAGCAAGTGGATTAATAGCAGTTATCAGAAGATAGCGTAGGACTGTATCACGGATATAGTCGGGTTAAACTATCAAGTGTGTGTTTATTTTTGGATTTTGTTTTCATTCTTTTATTTTAAATATGGAACCTACTGCGACTACATCTAGGGGATGTCAGGAGAGGGTTAAATTTCCCAATACAATAGCGTTGTTTCTGCAGAGGGTAACTACAATTATCAGGTGTAAAGATGAAATCTTGAGTTTCATGGGAATTAATACCAAGAAGTTCTTACGTAGGTTTGAACAAGCAGCTGAAGCTCATGGAGCGAATAAATATGATATGGTGCGCCAAGTATTGTTCTTTGTATAAAATGAGTGCAAGACTGATATAGAGGATCTAAAGGGTCACAAAGAGCATAATTGGTCAGCGCTAAAGGAAAAGATGCTTAAGAGATGGCCAAAGATTACTGAGGAAGCTAGGTACACAATTAAGGATCTAGATGTCTTTGTTAAGAAGGCCAAAGCTGAAGGGGGTGTTTGGGACTCTAAAGAATTCAAAAGTTTCAGGGAAGAGTTTGATTGAATGGTTGAGTTTTTGGTCAGTAATGAAGATTTTAGTGAAAATAATACATCTTTACCTTGGTTTTGTGAAGCATTAGCACCTGAAGTGGAAGACTGGGGGAAGAGGCACTTGGATAACAAAGGGAAATTAGTCAAGAAGAGGGACGGTAATTATAAGTACCTTGGATTAGAGGAAGTAGAGACAGCAGTGGAAGCCAAAATGAAGTTTCATTGAGTTGAGCGCTGTGCAGTTAGAGTTGCTTTGGATAATGAGGAAATTGACAAGTATGCTTCTGATGTTCAATCATCTCCTCAGGTTTTGTCCACTAAAGCTAAAGTTTTAACTAAAGAGCAGGAAGATTCTGTTATGGCTAGTATTGACAAATTGGAGAAGAAAATAATTGAAGCAGCAAAAGAAAATGAGGTGTTTAGGACCAAGAGTTCTTCCCAACCTTTGCACTTTACTTCTATGGTATGTTACTATTGTGATAAAGAAGGGCATAATAGGATGAGGTGTAATGCCCTTCAAAAGGATAAAGAAGAAAGGGTAGTGTACAAGGATGGAACTATGCTTATATTGGAAAATGGGACTAAGCTTGTTAAAGACAAGGATTGAGGGATGCAAGCCATGGTCATTGATTATATTAATAAGTCTATTGAGGGCAAGTCAAGCAAGGGCAAAGAGCCTGAAGCCAAAGACAAAGGAAAGGATGAAAAATCAATTAATTTTGCAGTTACTTGCGCAGTGTTGGATTTTAAAGTAAAAGAAGGAGAAGTTTCAGTGCCACTTACTGCAGTGAGTCTCAATATGTTTGCAACAAAACACAAGAAAATGGTCCCACCAACAATTAGTAGTCCAAGAAAAGCTGGTGCTAGGTATTAAAATCCAGAGGATTTGCAGGAAGTAAGGTATACTACTAGAGAAAATACACCTGCGCCTATGGAAGATGTTGAAATGGAAGGCATGGAACTTGGTGGGTATGGTGTGGATCATCAGGGAGAAGAACAATCTGTGATGATGGAGGAGCCAGAGGTAGTACAGAAAAGGGTGGTACCTGCTGAAGGCATGCCAGGAGCAAAGCATAATATTCCAAAGAGCCCACCTGTGAGAGAAAAAGCTGGTGCAAATGCAAAACAACCTAAATGGAAAATTCAGCATCCAGTTCACTCTGATTTTCCTAAGGCAGCTGAGAATTTAGTTGCGCAGTGTTTAAAAACTAAGGTTTCAGCTCCATTGGGGATTCTGACAGCAGTATTGCCAGATGTAGCAAACAGAATTGTGGATAATTGCAGGAAGAAAAGGATTGCTAATTGTGCTGAATTTAATGTAGGGGAGCAGTCATTTTAGCCAGTTTTTGGATTGCCTGGGATGTTACATTATGCAGTTCCCTTAGGTTATTTGACAATCACTGTAAATAGTAAGCAGATTAGAGCATTAGTGGATACAGGTTCACAAATCAATGTGGTTTTAGCGGATGATGCCGTGGAGCTAGGTCTTCCTGTAAAAGATGGTGATGGCACTATCTCAGGAATCGGTGGAGGTAGGTTGCCTGTTCTAGGTGTAGCAGATTATGTACACACTAGAGTTGCGGGAGCAACAAGAGATATTCATTTTTATGTTCCAATGGGTGCAGTTAAACCAGTTTTAGGCACACCATTTTTAATGGATTATTCTGAAACTATTGATTATTTTTTGAATAAGACTATTGGAATAAGGATTATGGGTGATGATGGTATTCCAGTACCAGCAGTCTTAGTAGCGCCTAAGGATGGTGGCTGGGAAACTAAGTACTCTGGAGCTGCAAGATTGGAGAAAGAAAGAGAGATTTATGAGGAAGTCTCAGAGGATGAAATGGGGCAAACGCCAGGAAGGTGCCAAAATTTTCATTAGGGGCTGGCATTTTAGGTGTTACCATCTCCCAGAATGAGAGGAACCTGGATGGTGACCAGTAAGTCCAACAAGAGGGGATACATGAAGTGGTACTTCATAGGTGTCTTGGTAATACTACTGTAGAATGTATTATACCTAGGCTTTTTGAATTCTTTGATTATGGATTTTGTTATACTTATATTAAAAAGAAAGGTCAAAAACAGGATTTAGGTACAACCTGTAGTTATATTAGAAAGGGTTTAGTTTTAAGTAATGAAGGAAGCAGCAAGCGCAGTTCTGCATCAAAGTATAAACCAGTAGCTGTCAAGGTTAAACCAGTAAATGTACCAATTCCAGATTTTAATCCTCCATTTCAGAGGCCAACACTGTCTAGAAATCCTTATGATACTCCTTTAATAAAGTTTCCACCTAAATTTATGCCTACTAGTAGAATCACAATGGAAAGGCCTCAGATGTTTAATTTTGGACCAGAGGATTGGTTATCTCAGGAAGAAAAGAAGTTGTTGTCACATTTTATGGTTCTTAGGGAAAAGGCTATTGCATTTTCTGAAGAGGAAAGAGGTTTGTTGGAACACTCTTACAGTAAATCTTATATTATTCCAGTTATTCCTCATTCACCATGGCAGAACAAGGCTTTTTTAATACCAGCAGCTATAAGATAAGATTATAAGGAATTGATTAGGGAAAGGTTAAGGTATGGCTTGTATGAGAAGTCTATGTCTAGTTATTCAAGTCCAGTGTTTTGTGTTGTTAAGCACTGTGGTAAACTGAGGGTTGTGCATGATCTTAGGGTGATGAACAAGGTTACAGTAAAAGACACAGGAATTCCACCAACGCCAGAAGAGTTCATAGATTCTTTTTTGGCGTGCACATGTTATGGATTAGGTGATATCATGGGAGGATACGATGAGCGTGAGTTGAACAAATCATCCAGGCCCATGGCTACATTTGAAACACCACTGGGACGCTTCAGGTTGACAAGGTTACTGTAAGGCGCAAAAAATTCTGTGGCAGTAAACCAAGCGCAGATGATATGGATACTGCAGGATGAAGTTCCAGAGCATGTGGGAATTTTCATTGATGATGGCAGTATAAAAGGACCAGCCAGTGATTATAATGGGGAAGTGTTAGAGGAGAATCCATATATTAGAAGGTTTAGTTTGGGAATATGTAATTACCTTGGAGAGAGTGCTATTTAGGATAGAGGAGGCAGGATTAATGATCTCTGGTTCCAAGTTTGCTTGTTGTGTTCCAGTGCTAGATATAGTGGGACATGTGGTATGCAAGGAAGGGAGGATCATTTCTGAAAAGCAGAAGAATAAGGTGCTTACATGGCCGAGACCAAGAAATAATATGGAAGTTAGAGGGTTTTTAGGCATCTGTACATATGTAAGAATGCTTATTTGAGATTTTGCTTTGCTGTCTTCACCTTTAAGGTTCTTAACAAGGAAAAATGTTGTATGGGATTAGACGGAGGAATGTGAAGAGTCATTTGAGCTATTAAAAAGGATTTTAGGAAAAGATATCCTTTTGAAAAGATTGGAATATGGACCAGGAGCTGGGAAAATTACTCTAGCGGTGGATTCTAGTGTGTCTGTAGTAGGCACAGTTTTGATGCAGGAGGATGAGGAAGGTAATGACAGACCTGTCCTTTAAAAATCTAAGACTTTTACTAAAGTGAAGTCTAGGTACTCTCAGTCTAAGCTGGAGCTATGCATAGTAGCAAAAATACTTAAGAAGCTACAGTGGATGCTTTGGGGGAAACATTTTGAGTTGCAGGTTGAGGCGCTATTGTTGGTGCAAATTATTAATAGCCCAAGTTTACCAGATGTTCCCATGGCTAGGTGGGTGGCACAGATTAATTTATTTTCTTTTGACTTAGTGCATAAGCTGGGGAAGTCCTTCACAATTCCAGATTCATTATCTAGAAGGCCATTGTGTGAAGAAGACTTGGAAGCCAAGGAATTTGAAGAAAATAAAAGATGGGTAAGTGGGATAGATTATTGTTATGAAGGATTTGATAGAGGCGTCTGAAAAGACAATAAACTAGGTAATTATGACACAAAGGATTTTTGTAGCAAATGTAGTCTACAACTGGATTTAGAGAACACTGAAGTTAATGTAGCAAAAAGGAGTGTACTAGATGAGACAGAAGAAGAGACAGATGGAAAAGAAGACTCAAGGGGAAGTTAAGATAATAATACTCATTCAGAGAATGGAGATTATTCTGAAGATGAGGCGCCTGATGATGAGGAAGCAGAATTGCTAAGGTTATATCTGGAAGATAGTAGTCAACCAGATTTTTGTGATAAAAAGGTTTGGTGCAATATCAAAAAGTGCACCAAAATCTATTTTATTGAAGATGGGAAGTTATGGAGGCATCAGTCTTTGTTTCCTCAGTTTGTCATTCAAACTAGGGAAAGGAAGGTGAAAATACTCAGGGAGTTGCATGAGGATTTAGGTCATAGAGGTCAGGATGAGACTTATCTCAGAGTCAGGGAAAGATTCTGGTGGCCCAATATGAAGAACAAGGCAAGGGATTGGGTTAAATCTTGTCCGGAATGTCAGAGAAGAAGTTACAGAAAGCTAAAAGAGAAAGGTAGAGCAACAGGCAAAGATACTGTTTTTGGTAGGATCAGTGTAGACGCAGTTCATATAAAAGAAGGGCACTTTAAATAATTGGTAGTATCCAGAGATGATCTATCAGAATGGGTTGAAGCGGTGTTGTTGGTAAACCTTAAGGCAAGTAATTTAGCTGAATTCTTAAAATGGGAATAGATTTATAGGTATGGGGTAATGAAAATGGTAACCGTGGATGGAGGCGCTGAATTTTCTGAGGAATTCTAAGATGTAGTCAAAGATATAGGCCCTAAACTACAAGTTGCAACACTGTATTATCCTGAAGCAGAAGGAATGATAGAAAGAGGGCATAAATTTATAAAGGATGTGCTGGTTAAGTTATGTGGAAATAATGGTACAAAGTGGAAGAACTATTTGCCATTAGTTTTGTTTTCAGATAGGATTTTAGTTAAAAATACAACTGGGTTTTCACTTTATGAACTTATGTTTGGTCAAAGAGCAGTAATAACTATTGATCTTGAGGCTGAATATTTTCTAGGATGTGATTGGGATCAAGTGGGCTCAACTGAAGATTTAATTTTAGCAAGTGTGACGCAACTTGAGAGGAAGGATGAGTTCAGGGAGAAGGCATATGATAGAATGATGTAGATCAGGGAAAAATCAGTTAAACATTGGGATGAGCGCTTAGCACATAGATTGAGGAAGCCATTGAACCCAGGAGATTTGGTTTTGGTCTATAATAGAAGTCTAGAAAAACAATGGGGAAAAATGTTTACTGACAGATGGAATGGTCCTTATAGGATAAGGAAGCAAATAACTGGAGGGTTGTCAGTGTATCTAGTATTTAAGTATCATTTAATAGTACTTATTAATGGTCCTACTAGTTTTTAATAAATGATTTAGTGATTAGACCTTAGGGAAAGACTAATTAAATAGTTATACTCAAATAAAACTCACAATACTTGGATTTAAATGTGTGCTAGTGGTGGAAAATAGATGAATATAATATAGTTATAGCTTATAAAAAGATAATATCAATTTATAACGGCTTTATAATATATCTTTGAATAATAATAATTGTGTTATAATGTTTTTTTGAATTTTAGTAAGTGAAAGATGTCTAATAACCATTAAAATCCTCCCTTACTTATACCGAAATCCACTGGAGTGCACAGACTTTCAATCCAGATGATCTCACTGCTATCCCCGGCAATTACAGAACTTTGAGGGCCCATCACCTACCCATGGCGTCCACTTCAAGCAGATTCAACCCTCAGACCTCCAGTAAGGGCCCTCCATCACAATTAATGATAACACAGACCCATACCATAAATAGAAAATCCAGATAAAAGCGGATAACATAAAGAAAAAGGTAAAATAGCTCATCAAAAGAGAATATAATGAGACACAAAGCATATAATGGAAACAAATAAAATGTCCAAGCCCCCAATAACATCCCCAAGAATCCACATTAACCCAGCAATGACCTCCCAACCCATAAATCCGTGAATATCTATCCAAGGAAGCAGATTTAGCTGTCCAGACTGAGTGTATGCTTCTTTAGGCGTAGTGAGCCCACTGGATACTTCCATATTACCTAAAATAAGCATAAAAACAAAGGTTATAGGCTATTAAGATGCTAAAACCCACTTATATACCTAAATATACATAATATACTGCATATTTCACTGAATATGAGATTTATGTATACATATAAGCTTATGTATGTCAATAATTACTTAATATCACTTAAGATAAGTATATTATGACTCCATTAACACCTTAATAAGTATTATTAGGCTATGGATAAGCTATTTAAACTACTATAATTTATATAATAGAGTAATAATTATATATATATGTAATATAACCATATATATTATTGTTTTAACCTTATTTTTAAGATATCAGCTTAATGTACTTAAGGTTAGCTTATTATAAGTATAAGAAATACTCAGTCCTAGAGATATCTAGGCTGAAAAGGGTCTTATTTACTGAAGGAATTAGATGGTGCTGAATGGAAGTGGCATGTAGCAGCAGATCAGATTAAAAGATTCTACCCTAGGGGTGCTCCAGTAGTACAAGATAACCTCCAGAATGAGGGAAAACTACCAGAATAACCTCTGGGATGAGGTTAAACTAACAAGTTATGTTTAAGGTTTATTTTTCTAAGAGGACTCACAGGAGGCTTTGTCGCAGTTATGACAGATAGAGGGCGCTAACTGAAAGTTTGAAGGACTGTGGCTGAACAGGAAACTTGCATAAGCGCTCAGATGAGGGCACAGAGAAAATGGAATCTTATATTTTCATTTTTCAAGGAGACATGATGAAATGGGTAAATAGATTGAAGAAGATGTGTACCATGTAAAACCAAAAGAAGCTGGGAATATAGCCAATGAGTTAATCAACCAGGAGTGGAATAACAATTTATAGATGGGGTGTGCTACAGTTCAATAACTTATTTACATCATGTATTTTTTTATTGCAGTAAAGACGGTAAAATTATAATGTTTAAAGTTTATTCTATGATTTTTTTACAGGGTCTATAGTCTTTTAAAGAAAGTAGAGGGAGCAAAGTTAGGTGCTCCAAGATTTAAAAGACAACTAATATTAAAGACAGGTTTAAAAGAATAGAGCCATGTCTAGGATGTTTATTTAAAGGCATAGCAGAAATAGAGACTATGTACAGAGATATTGGAAAAAGAAGGCTTATAGGGAAAGTGCTAGTGGGTTATTCAGTTTCTTTGTTAAAGCTATTAAATTATCCTTTCCATTCTTCAGGCATGACAAAGAGAAAAGGATTGACGGGGAATTCAAGAATAGTCAAATAACTGATTTCATTCATTAGCTGACCTATAATTTATATGTGGGTATAGTGAGCTTTGAGATCAGTGTTAGAAAAGGCTGGTGTGTGATTATAAGATAGAGACATAGCGTCATATATAAGACAAAGTCTGGTAAACATTTGCATGGAATGTACAAAGGTAATGGAATAGGAACGCATCCCAGGGAGATGGATTCTCCGAAGCCTACAAGTTAGATCAGGAGTCAGTAGGTAATGAAGGCGTAAGTATAGTGAAAGGAACTTACTTTCTAACAATTTATGGGGGAGCGCTGATGGCAAGGAGACAGTAACCACTTTTGGAGCAGCTGTAGAGGCACCTAAATGCATAGAAGCATTGGAACTTGGGGCAGAAGAAAGTGAAAGCGCTATGGTAAGGTAAACTCTTACAGTCGCCTTGCTGTAAGCAGAATCCGGAGGAGATATGTGGATTTAGCTGAAAACCCCGTCCTTCCAATAAAAATAACAAAATGGGTGTTCTAAATCACTAAGCTAACCAATCTACTTAGATCTGATTGATAAAAATAATGAAACTCTAAAATATTTAACGCTTATTGAGATTTAAAGAAAGTGGCTGTTGATAAAAGAAATACTGATAACAACAATTAAGGTGTACCAGTGAAAGATCTAAAAAGATTGACTTTTATGTTTTTATAATAATTTGAATTTTTATGAGACAGCAATAATCAAGTCCCAGTGATGAAGACCTTTCTAAAGATACCCTGTATGAAGTGTTATTTAAACTGTTGAATTGTATTTCTAAAATGTTATGTAAAAAAATAATAATGTTATAAGGGTATTACAATTTATTTAATTTGTTGAGTAATAAAAAATGAGACTGTGGTGGTTAAAGATTAAGCTGTATGATGTGTCCCCCCTCAATTTCGAGTTTGAGAAGCGCTTAAGTATTCCTAGTCACGTGCCTAAGTTTTCCCCTCCAGAGCTCTTCCAGAGTCAATCCGGAGCCCGTACGGAGTCCATACAGAGTCCGTACGGAGTCGAAACGGAGTCTGTACGGACTTCCGGACTCAATTAGAACCTTAAAACTATAATAAAAAATCTAGAAAAATTACACATAATAGAGCTACTTCCCCCTTACATACCAAACTAATTTTCGTAGTCTGCGCAGCTCTAATTACCCCGTGAAAATTCATCAAAGTTAAGTAATTTTTGAAAACGTAAATATTTCTATAAAACTTTAAAATTCATTTAAAAATATAAGAAAAATAGTAAAAATTCTGGGAAAATTTCCCAAGGTTCTTGAGTGACTTGACTTGATACTTATAAATTTTTCAGACCGTAAAAATAAGTTTTCTCCGCAAAATAAATTGTATTTGTGTAGGCATTCGCTCGTGACCAATTTCTTCATATTTTAAACTCCAATAAATTAAATAAAACCCTTTTATAAAAAATAATAACGCCAATCTTGCACGCCGTAATAACTCCATTTACGTATTTAGGTGCCGTACTAAATTTTAGGCTACCACATCCTCCCTCCAATCGAGAATGTCCCCATTCTTATAACTTTGCATAAGTGGTTGAGCGATTCCAAAAGAATTATCTTTTCTAATAAAATAATTTGATAAATTTGTTTTAGCTGGTCTTCTTTTAAACTTTCAACATAAATGATGTTTTCTTTCTTCTCTGGCTTGATATAACATAAAATAAAATAATATAAATCTTGTGATGATTCCACTACTGAGAGCAAGGTTTGAATCCCTTCAGACTCCCATATACCAGTCTTCCTTCTTGTCACATCATTGAGAGAGTGGATCTTCCTATGAGCCGAATACTCCTGATTCCAACCTCATAGGGCCCCCCACTGAGCCGAATTCTATGATTCCAATCTCGCCATAAGGTCCTCCAAGCTTCACACCAAAAAAAAAATGGCCTAACTATGAGGCACTAAAAAAAAATCATTCCCTAAAATCCAACTACCATCCTAACTTCTGATTCCTTCATCACAATTTTCAAACTTTGCTATACAGCAAACCCATAAAATACTTTTGCCAGGCTTCCAATAATAATATTAACTTTAGACCATGTTAAAGCGCCACAAATTTCACCTAATTAACCATTATGCTTTCCTTAGCATCATCACCACCTAAAATTTTAACCTCCTAAAGCTATCAGCACCCAATTCCAGAAATAATTGAATAACCAGTTTAGAGTCTTAGTGGACAGTGATAAATTAAAAGATTGAATTGAGTTATCCAAACAAGATTGACATTCCAGTTTAAAGTCTTGGTGGACCAAACATGTAATCGATTGCCAGTTTATGGTCTTGGTGGACCAAAGATCGTTTAGTTGCATAAATAACTTGATAAATTCCTAAGTAAGGCCTAGGCTTGACCAAAGATTGAATAAATTTGATAATCCAGTTTAATGTCATAGTGGACCAAACATTTGATCGACAAGTAATCCAGTATAAGGCCATAGTGGTCCAATGAATGTTGAATTATCCTGCAGATATTAATTTTCCAGTTTTAAGTCATAGTGGACTAAACAATGAATGAACTACCAGTTTAAAGTCATGGTGGACCAAACATTTAATCGATAAGAAATCCAGTTTAAGGTCATGGTGGACCCAACAGCTTGATAACAGTCCAGTTTAAGGTCTTGGTGGACCTAACATTTGATAACACTCCAGTTTAAGGTCTTGGTGGACCTAACAAATCCAATAAAAAAAATTTTAACAATAGTCTTGAAAATTAGCCAGTTTAAAGTCTTGGAGGACTAACAGCTCCAAAATTCGTATATAAAAAAACCTTAAAGAATGTCTTGAACAGTAGCCAGTTTAAAGTCTTAGAGGACTAACAGCTCCAAAATACGTGTAAAAAACCTTAAAGAACGTGTTGAACAGTAGCCAGTTTAAAGTCTTGGAGGACTAACAGATATCTAAAATACATGTAAAAAACCTTAAAGAACGTCTTGAAGAGTAGCCAGTTTAAAGTCTTGGAGGACTAACAGATGTCTTGAAGTAAAATCCCATAGGTATTGAGTTCCCCTAGACCCTGTTTCCTGTCTAAACTAAATGAATAAAACTAAAAAAAAATGAAGACTGAAAAATAAAACTAAGAAATATAATAATAATTTTTGATTTAATTAATTAATTTTTATTTTTTTATTTTTATTTTTATTTTTTTTTTATTTTATTTTATTTTTTTTTATTATTTTGTTTTTATTTATTTATTTTTATTTTTATTTATTTTTATTTTTATTTTTTATTTATTTTTTTTTTTAATTTAAAATAAAAGAGTTTAAAAAAGATAGTTTTGAAATAAAAGTTAAAATTTAATTTTTAAAGAAAGATAAACGAATGTGAAAAGAAAAATAAAAAAAAGTAATAAATTTTTTTTTTTTTTTTTTTTAAAATAAAATTTTAAAAGATGCCCCCTGGCCATTTGATGAGCCGTACCCTCGTCATCATACCCACATCCAAGTGCAACTTGATGTGGTTACACAATTTTTAAGAAATTGCAAAGAAAAGAAAATAAATGAAAGTCTTTTAGAAGATAAATTTTATAATGATGATCACTGGGTGGGCTCCCTCCAATTTATAAAAATGATTAGAGACCACCAGTGAGCATCACCTTTACAATAATTCATAATATATATTAAAGAAAAGAAATCACAATTTATCATAAAAAAAAATCAAAAACAAAATTAAATATAAAAATCTTGAATCCGGCGTTGAGAACGGTGTCTCTTGATTCGTTCCAGTTTATAGTCTTAGTGGACTTCCTAAAATTAAAAGACAAAGCCAGGATTCAACTAGAAACAGGGAAAATTTTGGAAACGAACATTATGGGGTAATTGTGTATAGTGCAGCCAGCCCATCAATTACCCCCACACTTGCCAATATTAAATTAAGAAGGTTCCCCTGTGAACACTTCTTCCAATAAATTTTAAAAATTTTCCAACACTATCTTCACCCATATTTTAAGAATTTTAAGTTTTCGAAAATTTCAAAGAAGGTCTTCTTGCATTTTGTTAAGTTTCATCACAGTTTTGTTGTCCATATACAGTGTAACGATAGTAAAGTATTTTGATAAAAAAGAAGATAGTTTATCCTCGTTGCGGAGGTCGATAAGATTTTTTTTTTTTTTAAAAAAAAATCATAGTTTATCCTCATTGCGGAGGTATAAATTTAATAAAAGTCATTAAAATTGTAGTTTATCCTCATTTCGGAGTTCGTCCATATAATTTCGTAAATGTCATAGTTTATCCTCATTGCGGAGGAATCCATAAAGTTTCATTGATATCATAGTTTATCCTCATTGCGGAGGAAGACTTCGGCACTCCTGGTGCCTCTAGGATAGAACCGTTTCACTTGATCGGCTGCTACCCTCTTCTTCAATACTACTCCATCCAACTCTTCTAGCACATATGAACCGCCGGAAACTTGCTCCTTGATTTTATACGGTCCATTCCACCTATCTGCAAACATCTTTCCCCACTGGCTTTCCAAACTCCTATTATACACCAGGACCATATCACCTGGGTTCAAAGGTTTCCTTAATCGATGTGCCAACCGCTCATCCCAATATCTGACTGATTGATTTCTGATCTTCATCATCCGCGAATATGCCTTTTCTAAATATTCTTCTTTCTTTTCTAGCTGCATCATTCTTGCACACAATAACTCTTCAGTAGTTTTGACCATGTCCCAGTCAACTCCAAGATATGATTCAGCTTCTAAATCAACCGGTAAAACTGCTTTCTGTCCAAAAACAAGTTCATAAGGTGAAAATCCGGTCGTCCTTTTGGCAGTGATTCGATCAGCAAATAAAACTAAAGGTAAATAGTGCCTCAACTTTTCGGCACTTGTCCCACACATTTTAACTAAAGCATCCTTAATAACTTGATGCCCTCTTTCCACCATGCCTTCAGCTTCAGGATAATATGGGGTTGCTACCCTAACCTTTGATCCAACTTTCAATACGGCCTCTTTAAACTCTGTCCCAAATTCAGGACCTCCATCTACCGTCACCAATTTCATCACTCCATATCGATACACCCAATTATTCAAAAAAAATTCTGCCACATTTTTGGCAGTTAAATTAATAAGAGGCGCTGCCTCTAACCAACCAGATAAATCATCTCTGGCCACAATTAAATATTTATACCGTCCCTCTTTTATATGAACGGCATCTAAACTAACTCTCCCAAAGAGCGTATATTCACCGGTCGCGCGTCCAGGTTCTTTTGGCCTTAAATAACTTCGTCTTTGACATTCTTCGCATGACTGAACCCACTGTTTAACAGCCATCTTCATGCCAGGCCACCAAAATCGATCAGAAATTCTTCTAAATGTTTCTCCAACACCTCTATGCCCGAGATCTTCATGCAGTGATTTCAAAACTAATTCTTGCCCCTTCTGTTGAGTTATAACTACTTGAGGATTTGGATACTTTCTCCTCATTAAACGTCGACCAGATAGGTAAAACGTAGATGACTTCCTCTTGATAGCCACCCATTCATCGTCTTCACAATCTTCTGGCCTCTCTAAAGTCAACAAATATTTGACTAACAAAAAATAAAAACCAGTCTGACCCCAGACTTCATCTTGAAAATCAATTAATATAACATCAATAGGGACTTCTCTATCACCAATATCACCTGCACATGAATGAGCCAATAATCGTTGACCCCTAAATAAATCTTTAATCGAGCTATGTCGACGTTTTTCTTCTGAACCTTTGGATCCTTCGAAAACCGTATTTGAAAATACCTCTTTCTCTTTATCCACCCTTTTATTTAAATTCTCTAATTCTCCAACATATAAACCATTCCTTAATTTACTACTATCCCACACTACCAATCCATCTTCCTCTACATACACTACATCTTCTTCTACCTCCTCTCTGCCGAATTTATCTACACCTTTTCCAACACCTTTATTAACATAAAAACTATTTTCCAGTTTATCCTCTTGGTGGAGGTCATCATCATCATAATCTAAACACAATAGTCCTGCCAGTTTAACCTCATGGGGGAGGTATGGAAAGTCTTCAGCTCCTTTAGTGCTGGCTTTGATAATAGGTATATCTTCATCGAACTCTTCTGAGTCTGAATCTTCTTCAGTGGGTGGTCTCCTTGATAAACCATCTGGCATAGTAAAAGTCTTGCCAGGCTTATGAACTAAATCAAACGAAAAATGTTGAATAAAAGCTACCCATCTCGTCATGGGTGCGTTCGGTAAACTTGGGGAATTAATCATCTGGATTAACAATTTCGCATCCACCTGCAACTCAAAATGTTGCCCCCACAAAATATGCTGAAGTTTCCTCAGTATTTTCGCCACACCACATAATTCCAATTTTGGTTGAGAATATCTTGATTCGACCTCAGTAAATACTACAGATTCATACCTAACTGGCCTGATGTAACCAGCTTTATCCATCTGAGACAAAACCGCCCCAGCTGCAACCTGACTTGAATCAACTGCTAAATAAATTCTGCCAGCATCTTTTCCATAATCCAACTTGTGCAGGACTAAATCCTTCCCTACAACCTCCTTCAACTTCACAAACGCCTTCTCACACTCTTCATCCCACTCCCAGTCTGCATCCTTTCTCGTTAACCGTCTCAATGGAGCTGCCAATGAAGAAAAGTCCTTGATAAACATTCTAACATATACGCAAACACCTAAAAACCCTCTAACTTCGGTCATATTCTTGGGTCTTGGCCAGGACTGAATTTTGTTAACTTTCTTCTTGGACATAATCCTACCCTCTCTACATACCACATGGCCTAATATTTCTAAGGCTGGCACACAACATGAAAATTTTGAACCTGAAATAGTTAAACCAGCCTCTTCAATTCGAAACAAGATTCTTTCTAATGTAATTGCAAACTCCCAAATGAATTTGCGTATCCTGGGATTCTCTTCCAACACCTGGTTATCATAGTCGGTTGTTGGTCCCTTAATTCCTCCATCATCTATAAAGATTCCAGCATATTGTGGAATTTCATCTTGAAGGATCCAAGCCATCTGAGCTTGATAAACTGCAACCGAATTTGTTGCTCCTTGAGGTAATCTTGTTAACTGTAAACGTCCAAGTGGCGTATCAAATGTAGTGAGAGGCCTCGAGTCCGGATGTAACTCTCTCTCATCATATCCACCCATAATATCTCCCAAACCATAACACACTCTCCCTGCAAACGCTTCAACAAACTCCTCAGCACTAGGTGGTATTCCAGCATCCTTTATTGTAACCCTATTTAATTCCCTAAGATCATGAACAACTCTAAGCTTGCCATTCGGTTTCTTGATACAAAATACCAGACTAGAATAACTTGATGTTGATTGCTCATACAGTCCAGTGCGTATCCGTTCTCTGACAACTTCGATATAAGCTTCTTTCAATGCAGCCGGAATAGGAATCAGTTTCTGCTGCCACGGTTCATGACATACCACAGGAATCTTGTAAGGCTCCCCATAGGAATGCTTCAACACACCACTCTCCTCTTCTACAAAAGCAATGGCCTTCTCTCGCTTGACCATCACATCCAACAAAAACTTCTTCTCTTCTCCAGAAAACCAACCATCAGGTCCAAAATTAACAACACCCAGTCTCTCAAAAGTGATTCTTGACGTCTCAGAAAATTCAGGGGGATTCTTTACCAAGGGACTTTCATAAGGATCTCTTGATAACCTTGGTCTTCTCAAAGGTGGATTTAATTCAGCAGGTAGCGGTTCATTAATAGGTCGAACTTTATTTGCTACTTTCTTATATTTGGCTGCGTCCACATCTAAATTAACTTGAGGTAAAACATTTTCTTTTGTATTGCCATTAAAACTTTCATCAAATGAATCTTCTTCATCGCCAGAATCAGAATAAGAAAAATTAGAAAAATATTTTATTTCATTTTTAAATTTTACCCTTTTCTCCTTTCCCTCGTCTAATTTATAAACAGATTTTCCAACACCTTTGCTTCCCTTATCCAACAGTAAATCACCCGTAAAGAAAGTTGGCAGTTTAACCTCTTGCTGGAGGACCGGAATTGAATTTTCACAAAAATTATTTTTTTGGGTTTTAATTATACTGAGATTTTTTATTGGATTTTGATGTGATATTTGCAGTTTACCCTCTTGCTGGAGGTCCAAAATAGAAGGAGATAATTGCAGTTTAACCTCTTGCTGGAGGCCCATAATAGAATTTTCACAAAAATTATTTTTTTGTGTTTTAATTATACTAAGATTTTTAATCGGGTTTTGATGTGATATTTGCAGTTTACCCTCTTGCTGGAGGTCCGTAATAGAAGGAGATACTTGCAGTTTAACCTCTTGCTGGAGGTCACAAAACATACCCTTCCAATTTTTATCCAACCTAATTTGGCCCATTTTGCCTTTTTCACCGTTTTTAAATTTAATAGAAAAACTGGGTAAATCCAATAAACATATAGAAAAGTCCAAAACGTATTTGCACTCCAAAGTAATATTAACAGAAAATAATTGAGAATACACTTGAATTATCTCCAAGTGAGCTGACCTATTGCAATCCGGGATCTCATCCTGAGGAGAGATTACAACATTAGAGCGATCAGCCCCAGCTACCCCAAAAAATGAGGGCATCCATCCCTTTCCAAAAAACATAATTCACCAGAAGCCGTCCGTTTTATATGCCGCTTCTTGGTACAAACACAACACTGGCACAGAGTAGTAATCCCTGGCCGTGTTTCCCAACCTTCATCTCCAGGAGGCGCTAACCGCATATGTAACCTCCGCATATCTTCACCAGTGATCTCCAAACTAATCCCCATGCCAGCTTGATACCCTATCCTGGCCTCAAAATCCATCAAAAAAGGACCACCAAGAACAGTTTTGACTGCTCCTCTGGCCACATAAAAGTGAACCTTACCAACAGATCCACCAATGCCTAACCTGACATGCTCAGCTGTACCCATCAGCTCTGTTGCATGCCCTCCAATGCCTCTGAGGTTTCCCCCAGTTCCACTTTTAATTGGCAAGCCTATACTCGTTGCTTGCTCCAATGAAATTAAATTAATTTGAGACCCTGAATCGACCAAGGCCTTTACTTCTTTACCATTTAGAGTTACCACCAGGTAACCCAGGGGAGCGGAAAAATGTGTATCTACATCTTCCCCAAACTTTTCAGCATTTTCACAAATATATTCCACCTCTCCAGTGGAAACCCGACGCCTCGTCAAATGCTTCTTTTTCTTTTCAGCAAGCGCCGGACTAAACGTAAATAACTCCCCCAAAGATAAGGGAATCTGCAGTTGATTCACCCTATTCAAAACTGCGTCCATCGCATTAGCTTGACCAGAAACTACTGGCCGCTCATACTGGACCTTTGATTTAACAACCTTGGCCCTGGGTACCTCTTGAGGTCCAACCGAGCCATCTTCACCCCCCATTATAAAATCTTCACTTTCTATAACCCTAACTCCGTCACCAGCTTCTTGCACTAATCCTGATCCATCGCTAGTCCTTCTTACACCCTCCATTGGGATGGGACCGCTAAAACTTGGTCTGGGTAGAGACACCAACGGTACGTCCTCCTCAGAATCCGAATCATCATCTGGCATAGGCTCACCATTTAAATCAAACTTGCCATAACTAGGGGGCCCCATATCAGCAATCCCCTTCTGCATTTTATATAATTCGTCCTTAGAGTAAGGGTTCAATTTGTTGGCGGCAGTTTGAGCACTAGAATTCTTGTCCTTAGAGTAAGGGTTCACTTTGTTATTGGCCTTGCCAGGATTAGCCCTCAATTGGCTCTGAACGCTACTCTTCGCTTTAGTAGCAGCTGCTCTTCTAGCAGCATTAACATCGTATTCGCCAGCCATACAGCTACCCTCCACCTGGGCAACCGTCGCCAGCTCTAAACCACCAAAAGAAGTAGAAAATGTGGCTTTACTGACCTCTTTCTCCTTGCCCTTGTCAGCTTTACCACCATTACCATTACCATTTTTGCCACTCTTGGCATTAACATCTTCATCCGTCACCTCTTCAAATCTGGCTCTCCTTTCAGCCATTAAACTTCTTCTGACCAAATCAGAAGGAGACTGTCCATCACTGGGCTTGATGAACGAACCATCAGGAAATTTATAAACTTTACCACCAAATAAAACTCGCCCAGCATCCATATCCTTATCAAGAGCAAAACAAACTGTTGCTCTGTGACCCCTCCTATTACAATAGGAGCACACCTTTGGCTCATCGTAGCCACCTCTATATCCATTACTACCACCATTCCCACCATTTCTCCCATTGCCTGGGAAGCGGTTACCGTTTTTATTGCCATTATAATTTCGACGTTCATAACCTCTAGACTGATAAGAAGTCGACGTCGACGAAGAAGCGATTGGGGCCTTGTTGGCCTTCTGGGTTTCTTGAACAAATATTTTTAATTGTTTAGTTAAATCGGCCAGGTGATTGACCATCTTATTATCTACATTGCCCTCAACTTTAGCAGCAGGTAATCCCATTTGAGCCTTCTTGGCCTCCTGGGCTTTGACCATAATATCGTTGTTTTCGGCCAAAACTTCGCTAACCTTGCTAACATATTGAGTGCATGACTCTTGATATTTGTCCAACGCTAATAACTTTAGATGGGCCTGAATGTTCTCTTTGATAACCTCCAGAGCCGGCAGTTTCTGCTCACCATTAGGCAGTTCCTTCATCAAATCTTTTCTTGAAAGATCCTTCAAGACGTCCATTCGAATATCCCTGCTGCATGCTGTCCAAAACAAATCTTTTGCTTGGTTCTCATGCACTAACTCATCCACCAGTATGAGATATTCCACCACTTCATCAAACTGAACACAGAGCTTTTTGAAGTCAGCCATAGAAGAAACTCCACCTTTTGCTTGCCAGTCTCCAACAATTTTATTGAGGTCCATCATAGTAAACCTAACACCCCATCTATCAACCATAGCTTTAGAAAGCTTAACCCAATCCTTGTCCTTGAATGCCTGCATAGCAATAACCTCTTTTTCCACCTCCCTATCAGCAATAAAAAATCTAACTTGCTTCACCATGTCCACATGAGAAGCACCATCAACAGCAGCAGCAGCTTCATACCTGCTAATGAACCATTTAACCTCCTCCCCATCAAACTTTGGGCCATCCCAAGAAACAATTCTAACTGAGGGAGTAAGAGGGTTAGAAGATCCAGAAGCAACAGCAGAAGAAGACATCCCAATAAGTAATGAGAAGCGTTAACAATCGATAAAATAACAAGCCTCTTGCAGGCCAATAACAAAAATCCAATTAGAGTTCCAGAAAATAAGCCTCTTGCAGGCTAATAACGTTCTTGATCCAAGTAAGTCTTTTAAAGAAAGCTAGAGAAATCGTACCCCACGTTGGGCGCCAACTATGGTAAGGTAAACTCTTACAGTCGCCTTGCTGTAAGCAGAATCCGGAGGAGATATGTGGATTTAGCTGAAAACCCCGTCCTTCCAATAAAAATAACAAAATGGGTGTTCTAAATCACTAAGCTAACCAATCTACTTAGATCTGATTGATAAAAATAATGAAAATCTAAAATATTTAACACTTATTGAGATTTAAAGAAAGTGGCTGTTGATAAAAGAAATACTGATAACAACAATTAAGGTGTACCAGTGAAAGATCTAAAAAGATTGACTTTTATGTTTTTATAATAATTTGAATTTTTATGAGACAGCAATAATCAAGTCCCAGTGATGAAGACCTTTCTAAAGATACCCTGTATGAAGTGTTATTTAAACTGTTGAATTGTATTTCTAAAATGTTATGTAAAAAAATAATAATGTTATAAGGGTATTACAATTTATTTAATTTGTTGAGTAATAAAAAATGAGACTGTGGTGGTTAAAGATTAAGCTGTATGATGTGTCCCCCCTCAATTTCGAGTTTGAGAAGCGCTTAAGTATTCCTAGTCACGTGCCTAAGTTTTCCCCTCCAGAGCTCATCCAGAGTCAATCCGGAGCCCGTACGGAGTCCGTACGGAGTCGAAACGGAGTCTGTACGGACTTCCGGACTCAATTAGAACCTTAAAACTATAATAAAAAATCTAGAAAAATTACACATAATAGAGCTACTTCCCCCTTACATACCAAACTAATTTTCGTAGTCTGCGCAGCTCTAATTACCCCGTGAAAATTCATCAAAGTTAAGTAATTTTTGAAAACGTAAATATTTCTATAAAACTTTAAAATTCATTTAAAAATATAAGAAAAATAGTAAAAATTCTGGGAAAATTTCCCAAGGTTCTTGAGTGACTTGACTTGATACTTATAAATTTTTCAGACCGTAAAAATAAGTTTTCTCCGCAAAATAAATTGTATTTGTGTAGGCATTCGCTCGTGACCAATTTCTTCATACTTTAAACTCCAATAAATTAAATAAAACCCTTTTATAAAAAATAATAACGCCAATCTTGCACGCCGTAATAACTCCATTTACGTATTTAGGTGCCGTACTAAACTTTAGGCTACCACAGCGCTAGGCTGAATGGATATTTTGCACCTGAAAAAAGCCGGAATTGATGATGATTCGTGAGGGAAATCAGTAATGGAAGAAGAAATAACGCTGGTAGTACTAGTAGTGGTTATTAAAGGAGTGCTACTGGTGGAACTAGGAGGGAAACAAATGTAGCCAGTAGGCTGAGGAGTATTTTGTTTTATGGAGGTGTTACAAGCCTTATGATATCTGCAACAATTATTGCAGGCAGGTGTAAAGGAGGTATACCCCCAAGGTCTATAAAAGGTGCAATGGAAATTGCGACATTTGCAGAAAGCAAACCCTTTATCTCTGGGAACAGTGAAGTATTGAGTCATGATACTAAGATAATGGAAATTTTGATTATTAGATGGGCTATTTATAAGCTAAGAATGAAAAAATAGAAAAGGTGTCAGTTGCACAATGTTTGACTTGGGCACTGAATGGTCTCTAAGGAGCATGTGAAGGATTCTTGTCATAGAAAAAAGAAACCCAAGGTAAAAGTGGAATCTGTCACAGTCATGGGAAAGTTATATTGCGAAGATCTGAAGATTTCAAAGGAACTCATGTGTATATGACGTAGAGGATGTATTTGCTGCTATAGGGAGTAGCACTGATCTTAAGTTTTTTTTGTTTTGTTTTCTGTTGTTTCATCTTTCAGAGACACTTAGTAAAAAAAGGGTGCACTGGCAAGTTTGGAAGAAGGAGGATTTTTTTTGGGGGCAACTCATCATGTAGGGCTCACACAAGGAATTTAAATGCAAATATATATAAAAAAAAGAAAATGTTTATTACTTTTTACAGGCTATGTACACAATAAATAATATTAAAAAGAAAAGGTTTTCTTTTTTTTCATTTTTAGTATTCTGCACCATCAAAGATTGGGACACAGAGAGCCCAGTCATTAACAGCTTCTTGCATGTTTTGTTGCAAGGTGGTTATGAGCTGAGTACATTGGTTCTACTTGGTGCCAGTATAGACCAGGACTTCCTTGAGAAATTCTTCTACAGCAGTGAACATATTGTTCATTCAACGCATGGCCGCATTGAATGGTGCGCAGGTAATTTGCTCTGAAAATTCCCAGTTTCAAGACATGGCGGGCTCTTCTTCATTGACAAGTAAAGGGGAATAAGTGGGCCATTAATCCAGAACAATGGCATTATCAGTTGGCTGCATATCAGTCCAGTTGAGAGTTGCAGGCTGAGGTGTGCACTCTGGAGGAGCAGCAGCATCCCAGGAGGGATCTTCTTCCAGACCAGGAAGGAAAAGTGAATTTTTTGGCAGAGGAGGTGTCTCAGCATAAGGAGTGGCTGGCCCATCCTAAGAAAGAAAAGAAGAGTATTAGTTTTAGGTCAGGAGAGGAAAAAAAAGTGAGAAAGGAGCTTACGGTATGAATACTCTCTTCTGAAAAGAGCAATCTAGGAATGGAAGCAACAATACTAGGAGTAGGCACTCAGAAATCAACTCTGGCACATTTGTTGACTGGAGGATAAGTCTGTGCGGACAAAGGATGTTTGATGGTCATCTGACTCATCATATCCAAGGTGGAGGCATCTGGATTTAGACGCGCAATGGTGGGTGGTCCATCATAGCTACACTTCTTCTTGCAACTTTTGCAAAAATTTCACGACTAAAAGGATGAAAGAAATGGAAGTTAGTAATGATAGTATAAAAGAAAAGAAAGAAAAATGAAGGAAGACTCACGTTAAAATAAGTGTGGCCACGGAAGGCTTTTGAAAAGTGGCAGGAGGTTATGCCATTTTCAATGCTGCAGGTGCATCTTGTCCTACCCATCAGCATAGTAATTGGCATCATGGGGGGAGCAGCAAGGGTCTGAATTTGCACAAATTGTTGAATGGTGTCCATGACATTGGCTGTATTTTCAGTATTAATTGTGGTATTTCTTTTATTAATTATTTAAAAAGTTAAGATAATATAAAAAGATATAAAAAAGTATAAGAAGAAGAAGAAGATGGAAGATGGAGGAAGAATACCCTGAAAAGCACGGGGTATTTATAGGCTCCTGGGGACAGTTGCAAGTAGAGGGAGGATGTTGTATGCGCATTGCAGGTAACTTATCTTTTGGACCAATCAACTTGTGTATCCCAGGAAGAACAAAGGAGAAGCATAGCGTATAAGATAGCGCTATTATGAATATGTAATTGTGGTTTTAAAAGAACAAAGCAAAAGAAAAGTGCGGAAGGGGATTTAGGGTCTGTGTGCTTGGATTTTGCAGCGGGATGTGCCATATAAAGGAATTATCAAATTAGGAGTGCAAGCACTGAACATTATGGATTTGGATTTTTGAATAATTGTGTGTTATGCCTTAAGGAAAGAATTATGGCACAAGGAAGGCCTCAAGTACATAGTATACTGCACTGTGGCTAGTTTTGTAACTTACTGAAATAGGTAATGTAAGTTGCAGAGGCTAATTAGTTAAGTCAATTGTCAGAACTATGGACTTAGTAATGAAACAAAGAGAATAGGGACTCAATCACAAAATTACCCAAGATTCAAAGAGACTAGAATCAGCGCTGAAAGGTGACAATGCAGGAAGTAGCTCTGAAACAATGCAAAGGTACAATCATAAGTGCGCATGTGTAACATGAGTGAAATAAGTAAATACTAGTTTTAGTAGGCTTAGGGTATGTTTAGGTGCTGTAGTTGTTACAAGTGGTGTATTTAGTTTACTAATGAATTAGTTAGTGTTTTACTAATGTGGTGCTAGAAACAGCACTGGAGATCCACTAGGGAACTGTGTCTGGAGAGCTGAAAAATATAAGAAGGAAAGGCTATCTTATAGGAGAGAGAAGAGTGAGGTAAAAAGTTATTATTGAGATCAGTCATTTTGATTACAAAAATTAGAGCTGCATATTATATACTTTTGAAATATACTGTGATATATAGCAATTTTGTCTATTTTGTGCTTACTCTAATAAAAAGTTCATGCATCTGTGCGTGTATCTTATATAGTTTAGTGAAAAAGCGCAACACTGAGGGAATATATAGATTCAGTAGGATAAACTATTATTAAAGTTATTTTATTGCTACAATAAGGCATATTCAGAGAGAGAACTTCAAGAGGGAGTAGCTGTGGATATTATCACTTATTAAAAATAGAAATATCCAGATAGTAATATTTTTTTCCCTTATCTTTTAACTCATCTCTCAACTCATAAACTATCTAGTCAGATACTAGTATTACAAATTATTACACTGTCTTTAAAATAAGAGTGGAAGGCGCTTCTTTTTAGAAATTGAAAAAAGAACCAGCCTGTCTCACATTGTGTCTACTTCTTAGTACTTTAGAACTCTCTACACTGGCCAATAAGCAGCATAAGGCCAGTACACAGAAGCTATTTCTAGCAAAAAAAACATCAATTTTGGAAAGTATTTTTTTAAACATTAAAGTAGCCAATTTAATATTCCTTAAGAAGACAACTTGATTTTTCAAATCACAATTTTAATATTATAAAATTTATAGCACATATATTCAACTTTATGTGATTTAAAGCTCATTTATTTACTATTTCACTATGATAATGAAAATAACAGCTTTAAGTTCACTCAAAAATTAAGTAAACTTGTGTCTAAGGTTCTTAAGATTACCTTAACATATTCCAACTAAATATAAAGTACATAAGACATATAAAAGGTGAATATATGCATGTATCTAAAGTATTATAATGGAATATATTGTAATATATGACTTATTTCACATATGTATACATATAGTATACTTTCACTTATTTCCCCCATTTGTAATATACGTTTTACTCATTACTGGGGGTATCCAGGCTGTCAAATAGCCACACATTCTTAAAAAACTTTAGATTATTTTACAGAAGTTAGTGCTTTCACATTCTAGATTGCAGCAACTTAATTTTGATCTACACAGATTTGTAAGCCTGACATAACATGAACCAGGACTTTCAAGGATAGAAAACCAAGTTTACAATTTTTTAAAGATAAAGTCAGGTTAATGTCAACCATCTTTTAAAAACCTCTATTCAAATGATTCATTTGCTCCTCAAAGGTTTTAGCAAAAACTATTATGTCATCAATATAGACCATTAACCATCCTTCAATTATTTCTTGATGAAAGGTATTATCCATCAATTTTTGAAAAACTGAAGAAGAATTTATTTGGCCAAATGGCATTCTAACATACTTATATATTTCAATATTTTCAGCAATTAGCAAGAAATTTTGAGAGTTCTTTTCAACAGGAATTTGATGATAACTCTTATTACCATCTATACAGCTAATAAATTTTGCACCTTGCAAGGTAGCATGTATTGAATTTTTCTGGGTAAACGATAAATATTATCCACTGTATAGGTATTCAATGTCCTATAATCCCAACTTTATCTACCTTTATATTTTTCATAAGATATTAAGACAGGTGAGATGACACAATATTTTGGGGTAACATCAACCTTCTCAATAATGCTCATTTTTTAGAGGGTAGTGATATTATCCTCAATATCTTTTCTCTTTTTTGGGGAAGCAGGATATGTTTTTTTCTTAAAGCTGAGAGGGATTTCATTCAAGTTACAGGGGAAAGAAATTTTCATTTCTTCCTTAACAGCTCCTAATTCATAGGGTACATGAGAAAAGGCCAAAGGAAAATATGTAATTAAAGAAATGATAGATTTTCTCTGTTCACTAGTAAAGTGATCACCAACTGAAGTAGTATTTATTTCAGAAAATAATATATCCATTTCTTCTGTTGATCTACCTTTACATTGAATCAATGAATTACAAGATTTTAACAATTGCGGAGAAGGTTTTTTAGAGGAATAAATCTTAATTTTTCTTTTTCTATTCAAGCCCAAGGTGAAACAATTGTTTTCTGAAGCCAATTTGATACAAAACATGGTTAAAATGTCATTTCCTATAATAAAAAAATTTCTTAAGTTGTCATTTGTCATCACAAAAAATTCAAAAACAGTCCCTAACAAAAAACCATTATACTTAAAGATTAAAGTAGTTTTGTATTTGCAAATGGGACATAAAACAGAAAAATATCTGCTCCTTTTTTCAGATGTCATAGGTGATAATTTACTATGATAATCTTCATCTACAGAAGCTAGTGCCCTCTCAGACACTAAATTTCCTCCAGCACCAGTTTCAAGAACAACCTCATCACTCTTACCATTTATGATAATAGGTGCTGTCAAGGGAGATATTAATATAGAGTTTTCAATAATATCTTTTATAATTTCAGCATTTTCTAGTGAAGATAAATCCAAGCTAAAAAATTCAGATAAATTATCTAAATATTGGACATCTTGTTCAAGAATTAGGACTTTATTTAAAGAATCATTGTCATAAGAGATAATACTATCATGTTCACTAGAGGAATCCTTACTATCATCTTCAGGATTATCTGCTTCCTCAGTTTTTTTAACAAGGTGTATTTTCTTGTCACAAAATGTCCTTTTTTCCATGCCTTGTTACATTTAAAACAAGTTTTTGTTGCATATTTCTTAGGTGCAACTGGGGCAGAGTGTTAACCAGATTTTTCTGGGAGTTTTGATGAATACCTCTGCTGATCATTGTAATATTTTAAGGTATAATTCTTTGGTTCATATCTATGGCTGAGTAATACTTCATTACAGATAGTAATAAAAGAATAATTTTATTTTACATTCTCAGTTCTAGCTACAATCAAATCTTTGAGAGAAGTTGGTAATTTATAGAGAATTTTATCTCTCCAAATATTAAAATCCATTTTTGGATCCATAGCTCTAAGAATTTTCATTATTTTCATGAGGAAAACAAAAAAATTTTCAGTAGAGGAGTATGTATATTTAGTATTCTCATATAATCTCTGCTGTGTCAACTTGAATTTTTAACCCCCAAGTTTATTTTCAATTAATGTTTTCTAGTCAACCTACGTATAGTGATGACTGTCCAATAAAGCAGATTCATACCACATCTGGGCTAAATTGGTAAATAAAGAAATTAACTTAGAAACTATTTCTTAATCAGGAAATTTATAAAAAAAAATTTTAACTTATCAATTCTTTGAATAAAATTCTGCCAGTCAGATGGAGAATAACCATCAATGGTTGGGTACCGATAAAGTTTAGGCCAATTTTTATGGCTATTAGGCAGGTCAACTTTGTGGTTGGAATTATTCATTGTAATCAGCTCTTGAATCCTGGACAGGTGTCCAGAAATTTCATTATTCAAAGAAGCAGCTGGCTCATTCTGAATATCAAAATATTTTTGTTGGTCACAAAAGATATCATAGACTCATTTTCAGATTTTTTAATGGCCACAGTACAAGGGAGAGAAGAGCTAGCTTCTCAGGCTGTTTAACTTTATTTCTAGTTGACTTATGAACAGTATTCTTCACCACACCATAATTTTCATCAGGAATAACTGGTAAGGTAGAGAATTTTCACTCAAGATTAGACAAATTTCTTTTTAATCTAGGAATATTGGAAAGTTGATAATTAATTTTGGAAATAGATAAAACTTTTGCCTTTATCCACTGAAAATTTATTACTCAAAGCCTGAAAATTAGTTTTCAATTTTCTCAATCCACTGTGCAAGGTCTTATTGTCATTTTTTAATGAAGTGTTTTTCATCTATAAGGGGTTTTAATATACTAATAGCATTTTGAAGATGTTGATTTATATCTGAAAGTGCCTTATGATCATTTCATATTTTTTTCTGATGAGCAATTACATTATTTAAGATGTCTTTTAATGTAAAATATGCTGTATCATGTACATAAGAACTGGCTTTACAATGTAAATGAAAATTATTTAATCTATCTTTTTCATGCTTCATCAAATCTCTCAAAAATTTTCCTTTTATAACACTAAAATCAAGAGAATAATTCAATATTTCTTCAGAAGATTTCTAAAGCAAGACAAAAATTTCAGGGGCAACAGAATCATTTTTAATTGCAGTAGAAGGATTAACTTAAGAAGTTGTAGCTTAATGTAAAGTCTCATCATGTGACAATTTACTAATTGCACCATTTGGGCTACTCATAACAGGAATTTTTTTAAAAGGTTTAACACTTCTGTCACTACTCTCAACAATATTACCTGAAGAAGAAGACTTAGTGTTTTACATACCAAAATTTTTATAAAAAAGATTACTTACCATAGAAAGTGAGGAGAATTCCCCTGGGCCTTCTTTTTTCTGCTTTCCTGGTATAGATGGGAAGGTGGAGGGATGTTTCAGGAGGATGAGCTTGTTGAGGATATAAATTCTGTTGGTAATGGCTCATAAGATAATCCCACTTCCATTGTTCTACTTCCATAGTTTTTGGCTTTTTTTGGAAAGAGCTGGGGACCTAATTGGGCTGGGGCTGACTTGGGTGGTTAGAAAAGAAGGAGGTTGAAACTGTTTGTGTTTTAACAATTCCTGAATTTTCTCCCATAGTGTGTCTACTCTTGCTTTGCACATCATTTTGTCTGCCTTTAGCTCCTTGATGTGGCTGGAAATATTGTTGGCCTTTTGATTTAGAGGTATCTTTTTTATTTTAATGCCTTTTAGAGGATTTTCAAGAGGTATTGGAGGTTTGTCTTCTTTCTGAGAAGTTGGGGGAAGGGGGTTTTTGACTTCTCCTGAAATCTATATTTCCTGAAGAATTTGAAGGTTTCTTGTAGGCAGAAGACTTTTTGTAAAATAAATTAGATGAACCTACAAATTCAACTTCACAATCTACTTCAATTTCATCAAAATTAAGGTTATCCATGCACTCAGTTAAGTTATTAGACATGATATCTGTGAATAAAAAAATCAAGGTATATTAGCAATGATTTTTTAAAAGAATAATAAAATCTATTTATTATTATTTTAATTTAAAAAAATGAGTAATAAAAAAATTATTTAAATTTATTTTATAAAAACAATATTCAAAACAAAAAAAAGAATTATCTTAAATTTATATAAAAGTATTTTTATTTATTTTATAAAATAATAACCACCACTATTAAATTGGTACTGAATACAAAGAGTAGTCAAGTCAAGAAAAATAATAATACCAAAAAATATTGGCAAAAATTGAGAATAAACACAAGATGTTATTATTTTCTACCAATAATATCAAATATTAATGATAATTAATTTAATAATTAACCAAAAAATTGATCTTCTAGGATTAAGAGGGCTACTCTATTGTTGTCACCCAGAAAAAAATTAATAAATAGTTGATCACTTAAACTCAGTGACTCAGAAAAATAGTTAAGGTACTTTCATTGAAATAAAAATTTAATATATGTATTTTTAGGTGCAAAGGTTGACCTACTATAGTGATCAAAAAATCACTCTGAAATATATATTATTTAAAATGATATTCCTCATTAAAAAACAACCATGGTTTAATTAATGGTTTGAGAAAAAATTTAATTCTTGAACATGGGTTGTCCATGTTTCAAGTCATTGTCATTGTTTGGAGAGATCCTCCAAGTATCAGCCACTGTAGAAAGACTCTTACAGTTGCCTCGCTGTAAGCAGAATTCAAAGGATTTGGATAAACAGAAGAAAACCCTGTCCCTTTAATTAAAATATAGGTTGAAAATCAACAAAGATGAAGTATCTACTTGATAAGAAAAGACAAGTTGTCTTATTTTTATTAACATTTTTGAGATTTAGAATCAAGGTTTATAAAGCTAGGTGAAAGAAATACAACAATAAAGTTGTACTAAGAAAAGTTATTTAAATGATTGAATATATATGTTTTATAAAGTTTTAATTTCTGCAAAAAGAGCTTAAAATTTAGTCCCTGAAGTTGAGACTTTTCTAATGATACCCTATATGTTTGTATTTATGATGGCTTATATATAAGCTTTATTTTATAAGGGTATTACAATTTATGAAATGTTATATATATATAATGATGATTTTTTGTTATTATGAATTTTTAGTTGTCTAGATGAAGTTTTAGATGTTAGATAATTCTGATTCCACCACCTATATATGCATAGTCAAGTCACATGCCTCATTTTCCCCTCCAGAGTCTTCCAGAGCTCATCTGGAGCTCCTTTGGAACTTGTCCAGACTTCTGGACTCAATTAGAACCTTAAAAACTTATTAAAGAATTTAGAAATATTAGATATAATAGAGCTTCTTCTCCTTTACATTCCAAACTAATTCTTGTTGTCTGCGCAGCATTATTCATCCAGCTATAAATGATTAAAACTAAGTAATTTATCAAAAATTAAAAATATAAGAAAAAGAGTGAAAATTATAAAAAAAATTCGTAAAGTTTTTCAGCTTCTTGAATTTCATTTCTATATATTTTCCAGTTGATAAATATAATTTTTACCTATTAAATAAAAGTTTACCCTGAATCAATTAATTGACCCATTTTTTTCATTAAAACCATCCACTCTTTTAATAATAAAAATATATAAAATTAGATTGGCCTTTCAAATCTCAATAAAAATAATCCATAATTAAATTATAAGTACTTTTAGGCTCCAGACCACACTGGATTTTCTAGAAGAAGGAAGAGAAAAGGAGAAGAAGACAAATGACAAAAATATGAGGAGTAGAGTAAAATTTATATGACTTAAGAAAGTTTTTTATTAGCATCTAAGTAAATTTTTATTCTCTCTCATTAAGCAAACCAATAACTGATATTAAAATACTAGTAACACAACCTTTAAATATTATATGACTTTGAGCTCTAAAAGAGGTCAGTGCCACACTAATATTTATATAGTTAATATAATAATTTCTAATTATTTTATGAAATAAAAATAAGGTAATAGTGGAAGTAGTATAAGTGATAAATCTACAGGGGGTTACCCAAGGCCTTTATATAGGCAAGATGTCCTCTAAAGTGCCGCAAAATGTACATACAATTGTAGTAGTAAACTAAAACATAAATAAAACTAAAATAAGCAAATGTTAGAGTAAGGGTGATATAAGTAACTAAAATACATTTTTAAGAGCCCAAAATCCACCAGTTTTAGCCCAAACAGTTAAAATCAACTTGGGGAGAAATTAAATTAGTGTGAGACACAATAAAATCAATTAATTAAATGTAAATCATATTTTATAATTATTTAAATAATAATCAATTTAGGTGAAACATAAAAAATATACTATTTTAACCCATTAATTTAAATAAATTAATTAAGTTGGTATAAAAAATTCAAAAGTAATTATTTTAAACTATTTTATTAGTATAATAATTATTTTAAGTCAAAAAATATTTATTTAAATAAAATTACTAATTTATAAAGTAAAAAATTAATATTTTATTTAATAAAGTGTTTTAACTTGTTTAATACTTTGATGAAAAAATTATGAGTTAAAAAATATCCCAATATTTATGGATTATAAGATATGAGATGTACTAATTAATATATATAATTAATTATTTAATTTATTACATTAGAATTTAATTTTATTACTTATAATTAAAACATAAATATGTAATTAGTTAAATATTAATTTATAATTATTAGGGGGTATCAATGTTGACCAATCCACAATTAAATTAATTGTGGAAAAAAATCATTATATCCCAATTATCTTTTGCAATTATTTTTGCTAATAATTGGTTTATTAGACCTTTCACGTGTCAATTTTCACCTCTATGTGACATTTTTATCATCAATTTTTCATAACCACATCTTGGACAACTTTATGGATGTGCCAGCCTCCCTACCTTTCTGTGCACTCCCATCCTGTTTATTTATTCTATTCATTCAAAACCCCTCCCCATCTCATCTGGTTGTTTCTTCTCCTTTTCATCTTCAAATATCTAAACATGCCTTTTCATCATAGATCTTCTCAAAGACAGCCATCCCCCAGATGTTCTTCAAATCCCATTATTCCCTCTTTCCCCCACTCAGATGAGAAATCAAATACCATTCAACTAAAAAAAGATGGTCATCCCATACTTATCAACTGGCTGAAAACTAAAACTAATTATGATTCTTTTTTTGGTACTGAGAATTCAACTAAAGTAGGAAGGCCCCCTGCATCAAACATCAATGGATATCTTCTCATGGCCAATGAATTAAAAAATATGACAAATGGAAGGATTAATATTTTGCCCAAAAATATGTCTGAATGCTTCAAGCACTATCAAGCCAAATACAAGAAGGCTAAGACTCTTTAATCCTCCAATGGTTTTGGTATTACTGACCTGGATATTAGTAAGGGAATTAAAATTATAGACAATAAAGTTGATTATTTATGTCATTACTATAAAGAGATGGATTCCATACTTTGAGAGAAAGCTGATGTTAATCCTGAAATCATGTTGGATGGAGAAGATGATATCTCTAAACATGATTTCAAAGAAATATTTTTACTTCCACTTCTACTCAAGCCTCCCCTCATTTGACTTCCACCAACAAAGATATCTTTTCAATAGATCCTTATAGCAATATATACCAACCTGATCTCACTCCAGTGAGCCTTTATTTCTTGTCTAGCTGTTTTATTTTTTTTATTCACATCTCTTTTTCATTATTTCTAAAAAGTCTAATGAATGAAATTAGGATCCTCAAGCAAGAAAGTCTGAAGATAGAATAGGAGAAGAAATTTGAGCTTTATTTAAAGAGGGATGAGAGAGCACATGACTTGGAGGAGAAGAAATTTGAGATAAAGAAAGCGGAGAAGGCTCTTGAGTACAATTTCCTATTGGAACAAATGAAACTCAAGTATCAACATAAAGATTGTTCAAAAAAGAATGTTTCCTTGATAGAATGTGTTAAAGCTTATAAATCTGTTGAGGAAATTGACTGCTTAATGAAAATGTTTGATGACTAGTTTTTTTTTATTTTTTTTGTTCATATTTCAGTCCAATTTTTTTTTGAAAGTTTTCTTGATAGAATGAATTAAAGCTAATAAGTCTGTTGAGGAAATCAACTGCTTAATGAAAATTTTTGATGACTAGATTTTTTTATTTTTTTGCTCTTATT
The DNA here is from genome assembly GCA_030280995.1 of Hemileia vastatrix. Taxonomy (NCBI): domain Eukaryota; kingdom Fungi; phylum Basidiomycota; class Pucciniomycetes; order Pucciniales; family Zaghouaniaceae; genus Hemileia; species Hemileia vastatrix. The sequence continues at coordinate 31,260,583 of JASXTE010000010.1, read as the reverse complement.
TAAGTTCAAATTTTTCAAGTCAAAAAGTTTACACATCTTATTTGAAAATCTGGAAATGCCCCCCTCTGCAATTTAATCTAGGAGGGGGTAAGGATTACCAAATTTACATTTTATTTTATTAAAAAATAAACAAATCAATTAAAAAAGATAATAAACCAAGTAAAGGAATCCCAAATACTATCTGCCAATGATTTCATGAGAAAAGTCAAAGAAAAAATATGACAAGAATGGTATTAAGAACTCATTTATAGAATATAATTGAATTAAGACCTTTATACAGCACAAGGTCTCAATGGAAAAATACTTAAATTGAATGATTATCTTTAATAACTGGTAAATTAAAAATTTAAGAAATCTTTTTTGGAAAACTTTAATTACTGTATTTAGAAGCCCTCCCTAATGTTTTAGTAACCATTGAACCTTCACCCATTACCTTACTTACCTGGTTTATCAAACTTTGATTGATCTGAAAAGAACATCCAAAATGAGTAAACTTTTTGGAAAATCCCAATCCAGGAGGTACCTTAGTAGTTTGATGACTATCTTGTGAAGAATTCCAAATTTCTTACATAGTCTGTTTCCTAAACTAAAGTGCATGATACATTTATGATCTGGAAAGTATAGTCCATGACATTTGATTTTAGCAGGTGAAGGGATTAGTCTTCCAGTAATAGGATCAATATAACAGAAGAGCCAAAAAGTAAGCATATTAGAATCGGTTTTGTGAACATGGCTCTGGCTATGAGATCTTCCATAGTTGATGATAACATTTGAATAAAAGATATAATCCTTACTGAGTTCAACCCATTCCATATCTGTCCAATTGGGAAGTCCAGCTTTCTTGGCCAGTTTATAATTAGATTGAAATGCACAAATATATAATTTTTTTAAGAAATTGTCCAAGAAATAATTAATTGATCCTAAGCTTTGGGAGAAATAATCCTAGATAATCATCATATGAGAGTTTCAGAAGCCTTATTCTCTAATTATGCAATATAAAAACACAAAATAAATTAAGTGATATTTGGAAAAAAGGCTCAACTTTAAAGGTCAATATCTCAGGAACCACTGAACCAAATTCAACTCTGTTTATAGGAAATGAAAGATAGGCTTCAGGAGGGTCTTCAGTTAAAGTACATGTGATTTAAAAAAACCTAACCCTAATTTGTTACATAAAAAAATGAAATGAAAAAATTTTAATTGGGAAAAAAAGGCTCAACTTTAATAGTCAATATCTCAGCAACCACTGAACCAAATTCAAATCTGTTTGTGGGAAATGAAAGGAAGCCTTCATAGGAATCTTCAGTAAAAAGGAAATTTGATTTGAATAAACCTAACCTAAATTCCAAGTCTTATTTTCAAAATTTGACAAACACTTGAAAAGTGGTAATTGAGATGAGAACAAAAGGAGTTTAATAAGTTCACTTTTATCCAGATTAGAGTCATACATATATTTAAGTATGAAATTTTTAGAGAAAGAATGAGAAACTATATAGGCATAAAAAAAAGGAGATGAAACTTACCTTGATTGAAAAGTTGGAAAAAAAGAGATAGAAATATTGATGTTGGAATTATGGGGAAATTAAACATGAAGTAAGTGAAATGCATAAAGAATGTGCAATGTATGTGTTCTAATGACATGGAAGCAAAAAATTGAAATAGGGTAAAGGGGGGATAATAACCATGCCAAGGAGGGATGAAGAGTAGGGTGATGGAGCTAAAAAAGAAAGTAAAGAGGGAGAGAAAAAAAGGTTAATTTTACCATTAAAATCAAAAATAACCATTTACAAAAAAAAATTTAGATACAAAAAAGAAAAAAAAAATTTCAAAAAAAAAACAAAAAAAAATATAATTAGCAATCAAAATTTCAAAAAAAAAAATGGATAGAATGACTTACATGGAGAGATGAAATGAGAAAATAAATGAAACCAAATTTTATGAGGGATGTTGGAGGAGAGGAAGAAAAGGATATGAGGAATGAATGAAAAAAAGAAACAGTGAAAAATTATGCAATTGCAGAAAATATGCAGTTTCATGTTGAGATGGTGAATAAAAACAAATGAGCCAACCAAAAAAAAGAGACATTCACCATAAATTCAAAATAAAAATGAATATCCAAAAAACAAAAACATCAAACCAAGTAAATAAAGCACAGAAGTTGAACATTTGGAGAGTATGAAAAAAAAAATTAAAAGGGTTGTGTTTTAAAATGTTAGAGGGTGATTGGTATAATGACAGAGTGTATGCTGGTGGAAAGAATGTTTTATGATTCAAGGGAGGGGAGAACTGGTTAGGTTCTGGGATCTTCTTCTTTATAAATATCATTGAAAAGAAATTTAATCTAAAGTGTCTTCCAAATCCAAGTCAGAATTAGAGTCAGAAGCTAAATTTAAAGTGATAGCATTCATAGCTGTGTGAAATTTCTTCCTAGTAGAGAGGTCCTTCATTATTTTTGGTAGAAAAGTTTGTCAGTAGAAAGTTTAGGTAATGAGTGGGAAGTGGGAATTTGCCACCAAGTGAGCAGGTGGGGTGTGTAGATAGAAAAAAATGATATGTTTTTGCCACCAAAATTAACACCACACAATATGGGGGGCGGGCTTCCTAGCAAGTCTGCAACCTTGGACCCAAACTCACCACAGATTGAACACACATTGAGCTATTGATAAAGGAACCATACAATCAGGGATGAACACCACTCAGCAGAAAAGTTTTAGGTGGGTTTTCAAATAGAGTTCAGTATGGGTTCAGTCTGAGTTCAGTCTGAGTTCAATCTGAGTTTAGGTTGAGGACATGCTAGCAAGTCCACCACCTATGTTGCATAGTGTAAGTATCATAGAGTGAAGAGACACATAAGGATGAGAAAAAATGTTATGTTTTTTCCACCAAAATCAAGTAGCATAGAGTGAAGAAACACATAAGGATGGCATCCCCAATTACATGTCATGTGACCTGCTTACAAATCAATCATGGATGGGATGAGTTTGGGATCAGGAATTAGGAATGGAAATTGGGGTATAAGAGAAGGAATAATGCATTATTGTGCAATCCTTATCCACTAGCCTCAGGGCTAGTGGATAAGGATTATCTGGAATTAATAATGTCTGATCCTTGCAAAAAAAATTCCTGATCCCTAGTTGCAGATCCCTGAACCTTTATACCCCCTATTAATTACATAAAAAAGTGGCCTCTTTTTAAAGAATATAATGTATTATATGCTTATTTAATTGAATTAAAAATTTATACAGGAATAAAATTTATATAACCCTTAATTTAGTTATATTTTCATAAGTGTATTATGTAATTTTACTACTTAAAATGATATTATTTTGTATACATAATATGCATAATTATTTGCCCTTTTACAGTTCCAATAAATCAATATAAAATTTCCTGGACTCCTAGACAGCCTGGCTGACAGTCTGTGATATGGTAATGACATTTTACTTAAGGGGTCAATGTGAGGTGGAGTTGTCTATGTAAATGGTGTTGCTTTTAATTTGACATTCCTTAGAATCAAATTATAATATTGTTCTCATAGTAGTTGAATTGATAGTAATATATATTGGTCTATTATTGTTTCATTCCTTTTCTTAATAATAAATCTTAAATCAATTCTAAATCCCTTAAATAATTTCCTTTAATTTTTAAGTTTCCAACCCTTTGTCAGTTTTCTTAGAATATTAGTATCAAATTTAAATCTATATTAATATTCCCTTCAAACATATCTTGAAGCAGGATAAGTTTGTTTGAAATATTTTCAAACCAATTCTTAAAGGTATTTCTCTGTGCCTCAAAGCAGTTTCAAGCTTACCTTTCCAACCTCACTTACTCAGGAACACCCTCAACCTTGTCTGTAGGTTTTCCAGTGACAGCTCTGACTAGTTTTTATTTTGGTCTCAATCTAAAACACAGCAAACTATTTCCATTAACCAATAGTTCATTCTGAGTCTCTCAAAAATTCAGATTTGATATATCTTACCAGAACTTCATTTCAATTGATAGATTTATGTATATGAAGAATTTTAAAAAATACCATGTTTCTTGACTTTAAAACCAATAAACTCATTTTTTTGAGACATTCACCATTAGAAAGCCCTGTTTTCCTACTAAATATTCTGCAAAAAAAAAAATGAAAAAAACAACATCTGTCCACAAGTCACTGACAGGTGGAACTGAGCTGTAAATAGTCTTAGACATGACTTCACTGTTATGATAGTCTTTGACACCATCTAAAGTGTCTTTATATCTCACAAGAACTTTTTGGGAAATTTCTTGCACATCCCAGGGAATTTTTTTGCATAGACCACTCAATTTAAGTGAATCATTTAGATTTCTCTCCTGGTGGTAGTTGAAAATTTTTTGGTAGAAAGTGGTTTAAAAGGCTTGAAATGCGATACAAATCGATTGTAGTAGCCCCTGAAAGTGCCATTGGTGCAATAAAGTCCCTTTCAGTAGGTGGAAGTTAATTTGTCAGCCAGTGGCTATATGTAAGGAGGATGAAACTATAGGGTTTTCTACTTACGTTAAAAAAATCTTATATTATCTCACTTGATACCTAACATTCTTACATAAATAAAATGAAGAATACAAACTCTAAGTAGCTTGTTTCAATCATCTTGAGTGAGAAAAGAGAAATTATATTCATGTGATTAGAGTTGACATGAGTACAGAATAGCCTTGAGTGAGGATAAAACACTCACCTGATTAGTATTGTGAAAAAAATCTCTTCTAAAATCTTAAATAGAATTAATAGTTCACCCTGTAATTGTTACATTATCAAATTTTCTACATTTTTTATTATCTTTGTTCTCATTCTAAGAATTGTATTAATTTCTGCAAGTCCTTGTAATTATTATATTATTTTCTATAAAAGAGGGAAAGATTTAGTGGAATGGGATAATCCCTTACAATTGACATATTTTTATTATATAGTAAAAATAATTATAAAAAATGAACCCCTTAGACTATTATATATAAGAATAAATACTTTTTTGCTTCTACCATAGCTATTAAAAACATTGAAATTTATTCCTTTTAAAAAAACCTTTTAAATAACTCTTCCCTAAAATCAGGGCTTAATTATACAGTACATACCTCTAGCCATCCTATTATGTTTCATGTATAAGTGATGGATAATGTTAATTCTCTATAAGTACAAAAAAATTTGAGAAAGAGATCATAGAAAAAAAAGTAAAAGGTGAGAAACTGTCACTGGAAATCCTATGCACTTAGTCAAGGGAAATCAAAGGAAAATAAGAGTGAGATTTAGAATAAAAGATTCTTCTTCAAGGGTTGGTGGCCTCCTTTGAGAAGATGTCTCAAAGTTCACTAGGAATACTTTGAGTTATAGGTTCAAAACAGATTCAATTTATTCTGAGATCACTGATAGATGAGTTTTAACCACTTTAAAAGGGGAATTGACTCTTACACAAGGGGAAAAATGGTGAACTTGATTTCTAGTTCAGTTTTGTGACCCTATTTGATCATTAGGTTCATTTTTGGGACAAACCATTGAATTTCACTTTTTAAGCCCACCTTATTTTTTGCCTTTGGAGGAGGATTAAGGTAGTGTGGTGTGGATATGCTTGTAAGAGAATTATCAGGAAGCTCCTTTTGGTCTAGAAGATTTTTGGTGACGATTTACAGTTTTGGATGGTGGATTTGGAATTCTCAAAGTCAAGTATGTATTTTTTTTATCTTATAAGTTATTTTACTCAAATAAAAAGAGGTAGAATCTTATAAATATTATTATAATTTATGATTTAGAATTACTGTAATGTAAATACTAAAAATATAAATAATAGTAATAATTAATTTATATAATAAATGTTTTATAAAATGGTAAGTAATGAATCCCAAAACAACACAAAATAGAAGGCCTTTTATAGGCAAAAGGAGAGAGATAAAACACAGAGTTAACAACTATCCATAAGGGAGTGTGAGAGAAAAACCATTCAAAAATAAGAATGTGCACATAACAAAGGTATACTAAAATGATGCCTCAATAAAAGGTATTCCATTATTTGATATAGTTTTAGAGTTCCCTGAAATTGTCACCCTTAGTTTAAAATGTTTTAAAATTAAAATTATATATTAATAGAATTTTAAATTTCTTAATAAAAAATTTGAATTTTTTAGTCTTCAGTATTTTAGTTTAATTTTACTCCTTTTCATCCTGTTATTGAGCACAGTTTTAGGGAGTAAAAATATAAGGGGAATTATTATTAATTTTATATAATTACTAAATTTACTTATTGTACTTAGTTAGTTTATTGTAAGTAATACATAAGTCAAAATTAAATAATTAATAATAGAAATTAAAAAGGCGTGGCTTCATCTTAGTAAAATAAATAATTAATTTACTGGATAAGTCTAGTAGCCTGGATGACAAGAATGGAAGAGGATTTTCAAAAAGAATGTTGGAATGAATCCATGAAGATGAGATAACATGAGCCAAGGAGATTCCAATGTCAGAGAAGCAAAAAAAAAATAAGGTGGGATAAAACAGGTTCACTCCACAAATCAGGCCCAGAGTCATACCCTGCAACCAAAAACTGAACTAAAAATCAAGTTCAGGAAGTGTCCCCCTGTGAGAGTGAAACATAAGGAATAATTATTACAAGTAACCCCTATTTGATATCTATAATACACCTGAACTATGAACTCCTTTCATTACTACCCATCCTTTCTCTTAGTCATACATTAATGAAGAGTTTTAAATTTTGGCTAAGTAATTCTTAATTATAACTGGGCTAGATCTCTTTTTGGTCAAATCAAGAGTTAAAAGGAAAAATATTAGTAAAAACCCTAAAGTAGTATAAGTGGCCCTTTTCACCCTTCACAACCATATATGCTTTGTAAAAAAATTGTAACTTTTGAATTAGTTAGTGCAGTAGATTTTTTGGATGAATCCTTGAAGATGAGAGGACATGAGACAAAGTGATTCCAATGTCAGGAATAGCAAAAAAAATAAGGTGGTGTCAAACAGGGCCACTCAACAAATCAGACCCAGAGTCATACCCTGCAACCAAAAACTGAAATAGATGTCTATCTCAGGGATTCTTTCCCCCCTGTGAAGCTTTCCAATTAGGATTTGTCTGTTCAATATAAACAACTTTCATCTGATTTTCAGGAGATATTTCTGCAACATCAATGAAACTCTTTTACATTTCTTGACTCTTTACAGAAGCAATTAATTTCTCTTCCCAGAAAATGATCCTCTATGAGACATTGATACATACCAAGAAAATGCACCAATTTTCAATCACTTGAAAATCATTTTCCACAGTCATACTACACCTTCAGTGATATTTGTGATAGAAATATTTTTGAAGTTGTCAAAGTTGGTGTTTGATACATCATAAAAAGATTTAAGCATTTCTGACTGTGGAGTAATCCATGTACATTGTTTTACTTATGTTTTTTTTTTTGATTTTTACTCCATGATTTTCTTTTTGCTTTAATCTTAGGTACAAATAAATAAATAAATAAAAATAAAAACTTGGTATTCAATAGGATTGAAGTGTTGAATGAAATTTTTGTAGGTGCATATATTGAAACCTCAGACTTTTCAAGAACTTGACATTGATGTTCATCAGATGAGCAAAGAAAATTTCCAAAAAAATTTCTATCAGAAAGAAAAGAAAATAAAAAAATAAATAAAGACAGAGAAAGAAAAATTCTGGAAGAAAGGGCCAAATATTTTGATGGATAGGTAGATAAAGGAGTTTAAAAGCAACAAAATCAGGATAAAAAACAACCAAAAAAAAAAAGGAAAAAAATTAGGAAAGAAGCATACCTATAGAATTCAGTGTGAGTTGATACCAGGTGGGAAAGACTGGAGAGAGACTACAGAAAGAGGGGAAGAACAGGGGAAATTAAACACTGATCAGACAAAATAATGGGGATAACTGGTCATGCAGCTACTGGGAAACAATTTGAGCGTGAATTTGTGGTTGTGACGTAGTTTATAAATGGTTTGCGGCTACCAGATTTTGCTAAGTAGTTAGGACATAGGACCAAGTAACATCAGATAGGTCAGCACTTTTGTGTGAGGTAAAATACAAGTAAGATAAAAAACTAATAATTTTATCCAGTCACACTGAGCTAAATGTAAAAAATTTTCAATTTTTAAAATTTTATTAAATTTCTATACTTTTAAATTTTTGGTTTTTAATATCTATGTGGTTTCTTCTAAAATACTTTTTAAAAAACAATGACAATCCATCTTTCTATGACAGATGTTTATATAGCTGGCATGTATTTTTATTCATTGTTATATCTAAGCAAAACATTTTTTAACTCTCAAGGAAGAATAGTTTTGAATTTCATTAACTTGAGATTGGTACTTTTATATCACTATCTTGTTATCTGAAGTTAGTTAGTTAGAGCATCCACACTCATGGGTCAAATTAGCTTCAGTATGCATATTTTACAGAAAATAGCCACTAAAATTCCGCACTCATCTACTTTCAGTCTCTCAGTATAAGGTTTAATCAGTAATTTTTTCAGTAAATCGTGGATCTTTCCACAAAATTACTGAACCATTTGTGTAACTCATTTTCTGCCCTGCCATTTTTTCAGTCATCCATCTCACTTGCTCAACCTCACAACACCTCACTACCTCTGATTCATTAAAACTTCAATCTTACCAAACACTACATTACTTGACATTCTCTTACTCAGCACGTCTTTTCTCACTTCTCATTATCACATCACACCCAAAATTATCATTTTATTATATTATAATACTTTCTAAACCATGTCTACACCTCAAAGCTCCAACAAAATTGAAAATGGGTTTGCCCAAAGTAGTCTTTCATTAAGGGTGCATTACCAGTGTAACAATCTTGTTCTATGTTTTTTTTTTTTTTTTTTTTTTTTTTTTTTTTTGGTCTTGGTCTTGGTGTAGTTGAATTGGATGTTTGATTGTTGTAATAGGTATTTAAAAAATGTGTAAGAAGCAGATCTTCTTCCTCCATGTCTAATAAATCATCAAGGAAATTTAATGGCATGGGAAATGCAACAGTTGAGAGAAGAAAAATGAGTACAGTAGAAGGAGGGATAGAAGAAATCAGTGCCGTGGAAGGGAGTAATGTTATTGAATAAACTGAGAAACACAAGTGATGAATATTTCATGTAACTTTCAAATAGTGAATTATTTGAAAAAATGAGTGTGGAATGATATCATAAATTTGTGCAACTCGGACGTAATATGCATGTAAGCGGGAGTTACACAACCGAACGAGTGTGGATGCTCTTAGCCACTATAGGGTACTGTGTTTCATTGCCTTTTGGAAGTAGGGATATATTAGCCTAATGATAATGATAAAGACATAAATTGACATGCCTTGACATGTGCTGGGCAATACTTAAGTAAAAAAGATTGTGATTCATTGGCTTGTAATAAGTATGATATCAGGTTGAAATCAAAAATCATTTAAATCAATATCAATAAGGAAAAAACGGAATATATCCGTATATATTTATATATAGATATCCTACATGTCTTGTTGTTGAGTCCAACATTTTGAGGAAAGACAACAACGGCCAATTATTGAATGGATAGCTTAATTTTTCTTGTGCCACCTCATACTTACTACCTATTTTGGGTGCAGGATCCAAAAGCCGGGGTTCATTTCACTTTCAACCTGTGTGCGCGAGTGGTGTAAAAGAAATGCCAAACAAAATAAAATTAAAAAATGATCAGCCCCAAGCAAGATTTAGAGTGAAGAATAGGAATTGGTTAATATACATATATATAACTGTTTATCAAAAGCTTGCGGTTTTCTCATGTTTCCTCCCCCTCCAAAAACAGGAGTTGAGGTCATCTGACCTACGCTTTTGACGTGGTAGAGAAAACCGCCAACTTTTGACAAATAGCTATATTTGATTGTTTATATATATATATATATATTAATTTTTGACAAACCTTTCTTCAATCTTTTCCCTGTGAGATTGTAAAGCAGAAAGTTTTTCATCTTTGGTGGCATCATAGCTAACGGACAGTTGATTGAATGGATTGTCTGGATGTTTCTGAAATTGCTTGTAAAGCAGATCGTGATATTGCTGCAATCTCAGCCCGGGATGCTGTCGAAAAGCCAACATGTTAGATGATAAGAAACAAGTGATGAAGGAGATTGGAATAGAGAGAGAGAGAAAGATCAGATCAGATTCGCACCTCTTGACGAACAATAGGAAGATGATTTTCTTTATAAGCTTCAAAAGCGGCTTTGTAACGTCTTTCGGGATGAGAGTCAACCGCCTTGGCAGCTTTAGCGCCGACCGAAGCTTTGTCTGATTTTTGAGTTGCAATGTCCAGCATGTCCAACGCATCGTCGAGGTTGCTGGCAGAAAATTCAGGAATCTCTGGCGGAGGGGATTTGGGCTGAGGTTTGGACGAAGGAATCTTGGACTCTTTTGCAGACTTGGAGGAAGACTTAGTGCTGCTCTTTGGCTTGGACTGAAGACTGGACTCTTCCTCGCTGGAGATAAATATCAAAGGATGAGAATACCGATCAATCATTTCTGTCTTTCTTCTCCTTCTCCTTCTCCATGGCTCATCATCATCTCTCATCCTCCTCAACAACTCACGCCAACAATCTTTCCCGCTCCTGTTTGGCAGCTAACGCAGCAGCTGCTTTGTCTACCTTTTCAGCTTTTCCTGATTTCTTACGAGCACCTTCCGCCCATTTGGCCTCTTCTTCCTCCTCAGCACGTACTTTTTGTTTTTGTTCTACTTCATCTCGATGAGCTGCTTTGGCAGCCTAGACAATCGACTCCCAGTCAGTCACTGGCAATCAGTCTGACCTACATCCATCGATGTATCTTGAGACACTCACTTTTGCACCTGCACCTTTGCCCATCTTCAACCTTGGGCCGTATCTCTTACAGATGAAAAGTGGATGGATCGGTCGATTCGGAGACTCGCAACGTAGCTGCGAAAACCTGCCTACCTTGCTAAGTACTTAACTATCTGTCAAACACTTATGTATCCCGGAAGTATATCCTCTCTACCCATTTTTTCTCATGTTACAAACTCTTCTTCTTTTTTTTTTTTCATTACTACCATCATCCTAGGGTGAACTGGACATCTGGTTTCAGAGTATGTCATAAAAACTAACATACAGAAAACAGTTATTTTATTTATTTCAATTTGACTTTTGTCATGCCCCCATTTTCCAACCTTGCCATTACCATCCCTACATGCAGTGCCTAGGTTTATGGTTTTGCGTTGGTGAGTTCCAGCTCTCAAAGTCAGCCAGCTGGGATGGTGAAATGAAAAAAATGGACATTTTTCAATCTGCTGTCACCACACAATATGGGGGGTGGACTTGCTACCAAGTCCACAACTTGAAGTCAGATGGAAATCAGATGGAACTCGGACTGAAGTAATATTGAACTTTCACTTGAAGTATCACACAAATAATAATGGATCTATATTGAAAACATAGTGAATGTGTGAGGATAACTTAATGGAAGCCAGAAAAAATCATTCCATGAGTCTACTCAATGCACAGTATTTTTTGAAGCAACTTATTTAAATAATACTTTATTAAATTAAGTTGATCAATAAAAATCAATTGACAATATCACAATTCTTAAATACAATAATTTTATTAAAAACTTTCAGATTACATATCAAAAAAATCAGTGACTTTTTCTATTACCTACAACTGTTTTTACAGAATTGAAAACCATGTTTCAGCTAATATTTTATGGAAGTGAACTCTGTTCTTTGCCCAAAGAACAGAGTTCATCCTCCTATTTTCACACTTTGTTTGCACCAATCCCCATCCCTTTCAATTATATCAACACATGCTTGTCTTCCCTCCCCACCCCTTTTGCTATCCTCCCAGCCCCATTGTATGCCATCGTCTTTTGATCCCCATTTCACCCCTCTCAACCTCTCCCCAACCCTTTTCTTCATTCAAAATGCCTCGGAACCCTTAATCTTCCCTTCCAACTCTTTCCCAACCTTTTCGTTACCCCATCTACCCTTCCTCACCCCTTTCTCCAGCCTCCCCAACCCTTGTAGCCCCATTCCTCCCCTTTACCTCACCTCCACAATCCTTGAACCCCAATTTCCTCCCTTTCAACTCAGTCCCTATTTCTGTATATAAAAATAAAGTGTTAGGGAGAAATGGGGAGGTAAGCAAACTGGAAGGAGAGGAGTGGAGAGGAGTTGAGAGGCGTGGAGAGGGGTAGAGAGGCTTGGAGAGGGACAGGAAAATGTGGATAGGGGTTGAAAATGATGACAAAGGGAGTGAAAAGGTTGGGGACATAGATGAGGTGAGGATAAAGAAATATTTCAAAGGGAAAAGAGTGGGGTATTCTTGAGAGGGAGTAAAAAAAGACGATAAAAGAAGATAGTAATATAAAATAAATATACAAAAAATATAAAATATATAAAATATGTTACAAAGAGTGGGCACAGAAATTCCTTGAATCCAAAAAATCCACAACTCCTATATTGTTATTCTCTTCATTTACTTAAATCAAATAAAAATCTACATTTTAAGATTTTGAAAATTTTGAAGAAGAGGGGAAATAAATTTTAATAAATATTAGTATGAATTTTTTTTATTTAATAGTGAAATATAGTATGTCAATTGAATTTGAAAATTATATGTCTAAGTAAAGTCTTTGTAACATCATTTTTAAGATTTTTGCACCTTCTTTAGATATTTTAATGATTTATAATATTCAATATTATCTAGTCATAAAATAAGTATATAATTTTTTGCAATTCTTGAAAATAATACAATTAATAATATAAATGCACAAAATAACCTTTCATCAAAAAATTGACATATTTCAAATTGTAGTTTCTCCATGTATTTCTGGCCAAAGAAACTTATATAATAATTTTTTTTATTCTCTTACAATCTCACCCAGCTAGGGGCATGAAGGGTAGGACTAATAGATGTAGGTACATGATGAGCGGGGCAGGAGGGGAGTGGGGAGGGCAATAAATCTATTTACAAATTAGTGGTTACTGTGTGAGGGGGATATTATTGGGGAATCTACCAGAAGAGACAAGGAATTTAGCAACTAGTGAGCTTATGGGAGAGGGAGTGAGGAGACCAGAGGTGGTAAAAAGAGTTTTGTGTTTTTGCGCAGCCTTGAGAAGGATGCGGCGAAAGGCTAAGTGTGATGGGCATATAAGGAGGATGTGTTCAGGAGTGTCTTTTGAGGTGGTAGGGCAAAGGGGACAGTTGGGGGAGTCTGAAGCTTTAAATCTAAATAGGTAATGTTTCAAGGGAGAGTGACCAGAGCGGCATTGTATAAAAGCAGTGGCGTGCGCTCTAGGGAGGCTAGTCAATGTTTTGTACATCCCGGGTGGGTCAAACTTGCCTCTTAACTTCCTAAGATCGTCAGCTCTGGGAGGGGTGAGAAGTAATGACTTGGTGTACAAAGATAAAATTGACTTTAGGCAAGAGATGGATGGTGGAGGAGACTGAAAAGTGAGGAATGACTTAGCTGGGTGAGATAACTTGTGAGTACCATTAGCAAGCGCATCAGCTGTCTCATTTCCTGTGAGGCCCATGTGACCGGGGCACCAGTGGAGAATGAGTGACAAGTCAGGGCGGTGCTGTTTTAGATGGTGAATGGTGGTGAGGATTGACAGGAAGATTGAGGAGTTGGATGAGGTTGGAGAAGGGGAGGAGAGGGAGCGAATAACAGCTTGGTTATCCGTGAAAATGGTGAGGGTATTGAAGAGTGGGTGTAGGGGATTGTTTAGGAAGAGTTGTAGACCCAGTAGGACTCCTATCAGCTCCGACTCAAAGACCGAGAAATGAGAGGGGTCCTTGATTTGGGTCACAAATGGGAACTGTGATAGAGGGTCAAAAGCGGCAGCGAAGGTGCCATTTTGAGATTTTGACCCATCTGTAAAAATGAAGTATGAGGATGCGGGCGGGTGGAGCGTGGAGTTAGTAACTTTAGTAAGTGCGTCATCCTTTGAGTGTGCAATGATCCCCTTGAATAAAGGGGGAAACCAAGGGGGGAGGGGGAGATGAAGTCTAGAATCCATATTTCCCAGGGGAACAGAGCGGGGAAATATGTTATTTGCAGATAGGACATGAAGTTGGTGAAGGTGAGTTTTTGGGGAAGAGGGGGAATTATAGAGGGATCTTGCAAGTCGGGCCATAGGATTGGACGACGGGATAGTAATGAGGCGCGCCCACGCCTTGTTGACCGCCAAGTCGAGGCGCTGCTTTCTGGTTAGGGAGTGAGAGTCGTGGAGAAGGATGCAAGTGGGGGTGGATCTGAAACATCCCAGAGCTTGTCTGATGGCTTTATTGTCAACCACTTGGAGTAATCTGGTGGTGCGGGTGTGTTTGGTGGGTTGGTGCCATACTATAGCAGCGTAGTCTGTACGGGAGTGGATGAGAGAGGAGATGAGGATCTTATACTGTTTGAGTGAAATGCCCCATCCTGAGGAGGCCAGATGATGGATGGTGGAGGCAGCTTTTAGGCCCACAGCAATTAGTTTGTTGCCATTGGGTCTGAAGGAGAGGGTGGGGTCAATGAGGGTGCCAAGCCATTTTAGGCCGGAGGAGGGGGGGAGAGAATTCCCATCAAATGGAAGGGAAGGCGGAGATCTGAGGAGAGAAGGACGCTTAGTTAGTAGTAACCATTTAGTTTTTGAAAGGTCAAATATAGCAGCATGCTTAGAGCCCCAAGCCACTGCCTCGGAACCTAATTGAGAAAGTTTTTCCGTGACCTTGCTTTGTTCAGAGTCAGTGGCTAAATATATAATGTCGTCAATATAGCCAAGGGCAAGAGTTGAAGTTGAGAGGGAGGGGAGCGAGAGTAGGTGAGAGTTATATATAATGTATAAAATTGGGGAGAGGGGTGACCCTTGCGGGAGACCTTTGGGGAAGAAGGAAGTGGGGGACACATATGAAGAGAAAGCAATACTTGTTTTCCTTCCCTCCAATGAGTTGATGATGAGTTTGATGAGGTTGAGCGGGAGAGGGAGTGAATGAAGGATTAAGGACAGGAGGGAGATGTTAACCGAGGGGAAGGCACCCTTAACATCAAGGGATAGGGCGCCCGCAACCTTACCTTTCCGCCATTGGTCTTTTGTCCAGGTGGTGAGATGTAGGAGCGCATCTGAGGTGCTTCTTAAGGGGCGGCCACCATAATGGTTTTCAGGTAAAAGATTACCTGATTCCATTAAGAAGGACAGGCGTTTAGTCAGTAGGGAGTCAAGTAGCTTACCCATGGTGTTTAGTAGTGCAATGGGACGGTAAGCATGAGGGACTGTATAATCTGGGCGGCCGGGTTTGGGAATGATAAATGTCTTGGCTTCCTTCCAGGGGGAGGGGTAGTGTCCCTGGTCAAGGCTTGCCTGGAAAATTGGGAGAAGGATAGAAGTAATGGCGTCGGGGTGGCAATGGAGGAGGGCATTTGGAATGCAGTCAGGGCCGGGGGCCCTTCTCTTTTTTGATTTGAGAAGGGCGGCCTTAACTTCCTCAAATGTGAAGGGGGGAGAAGGGGAAGAGGGTGGAGGGGGACAAGGAGGGGCATCTGTAAGATCACACTGAATTTGTTCAACCGAAGTTCCTTCAAACAGGGCTTTAGCTTTTAGGAAGTTGTCAGTGAGCAAGGAGCCATCAGGAAGGGTTAAAGGAGGGTTGGAGTGGGAGTTAGAAAGGAAAGGGGGAGACTTAGCCGGTTTAAAAAGAGTATGAGGGGTGAGTGAGGAAAGATGTGATTGCCAGTGTAATTTACGAAGGTATTTAATTTTGGAGCGGAAAGCTCTCCTTGCTAGCAGGAACTCGGCTGCAACATGTGGGGCTGGGGAAGACCTGAATTTACGTTGGGTCTGGTAGCAAGCAGACTTGAGGGGATCCAAGATGCTGCGATTCCACCATGCGTGACACGACAAGCCGGGCTGCTGCAGCGGGACAGAACTTTCCATTAGTTTGATAAAATTGGAGGTAACACGTTCGGCAGCCAAATCAATGGAAGAGGCAGAGAGGAGAGGGGGAGGGGGGCAATGGGAGAGAGAAGTAAGGGAAGCAAAGAGAGAAGACTCATCAAAACCTTTCCAATTACGGAATGGCAAATGGTGAGGGAGCAAGGGAAGGTTGAGTGAGATACGGGTGGTAATGGATTTGTGATCGGAAAGATGAGATGAAGAACCCTCTTGGTCAGTAATGCAGCTGACAACCATATCAGAGGCCATACGGTTTGCAAACACAAGGTCAATTACGGATGTAAAATTACGTGAGTTGCAAAAGGTAGGAACCCCTGATTGAGACATGAGGAACATGTCAAGGTCGGAGAGGGCATCTAAAAAGGGGGAGGAAGCAGGGTGGTTAGTGTGGTGTTTTAAGGGATCAGCCCACAGATCATGATGTAAATTCGAATCAGCAAAGAAGAAAGTTGGGGAGTTGCGGAAGGGGGAGAGAAAAGGAGAGATAAATTGAGTGGTAGAGAAAGTAGAGCGGGGATTGTAAAGGTTGGCACAAAAAATGGGGGATGGTGAAAGGTCTATTTGCATGAGTGTGAGGTCAAGGGAGGGGCTTGGAATGGAAGTGAACAGGTGAATAGGGTGCTTCTTATTAATATAGAAACAACACCGGATAGGGGAGGGTGGGGGAGAAGGAGGGGAGTGAAGTGGGATGATTGGGTTCCAGCCTTTGGCTGGGGCAGGGGAGTGGTGGTTGGGCGAGAGAAAAGGTTCCTGAAACACTAGAATATCATATGAGTCAATCGTGGGATCATTAAAAATAGAGTTGAAGACATAAAAAGAACGGTGACAATTAAGCTGGAAAAAGGTGAAAAGGCGAGAGCAGATTGGCAGAGAGGAAGGGTTGTCAATCATATTTGATTATTGTGAGGGCAGGTTGGGGCGTGGGGGAGATGGAAGATTGGAGGGGCAGAGGAGGCATTGAGAAGGAGAGAGGGGAGAGAGTCGGATGAGTTCTTCAGGGGGTGGTCATGTGGGAGAGCATCCACACACTGGAAGCACACTGGGGAAGAGAGCTTAGGAGCCTTGCAGGTTTTGGAGTTGTGGTGGCCGGCACAATTGGAGCAACGGGGAGGAAGCAAGCAATGGATGGATAGATGACCTTTACTCCAGCACTGGTAACAGGTGCTCTTCTCTCGGTTGACTGCTTCTGTGCGCCTAACTTGTCCTTCAATAATTAGGGGATGGAGGGGAAAGGAGGAGGTGAGGGCGTCAGCATCATTTTGGTCAAAAAGGTGTAAAACTACTGAGGAATGGTTTTTTCCCATTCTGGCCTCTGGGCGTCTGAGCCATGAGATTTGGTAGAGGGATTTGAGAGAAGATGGGTTGTCCTCAATAATGGAGGAGATACATGCTTGGTCATTAAGGTCATAGTATGTGGGGACACCATGGGCAACAACTGGGAAGGTGGGTGGCTTAAAGATCATGCCCTGTGGAATCCATTCTTGCCAGGAGTTGACCAGGATGAGGTGCTCTTCCTTGGAGGAAGTGATGATTTTGAGGTCATTTGACTTGTGTCGAATGACGCCTTTGACTTTGATGGTGAGTTTGGTTGCAGGGTTCATGATTTTCTTGGTGACAAGACGGTTGTTAATGAATGAGAGAAGTTTAGAATTTGGAAATTCTTTGAGGACAGGGGAAGCCGGATCTGTTTGTTTGATAGTTAAGGATGGGAGAGATACCCTGGTTTGAGCATGGGGAGGATGGGTGCCTTGGGGGGGAAGACCTGCAGCGGTAGCTTGGGAAAAGGTGGGGCGTGATGGGGCTGAAGTGTTGTGGCTGGGGAGAGGGTGAGGGTGATGATCCTTGGGAGGAAGACGGGAGAGAATATCATCAAGTTTTCTGTTGATGGAGTTAACAGAAGGGGGGGAGGGGAGGCAGAATCTTTTTGGAAAGTGGATTGGGATGCAAGGGGAGAAAATGCAGCCGCCGAAGCTTTGATGTCGGAGATGGTGGCTGTGTGAACTGTGATGCGTGAACCATTTCTGGGTGGGTCTCTGATGGTACCTAAGAGATTATTGAGGCAGGAGACAAGAGCATGAGGGTTATTTGCGCGTTCCATGCCCACCAAGCGTATGATGCGGGCCACAGGAGCGTTTGGGTCCACAGTGGCAGGGAGAGGAATTTGAGGCGCAGAAGAGAGGCCAAAACCGGCAAATGGGTTTTTTGGGTTGTGAATGGAGGCGTTGAGGGAGGCCTCTTGGGTTGGTGGGGAGGGTCTAAGGGGAAGGGGAATGGGGTTAATTTTTGGGGGAGGAGTGGGAGTGGCACTACTGTCAGAGCTAGCAATACTACCAGGAGGTGGGAACAGCTCCGGGTGTTGTGCCCTAGCTTCAGCCATGGATTGCTGAGACAAAAAGGTGCATCCTAAAGTAGGTGAAGAATACCTGAGTTTCTTGGCAGCAGGGTATCTAGTGGGGCCAGGTGGGGGAGGCTGGACAGGCGCAGCTACGTAGATGGAATTGGGGTTGAAGAGAGGGGGGGGGGAGGGGAGAGAGAGGAGAGAGCGGAGGGGAGGAGACCAGATTGATTGAATCTTGGGGGGGCGGGGGAGGATCTTTGACGACGGGATCAAGAGCCATGGAAGAATTGAAGTCTTGGGTGTGAGACTCCAGGAGGGGAGAGGCAGGAGCAGGGGAAGTGGACGGAAGAGGGGGGGATTCTGCTGCCAAAGGAGGGGCAGGGTCAGGAGGGATGAGAGCAGGCAAATTTTGCGGAGGCGCGTCAGGCGCGTCAATTTGCATATCGTGGTTGTACGAGACAGAATCCATGACTTATATAATAATGTCAGATGGTATCTTGCAGGATCTATACATTGGTGTTCTTTTTTTTAAATTTCAAAGAGACTGCTTAAATAGTTTAAAATATGTATTTTTCAGATTAATTTGAGTGTGGTCTGCACTGTATTAAAATTTCTATAAAAAATCACATTCTTCATATCTCAAGATTTGTTCAAAGTATTATTACCTATGCTTCATTAAATATTCAAGTTGTATTCATATTGAGTTCACTAGAATGTCAATATTTTATCTTGGTGGTTTCATCACTAATTCAATGTGGGCTCAAAAAGATATGAATTAGGGTTCAAGGTTGCGGACTTGCTAGAAAATCTGCCCCCCATATTGCCTGGTGTGTGCAACAAGTGCATAGTGTTTTGTTTTTCTGGTGTGGATCTTTCAGCATTTCTGGTTTCTGGTTCTTTGGTTCTCAGTGGTCTGCTATTGGATACTGTCTGGACTTATTGAGCAGTCAAGAAGTGTGTTGGAAGGGGTATAGTAACATTCTCTAATATGCTACAGCAACTAAATCTCACCTGGTATTTCTCAAAGGGACAGGGGTTTTTCTCTCCAGTTTTACTCAAACTCCCTTTGTCAGCCAGGCTATTCCAGGAGTCCAGTAAATGATATATAACTTATAAAACCTTAAAGAGTGGGTAAGAATTGTATTTAATGAATATAACTTAATATTTTATTGCATAATGAAATTATATAAGTATTTTATTATATACAAGTGTTACATTAAATTTATTGGTTATATATATTTTTATATACAGTTAAATTGAACATAATATAATATATTCTACAAATAATGGCACATTTTTATGTATTTAATAATTATAAATTTATATTTAATTAATTGAAAAACATATATTATAATTATAAGTGTAAAATTGACTTATAATATATTTAAATTAATTACTTAAATTTATATATTAAATAATACCTCTCATATAATACTAAACAATAATTAATGACACTTCTTTTGACCCTTGATTGTGTTAGAACAAACAAATAAATTAATTGATACTAAATTGAGATTAATTACATGTTTTGTTGTGTCAAAGTATTTTTTGTTTCACTTAAAATATCCTTTAATCAGACTGTACCATCTTTTTGGAATTATTTTTCTCATAGTTCCTATGTTCCAATCTTGTTTAGTTATTCACTATTTTCACTTACTGATTTGGGAATTAATGGCGGGAAAATTGGATTCTTAATTGGGGTTTTAATTAATTGTTTCATGTTTTTCTCTATATTGTTATGTTTCATTTACTCTTTGATACATTTGTTTTATTCTATTCTAATCATTGTATTTACAAATATAGTAGCGCTTCAGAGGACCCATTGCCTATAAAAGGGCCTTGGATAATCCCCTGTAGCATCATCACTTATTACACACTCAACAAATTAAATAACTATTTTATTACGTTTATATTTTTTTATTAGTAATAAAAATCTAATTAAAAGTCTATATAACAAATTAAAGGTTGCTTTAAGTCTGATAGTAATTAAAAGTGTTTTCCGCGCAGAACCCTTACATTTAATAATATTATTGTTAATAAAATCTAAGTTTTTGTCACCTCTCAAAGTTGCTCACCGTTGTTTCCCTCTCAAATAAATTAAATATATATTATTGTGATTTATTTCTTTATTTTCCCTTGTCCTCCTCCTTCTCTCCTCCTTTTTCTCCTATTTTTCTTACCTCTTCTAGACGACTGACCGACAACTGGGGACCTTTCCAAACGACGATGACGATCGAGCCTGGCGACGAACGACAAAACGCACGGACCACCTAGCAAAAACAAAACTTTTGCCGCAACTGTGTTTCGAACTTGGGTTCGACATCTTAGGTTTATATAATATTAATTTTTATATTATTTTGAAGTGATTTTCGATCACTATAGTAAGTTCACCTTTGCGCCTCTCACTCATATTACTATATTTTTATTGCAATAACAGTGATTGTGGCTTAATTGCTGATTCACTGAGTGTAAGTGTTCAATTTTAAAAAAATTTTTTTTTTTCCTAGTTGACCATTATAGAGTGTTAAATCCTCTTAGTCCTAGAAGAATTGACATTTTTTATTAATAAAAATTGAATTATTAATTTAATTTTTTTTATTATTAATTATTGTTAATTTTGGTTGACTTAAAAGTACATTGTGCTTAGTCCCAAATATATTGCCATATTTAATATTGGTAATTAATTGGTTGAATTAACTTGATTGTTATTCCCAATTTAACCTTGCAATCCATTTTTTTTTAAAATTAATTTTTTTTAATTATTACTTTATATTGAAAATTATTTTTTCTATAATTTAATTAATTAAATTTTTTTTTTTATTATTTGGAGCAATTATTGACTAACTTTTATTATTTTTTTATAAAATAAAAAGTAAATTATAAATCTTCCCACTAGTATGTCCAAAAATTTGGCAGAAAAAATGGATAACATGCAAGTGGATGAAATAGAAATTGACTATGATGCTGACACTGTAAGTTCTTCTAAAGTTGGTCATAAAAAATCTTATGCTAACACAAAGAATCCACATACTGCAGGATGTGGAAATGACAGGAAATGCAAACAAACCAAACCCCCTTCCCCCAGTACCACAGAAGGAAGTAAAGCCTCTAGTGCCTCAAGAAGGTCTTCCAAAAGGCTTCAAAATAAAAAAGCTTCCTCTGCCACAACAAATCAGCAACCTATCCAGTCATATAAAAGAGTTGAAGACAGAAAATATGACATACAAAGCAAAGGTAGACACCTTGTGGGATCAGGTCCAAGAACTCAGGAACCAGATTCAGGCCCAGGCCCCTCCTCAGTTGCCTCCCAATCAACCTTCACAGCCACCCAGCTCAACAATCCAAAATCCAAATACTATGGAAGTAGAGCAATGGAAATGGGATTATCTAATGAGTCACTACCAACAGAATGTGCAACACCCTCCTCATCATCAGCCTGGCCCATCCAGAACACCCAATTTCCATCCACCTCCTCATCCCTACCAACAAGGCAGGAGAAAGAAGGCCCAAGCACAATCCCAAACCCAGTCCCAGGGGAAGTTTCCTCCTCTGCCATGGTAAGTAATTTGGTTGATAGTCACTTGGGTATTTTTTCTAATAAATCTTCTTCTGCAGGTAATATTATTGAACATGGTGAAAGAACAGTTAAACCTGTTAAAAGACAGCTTCCTGTAACTAGTAGCCCTATTGATGTAATTAGCAAATTGTCATTTGATGAACCTTTACATTTAACTTCTACATCTTTAATTAATCCCTCTCTTGCAATTAAAAATGATTCTGTTCCCCCTGAAATCTATACCTTAATTGAAAAAACTTCTGAGGAAATATTGAAAGATACCCTTGATTTTAATATTGTGAAAGACAAACATGTGAGAGATGTGTTAATCCATGAAAATGATAGATTAAATAATTTACACTTGCAATGTAAAGTGAGTTCTTCTGTACAAGATACAGCTTATTTAAAAATCAAAGAAACCTTGAATATTGTTCTTAGTCAACAAAAACAAATAAGAAGTGACCATAGAGCTATCTCAGATAGAAATATCAGTCTACATAAGACCTTGAGTGAATTGAAACCCCTTATTGAGGAAAATTATTCATTCAAGAATGAAATAAAATCTCTGCAAAATGAGTTTAAGAAGCTAAAAAATGATTTCCATGCACTAAGTACCAAACACTCAGTTTCTGAGGACAGAAATGTTCTATCTCTTGCAAAAGTAAATGACCAGATGTCTGAAATTCCAAGAATAAGAAACTATGTGTCTGACCTACAGGAAATGTTCTCAACCTTAACCACCAATAATGAATTAAATGAGATTTCTGTAAATAAGCTGCATGAAAATAAAGGGAAAAAACCTGAACAAAGTTCATCCTTTCTTCCTCATATTTCAACCATTAAACAAACTGACAATGAGTCTGTAAAATCTTTTGCTACTAGCAAAAAATCTTGTGATGGTCATGCACCAGCTGTTTCTGTAAATAATGAAATTTCTGAACACCTGGCTAAACTTCAGGAATTATTAATAATGAATAATTCAAACCAAAAAGTGGACCATCCCAGTAGTCAGAAAAATTGGCCTAAGTTAGACCAATATCCTACCTTTGATGGTGATTCTTCCTCTGATTGGCAAAACTTTATCCAGAGAATTGATAATTTAAAGAGATCTTATAAACTACCTGATGAGGAAATTGTTTCTAAGCTAATTTCTTTTTTTTCCAATGTAGCCTTGATGTGGTATGAATCTGTCCTCTTAGATAACAATCATTATACATGGAATGATTGGAAATCCTTGATTGAGAATCAGTTTGGTGGTTCAAAATTCAGGTTAGCTCAGCAGAGACTGTATGAGAATACTAGATATGTATCCTCCTCTGTTGAAAAGCCCATTGTTTTTCTGATGAAAATAACTAAAATCCTTAGAGCAATTGATCCAAAGATGGATTATGATATTTGGAGAGATAAAATCTTGTATAAATTACCAAATTTTCTTAGGGATTTGATTGTTGCTAGAACTGAGCATGTAAGGGAAAATTCTTCTTTCATTAATATCTGTAATGAAGTACTACTCAACCATAGATATGAACCAAAGAATTACCTTAATAAATCTTATAATGATCAGAATAAACCTTCTATAAAGCTCCCAGAAAAATCTGGTAAACCCTCTGCCCCAATTGCACCTAAAAAATATGCAACAAATACTTGTTATAAATGTAACAAACCGTGGCAGAAGGGTCATGTTTGTGACAAGAAAATTCATCTTGTTGAACAAAATGAAGACACTGATGAAGTTGAACTTGATGTCAATAATTCTTCCAGTGACTGTGAAAGTAATATCTCCTATGACAATGAATCTGTTAAAGATGTTTTAATGTTGGAACATGATGTCCATTATTTAAATAATATATCTGAAGATTGTGTATTGAATTTATCTTCAGTAGAAAATGCTGAAATAATTAAAGATATTACTAACAATTCTATTCCTATATCCCCTTTAAAGGCACCTGTTATCATTAATGGTAAAACTGTTGATGTAGTTCTTGATTCTGGTGCTGGAGGAAATGTAGTATCTGAAAAAGCTTTGGCTTCAGTGGATAGGGAATATTTGAGTAAATTATTCCCTATAACTTCTGAAAAATGGAGAGGGTATGGTTCTACCGTATTTCCTATTGGCAAATACAAAACCTCTGTATTCTTCAAATATAATGGTGGTTTTGTCAGAGCTATTTGTGAGTTTGTTGTCATGAAAAATGATAATTTGAGCAATTGGTTTATTATGGGAAATGATATTTTAACCATGTTTGGTGTGAAACTGGACCCAGCAAATAATTGCTTTACCTTAGGAATGAATGGGAAAAGAAAATTCAAAATTTCTTCTCCTAGACCTTCTGGGCATTTGTTGAAATCTTGTAACTCACTGACCCAATGTAAAGGTAGAACAACAACTGAAATGGATGATTTATTACATGAAATAAATACCGCTTCTTTTGGTGATCATTTGACTAGTGAACAAAAGGATTCTATTGTTTCCTCTATTACCTCTTTCCCTATGGCTTTTGCTCATGGTTCTCATGTCTTGGGAATTATTCAGGAAGAGATGAAAATTACCTTATCCTGTAATTTGAGTGATATTCCTCCTTCCCTGAAGAAAAAACCATATCCTGCTTCTCCATCAAAAAGAAAAGATATTGAAGATAATATTGAAACATTATTGAAAATGAATCTCATTGAGAAAGTGAATTTCACCCCCAAATATTGTGTAATCTCCCCAGTATTGATTTAATATGAAAAAGATAAAGCTAGATTATGTGGAGATTACAGAGCTTTAAATACTTATACTGTTGATGATATTTATCCTTTACCCAGAATTAATTCAATACATGCTACCTTGCAAGGTGCAAAATTTATTAGTTGTCTGGATGGTAATAAAGGTTATCATCAAGTTCCAGTTGAGAAAAATTCTCAAAATTTTTTGCTTATTGCTACTCATATGGGAATATATAAGTATGTTAGGATGCCATTTGGCCCTAAAAATGCTCCTTCAGTTTTCCAGAAAGTCATGGATAACACTTTCCATCAAGAAATTATTGAAGGTTGGCTCATGGTTTATATTGATGATATTATTGTTTTTTCTAAAACTTTTGATGAACATATGATTCACTTGAATAGAGTTTTCCAAAAAATGGATGAAATCAATATGACCTTATCTTTAAAAAAGTGTAAATTTGGTTTTCAATCTTTGAAAGTCCTTGGCCATGTTGTGTCAGGCTTACAAATTTGTGTAGACCATAATAAAGTTACTGCCATTCAAAATGTGAAAGCACCAACTTCTGTAAGAGAAATCCAAAGTTTTTTGGGTATGTGTGGCTATTATAGACAATATATTAAAAATTATCAGGTCATAGCCTTGCCTCTTACAAAACTGACCAGAAAAGATGTTGCTTTTCTCTGGAATAATGACTGTCAGAAAGCTTTTGATACATTAAAAAGTTGCTTAATGACAGCCCCTATATTGGCTCTTCCAGATTTTAACAAGCCATTTGTCCTTTATACAGATGCTAGCTTTATTGGTCTGGGTGCTGCCCTTCACCAAAAGCAAATTATTAATGATAAATCCTCAGAGGTTGTAATTTGTTATATTTCAAGAACCTTAAGAAATAGTGAATTGAAATATGGTGCCACTCAATTGGAGTGCTTAGCAGTTGTTTGGGCTCTTGAGAAACTTCATTACTATTTGGATGACCAAAAATTTGAGTTGGTAACTGACTGTAGTGCTGTGAAATCTCTCTTAAACCTCAAGACACCTAACAGACATATGTTCAGGTGGCAACTTGCTGTTCAAGAATACAGAGGAAGGATGACTATTATCCATAGAGCTGGAAATGTTCACTCTAATGTTGATATGCTCTCCAGATTGCCTCTGCCAAATAATGACTCCAATCCTGCTTATGTACCTGAAGATGATACTGTTCATATCCATGGTATATTTATAGTTGATATGGAAGAGGAGTTATTACAGTTAATACTGGATTCATATGATAAAGATTCTGATTTAAATAAATTGGTTACTATCTTAAATGATCCTAAGAATGCTTCAATTCAAGCATTAATAAAAACTCTTCCTGCAAAGTATCAAAATGCTTTAAATAAAGGAAACTTCTCTATTGAAGATGGTTATATATATTATAGAAGGAAGCTTACTAATGTACTTGTGATTCCTCCTTCTATGAAAGAAACTATCCTCAAACTTTGTCATGATGACATATTAGCTGGTCATTTTGATCTTGAAAAAACATTGATTAGAATTAAAAACACTGCATGGTGGGCTAATATGTCTGAAGACACAAAATTATATGTTGAATCTTGTGATTCCTGCCAAAAATCTAAAAGGTTAACAGGTAAGAGAGCAGGGTTATTACAACATATTGAAGCACCTAGTGCTCCCTGGAAAATCATTAATATGGATTTTGTCACTGGTCTTCCTGTTGCAGGTAAAGACAGCTTTAACTCTTGTTGGGTAATAGTTGATAGATTCACAAAAATGTGCAAATTTATTCCAACCCACAAAGATGTATCCACCAAAGAATTAGCTTTCTTATGGTGGTCTTACATGTTTAATATTATTGGTTTTCCAAAAGCCATTATCTCTGATAGGGATCCAAAATTCACTTCTGAGTTTTGGACCTCTTTGATGGATATTTGTGGCTGTGAGTTAAAATTGTCTACAGCTCACCATCCTCAGACTGATGGTCTAGCTGAGAGAATGATTCAAACTCTGGAAGATATGATTAGAAGGTATTGTGCCTTTGGTTTAGAATATAAAGACAATGACAGATTTACTCATGATTGGGTCACTCTTTTGCCTGGTCTTGAATTTGCATATAATAGCACTGTTCATTCTGTCACTGAGAAAAAGCCTTTTGAGCTTTGGTTAGGTTATGTCCCAAACACTCCTGCTCAGATTCTCAATAATAAATTACCTAAGTTGGAACTACACCCTGGTGTAAAATCTTTTATGCAAATGCAACAGCTATGCAGAAAACATGCTCAGAGTTGTATTGATAAAGCATTTGAATATGAAAAGAAAAGATGGGATAAATCCCATAAAGAATACACATTTAACAAGGGTGATGAAGTGTTGATCTCTACTGTACATTTCAATTTACAAGGTAACCACAAATTAAAAGATCCTTTTGTAGGACCATTTGTTGTTAAAAGAATGGTTGGTGATAATGCAGTAGAAGTTGTATTGTATTCTCCATATGATAGGAAACATCCTGTCTTTCCCATTTCTTTGCTTAAACCTTATACTTCCAACAGTGACTTATTTCCAAAAAGAAGAGGAAGACCTAAGAAGAACCCTCAGGAAGTCACAGAAACAGCAGAAATTGATAAAATTCCCAATGATAGAATTATCACTTCTGAAAGAGGTACTGAATATTTATTGAGATATAAGAACAAATCATCTGAACATGATGCATGGATACCTGGCAAGGAAATTTCAAATCTGCCTGCTCTGTTGAAAAAATACAAAAAGAAAAAATCTTAGCATTTTTTTTTATTGTTTTTTTAGAGTGAGGGAGTGTCAGCCAGGCTATTCCAGGAGTCCAGTAAATGATATATAACTTATAAAACCTTAAAGAGTGGTTAAGAATTGTATTTAATGAATATAACTTAATATTTTATTGCATAATGAAATTATATAAGTATTTTATTATATACAAGTGTTACATTAAATTTATTGGTTATATATATTTTTATATACAGTTAAATTGAACATAATATAATATATTCTACAAATAATGGCGCATTTTTATGTATTTAATAATTATAAATTTATATTTAATTAATTGAAAAACATATATTATAATTATAAGTGTAAAATTGACTTATAATATATTTAAATTAATTACTTAAATTTATATATTAAATAATACCTCTCATATAATACTAAACAATAATTAATGACGCTTCTTTTGACCCTTGATTGTGTTAGAACAAACAAATAAATTAATTGATACTAAATTGAGATTAATTACATGTTTTGTTGCGTCAAAGTATTTTTTGTTTCACTTAAAATATCCTTTAATCAGACTGTACCATCTGTTTGGAATTATTTTTCTCATAGTTCCTATGTTCCAATCTTGTTTAGTTATTCACTATTTTCACTTACTGATTTGGGAATTAATGGCGGGAAAATTGGATTCTTAATTGGGGTTTTAATTAATTGTTTCATGTTTTTCTCTATATTGTTATGTTTCATTTACTCTTTGATACATTTGTTTTATTCTATTCTAATCATTGTAATTACAAATATAGTAGCGCTTCAGAGGACCCATTGCCTATAAAAGGGCCTTGGATAATCCCCTGTAGCATCATCACTTATTACACACTCAACAAATTAAATAACTATTTTATTATGTTTATATTTTTTTATTAGTAATACAAATCTAATTAAAAGTCTATATAACAAATTAAAGGTTGCTTTAAGTCTGATAGTAATTAAAAGTGTTTGCCGCGCAGAACCCTTACATTTAATAATATTATTGTTAATAAAATCTAAGTTTTTGTCACCTCTCAAAGTTGCTCACCGTTGTTTCCCTCTCAAATAAATTAAATATATATTATTGTGATTTATTTCTTTATTTTCCCTTGTCCTCCTCCTTCTCTCCTCCTTTTTCTCCTATTTTTCTTACCTCTTCTAGACGACTGACCAACACCCTTGGTCAAGGCCTATAGCTAGTACTTTTGGATTGTCTACAGCGGTTGACTCTCCACTCTGTTTTACTTTGCTCTTCTAGGGCAAAGGACAAGCCTGAGCATCTCCTACTTTTTTGTCCTGCTCACTCAGATATCCGTTGCTCACTTATTAAAGAAATAGCAAAGCATAAGTTACCCTTTACTACTACAGCCCTCTTGTCTAGTTCCCCTGCCATGGCGGCTGTAGCAAAATTTTTAGTTGATTCTCATAGATTCCCTAACAACCTGTCTTCATCTCAGTAGTTTTTATCTAAATGTTACCTACTAAATTGCCATTAGTGTCTCCCCATTATCTGTGGTCTATCCCTATTATGTACTTACCACCTTATGTGTCTGCGTTTCTCCTTCCTTCCCTCTGTCGGGTGAGATTGTATGAAATTAAAAAAAAAATAGTAATAATAGAGCAAACTTCTCGGGCAACTTTGAATGAAGTAGTTGTAATTATATGGGGATTAAATACGTTTTAAAGGATATAAACCTAAGAAAATAGATAAGAAACAAGTGGAAATATAAATAATGTATTTTTAACTAATCTAGTAATGATAATGACTGAGAGAGAATCTAGTATCAGAAGGTAAAATAATGTGAGAGTAGGAAAGTTAAGAGTTAAAGACTACGGAAATGAGATTTAACATTAACACTTACCTTCTATTTTTCATTTCTCTTATATTTCTCTAAATTTTTAGATTCTTTTACTTTTTTTCTTATTCTTTTGTCCTTTCCCCGTCCTTTCACTTTTTTCCATCTGCCATTCTACTTGAACTTCAGTCTTTGACTCTTCCAGTCCTTATCCTATCAGTGTTACTAGCATCTCATTGATCTTAGCGTTAAAAAAAATATGAGTGAGGTTCACAAATCGGATTAAATAAATTCAGTGTCGCGATTTTTTTTTATCATTTTCTGGTAGATACCATTTATATAGTTTTTTATTCTCTATTTAACCATTCACTCAAACAATATCACTAAAATCGGCGAAGGAAAAAAGTGATGAGAATTCAATGTTCACATTTATAGATAGAAAAAGTGAAAAAAAGCAGGGCTAGTTTCAACGAAAAGCATATCTGGGTGAGAGATATTACTGTCATGATTGACTGATAATAGAAAATAACCAGAATTTTTTCTAAACAAATCTAGATTCAAAGATTATAAAAAAGTGAATAAAAATGACTAAACTTCACGTTCTGATGTAAAGCAATTTTCTCTGCCATTAAATCTTCCCTTCACCATATAGCCATGTTGACTAGGTGATGTGACTAAACATCAAAAAATAAGGTCGGAGAAGAGGATGTCAATTTTTTCTCCTACGTTAAGCTTTCAAATATTTTGAAGTAAACTAATATCATATTTTATATGCGCAGGGATACCAACTACTACCAACTAGTTAGACATAGATTTATAATGTATCTAAATTATTTCTTTGAGAAGTCTGAATTAAGGAATATGTACTTTAAGTGATTCTATTAGTATTTCAAGTTGATAGATTTAAATTCCGTATCCTATATTTGATCTTACTTCCATTCCTCGTCTATTTTATATAGCACAGTTCATTTTTCACCTCACCGCTTCAATGAATCCAATTACTTTTCAAACTTTCGTCTTTAATCTTGTGATAGTTTGTCGCTTTGTGTGTTCATTTGTATTGCACTCGTCTTATGAAATTGATTTACCGACTCCGCCCTTGTGCTCTCCCGAAAACTCTACTGAAATTGGTAACTATAATTATGGAATAAACATTACCCGGTTAAATGTAACTCCTTTCTCTATTTTCTTATAGATTTATCAAGATTTTTTTAGAATGTGGATAGATACTTTCAGAGCTCATGTCTTAACTTCATGTTAATTGAAACTAAATAATATGTCTGTCACTGCAGAATTTTTTTGTTTTTGGTGATAGTTATAGTGATACGGGCTCGCATAATGGTTCCATCGCTCCTCGGCCACTTCCACCTAATGATCGAAATAATTTAATTTGGGGAAGCCGCTATACTAATGGTTATGTATGGGATGAAGATTTTGCATTTCAGAACAAACTGGAACTCATGGCGTATGCCGTAGGAGGAGCCGTGACGGATCGTTTTTTATGGCCTCAAAGGGTATAAAAAGCAACTAATATCGAAGGATTTAGCGTTATTGAAATAAGATGATGACCAATTTTTTGTTGTCTATGTATATATGTGTGTAGTATGGCTCCAAAGATATGGCTCAGCAAGTTGATGAGTTCCTAAGCCAAAGACTCTCCATTAATTCTCAAACGTCAGTGAAGACTGTTTTACCCTTTTTTGAACGTTAAAAACATTTTAAATTCTGTATTCATCAAAAATTAGGAGTGTAGCATCTGTTTGGTTTGGTGATTCAATGCTTTTAAACTCTTCAGGTATACTCAAATACTAATTTTATGATTAAATTTTGAAAGGTATCAATGATGCCAATGCAGCTAAATATATGGTTAATTCACACTTGATTGCCGCGGCAGAAGCTATTGTAGCTCAGACTCAAAGACTAATTGATCAAGGGATCAAAAAATTCATCATCATATGTAAGCGGTTGGACGAGGAAAAATTATAATA
This sequence comes from Hemileia vastatrix, assembly GCA_030280995.1. NCBI lineage: Eukaryota > Fungi > Basidiomycota > Pucciniomycetes > Pucciniales > Zaghouaniaceae > Hemileia > Hemileia vastatrix. The sequence continues at coordinate 31,229,471 of JASXTE010000010.1, read as the reverse complement.
TAGAGGTTTCAATAAAACTAACCTTATAAACTTTATTTTTATTTAACTGGCTGATAGCGCACCCTAATGCCCATAATTCCAAATTGAAGGGTTTTGGAACACATCTTTTGCAAGGGTTTTATAATTTGAAAATAAGCATAGGAATAGATTTTGCATTTATTGATATCTCAGCCCTTTTTCAATCAGTTCATAAGACTCCAGCTGAATATGGGTAAAAATATATATTTTATCCTTTTCCATCTCCTACATTTTTTTAGAACTCACAGTTTAATTGATTATATAGTTTTACCTTTGCAAATTCTTGTGTTCCAACTATGAAGTTTCTTTGGCCTCAATGTCTCCGACCAGATAAACATGTTGTAAGTAATCGTTGAATAAATTTGAATTTGGCGATGCGACGTATAGTTAAAATCAATTGATATTTTTATTGGTAAATAATAATTATGATCCTTAACATAAATTTATTCATTTTCAATTGATGATATCTGAAACATTAAGTACTACCTGCCTAACCACCCATCTGCCAAAATGCATCGATGGATTGCTTCTTGGGTTGATGCAGTGTTAAAAAAATGCTAAAAAAATAATCCTTAATATTAATTGATATGCAGAAATATTTGGTAATATTTTTTAATTCCTTCTTAAAAAAAATTAATTTACAAAAAATGCGTTATTGAAATTGAACTCTATATGATAACCTGTATTTGTAATATGTTAAATGATTAGTAACTTGCAGCACAAAAGTGTGCTATAGATAGAATCTTAGTGATTAAAACTTATAACTAAGTATCTGAAAATAATACAACATTTAAAAATTTAACTTAAACTTTGGAAAATCTCCATTTGTATTTGTGTGCACCCAAAAACTAAATAATAATTTTCTATTTGATTTTTTGATCCCACTCAAGGAAGACTTCTCTTGTCACTTAAAATATATCAATTTATTTCCCTCTCCAAGATTATTGGTTTTATTTAGTATTTTGAGGTGGACAATATATTAAGGGGTGTCAGTTCTGGCAAATCCGCACTTAACTTAAGTGCGGATTTCAAACCAAATCAGCACTTAAATTTTGCAAAAAAGTCACTTATTTCAAAAAATGGGTGTCAGTTCTGACCTCAAATCAGCACTTCTTTCGTGATTTTTTTTTTCAAAATCACATGTTGGCCACATCATCCCTTTCTTTTCCATACCATTCCTATCACATGTGATACACTGACCTTCCTCGCTACCTACCCATCAATCCTCGGCACACACCCCTTCCTGACATTTTCAACATTTTGACCAGGCATGTTTAAATTCTTTTTTACTTATTTCTTCCACCTCTTATTCTTTTTTCTTTTTATGTGCCAGTTTCATAATGCCTCCCAGACATTCCAAATCTCAAAAGGTAACTCAAAAATCTGCTTCGTCACAAAAGTCTCCTCGTAAAGCAAGCCCTACACCTGAAAAATCAAAGTCAGGTTCAGGTCAGCTTAAAAAGGATGAGTATCTCATCATAATCAACTTCCTTAAAATAAAATCAAATTTTGAAGCATGTTTTGGATGTGAAAAGTCCACCTTCTTCAAAGGTTAATGGCTACTTATTGATGGCCAATGGAGTAAGGAAGAAAACAAGGGGGAGAATAAATATCAATCCTAAACAAATGAAGGAGAGATTTAAGAGTTACCAATCAAAATATAAAAAGGCTCATCATGCTGCAAATGAAACTGGCTTTGGTATTGACAATGATGATTTGGAGATTAGAATTACTACTGTTTCCAAAAAGCTCAATGTCATGTGTCCTTTCTATGAGGAAATGGATAATCTTTTTGGCTCCCGAGTTGATGTAAACCCTTGGTTTCTACATGATACTACTAAGGATATACTCTCTGGATCCAAACCTTCCTATAATCCTTCCAACACACCTTTACTTGAAGGAGATCAATCCCCTGCACCTTCTAACCATAGTTCAGCTGAAGATGATCCCGACTATCAAGCAGAACAATTATATCACAGCAGATCTGAATCCTCAGAGGCCAAAAATTTAAATGTATGTTTACTTTTTGTTTTTTCTTCAATTCTTCTCTGAATTTCTCTTTCATTCTAGTCTCCTCCTACTCAAACTCAATCTCCATTATACAATCTTGATTCTGTAAATGTGAATCCCACTTTAGAAGCTGCTTTAGATGAACTTCCTGAAGCCTCTTGCTCAAGCTCCAAACTAAAGCGTCGAACCTCAACTTCAATGAACTTGAACCATCTATTAAAACGTGGTAATACTTCAACAAGCTCATTTGGCTCCCTTGAGGATTATTTTGAAAAAAAAGATATAAGTAAGATTTGTTTACTATATATCTTAATCATTAACTCATTTATTTATTTATTTCAATTTAATTTTCTCAGCAAAATCAACTATTGCAAAAAATGCCCTTGACTTTGAGAAGATGAAGTTTGATCATATGCTAAGAAAAGATCAGCAAGCCTTAAATTTGGAAGAAAAAATTTGAGGCAGAGCAGATGGAAAGAGTAAATGACCGTCAATTTCAAAGAGAAGACCGTCAAGTTCAAAGAGAAATGGCTACTTTTGAATTGGAAAAACAAGAGAGTTTTTAAAAAAAAGATTTCATTATGGAATGTGTAAAAAATGGCCAATCTTATGAGAACATTAAAAAATTACTTGACCTTTTCAATTGATAAATTGTTTTTCTAATTAATTTAATTTTTTTTTGATTTCTTTTTGGTAATATTTTCTTATATGCTGACTTATAAAAGGTCTTGAATATAGTACATTATTTTTGACAAATTTTTGAAAATATCATACAATTTTTCTATCTTTACATTCAAGTCAATAAGTTTGCTTATACTTTTATTTTGACAAAAATTTGAAAATATAATAAAAATTTTCTATTTTTACTTTCAAGTCAATAAGTTTGCTTATCTAAATACTTCTAAGTCAATAAAATTCAATATCTCTTTTGAAAATTTGGCAATATCTCCCCTTGAATTTTATTGAAACAAGAGGTGGGTACCACCAAATTTTTCTAAGTCATCAATTTCACAAGTCAGATTTAAAAAATTGGCAATAACCTCCCCTGAATTTTATTGAAATAAGGGGTGGGTACCACCAAATTTTTCTAAGTCATCAATTTCACATGTCAGATTTAAAAAATTGGCAATACCTTCCCCTGCATTTTATTGAAGTAAAGGGTGAAAGTCATCAAAATTTAATATAATTACATAAATTAATTAATATATAAATAAGATATGTCAAATTTACTACTTTTAAAGTAATGACAATTCCTCATGCCAAAATTCAGATCAAGTCTAGGAACTAGGTTTGGGACTTTCCACAGGTATAGGCTAGAGGAACCCCATAAAACAAATTAATTTTATCATGATTACCTTTTATACAACACATGGTCGTTGGCCCATTACTTTAATTTCATAAATTGAAATATCATATTTATTTATTAAAAATTTATGGAAGAATATTAAATATTTGGTGACTCTACAAATCACCATAATTTTTAGATCTACCTAAAGAATTTTTAAATTTATTACCTTTTTCTTCTTTTTTTAACAATACAATTTTTATCAAGGCCAATATACAATGGTGGACTCTGATGTTCGGCCAAGGATGAAGGTCCACCTCTTCAAATATCACTGAACACATGGTTGCAGGCAAAAATACCATGGTGTACCCTGATCTTCGGCCAAAGATCAGGGTACACGTCTTCAAATTTCAAGAAATATTTGAATAGGAAAAAAAACATATGTACCCTGATCTAATTATATGTAAAAGGGTTTTGTTAACAATGTATATTGATGTATTGAGACTGAAGGAGAGGGGATGTATCCATTCCAAGGAGAGGGTAAAGGTGGGAAAAAGCCCAGGCCAAGGGGGGATAAAGAATAGGATAAAAGAGAGAAAAGAGGGAGAGAGAGAGAGAGAGAGAAAAAAAAGGTTAATTTTACTTATAAATTTAAAAAAAACCACTTACAAAAAAAAAAAAAAAAAAAAAAGCAAAAAATTAAGTAAAAAAGATAAAATGACTTACCTGGAGAGATGAGTTGAGAAAAAAGAAATATAAGTGAAATTGTTTGAGTGATGTAGGAAGAGAGGAGAAAACGGATATGAGTGAAGAAAAAAAAGAGAGTGACTGAAAAAATATGTGTTTGCTGAAAATATGCGATTTCATGTTGAGTTGATGAAAGAAAACACGGAGAGATAAAAAAATAAGACTTTAACAGAAAATTCAAAAAACAAAAAAATATGCAAAAAAATTTACCATTCTCAGTGAATAAAACATTCAAATTGATCATTTGAAGAGAATGAAAAATAAAAATAAAAATTGTGTTGAAAAATTTTGGAGTGTTATTGGAAGAGTTTTTGCCCTTATACTAGTTGATTGAGAAATAAAAGTGTTGGATATAGTCGGAGGTGAATCAACTTGTTCATCTTCATACAGCTCTAACCATTGATCTTTGAGGTCAGCAAGTAGGTTATGAAGTATAGTGCAACACAGAATCCAGTTGATCATTGCCTCCATTTCAGATTTATTTTTAAGAGGACTTCTTAATTCCCTTAAACTAGAAAAATGGCTTTTCAAGATTCCAATAGAATGTTCAATACAGACTCTTGACTTTGCCAAATGATTGTTGAACTTGGCATTTTGACTGTCTTCTGAAGCTGCTCCCCAAAAAGTAGGAAGTACATACTTTCCATTCACAAAAGCAGAATCTGCAAGAAGATACTGATCTTCATCAAAGAATTTTTCAGGTTCATTTGAAATTTGCATTCTTTGGAAGACGTAGGAGTCATGACATGAGCCAGGATAGCCAGCAAAGAATGATATAAATTTTTTGTTTACGTCAAATATAAGCTGAACGGAAATTGAATATCTATAAAAAAGATATATTTGTTTGTGTTAGTTTCAAAGAGATTGAAAGGAGTTAAAAATAATCTACCTCTTTTTACGGTCAAAGTAATTGTTTCCACCTTGAGCAGGTTTCTGGCTCAAAGGAATAGTAGTACCATCAACAAAACCAATACATCCTGGTAAGCCCTCTGCTTACATAACCTAAGATGATTCAATTCGCTCTTCTTTTTGTTGGCCAGGTGAGAAGTTGAGATTCCAAGGAGTTGATGGCAGTGATACATTGTTTGGTATAAGTGTTAACTGAACCATACCCTAAATCAAAGACATTTTCTAAACGTTTCAAAGCGGCTCCATTACCATTTGAACCCAAACGACATAGTGTGATGGCCAATTGAATTGAAGGATGTCATTGTTCTTTTTGAGAATTATTGTGAAATATAAGATGATCCTGAATAAGCTCAAGAAATTTAAGGAAACATTCCTGAGAAGTCCTGAAAAGCTGTCTAAAACTGGGTGTAGATAGGTTAAGAAGTGTTTGGATGGTGTACTTGGGGGTATGAAGTACTTGAGGCTTTCTGGGAAGAAGGTAATGTTTCGTGGCCATTTTTGATAAAAAGACAAAATCTTCTTCTAGATCAGAATCAGAATCGGAATCAGAGTCCAAGAGCAGTTCAAGAGCCATGAAAGTCATTGCTTTATGTAATTTATCACAATTGAAAGTGAGGAAGGCATAACTCTTATATGATATGATATGAAGATGTAAATGATGTACGATGTTTTGAGTTATGAAGTGTTATGCTGCGGAGTGCTGCATATGAATGGGATGATGCTGACAAATCAGTGAAATGGGACTTGATGGTGAAATCAGCACTTTTTGTTGAGAAAGTGCGGATTTGAGTGAAATAAGTGACTTTTTTAACTTTTTAAATCCACCAGTATTGGGGCTAGTGTGTTTTGGAAATCCACACTTAGATAAGTGTGTATTTGCCAGAACTGACACCCCCTATTGTCTTAAGGGTGAGTTGAAATCTAAGTACTAACTTTAATCACCACATAAGTTAAGTGAACTATAAGGGCAAAATCTCATATTTTCTCTTATCCTTATACTTAACACTTTGATGACACTCCCTCACATTAGAAAAATAATAATAATAAATTTAAAGATTTATTTGTTTTAAATTTTTTCAATAGGGTGATTAAGTTTGTAATCTCCTGTGCAGTCATCCATCTGTCATACTCAGTGTATTTTCCTTTATATCTTAATAAATATTAAGTACCTTTTCATTAGTGAGAAGTCTTTCTTTTAGCATTTGTTCAGTCTCAGCATGATCATTTATTTTGAAAAGAGTCTTCTTAGGTCTTCCACTCCTTGTTGGAACCAAATCTCATCATTTGATTTATAAGTTTTTATTAAAGTATTGGAAATACAGGAAGTTTTCTATCATAAGGTGCATATAATAAAACTTCCACTGCATTATTTCCAATCATTCACCACAAAATATAGGGGGTGGACTTGCTAGTGAGTCAGCAACTTTATACCCAAACTCACCACAGATTAAACACACATTGAGCTATTGATAAAGGAACCATACAATCAGGGATGAACACCACTCAGCAGAGCAGTTTTAGGTGGGTGTTCAAGTAGAGTTCAGTATGGGCTCAGTATGAGTTCCATCAGAGTTCAGGTTGAGGAATTGCTAGCAGGTCCACCCCCTATATTGTGTAGTGATTCTTTTAACAATAAATGGACCAGTGGAATGGTCTTTTAACTTTTTTTTACCTTTAAAAGTAAAATTTACTGTATATATTAATGCTTCATTCCCTTCATTAAATGTGCTATCTTTATGAGATTTATCTCATCTTTTCTTTTCATATTCAAAAGCCTTCTCATGAAAAATTGTCTACATTCTTTTTGCATAATTTTTACATTTGAAGGAAAGATTTAGCAACAGGATGAGTATTAAGCTTGGTAAAATTATTCTCAAGTAAATGAGCAGGAGTATTTGGCACATATCCAAGCCAGAGCTCGAAAGGCTTCATTCAGTGTCTGAATGAACAGTACTGTTGTAGGCAAATACAAGAACAGGTAATAAATTTACACAATCATGAGTGAATCTCTCAATGTCCTTAAATTCCAGACAAAAGAAAAGTATCTTATGATCATGTCTTCTAGTGTTTGAATTACTCTCAGCCAATCCATCAGTCTGAGAGTAATGAGCTTTTGAAAATTTTTATTCATATCCACAAATATCAATCAATGACATGTAAAATTCAGAAGTAAATTTTTGGATCACTGTCAGAGACAATAGATTTTGGAAAGCCTGCAGTGTTAAACATATTTAACCACCACAGAAAAGCAAATTCTTTTGTGGAAAACTTTTTATGAGTAGGAATGAATTTACATATTTTTTGTAAATCTTTCTACAATAACCCAAAAGTAATTAAATCTTTCCTTTCCTTCTGTGGGCAAACCAGTAAAAAATCCATTTTAATAATTTTCAATGTTATGTTTGGTTTCTCAATATTTTGCATTAATCTAGCTCTCTTACCAGTTATTCTCTTTGATTTCTAGAAAGAATCACAAGATTCAAAATAAAAATTTACATCATAAGAAATTTTAATCCTCCATGCTGTATTTTTCAGTCTCATAAGTGTTTTCTCTAGATCAAAGTGTCCAGATAATATTTAATCATGAAAAAGTTTTAAATAATTCATTTCATGGAAGGATAGTTAAATATATAATTACTCAGTTTTCTTCTGTAATATATATAACCATCCTCAAAGGGGAACTTTCCTTTTGATTAAAGCCTCTGGTACTTTTCAGATGGTGATTTTATCAAAGGTTATATAGATGCATTCTTGAGTTCATTAAATGTTTTTGATAGTTTGTTTAACTAAACGTTTTCTTCATATGAAGCCAGTATTAGTTGCATAATTTATTCTTCTATATCCACAATATATACACCAAAGATATATGTAACATCTTCATCTGGTAAATATGCAGGATTAGAATCATTTTTTGAAAGAGTTAATCCAGACAACATATGCATATTGGAATGCTTTTTTCATGATCTATGGATTATAGTCATTCTTCCTCTGAATTCTTCTACTACCTGTTTAAATCTAAGCATGTGACTATTTGGGGTATTCATGATAAAAGTGATTTTACTTAGCTTCAATGGGTGAGCAATTCAAATTTTTGGTCTTCCAGGTAATATTATAACTTATATAAAGCCCACAAAACTTCCAGAAATTCTAGTTGAGAGGCTCCATATTTCATTTTACTGTTTCTCAATGCTCTTTAATTATAGAAAATTACTACCTCAGAAACTTTATTACAGATTACCTGTTTCTGTTGGTGCTCAGAACCTAGTCTAAAGAGGCTGGAATCACTATATAAAACAAATGGGTGATTAAAATCTGGCAGTCCTAGTATAGCAGCAGACACCAAACATTTTTTAAGGTATCAAAAGCTCTTTGTCTTTCATTATTACAGACAAAAGATTCTTCCTTCATGATTTATTGTGTGAGAGGTGAAGCCAATACTTGATAATTCTTAATTTATTGTCTATAAAAGCCACACATACCCAGAAAACATTTTACTTCCTTTAAATTACTAGGAAAATATGCTTTCCGAACAGAAGCCAATTTTTTCTGGTCAACACATATTTGTAGGCCTGAGACATCATGGCCCAATACTTAAAAAGAATGAAACCAAATTTACATTTCTTCAAAGAAAGAGTCATATTTATTTCATCAATTTTCAGGAAAAATTTACTCAGGTGATACAAACTATCCTCAAAGATTTTAGAAAAAATTATTTTTTCATCAATATACACCATTATCCATCATTTCATTATTTCTTGTTGGAATCTATTCTCCATCACCTTCTGAACTACAGATGGAGCATTCTTAGGGCCAAAAGGCATCCCAATATATTTTTAAATACCTATGTCTGTATCAATTAACATATTTTTTTAAAATTCCTTTCAACAGGTATTTGGTGATATCCCTTATTTACATCCAGGAAACTTGTATACTTTTCTCCCTGTAGTGTAGAATTTATTGAGTTGATCCTTGAAAAACAATAAATATAATCAACTGTATGAGTATTAAAGGATCTATATTCCAACACAATATTGAATTGTCTTTTTCATAAGATATCAAAACAGGTCATAAAACAAAATACTTGGGTATTACATCAACCTTCTCAATTATATTCATCTTCAGGAAGGTTGAGATATTTTTTTTCAATAACCTTTCTCTTAGAAGGAGATGCAGGATATGGTTTATTTTTAAGGTGGGTGGTCTCTCATCTAACCCAAAAGTTAAATTAAATTTAATCCCCTGATCTACTACCAATCCCAGATTGTGTGTAACATGTACAAAATCAATTAGAAAAATTGAATTAATTTAAACATTGAGTCTTTTGGACTTTCTTTTAGTTATTCCCCAAAAGATGATCTCTGAATTTCATTTAAAATTTTTTTTTTCTTCATCAGTTGGTCTAACTTTTAACTCATCAAAGTTAAAACATGTTTTTATGAGCTGAACTGCTGGTTTTTAAGAAGGATTAATTGTAAACTTATTTTTACCATTAAAACCCATTTTTAAGAATTGATTAAATGGATCTAATTTTATACCAAAATTGTTTATAATATAATTTCACATAATTAAACAATTAACTAAGTTATCACTGTCAATGACTACAAATCTAGACACAGCTCATACTGAACAATGGCTATATGTAAAAAAACCCTGGTTTGATAATTTCATATATGACTTATCACTCAACCATAAAATTTCCAATATGTATTTTTCATGGATAGAAGCTTATTCTCATAGTCTTTGTCAATCATGGCTTATTCTTTTGAGTATACTACACTTTTTCCAGAACCAGTATCCAAGATTAATTCCAATTTTTTCACATTTATCATAACAAGTGCTTTGATAGAAGTTACAACTTCGAATCACTGGAAATATCTATTAAAATATAAAACAACTCCAAAATTCATTAATGAATCATTGCTTATAATTTCATCATGTTCAAGATAGTGTATGCCATTTTTTAACATAAATACTTCTTGGAAATTTTTTTCACTATAAGAGATATTACTTTCACAATCAATATAAGAATCCTCAGATGAAAAGGGTCTGGTGGTCATTATCTGGCTCATTTCTCTTTTGAATAAGATTAAATATTTTTTCCCAAAAATTACTATTCTTCCCAAGCTTTCCAGATTTCATAAAAGTCTTACTGTTGTATTTTCTAGGAGCTTTTGAGGAAGAAGGTTTACCAGGCTTTTCCAAAGGAGATTTTTTCCTTCAGGTTTAAATTAATCATTTTTATTTTAGGGCTATGGACTGGGATGAGACCTGTTATTCATTAGTATCTTATTAAATCTATAAGTAAAAGAGGAATTTTCCCTCACTGCTTCAGTCCTGGCATTGACTAAATCCCTTAAAGGATTTGGCACCACGGGAAATCTGGGGGTGAACTGCTAGCAGTTCCCTCTATTTGAAACTATCAGGAATTTGTCAGGAAACTGTTGGGAAACCATCCTGAAACTGTCAGAAATATGTTTTTAAATCAGATGAAAAAACAATGAAAAAATAAACTGTCACAGATTGAATCCAGAACAATCCCTCCTTGAGCAGAGCATAGGAACCACATTGAAAATCAGTTAATCTCAGGTTTGGCAAAAGGTTGAACAACATCACTTAGCATACCTTAATATTCAAATATTAAACTTGAATATATGTTGCGTGTATGATATAGATGCATAATCATTTGAATTTGCATGGTGGATACTTATTACATGTTAAAAATTGATGTGAAATGCCTATCTAAAGTGTATGCATAATGACTATGAAGAATAAATATGTATAGTGATTATGCATAAAAAATGTGCATATTGAATATGCATAAAAATATGCATATTGAATATGCAAAAAAATATGCATATTGAATATGCAAAAAAAATATGCATATTGAATATGCAAAAAAAAGGTGCATATATGTATATGAATAAAATATATTAATATGCATATAAATCTGTAAAATGAATATGCATATGAATATGCATAAATATGCATAATGATTGAAAAATGCAAAAAATGATGCTTAATGAGTATATTTTATGCATAAATAGAAATATGCAATATGAATTCATATTGCATACAGATAACACTGGCAAACCATTTCGACCAAAACTCATACTAAATTCTCATTCTGGACTAAAGGTGTGAGGGAAGGAAGAAAAACAGTCTGACGTTAGAAAAATGCTACATGCACTCATTTTGTAGCAGAGCAAATGAGAAGTGCTGAATTATGGTTGGTGCCCATAATTTAGTATGATATCATAATTTTATTTAATTGTTTTCAATATTGAAAAGACTTTAGGTCAGTTGGTATGGATCTAGCTGTGCCAGGGTCTAATCTAATTATTTTAACAATTTCTTAATAATTAATGGGTTTTAATACAAAAACAGGTTGTATTTTTTGTGGGATATTGGATATGATAAGGTCTTTTGTAAAAAAAACTTATATTGTTCAAAAATATTCCTGAATCAGATGTGGGATAATCACTACAAAAAATTGTAGTACTGTGGGAAATAAAATATATGCACAAGCAGTAGAGAAAGGACTGAGTGAACCCTTTTTGTGCAGTGAGAATCATTAGAGTGGAATTGTGGATGAAAAATATAATTCATTGTTACCATTTTATTTAATCAAAAATTTTATAATATTAAAAAGAACTATTGATTAATTGGTATTTGACCTTTGTGCCTCACTCATATTTATCATTTGATTGATTTTTTGTCACCATTATGTTATTAATATTATAAGTATAGCAAAAACTTGTGTGCCCAACGCATACCTGGTGATGTTACACCTTTAATAATATTATTAGATAAAGGTAAAAAAATATGAAAATGATTTGTTTTACAAAAAATAAATTGATATCCAAAAGCAATATGAGGGATAAAAAGGTAAAATTAAAGGGATCAAATATGAAATAAAAAATTAAAGTAAAACTCCTGCCATCAAGAGCAAGTAGACATGATGGAGTGAACGCCCACCAGTGGCACTAAACTTGGACTATAATTCATTTTTTGTAAAAATAAAAAAAAATCAACTTGAGCTTTACCAAAACTTCAGGATGACAATTTTGCCATATCAAACAACTTCTAGTGCAATTATTGAAGAAAAATTCATTTTCATTGCAATAGAGAGAATTGATCACATCAGACTGCATGTGACAAAAAGTGTCCAGCACAAGTTCGGCCGAACTTGTGCTGGACACTTTTATGATGGAGAGTAGCTAGGGTAGAATTTTTCTTCAGTTCATCTGGTATTTCTCATAAACATCTCCAGTGGAATTTTATCTTTGTGCCTCACTCATATTTATCATTTGATTGATTTTTTGTCACCATTATGTTATTAATATTATAAGTATAGCAAAAAGTCATGTGACCAACGCATACCGGGTGATGTTACACCTTTTATAATATTATTAAATAAAGGTAAAAAATTTAAAAATGATTTGTTTTACAAAAAATAAATTGATATACAAAAGCAATATGAGGGATAAAAAGGTAAAATTAAAGGAAGCAAATATGAAATAAAAAATTAAAATAAAATTACTGCCATCATAAGCAAGTAGACATGTTGGGGTGAATGCTCACCAGTGGCACTAAACTTGGACTATAATTGCTTTTTTGAAAAACAAAAAAGTGCCAATCTGAGGTTTAACAAAATTTCAGCAGAACCATTTAGCCATATCAAACAACTTCTAGTGCAATGATTGAGAGAGAATCAATCACACCAGACTGCATGTGACCAAAAGTGTCCAGCACAAGTTTGGCCGAACTTGCACTGGACACATTTATGATGGAGAGTAGCTAGGGAAGAATTTTTCTTCAGTTAATCTGGTATTTCTTATAAACATGTCCATTGGTACTTGATCTTTGTGCCTCACTCATATATATCATTTGATTAATTTATTGTCACCAATATATTATTAATATTATAAGTATAGAAAAAACTCATGTGCCAAATGCATACCAGGTGATGTTACACATTTTATAATATTATGAAATAAAAGTAAAAAAATATGAAAATGATTAGCTTTACAATAATTTAAATAGATATTAAAAAAATAGAGAAATAAAAAAGTTAAATTAATCTCAAAGAGATCAATTATGAAAAACAAAATACTAGTAAAATTCTTGCTCTCAAGAGCCAGTAGAAGTGTTGAAACAAATGGGAGCCATCAGGGCTAAATTTTAATAAGTGACCTTTTTTTATAAAGATAAAAAATTATACACCTGAGGTTGGGAAGAACAACAGGTGGATGATTCAGCTAATCAAAACTACTTGTAGTGAAGTTTAATAAAAAAATGTTTTTTTGTTGCCATAGAGAGAATTGATCCCATCTGACTGCACGTGACCAAAAGTGTCCAGCACAAGTTTGGCCGAACTTGTGCTGGACACTTTTATGATGGAGAGTAGCTTGGGTGGAAATTTTCTTCAGTTCCTTCATCTTGTATTTCTCATAAACATGTCTACTGGTATTTGATCAGTCTGTATCTTTCATATTTATCATCCGATTAATATTTTATCACCATTATATTATTAATGTTATTAGTATAGCAAAAACTTGTGTGCCAAATTCATACCATGTGAAGTTATAACTTTAATAATTTTTTAAAATAGACGTAAATAAATATGGAAAGGATTAGTTTTACAAAAATTAAATAGAAATTTAAAAGTAAAAAGAGGAATAAAAGAGTAAAATAAAAGTCAAACAGTTCAAATATGAAAAAAATACTAGTAAAATTCCTGCTATCAAGATCCAGTAGAGGTGTTAAAGCAAATGGGAGCCATCAGGGCTTTATTGTAATAAGTGAACTTTTCTTTAAAGATAAACAAATATACACCTGATATTGGGCAGAACAGCAGGTGGATGATTGAGCTAAAACAAACTACTTCTGGTGAAATTTGATAAAAAAAATTTTTTGTTTCCATACAGAGAATTGATCCCATCTGACTGCACATGACCAAAAGTGTCCAGCACAAGTTCGGCCAAACTTTTTCTGGACACTTCCATGATGGAGAGTGGCTGGGTTAGAATTTTTCTTCAGTTCATCTGGTATTTCTTACAAACATGTCTACTGGTATTTTATCTTTGTGCCTCACTCATACATATTGTTTGATTAATTTTTTGTCTTAATTATATTATTAATTATATAAGTATAGCAAAAAATTGTGTGCCAAATGCATACTGAGTGATGTTACACCATTTATAATATTATTAAAAAAATGTATAAAAATATTAATATAATTAATTTTAAAAATATGCTGCACACTTTTATGATGGTGAGTATCTAGGGTGCAGGTCTTCTTCAGTTCATCAGGTATTCCTTATAAACAAATCCACTTGTATATGATCTTTCTGTTTCATTCATATTTATCATTTGATTCATTGTTTTTCACCATTATACTATTAATGTTATTAGTATTGAAAAAAATTATAAGCCAAATGCATACTGGGAGATGCTACATCTTTAATAATCTTATTAAATAAAAGTAAAAAAATATGAAAAGTATTAGTTTTACAATAAATAAATTGATATTTAAAAGCAAAAAGAGGAATAAAAAAGTAAAATAAAAGTGATTAAATATGAAATTAAACATTCAAATGAAATTTCTGCCATCAAAGAAAATTTGAGTTTTCAGACCGAAATTGCACCACCGGTTCTAGATTTGGAATATATTTTCATTTTTTTTAAATTAATAAAAGTGTCCACCTGAGGTTTTCAAAAAATCAGGAGGATAGTATAGCAGTATAAGACTACTTCTTGTGCAATGATTGAGCAAAAATTCATTTTAACTTCCATTGAGTAAATTTATCCCATCTGACTGCATGCAACCAAAAGTGTCCAGCAAAAGCTCAGCTGAACTTGTGCTGGACACTTTTATGATGGAGAGTAGCTAGGGTGCAAGTCTTCTTCAGTTAATCTTATATTCATTTTAAAAATGTCTATGGGTATTTGATCTTTCTGTGTCATCCATATTTATTATTTGATTATTTTTTAGTCACCATTATATTATTAATGTTTTTATTATAGAAAAAACATGTGTACTGAATGTACACTGTGTGATTTTACAACTTTAATAATATTATATAATAAATGTAAAAAAATGTGAAAGTTATCAGTTTTACCAAAATAAAATTGATATTTAAAATCTAAAGGATAAATAAAAGGGTAAAATTAAATTTAAAGAGATCAAACATGAAATAAAGATATTAAGTATAATTTCTGCTATCATGAGCCAGTAGAGGCTTCAGAAAAAATGGGCACCATCATAGATTAACATGGATCAAATTTACTTTTTACCAAAGTAAAAAATTGTCTACCTTAGGTTTGGAAAAACTTCCAGGGGACAATTTTTCCATATAAAACTACTTTCAGTGCAATGATGGACTGATCATTAAGTCTCATTTCCATAAAAAGAATTGATTGCATCTGACGGTATTCAACCAAAAATGTCCAGCACAAGTTTGGCCAAACTTGTTCTGGACACTTTTATCATGGAGAGTATCCAGGGTGAAAGTCATTTTAAATCATCTGGAATTTCTTATAAACATATCCACTGTTATTAAATCTTTGTTCCTCACTCATATTTATCAATTGATTAATTTTTTGTCACCATTAAATTATTAATATTATCAGTATAGCAAAAACTTGTGTGCCAAATGAATACTGGGTGATGTTACACCTTTTATAATATTATTAAATAAAGGTAAAAAAATATGAAAATGATTTATTTTACAAAAAATAAACTTCTATCCAAAAGCAATATGAGAGGAATAAATTAAAATAAAAGAAATCAAAGATGAAAATTAAAATCCAAGTTAAATTCCTGCCATAAACAGAAAAAAGAGATGTTGAATCAAATTAGCACAATCAGGGATAAACTTGTACTAAATTTTCTTTTTTGTAAAAATAAAAAAAAATCCACTTGAGCTTTACCAAAACTTCAGCATGAAAATTTTGGCATATCAAACTACTTCTAGTGTAATTTTTTATCAATAATTTATCTTCATTTCCATAGAGAGAATTGCTCCCATCTGACTGCACCTGACCATAAGTGTCCAGCACAAGTTCGGCCTAACTTGTGCTGGAAACTTTTATGATGGAGAGTAGCTAGGGTAGAATTTTTCTTCAGTTCATCTAGTATTTCTTACAAACATGTCTACTGGTATTTAATCTTTTTTCCCCACTCATAAATATCATTTGATCAATTTTTGGTTGCCATTATATTATTAATTTTATAAGTATAGAAAAAACTCATGTGCCAAATGCATACCAGATGATGTTACACCATTTATAATATTATTAAATAAATTTATAAAAATATGAAAATAGTTTATTTTAAAAATTATTAATTGATATCCAAAAGCAATATTAGGAATAAAAAATTAAGTTAAAGGGATCAAATATGAAAAAAGAAATCCAAGTAATATTCCTACTATCAAAGGCCAGTAGAGGTGTTGAAGAAAATGAGAGCCATCAGGGATAAATTGTACTAAATTTACTTTTTTTTAAAGATAAAAAATTGTGCACCTGTGTTTTGGATGAACTCTAGGTAGAAAATTTGGCTATGTAAAATTACTTCTAGTGAAGTTTTTTATCAAATTATTTTTTTCATTGCCATGGTGAGAATTGATCTCATATGACTGCACCTGACCAAAAGTGTCCAGCACAAGTTCGGCGGAACTTGTGCTGGACACTTTTTTGATGGTGAGTATCTAGGGTCCAGCTCTTCTTCAGTGCAACTGGTATTTTTTTAAAAAATATCCACTGGTATTTGATCTTTCTGTTTTATTAATATTTTATCATTTGATCAATTTTTTGTCACCAGTATATTATTATTTTTATTAGTATAGCAAAAAAACATGTGCCAAATGCTTACAGGGTGATGTTAAACCTTTAATAATTTTATTAAATACAGGTAAAAAATTATGAAAATGATTTTTTTTAAATAAAATTAATTGATATCTAAAAGAAAAAAAAGGGATAAAAAGAAATAGGTTGAATAAAAGGGATTTGATATGAAATTTAAAATTCAAGCTAAATGGCTACTTTCAAGGCTCAGAAGAGGTGTTGGATAAAATGGGCATCATCAGGAATAAAATTGTACTTAATTTGATTTTTTAAAAAACTAAATGAAGTTTTCAATTGATTTTTTTCCAATATTTAGTTGGAAACTTTGTCTATATCAAATTACTTCTAGTACCATGATTGAACAAATTAAATCCTCATTTTCATACGCAGAATTGATCCCATATGGCTGGACCAGGCCAAAGGTGTCAACCACAAGTTTGAGAATTCTTCTGGTGGACACTTTTATGATGGACAGTGGTAGGGTGCAAGTCTTCTTTAGTTAATCTAGTATTCCTCATAAACATTTCCAACTTATTTTTGGCCAAAAATCAGGTGGAAAGTTTGTCCATATCAAATTACTTCTAATGCCATGATTGACTAAAAATTGATTCTCATTGCCATATAGAGAGTTGATCCCATATGACTGGATCTAGCAAAAGTGTCACCACAATTTTTGATAAACTTAGGTTTGAAAATTTTATGATGGAAAGTAATTGCAAGTCTTCTTCATTTCATCAAGTAATCCTCATAAAAATTTCCACCTGTATTTTGGCCAAACTTCAGGTGGACACTTTGGCCATATCAAATTAATTCTAGTTCCACGTTGATAAAAAACTGATACTTATTGCCATATATAGATATTAAACCCATCAGACTGTGCCTTTCCAAAAGTGTCTACCTGAATTATGGCTAAACCTCAGTTGGACACTTTTATGATGCAGAGTAGCTAGGGCAAAAGTATTCTTCAGTTAATTTGGTATTCATAATAAATTTATCCTTCTGAAGTTTAGCCTAAATTCAGGTGGACAATTTTGGAAAGCACCAGTTAGTCACTATCCATCAAAAAAGTGTTCACCAAAATTTTGGCTAAACTTGTGGTGGACCCCTTTGATCAGCCACAGTCAGATGAGATTAACTCTTTAGATGGAAATGAGGATGGTGTTTTGGTCAATCATGGAAATAGAAGTAGTTTTATGTGGCCAAATTACCCCCCTGAAGGTCATAAAAACCTCACAAGGACACTTTTTAGCAGGGAGTAACTGAGAAAAATTCATTTATCAGAAGGAAAATCTTTTATTGGATAGATGCCAATGTTTCATACTTGTGTATTATGGTCAGTATTAATTTTGAAAGTGTCTTTCCAAGCAATTTTATTGCCCATCATGACACATTTTGTTTTAAATGTTTCAAACTGCGTGATGCAGTATTAAGGTGTCACATAGTATAATTAAGTTCTAATAAGTGCCCTCCTATGATGCCTAAATTTATAATTTAATATCTTACATAATAATTTTTTTATATATAAATTCATCAATATTTTATTTAATTATCAAATTTAATAGAGCAAGTATCCTGAACTATTATATATGCATAAGCTTAGGTTAGATCAATTTGTGCTCAATTTGTGCTCAACAGAGGACCAAAATCAAGTTCTGGAGGATCAACTTGTGCATAATTTGGAATCAGTTGATATTCAGTCTATAATCAATCTGAGAATAAATGTAAATCTAACTCTAATTTACTTATGTTTATAAAGTATTCATAAACCTGGCATAATTAAGAAACACTCTAAATTTCAAGAGAGGGGATTGCTAGAAATTCACCCCTAGATTTCCCATGGTGTGGAAGCTTAAAAATAAATTTTTCTTGCCATAAGTCAGAATATTTTTTTGATCAATTGCTCTTAAAATATTTTTAATTGTATTAAAAAGGCAATTGGTTTTTCAGAGGAGGAATATCTACAATCCTCATAAAATATTTTTTGAGATAATCTAAAGTAAGATCCATCAAATTGTTCTTCAATCAAAGATTTCCGTTCATTCCAGAAATAATCCATTCCATAAAATAGAAAGAATCATACTGTCAGGCTGAGTTCAAGTACAAAGACGTGAACTAGCTTGAATGGTCAGCTGTCTAGAAGATTTTTATGGTCCTATATAAATACTGTAGTACAAATCTAATAAGAAAGCTATAACTCAATATAAGGGTCTCAGTAATTCTAATCTCACTAATTATATATGGCTTACAATCTTTATAGTTGATAGAAAAATAGATTTAATAAATTCAGATACTATTCAAAGACTTTATAAGTACTATTGATATGTATTGTAATTGTATTGGTTATATGTTTAAATTGTAATGATAAAGAATGTAGAAACAAGACCCAAAAAACCCCCTCCTTTTATACACACTGAGTACCCTAATGAATCCCTTGATGTACCACTCCAATACACAGTTAATGACGCATCAAAACAACTAATAGACATGCCCATCAACATCCCCAGTAACTCATGACATAATTAGAAGAGTAACAACTGTCCAAATCCTGTAATAATAAGGAAAATCCATCAAAATTAAAGAATAAGATAAAAAGAGAGTATATGCATATTAAACAATAATATAAAAGACTAAAGAGGAAATTTTTAAGGTTAATAATAGCTTAATAATAAAGGGGATTCACTGTAGAGATGATGGGGCTAATCCTGACATTATACTACATGAAATTCCCATTCAAAAATAACCAATATTGACTGAGAAACCACCCAAAAACTCAAAAAAGAGTGTGAGATGTGGGGTAACTACATGCAGTCCTTGGCAGGTGCTTGCATGGGTAAATACTTGACTAAATTGAAGCAAATTTAAGCGTGTTAGTGAAATAAGGCGCCAAGAGTGAGGTTATTAATGAAATTAGTGCATATAAAGAGGGTCAATGCATTATTAATTAAGCTAGGACACTAAATAAGTGCCTGTTGCCTATTTTAGTGTGTTTTACCACAGTGGGCGTAGAATGTGGGGTAGCTATAGTGTGAAAAAGCTAACTTTGCTAAAAATGAACTATTCACACAGGAAAAATACAGGCAGTATGTGGCCAGTACACAGAAGCCATTTCTGGCATAAAAAACACCAAATTTGAAAAGTGTTATTTTTATGCATTTAAGTATCCAAATAAATAGTCCTAAATGAGAAAAATTGAATTATCAAAGCAAATTTTTAATATTCTTAAATCTATAGTGCATATAATCAACTTTTAAGTGAAATAAAGTACATTTCTTGTTTTTTGCATAAAACAATAAAAATAACAGCTTTAAGTATACTTAAAAATTATGTAGCCTTATAATTAAGGTTATTAAGGTTACCCTAACATAATCCAACTTAATATTAAGTACATAAGACTTATAAAAGGTGGATATATGCATGTATATAAGGTGTTATAATGGCATTTTTTGTGTATTATCACAATTTTACTTATGTATACTGTTTGTGTACTCTCATTTATTGTTCCAATGTATAATTCATGTTTTTAACATAAATTATAAGTACTTTTCACTCAGTCCTGGGGATATACAGGCTGACACTCACCCACCCAAAAAAACAATAAAAAAATGATAAGTTATACATTTTATTTATTTATTTGTTAAATTTCAGGTATTCAGATTAATTCTGTAGCATTAAAGATTATTCTTTAAAGAAATAAAACATAATAAAATATTATGATTACTGGTTTTTACCCCTCAGCTGGTGGAACAGAAGTTTATTTCTGTTTAAATTTTTTAAGAAGGGTGGATAAATTAGAAATTTCTTTTTCAGGTATCCATTTATCAAAATCATTTGATTTCCCTTTAAATCTTAATAAATACTCAGTTACTTTTTCTTTAGTAAGGATTCTTTTCTTGAGTATTTTTTCAATCTCTGCTTTTTCCACTATTTCTCCAGGTTGCTTCTTAAGCCTGCCCCTTCTTTTTGGAAATAAGTCAGGATCATTTGCATGGTAAGGTTTCAATAATGAGATAGGAAAAACTGGATGTTTCCTATCATATGGAGCATATAATATGACTTCCACTGCATTATTACCAACCATTTTGCTTACTACAAAAGGTCCTACAAAGGGATCCTTTAATTTAACATTACCTTGTAAGTTAAAATGTAGTGTTGATATTAAGACTTCATCTAACTTTTTGAATTCAAATTCTTTATGAGATTCATCCCACCTTTTCTTTTCATATTCAAATGCTTTTTGGATGCATTCTTCTGCATGCTTTCTACACATTTACTGCATATGAATAAAAGATTTTGTATATCTAACCTTGGTAATTTATTTAAATGATTTACTGGGGTATTTGGTACGTATCCCAGCCAGAGTTCAAATGGTTTCTTCACTGTTACAGAATGAGTTGTGCTGTTATAAGCAAATTCAAGGCCAGGAATTAATTTTACCTAGTCATGTGTGAATTTCTAATTTTCTTTGTATTCTAATCCAAAGGAAAAATATCTTCTGATCATGTCTTCTAGAGTTTGTATCATTCTTTCAGCCAGCCCATCAGTTTGTGGATGGTGTGCTGTGGATAATTTCAATTGACAACCTGATACTTCCATCAAAGATGTCCAGAACTCTGAAGTAAATTTAGGGTCTCTGTCAGAGACTATGGCTTTGAGGAACCCAGCAGTATTCATCATCTGAGTCCACCATAATAATGCCAAGTCTTTTGCAGATACCTCTTTATGGGTAGGGATAAACTTACACATTTTTGTTAATCTATCCACAATTACCCAGCAAGAATTGAAACTTTCTTTTCCTGCTAATGGCAAGCCAGTTACAAAATCCATGTTTATAATTTCCCATGGAGCTTTTGGCTTCTCTATTTGTTGTAACAACCCAGCTCTCTTACCAGGTAATCTTTTAGATTTCTGACAAGAGTCACATGTTTCAATGTATTTTTGTACATCTTCTTTCATGTTTATCCACCAGGCTGTATTTTTAACTCTGGTTAATGTTTTGTTAAAGTCAAAATGACCAGCTAAGATGTCATCATGACAATTACTCAACATTAACTCTTCCATAGAAGGTGGTATTACTATAACATTACTTAACTTTTTTCTGTAATATATATATCCATCTTCAATTGATAGTTTACCTTTTTCCAACACATTTTTATACTTTGGAGGCAAGGTTTTAATTAATGCACTCATGGAGGCATTTGTTGGATCATTAAGAATGTTAGATAGTTTAGACAAATCTTTATCAGATGAATAATTTTCTAATATAGTTTGAATAAATTATTCTTCTAAATACACTATATAAATCCCAAATATATGTATAACCTCATTTTCAGGTACATAAGCTTGGTTGTCAGCATCATTTGGCAAAGGACTTCTAGATAATAAATCCACATTAGAATGCAATGTTCCTTCTCTGTGAGTGATTTTCATTCTTCCTCTGTACTCTTGTACAGCTAGTTGCCATCTAAACATGTGCCTATTAGGTGTTTTCATGTTTAGCAATGATTTTACTGCACTGCAATCTGTTATAAGTTCAAACTTCTGGTCTTCCAGATAGTAATGAAGCTTCTCTAAATCCCACACCACGGCTAAACATTCTAGCTGTGTGGCACCATACCTTAATTCAGTTTTTCTTAAGGTTCTGGATATATAACAGATAAATACTTCAGATAATTTTCCATTTATTATCTGTTTTTGCTGTAAAGCAGCACCTAAACCTATGAAGCTTGCATCAGTGTACAAGATAAAGGTAAGGTGAAATCTGGCAGTCCCAAAATTGGAGCTGTCATTAAACATTCCTTTAATTTATTAAAGGCGTGTTGTCTTTCATTATTCCAAATGAAAGCCTCATTTTTCCTGATTAATGTTGTCAAAGGAGCTGCAATAGATTGGTAATTTTTAATATATTGTCTATAATATCCACACATACCCAAAAAACTTTGAATTTCTTTTATATTCTTAGATATAACAATGTTTTTTATTGCTGCCACCTTATTCTGTTCAACACAAATTTGTAATCCAGATACAACATGTCCAAGTACTTTCAAGGATTGAAATCCAAATTTACATTTCTTTAATGCAATTGTCATATTAATTTCATCCATTCTTTGAAAGACTCTTTTCAGGTGATTTAAATGTTCATCATATGTTTTTGAAAACACTATGATGTCATAAATATATACCAATAGCCATCCTTCAACCATTTCCTGATGAAAAACACTATCCATCAATTTTTGGAAGACTGAAGGGGAATTATTTGGGCCAAATGGCATTCTCACATACTTATATATACCCATATTTGTGGTTATTAATAAGTAATTTTGAGAATTTCTTCACACAGGAATCTGGTGGTAACCTTTGTCTCCATCCAGACAGGAAATATATTTTGCTCCTTGTAAAGTAGCATGGATAGAAGCTATCCTTGGTAGAGGGTAAATATCATCTACTGTGTATGTATTCAGAGCTCTATAATCACCGCATAATCTTGCCTTATCTTTTTCATAAGAGATAAATACTGGTGAAATGACACAATACTTAGGTGTTGTGTCCACTTTTTCAACAATACCCATTTCCAACAACATTTTTATATTGTCTTCAATATCTTTCCTTTTTGCAGGAGATGCTGGGTAAGGTTTTTTTTTAGGCTGCCAGGAATATTATCCAAATCACAGCTTAGAGAGATTTTCATCTCATGGTCTTTGACCAAACCTAGTTCATTTGAACCATGAGAAAACGCCATAGGATATGATTTAATCAATCTCAAAATATTTTCTTCTTCAATTATTGAGAGTTGAGGACTGAAAGAGGCCTTTTGGATTTCATTTTCCAATTCAACCACTTCAGTGGTGGCTCTTCCACCTTGCAGTTGTTCTTCTCTAGGAGAAATGGCATACACTGAATTTTCAGAACATATTTTGAGTTTTCTCTTACCATTCACACCTATAGTGAAGTAACTGTTTGCAGGATCTAGTTTAATGCCAAATTCTGTCAATAAATTATTGCCAGTAATAAACCAATCACTACAATTATTATTATCCATTACAACAAATTCACACACTGCTCTAACATATCCATTATTATATTTAAAGAACACAGCAGTTTTGTATTTGCCAATTAAATTTAAAACTGAACCAAAACTCCTCCAGTTCTTTGTCTGAACAGGTTCTAGTTTTTCCTTGTACTTACTGTCGAGTTTCATTAATGTGTTAATTGAAACTACACTACCTGCAGCCCCAGTGTCAAGAATGGCATTCATTTATTTTCCACATATGATAACAGGTGCTCTGATAGGTGTTATTTTGTAAGTATCATGAGATACATCTTTAATTATTTCAGCTTCCTCAATGGAAGTTAAAGATGTGTCTTTATGAGGTATAGCATCATTCTGGAACATAATATCCTGTTCTAATACAAATAACACATGTTCATCATCACTTTAAGATATGTTACTTTTACCATCCTCACTGGAATCCACGTTCTCATCTTCATGATTACTTGGTTCAGAATTTTGTGAGGTTTCAATAACATTTATTCTCTTCTTAAACATGTGACCCATAATCCAAGGTTCATTACATTAATAACAAGTGTTATTCTCTTGTCTTTTAGGGACAAGGGGAGCTGAAGGTTTTTTCTTCTCCACTGGCAATTTATTTGTAGTAGGTTTTACTACGTCAACACTTTGTTTGTAATTATTATGCTTGGTTTCATATTTGTGGTTTAATAATATCTCATTGCATATATAAATGAACCCAGAGGTGTCTCTGATGGTTTCAGTTCTAGCTACAATAATGTCTCTAACTGATATAGGCAACTTGTATATTATTTTCATTTTCCACTCATCATAATCCATTTTTGGATACATAGCTTTCATGATTTTCATTAAATTCATTAAAAAAACCATGGGTTTATCTCCATCATTTGGATTATATCTGGCTCTTTCATACAATCTTTGTTGAGTGATTCTGAATTTTGGGCCACCAAATTGTCTTTCAATTAGTGCCTTCCATTCATTCCAGGAGTAGTAAATTCCCTCACTCAATACAGATTCAAAACATAATAAGGCCACATATGTGAATAAAGATATTAATTTTGATGTAATTTCTTCATCAGGTAATTTGTATGAAAATTTTAAGTTATCAATTATTTGAATGAATTGTTGCCAATCAGATTTTGAATCCCCGTCAAAAGAAGGGTACTGATCTAACTTAGGCCAGTTCTTTTGGCTAGTTTTTGCTTACCTAACCTGAGGAATATTGAGTAATTCACTTACTTTAGAAAGATGATCATTTATTTCATCTTTTACTGATTTTATATTCTCAGAGCCCATGGCAGCTATGTTCATGTTCAATCATTGGTTTATCATCAGAGTGTTTCATAAAAACTGGTACTCCTTTCACATAAGAGGTATTATCTCTAATTTTTTCAGTATTTTTCAAAATGTTAGCTACTTCAATTTCTACTCTTTGTAACCTATCTTTTATTACAGGTACATGAGTTAAGGTATCATTTACATTTGAAAAAGACAATTTTACACGTCCCTCTATGGTAGCCATAATATTCTGAGAATGTAATAATTTATTTTCTAAATTTTTAATCTCAGAGTCTAATCTTTTGTTTTCTTTGATTAATTCATTATTTGAATTCTCAATAATTTTTAACCTATTGGCTGTTGTACTCAATGATTGTGTGAGGTTTAATAATACACTTTCTGTATTATTGTTTGACTCTTTAGAGAATTCTTCCAATTTTTCAATTCTTAATAATAATTTACTAATTACTTTTGATTCCATTGGATTTTCTTTTCGAAAATATTCAATTCATTCTGTGTCCAATTCAGAAGACTAATCATCAGGTTCAAGATTTAATTCATTTGGTTCCATTTTTATATTAATAGCATTTTCCTGGTGGTCAAGAAAACTATGTACATTGTCCTCATATAAAGACAAGTTTAACATGTTATTTTCAAATGAATAATTTTTTAAATCAATATCAATTATATCCAATAACTCTCTATCAATTTCATTACCTATAAGTAATTCATTGTTAGGATTATATAATTGATCCTGGGAAGATGGATGACTTACCAAGGTCTTATTCCATTTCCCCTGCCTCTCCTTGGCTTTCCCCTGTAAGGGTGACTGCTGGAGCCCTGTTGTTGAGGGTTCTTGTAGTTTTGGGTGTACCAATCCCACTTCCATTTACTTACTGTAATTTTTTGATCCTCCTCTTGGACTGGAGGTGTTGCTATGGAACTGTTGGGTGCCACTGTTGGTGGTTGAGCCTTTATTTCTACTAGAGCTTGATTGACTTCTATGAGACCCTGAGCTGCTCTTTTCTCCAGATTGTTTATCTGGTCCACTTTATTGTTTAACCTTATTGTCAAGGTTCTCAGTAGAGTGGAGAGGGAGTAAATTTGTTCTTGTAAGGTATTTTTTGTTTTCTTTATTGATACATGTTTTAAAAGTTTTTCCCTTTCCACCAGAGACATTTGTGGAGTGATGGTGTTTATGGGGGAATCCTGGCCCTCCATTTGAATTTCCTGTACCAGGTTTCTCAGCTCTAGGTCTTAAGATATACAGTTTTGCCTTATTACGCACAATATCATTGTTGTCACACATTTTTACGTGGAATTTAATCAAAAAATTGAGATTTGAGATTTTTAAAACTTCAAAAAGGAGTTTTATCAGTATTTATTAATACCACTGAAGCCAATTTTATTGCTTACTTATAGGTATAAAGTGAATTTAGAAGTTCCAAAAGTCAAATATGCTTTTATGTGGTCACTTGCTTTAACTGGTCTATAATATGTAGCCATGTTTTTATATTTAAAAAAGAAAATTTGTCAGTAAGATTCTTTCAAAATATTAAATGAATTTTACAAACCAATAAAAGGGTTTTAAGAGTCCTTTTAAAAGAAAACAATTAATCAGTTTAATTGGTTATCATCTGCAAAGATCACAAATTTAATTGGTCTATTGACAGACTCCTACTAAGAACAATTTTATGTTAAATTAGTGGTATAAATTTTATCTGCAAAGATCATAAATTTAATTGGTCTATTGACAGACCCACTAATAACAATTATATGTTGAATTAGTGGTAAAATTGTTGATTAAATATCACAATTTTATTATATAACAGGGCTTCATTTTCTGAAATCACTGTATAAGTGACCCCAACCTGTTATAATTATCCAAATATTTCTATAGTGATTTTATTTACGTGTACCTTTTTTGAAACTTTTACTTACTGGATTATAACAGAATTCTTGAGGAAAGGCCCCCAATTGTCAGGCTGAGGTCAAGTACAAAGACGTGAACTAGCTTGAATGGTCAGATGTCTAGAAGATTTTTATTGTCGTATATGAATACTGTAGTAAAAATCCAATAAGAAAGCTATAACTCAATATAAGGGTCTCAGTAATTCTAATCTCACTAACTATATATGGCTTACAATCTTTATAGTTGGTAGAAAAATAGTTTTCATAAATTCAGATACTATTAAAAGACTTTATAAGTACTATTGATATGTATTGTAACTGTATTGGTTATATGTTTAAATTTTAATGATAAAGAATGTAGAAACAAGACCCAAAAAACCCCCTCCTTTTATACACACTGAGTTCCCTAATGAATCCCTTGATGTACCACTCCAATACACAGTTAATGACGCATCAAACCAACTAATATACATGCCCATCAACATCCCCAGTAACCCATGACATAAGTAGAAGAGTAACAACTGTCAAAATCCTGTAATAATAAGGAAAATCCATCAAAATTAAAGAATAAGATAAAAAGAGAGTATATGCATATTAAAAAATAATATAAAAGACTAAAGAGGAAATTTTTAAGGTTAATAATAGCTTAATAATAAAGGGGATTCACTGTAGAGATGATGGGGCTAATCCTGACATTATACTACATGAAATTCCCATTCAAAAATAACCAATATTGACTGAGAAACCACCCAAAAACTCAAAAAAGAGTGTGAGATGTGGGGTACCTACATGCAGTCCTTGGCAGGCGCTTGCACGGGTAAATCCTTGACTAAATTAAGGCAAATTTAAGCGTGGTAGTGAAATAAGGCGCCAAGAGTGAGGTTATTAATGAAATTAGTGCATATAAAGAGGGTCAATGCATTATTAATTAAGCTAGGACACTAAATAAGCGCCTGTCGCCTATTTTAGTGTGTTTCCCCACAGTGGGCAAAGAATGTGGGGTAATTATAGTGTGAAAAAGCTAACTTTGCTAAAAATGAAGCTATTCTTACGGGAAAAATGCAGGCAGTATGTGGCCAGTACACAGAAGCCATTTCTGGCATAAAAAACACCAAATTTGAAAAGTGTTATTTTTATGCATTTAAGTAGCCAAATAAATAGTCCTAAATGAGAAAAATTGAACTGTCAAAGCGCATTTTTAATATTCTTAAATTTATAGCTCATATAATCAACTTTTAAGTGAAATAAAGCTCACTTCTTGTTTTTTGAATAAAACAATGAAAATAACAGCTTTAAGTATACTTAAAAATTATTTAGCCATATAATTAAGGTTCTTAAGGTTACCCTAACATATTCCAACTTAATATTAAGTACATAAGACTTATAAAAGGTGGATATATGGGTGTATATAAGGTCTTATAATGGCATTTTTTGTGTATTATCATAATTTTATTTATGTATACTGTTTGTGTACTCTCATTTATTGTTCCCATGTATAATTCATGTGTTTAACATAACTTATAAGTACTTTTTACTCAGTCCTGGGGATATACAGGCTGACACATACCACAGCAGAGAAACATTCTCAAATAAAAAATAAGCTAAGGAGTAATTTCTTCATTGGGTAAATTAAAACTTTTTCAAGTTATCAATTCTCTGGATAAAATGTTGACAATCTGAACCAGGATCCCAATAAAGAGCTGGATATCTGTCCAAATTTTGCAAATGCTTTTGATGTGAAGAATTTTCAGATTTATTTTGTGCTTTCTTCATACTGAGAATCTCTTGGATTCTAGAAAGATGCTCAGAAAAGTATCATTGAAACTATGGGACTTATTTCCACAGTATGTATTTTGTTCAGGACTTAAAGCCCTTTCCTTTCCCTTAAGATTATTAATTTTTGGATCATTACTAATAGCATTCTGAGAGATCTTCCAAGAAGATGATCCAGCCATAGGTTCATGCACTAAAGGTGTAGAAATATTTTTAAATCTTTTTTTCACAAAGATTCTTCCATGAATCTCAATTTTTCTCTTAAAGTAGGAATTTTAGCTACTTTAGTGTTCAAAGTAGCTAATTGAAACATATTCCTGGAATCAATTGTTTCTGTTATATAATTTAATGTTTTAAGTTCAGTTTTAAAAAAATTACACTAATTTTTTAAGGTGAGATTTTCATGGATTAAGTTTTCAGTTAAACAACTTTATAATTAAATATACAAATTATTAATATCTATTACTTTATACTCCAAATATATAGATAAAATTTTAAAAATTATTATTTTAGACTGAAGTTAAAAGGAAAGCCTAGTCATATGTGAAAATTTTTCTCTCAAAGATTTATTTTATTTAATAAGCTTATTAATTGATTCTTATAACTTATCACAACTTTTTTGTAACTGAATATCAACTTTATCTTGAACTCTAGAAGAGACACTAAAATTTAACAGAAAATTATTGAATTTATTAATTATATCTTTCATTACTCTTTCTACCTTAGAAGCCTTAATTTTATTAAAGTTAGGAGAACTTTTCAAAATTCTAATTGCCATTTTCTCAATTAGTTTCACTAAATCATTAATTAAACTTCTTTCTCTTAATTTACTAATATAAGGATCTATTACAGAAGTTGAAGTAAAATTCATATTATCATCAAAAGAAAATTTATTGAGTATATCTTCAGGCTAAAATTTAATGCTATCATGATTATATTTACAGGCTTAAAAGTAGTATCATTACTAAGAATACATTTACCTGTAGATGCAGCATTATTAGTGAGAGTTGAACTAATATAAAATTAAGAAGCACTTAGCATGGCCTCTGAGGACCCACTTTGTTTCCAATCTTCTTCTTGTGGTAAGGATTACGAGAAGGAGAGTTTTAGTAAGTTTGCATGGAATGACCTGCTTGGGACTGAGTCTGGCTTCCATGCCTATTTTTCTGATACCATTCCCACTTCCACTTGTGAACTACCATTTCCTCCTAAGATGGAGGAAGTGGTGGTAGTTTTTTCTGAAACTGATGTTGGCTTGGTTTATCTAAGTATTTTTGAAAAAGAGGTAGTTATTTCTTTAACAGTCTTTGATAAATTCCTTGAAACATATGTTTCAGATTGAATACCCCTTCTTGAAGCTTTAATACTTTTATTAATTCCTGCTGAAGGGACTTCAATATCTGGTTCATTTTTTCCACCTGATTTTCCAGAAGAAGCTTTTTGATTCTGATTATGTTTGGAGAATCTTCTACTAATGGTTGAATTTTAACTACTGGAGGAGGTTTTCTGGAAGAAGAGGTATGACTTCTGGATGGACTGGCTATGTCTCTATCTTTTCTTCTGGAAGTTCCTCTTCTCCCTCCAATTTAATATTATTACAAATATTTATAAGAGCTAAAAAATTCTCTGATTAATACTGTTAGATCTTACTTCATCATAGTCAAACTCAATTACACTATTTATTTCAGCCTGGATATTACAAGGACAGAGTAAAAATTTCTCATAAATTATGTTAAAAACATGTAGTGCACATGGAAACAATAAATGAAGGTATACAAAATGTATATGTAAGTGAAATTAATGATTAAATACAATATATGCCATTATAATACCTTATATACATGCATATATCCACCTTTTATAAGTCTTATGTACTTAAAATTAAGTTGGAATAGATAAGGGAAATCTTAAGAACCTTAAATATAAGGTTAAATAATTTTTAAGTAGAATTAAAGCTGTTATTTTCATTTTTTTATGGAAAAAACAAGAATTGCTCTTTAAATCACTTAAAAGCTGAATATATGTGCTATATATTTAATAATATTGAAAATGGGCCTTGAAAGATCAATATTTCTTAATTAGAAATATTTATTTGGATATTAAAATTCATTAAAATAACAATTTTCAAATTTGATTTCTTTTACGCCAGAAATGGCTTCTGTGTACTGTCCACATACTGCCTTCATTTTTCCCATTTAAAAAGCTTGATTTTTATAAAATTTAGAAATTTCAAACTATAATTACCCCTCATTGTACACCCACTATGGGGAAACATGCTAAAATAAGTGACAGGTACCTATTTAGTGTCCTAATTTAATTATAAGTGCATTGATCTCATTATATGCACTAATTTACTTAATAAACTCAAGATTAACACCTATAAATAACTTCCATTCTTAAAATTGACTATTTAGTCAAGGATTTAGCCATTCAAGTGCCTTTCAAAAGACTGAATTCAGCTACCTCATGTTTCACATCTTATTTTGGGTTTCTCAATGGTTTCTCAGTCAATATTGGTCATATTTGGGTGGGGATTTCACAAAATATTTTAGAGTAATTAGCTCTGAAATATCTTATCTTGATTTATATTAACTTTTTGTTATGTTTATTGCTATTATTTTTTTATTGGTCTTTTATTTTAAGGTATTACACACATATACTCTCTTTTTGGTTAATTTTTTTTGGTGAAATATCCCTATTATTTCAGGATTTTGGCATGTGATATTATTAAATTTGTGTTTTTGGTTACTTCTTAGGTTAATTTGAATGTGTACTAGCTAGATTGAGGCATCATTAGCCATATAGAGGATTGGTAAATCAAGGGGGAACATTTGTGAATTCATGGGTTTAAAAGGAGGAGGTTTTTTGGCTTATATTCTACATTCTTTATCTTTAAAATTAAAACATGAAATTAATACAATTAAAATAAATCTCATTAGTAATCTTTAAAGTCTTTGAATATTGTTTGAATTTTTATATCTGTTTTTCTGCCAACTATAAGTTGTAATCCATTTATCATTAGTGAGATTAACTACTGAGACCCTTAGATTGAGTTATATTTTACTACTTATTGAATTTGTACTACATTATTCATATTGGAATATTAAAATATTCAAGAAAAATGAATAATCAAGCTATTCACATCTCTGTACTTGAACACAGTCTGACAATTTACAATTTTCCACACTTAATTTATATAATTAATTACTAGTTAGATACTGGAATTAATTAATATATTCTGTTTAATTTATTTAATTTATGAGAAGATAAAATTTAAAAAATTAACAATGATATATAAAATCTCTTTTTGAACCAAATCATTTTGTGGAAAAAATATATAATAGAGGGTATGAAAGTTTTAAATTAGTAATTATTTATAAGGGATTTCACAACACATAAAGAAAGCCAGAAACTTGACATTAATTCTGAGTAAAGATGTGTTTTTGGGTCAAAATATGGCATCTATTTAAAAAAATCATGGTTGATTTGGTGAAAAAAGTGGTATTTTAAAATGGAATATTTCTAATTTGATACCCACTAATATTTCCCTTTTATAATTTCATTTTTACTAAATATGAGAATTCAAAATATAATAATTTTTTACATTGGCTACATGATATTATTTAATTCAATATTATCAATTTTTAATAAAATTAATTTGTTGCAAAGAAAACAATATTAGGGGGTATCAATGTTAGAAATGTGTAATTATTTAAAAAGTATTTCACAACACAATAAGAAAGCCACAAGCTTGAAAAAAAATTTCAGTCGAGAAGTGTTTTTGGGGCACAATATGGCATACTTTTAAAAATAATCATGGTTGATTTGGTTGAAAAAAAGGTATTTTAAATTGGAAGATTTCTAACTTTGATACTCCCTATTAAATATTTTATTAAAATTTTATGAATGATAAAGTAAAAAAAATTTCATCTGAATAGGTAAGTATTTTATTTTATTATTTTTAATTTATAAATACTAATTTAAAGTCCTGTGATCTTTGTAAAAAAAGTACAAAAAGTCAATTATTTCACTAATAGTTAACTTTACACCAATAGGCTAATCTATGTTGGTGAAACAAGAATATTTTATTAGAGATCAAATTTCTGAGTGATTATCTAAAATATAATATAATATCTAATATTAAATAACCAACTATAAATATATTTGTTGAATAACTTTATAGGGGGAAACCTTGTCTAAAGAATCTTATAATATAAATTTTTTAAATAATTATAGTTTTCAATTCACCAGTAGGATGCTATTTTTTTCTAAGCACTCTATCCCTCCTTTAATCACTACTACCTTTTAATTTCACTAGGTAAGGTTTTTAGTGTTTCAAGTTAAAATAGTACATTGACTCACTTTCCTCCCTTAACAAAACCTTACTGAGTGTTACAAAAAAACAAACATTGTGTAAGACCAAAGATTTGTGCAGAACTAAGGTTTATTTAAGGGGCATATTAGGAGATTATTATAAATATGGGAAAGGCCAACCTAATTTTAAATAATTTTTTACTTGAATGAATCAATGGTTATAAGCTGTTAAAAAGGTTATTTGTGCAAGTCAACATTTAAAAAATATTTCTTGGTCGAGGAATGCAAGTATAGGCTTAAAAGTGAATGGAATTTTAATTCAGGAGTCTTAAGAGCCTTTGTTTTTTTTCTAGAGAATTTTTACTATTTTTCTTTTTTTTTTAATAATTTTATCAATTATTTTTGATTATTTTTGATATTTCACAGTTTAATTAACTTTTGTGATTTTTAATGAGATGAATAGAGCTGCACAGAAAACAAAAATTATGTAGGAGCAAAGAGGAGAGGTAGCTCTTATATTTGTAATTTTTTAAAGATTTTTCATTAAGCTTTTAAGGTTCTAATTGAGTCTGGAAGTACATATGAGCTCCGGAAAGCTGCAGACAAGCTCCATACAAACTCTGGGATGCTCCAGTCAGAAAAAATATGGCATGTTGTAGAATGAAAGTTATATACTACTAATCTATAGACACACTACAATATTTGTTGTTTCTCCTTTTGCAAAACTATTTAAAAAAGAAGTGCCTGTCACTCTAATATCTTAAGACAGTGAAAGCATGTATTTTAAGTGTGGTTATATATATTTATGGAGAGGAAAATATAATGAATCTGTAGAGGACTTTTAAAGAAAAGGGGAATATATTTTAATATATTTAATATATCTGTTGGATAAATCTATTCTCAGTAAGTGCTAGTACTCTCAGTCACTTCCACTAGAAGCACTCTATCTAATACTATCCTTACTTTAGTAATGAAATAACTCTACAGCACTACTTCTGGTATGCCACCTGTTATGTACAAAAAAAATATATCTACCATATCTTATCTATGTATTTAATATAAAAATCTACTTTTCTTTCTTCTCCACTACTCTACTCTATTTTTTTATCATTAATATCCTTTCTTTTTAAAAAGTGAGTGCTTTTTTATATACCTGTATGTTAAATGCCTTTCTCCTATTCTTCCTTCCCCTACTTTTTATCTTACACAAGATCAGTTCTAAAACAGGAATATCAAACAGTACCTAAGTATCTGCATAATCTAAGTAAATTTGTTATTATTAACCCTGGTTCTAGTAGCACTTGAAACATTATTTTAAAACTACTATTAGAATCTGATGCTTTACCTTTCCATTCATACACTATACTTCTTGAGATTATTGACTATATAGTAAGTACTGACTGCCTTTCATACCTTATATAAAAACACATGCTTGCCATGTGAATATCTTCAAATTGAAGTACTCCTCCTTCAAGTCTTACTTCTTTTTTTCTATTAGTTGAACACTGATTAAAGACACACTCATCCTTCTAGAACTAATTTTTCATATTTAAATTTCTACCACTGCTGTGAATTTGTAGCTTAATTCTAAAGATGATTGCATATCTCTTAGTGTGATACTCATACACCTTTATCCATGCTATTCTTCTAGCTCTGGTTGTGGCTTCCTCAAGTACATATTATAGTCTCTCTGTATTGTCCATTATACACTTCCACTTCTTTTCTGATTTCCGCTGCTTGTATATCCATACTTCCCCTAAGAAAGTGGGTGTGGAGAGTCTATCTTTTCCTGCACTTTTGAAGGCCCCTTAGTTGCGCTTCCATAACCATCCTTTTTGGCAACCCCATTGTGGGGAAAATTCGGCACATGACCTAAATATGCATATAAAGCTGTAGAATCGCAATTAGATTAGACATAATATCTTATCATAGAGTTCTGAAATCATAAAATAATTATATTATTATTAACCACAACAACACATAAAGCCAAATATTAATTGTAATACCCTTATAAAAATAACACTTTTATATAACACTTTATAAATATTATTCCACAACACATTTACATATACTTATAGTGTATCATTCTAAAAGTCTCATCTTCAAGGACTTGATTATAGAACTTTTTCACAAAAATATAAACTTCATAAAAACATAAATAATCAATAATTTAAGTTACTTTTCTAGTACAACTTCATTGTTATATTTCTTCACCTAACTTAAAAAGAATACAAATTCAACATTTCTAAGCCAGAATAATAAAATAGTCAACAGGTCTTTTTTATCAAGTAGACTTATTAGCCTAGTTAATTGTGAACCTATATTTTACTTAATGGGACAGAGTTTTCTTCTATTTATCTGAATCCCTAGGGTTCTTCTTAAAGCAAGGAAAGTGTAAGAGTATTTCTGCATTGGTGCCGCTGTGGTCTTCCAAAATTGGAAGAGGCCTTTGTTGGTCTATTTGGCACTGTTTTGGTATGTCTTAATTGACATTGGTTGAATGAATGCGTGATTTCTGGTTTTATTCAGTGAATATTGGGACTATGGGTATGTGGGTACTACCATTAGATAGCCCCGGTTTTTCTCTATATTTTATGTCAAGATGACATTTTTCATATTCCAAGTTTTAACTGGTCATTTCCTC
Organism: Hemileia vastatrix; assembly: GCA_030280995.1. Lineage (NCBI taxonomy): Eukaryota > Fungi > Basidiomycota > Pucciniomycetes > Pucciniales > Zaghouaniaceae > Hemileia > Hemileia vastatrix. The sequence continues at coordinate 31,193,708 of JASXTE010000010.1, read as the reverse complement.
ATTTTTCATTTCTAGAAGATAGCTGTTTAATTTTATTTTTTGTGTTTTACAAGCTAACCTTAAGTCTTAGGGTTAAGTGCTTAGCACCATTAAGTAGATCTAATTTGGCTCTATATTTTATGTCCCAATGTTCTCATAGCTTAATTTTGTGTTTTAAGGGTTTTAGTGGTTGTGGTAGATTTTTCTAAGTATTTTGGGATTTATTGGGGTTTTTTTGGTGGTTTTCTGGATTCAGGGAGGTCTGTCTGCATCTAGGAAGGCCGCCTGATGTCAGGCGGCCCACCAACCTCAATTATAGAAGGCTGGGGAGTGCTTCTAGAATGTTTTTATTCAATTTGGCTGCCAAAAGCGCCAAATTTCTTGCTGTGCATGAATTTTTTAGATGGTGGTCTTTGTGTACATACTAAATAAGACAGTTTTCACAAACTCTAATTATCATACAACCATCCAGAGGTGATATCATTGTTTATCACTCAGTTTTCACTGTTTTTTGGCCACAATTGGCTGTGTTTGTTGCCAGTTTAGTTCTTCATTTAGCTCAACTTTGGCAACTGGATTCTCTGGTGTAGCTTTGAAACCTGAATCAAGTGTTATTGCTGTTTACTGTGCAATAAGTGCACAGTGTTTTTGTTTTTGTGGTGTGGATCTTTCTGCATTTCAGGTTTCTGTTTCTTTGGTTCTCAGTGGTATGCTATTGGCTTCTGTCTTGACTTTTTAAGCAGTTAAGAAGTGTGTTGGAAGGGGTATAGTAACAGTCTCTAATTTGCTGTAGCAAATAAATCTCACCTGGTATTTATCAAAGGGACAGGGGGTTTTCTCTCTAGTTTTACTCCAACTCCCTTGGTCAAGGCCTATAGGTAGTACTATAGGATTGTCTACACCAACCAAAATATAATTTAAATTCTCTGGCTTTCAATTGATAATACTTGGTACTTGGACTATTCTATCCTGAAAGAGGCTTATCTAACAAATGCTATTTTTATTTTGATGGTTTAAATTTATGTTTTTGCGATATCTTCTGATATTGAATCTGGTGTTTTGGCTTCTGGTGAAGCTGTTAGGGCAGCTATTGGCTACTGTCTTAACTTTTTAAGCAGTCAAGAAGTGTGTTGAAAGGGGTATAGTAACAGTCTCTAGTTTGCTGTAGCAAATAAATCTCACCTGGTACTTCTCAAAGGGACAGGGGGTTTCTCTCCAGTTTTACTCCAACTCCCTTGGATAAGGCCTATAGCTAGTACTATAGTATTGTCTACATTTCTGGCACCCAACGTGGGGTGAGGATTTGTTAGCTTTTTGGATTTTCTGTTACTTTTGGACTCTCTTCTGTGGTTGGAAATTAGTTTTATGGAATCTATTGGACCATGGCTTCTGGACCCTCTTTCTCTAGTGGTGGCAGTGGCACTGTTTGTGCTTCTGAGGATGGAAATCCTCCTGTTTCTGTTAGGCCTTCTGTCAGGATCAAGTCCTGGAAGGGCTCTATGTTTATGGGGGAGGATTTGAAGTTGTTTCTGGAGCTGTTTGCGGCTTCTGGGAATTCAGATGGTGCTTCTCACCTGGACAGGGTGAAGCAAGTCATCTTTTACATTGGTGACAGGGCTCTGGTGAAGTAGTTGCTTCTATGGAGAGTTAAAGGAGGAAAGATTGGAAAAAGTTGTGTCTGAAGATGACATACAGGTGGAGATCCAGGTACTCTATGGTGGATCTAAATATAATTGCTAGTGAAGTGAAATCTTATGGAGGTGTTGATAACCTCCACACTTATAGGAAGATTCTGACTCAGTTAGAGCCAGTGGTGGTTTATTTGGTGGATATGCAGTAGTTGGAGAGTACTGACTCTGAAAAGGATATTTTCTGGTCTGCTTTGGCCAGGAATGTTAAGATTTATGTGCTAAAGGAGTTGGCAAGCAAGGATAAGATGAAGATTCTCCCTAATGGTAATAAAAAATTTCCTTCTATTTCTGTGTTGAAGGAGTTTGTAGAGGGACATCTGAAACTTTTGGCAGTGGATTCTTTCCAGGAAGCTAGCACCAAATATGTTAGAAAGGTCAGTGAAGAATTTTCAGAAGATGTGAAGGAGTCTAGAAAGAAGGAGAGTGGGAACAAGGGGAAGGCTCCTGAGAAGCCTAGAGAAGTTGATCAAGTTGTGGAGATGTTGGAAGATCTGAAAAAACAGCTACATATTTTTGTTCAGGAGACTCAGAAAGCCAATAAGACTCCTTCTCAGCCTAGAGATTTTGATAAGAGGTTTGGTAGGTATGACCTCTGGGTCTGCTCTTCTTTCAGCAGGAAGGGCCAAAAGTCCAATGATTTTCGGGCACTGACTAGGGATGTGTCTGAAGGGAAGGTTGAACTTGATGGGAAAGTTTTCAAGTTTCCTGATAGTTCTTTTGTGAAGCCCAATAATGGTCAGGCTCCAGTGGCTTGGTGAGAAGGAGACATAATATCAACTCAAGGAGGCCAAGATTTGAAGAGTTGCCTAATGAGGCTTCTTCCTCTGGTAAAGGTGGAGATGATGGCAATGGAAAGGGAAAATAGGCTAATAGATTCTCATTTAAATCTTCCTTTTGTGGTTTGGAGTTGTATTCTTGTGGTGGAAAGTCAAGTGGAGAATACTTGGCTGGTATTTATGATGTGGAAGAAGAAAAGGTGGGAATGCCTAAGAGAAGTTCTCAGGACCAACCAAGCCTAAGTTTTCAAAGGTGGATTCTAAGCTCGGTGCAGCTAGGAAGAAGTACAGAAAAGAGGAGCTGTATAAAATGCACAAGGGTATAGCAGATATGAGCCCCCCTAGTTTTAGAGCATTGGACATTAATGGTGAGCCAATGTCTATGGATGTTTTTTCTGAATCTGAGGAGGATGTCCCTTTGGCTTCATTGCCAAAACTCCTCGAGTTAGAGGTGCTGGTGAGGGATCTGGTCTGATTCCTGTTAATGATAAATCTTCTGGTGGTTCTGGTCCTCAAGAATCTTCTAGGACCAAGGTAGTAAAGCAAAGAGCTCACTTTGAGAGGCCAGTTATTTCAGGCCAAGTTAATGGTATGTACTCTTTACTGGAAAGGATGAATCAGCGTCAGGTTTCCCTTAATTATGGGGAGTTTTATGCTATCAGTCCTGGATTGGCTTATAGGCAAAAAAAAGTTATTGACTAGGAGAATAGTTTCTTCTGAGGAGGTGGAATACATTTGTGATTCTGCTGAAAAATTTGGTGAGGGGTTGGAAACTCATTTTTCTGCACCTCTGGGTTATGTCAATGTCACTCTGAATAGCATGGAGGCTAGGGCATTGGTGGATTCAGGTCCTCAGATTAACCTGATTTCTTTGTTTGAGGCTACTCACCTGTGCCTCCCCATCAAAACAGGTATTGGTGGCCATGTCACTTAATTGGTTGGGGCATCTGAGTTTGTGAGGTTAGATGTTGGTGGAGCTTCAGGGAAGGTTCATTTTTATATTGCCAAAGGAACAGTAAAAGCTGTTTTGGGTGGGCCATTCTTGATGGATATTAAAGCAAGAATCAGTTATCAGTTTGATGTGGGAATCAGTTTGGAGTTGGCTGGTTAAGATTAAAGGAGACTTAACATGAGTTTATCATCTCCTGGAAAGGATGGTTGGGAGACAAGGGCTGGTTTGTCTTCAATGTGCCAGTGCATGGATTGTTGTAGGAGAAGAAGAGAAGTGGGTGCTGCCTAAGGTTTTTTGGAGTGTGGCTCAGGCTCTAGTGAGAGTCTGTCTTTTTTAGAATGATAAAGGAAGATCACCCAAGTGCTACAACCTCTCCCCAAGATGAGGAAATTCCAGGTTGTAGTAGGTCAGCTCCCTTAGAGATATACCAAGTGGATTTTCAACTTTCTCTTTTTAATTTATCTCTTCTCTGCAAGTATTCTTTATGTTTTTTATCAAGTATCTGTTCTCTCTCAAGATTTTCAATTATTTTTAATGCAAGTTCAAAAAAGATAATTGGTTATATATCTTTATTTAAAGATATGCAGAAAAGCTGTGGAGTGGTGAGATTGGGGTCTAAAAGTAAGTCCTCCAAATTGTGCACCTCTAGTGTTTCTTCTACACCTTTCAAAAACATTACCTTGGCCACGTCTGTGAGCATTGGGGAATCCCCTGGTTATTTTTGTAGGATAGAAGAAGACTCAAGAAAAGAAAAGAAAAATTTTCAAGGTAACTGAAGAAAATCAAAAAAAAAAATCTGTAGATAATCAAGAAAGAAGAAAAGAATTATTTTTGTGAAGATCATCAAGATCAAATTTTGGGCCTCTAGCATGAGGTTAAACTGAACACATTTTTGAAGAAAGAAGATCAGCAAGATCAATTTTTGGGCCTCCAGCATGAGGATAAACTGCACAAATTCAGAAGTTGTGATTCGAAGATAAATCATAATTTGAAGATTTAGAAGATGGAAGTGAGGATGAAGATGTAGAATTGTGGAAAATTTTTGGAGTGGTGAGATTGGGGTCTAAACTTAATTCCTCCCAAATGTGCACCACTAGGGTTTCTTCTACACCTTTTAAAAACATTACCTTGGAGACACATGTGAGCAATGGAAAAACCCTTAGTTTTTGTTCCAGGTCTGGTGGTGAATATTTCCTGAAGATCCCTCAAGTTGAAGGTGGATCTGAAAAGTATTAGAAGGTAGCGCAGAAGATTAGGCCTGTCAATGAGCCTATTCTTGTAGGTTTGAATCCTCCTTTGAAAAGGTCTTCTTTGTCAAGAGATCTGTACTGTACTCCTCTGGTGAAATATCCTCCTAATTTTTTGGAAACTACTAGGGTGACTGTGGAAAGATTGAATGTTGTTAATCTTGGTCCTGATGGGTGGTTTTCTGATGAGGAAAAGAAGTTGTTTTTGCATGTTATTGTGCAGTGGGAGAAATCTGTGGCATTTGCTGAAGAGGAAAGGGGTGTTTTGAAACACTCTTATAGGGAACCTTACTTGATTCCTGTGGTTTTTCATGAACCTTTGAAAATCAAACCTATTCCAATTTCAGCTGCTATTAGGGATGATTTTGTAGAGATTGTTAGGGAAAGATTCAGGCTTGTTTATATGAACAATCAAAATCTAGTTACTCAAGTCCCGTTATCTGTGTAAAGAAGCAGAATGGGAAGCTGAGGGTGTTGCATGAACTTAGAGCGTTGAATAGAGTCACTATGAAGGATACTGGGATTCTGCCAAGTGCAGAGGATTTTGTGGAAGATTTTACTGAAAGTGTGTGATATGGTTTGGGAGATATTATTGGTGGTTATAATTAGAGGGAACTTCACACTGATTCACAGCCACTTACAACATTTGAGGCTCTTCTGGAAGATTTCAGCTCTCTAGGATGCCTCAAGGAGCAACTAATTCAGTAGCGGTATATCAAGAACAAATGTCTTGTATTGTACAGGATGAGGTCCCTACTCATGCTGTTATTTTTATTGATGATGGTGGAATCAAAGCACCCTCCACTGATTATGGAAATGTGGTGTTGAAGGAGAACCCAGGTATAAGGAGATTTGTTTGGGAATATGCAATTACTCTAGAGAGAGTATTTTTTAGGATTGAAGAGGCTGATTTGACCATTTCTGGGTCAATGTTTTTTTGTTGGGTTCCTGCTCTAGAAACTCTGGGTCATGTGTTATGTAAGGAGGAAATAATTATGGAAAAGAAGTCAATAAAATTCAGTCATGGCCAAGGCCTAAAAATACTACTGAAGTCGGGGGATTTTTAAGGGTTTGTGTGTATGTCAGAATTTTTATTAAAGATTTTTCTTTGTTGGATTCACCTTTAAGGAAGTTGACCAGGAAAGATGCAGAGTGGGTATGGACTGAAGAGAATGAAGAGGCTTTTAAGAAGTTGAAGGAGGTGGTAGGTGATTATATTATTCTTCATAAGTTGGATTATGGAGTGAGAGCTGGAAAAATTTATCTGACAGTGCACTGAGCTATATTACTGCTGGGCTTTTTTTTCTCAGGAAGATGAAAGTGGGAGGGTCAGGCAAGTAAGGTATGAGTCCATGGTATTTAATGAGGTTGAATCTAGATATTCTCAACCTAAGTTGGAATTGTGTGGTGTCGCAAAAATTTTGAATAAGCTGAAAACTGTTTTGTGGGGGCGTATTTTGAGCTGCTGGTGAATGAAAAACCTAAGGTTCAAATGATCAACACACCTAGTCTTACAAATGCTCCAATGACTAGGTGGGTGAAACTTATTTAGAATTTTTCTTTTGACCTGGTATATAAACCTACAAGGAGTTTTACAATGCCTGAGGTATTATCAAGGAGACCACCCACAGATGAAGATTCTGATTCTGAAGAACTTGATGAAGATGTCTCAGTAGTTAGGGCCAGCGCAAACGGTGCTGAATATTTTTCTCTGCTCCCCCATGAGGCCAAACTGGGAGATTTTTCTCTCCTCCCCCAAGAGGTTAAACTGGATGAATTTGATCCTGATTCTGGTTATCAGGGTGTCTTTTTTGATGAAGATGGGGATTTAGTTTAGGATGGCTCAAATTTAGAGAGTTGTGTTTTTGTTAATGAACTGGATTCTCTAAAGATTCAGTGGAAAGAAAAGGATGTACCAAAATTTAGGGATTGGTGTCTTGGTTGGGCTTGTTGTGATGCTCATGTGTACACTAGAGATTTTGATGACAGGTTTTTACACTTGGATACTGGTTTGTTAGATTTTGAAGATGAGACCTGGGGTCAGACTTGGTTTTATTTTACTATGGTTAATATCTTTTAAAATTGGAGAGGAAAGATATTTGTGATGATGATACTTGGGTGGCAATCAAGAAGAAAATTACTGGTTTCTATGTTTCAGGAAGGAAGATGATGAGGAGAAGAAATACAAATCCTCAAATAGTGGTGACTCAGAAGAAGGGTCATGAGTTGGTATTGAAGTCTTTGCATGAAGATTTTGGTCATAGAGACTTTGGGAAGACTTATAGGAGAGTAGAAGACAGATTTTAGTGTCCAGGTATGAAGTTGGATATTTGGGGTTGGGTTCAATCTTGTAAAGAATGTCAAAGAACAAGTTACTTAAAACCTAAAGAGGCTTTCTTTGCTACTGGTGAATCAACTGTGTTTAGAATAGTCAGTTTTTATGCTGTCCATATTAAAGAGGGAAGGTATTAATACTTGATTGTTTCCAGGGATAATTTGTCTGGTTGGGTTGAGGAAGTGCCTCTGGTTAATTTGACTGCCAAAATGTGGCAGAATCTTTTAAGAAGGGATGGGTGTTTAGGTATGGGTTGATGAAGTTGGTGACTGTTGATGGTGGGCCAGAGTTTAAAGCTGAATTTAAAGAAGCTGTGGCAAGTATTGGTTCTAAATTCAGAGTGGCTACACCTTATTATCCTGAAGCTGAAGGCATGGTTAAAAGAGGCCATCAAGTTATCAAGAATGCTTTGGTGAAGATGTGCGGAAATAGTGCTGAAAAGTGGAGGTATTATTTACCCTTGGTGTTATTTGCTGATAGGTTCACTGTGAAAAGAACAACTGGCTATTCCTCTTATGAATTTATATTTTGGCCAAATTCTGTTCTACCAGTTGATTTGGAAGCTGTCTCTTATCTTGGAATTGATTGAGAAGATATGTGATCAACAGAAGAACTTCTCTGTGCCAGGATGCAACAGTTGGAGTGTAGAGAGGAATGTCAAGAGAAGGTATCTCTAGAATGATGAAGATAAGAAATCAATCAGTCAGATACTGGGACAAGAAGTTGACTCATAGACTCAGGAATCTCTTGAAAACTGGTTGTTTGGTTTTTGTGTATAATAGAAGTTTGGAGAGTCTGTGGGGAAAAATGTTTTCTGACAGATGGAATGGACCTTACAGAGTCAGATATCAGGTGTTTAATGGTTCTTATGTTTTGGAGGAGTTGGATGGTGCAGTATTAAAGAAAAGAGTGAATTCTGATCAGGTAAAGAGATTTTACACAAGAGGCACTAGAAGTGAAGAAGACTGACTCCGCAATGAGGATATACTATGGAAAACTCTTTAATTTTGGATTTTGGTGATGCTGTGAATCTGTTTTGTTGGAAAATTTTCTTGTTAGAAGGTACCCATGGGTGGTGCTTCTAGAATGGTCTTAGAAGTTTGGGGGTAACTGATGGGCTGGCTGCTCTGTAGAACAGTGTAGAGTAGACTCCTACAGTCACCTTGCTGCAGGCAGAATCCAAGGGAGTTGGAAAAACAAAAAGAAATCCCTGTCCCTCTAAGTAAACATAAGATTCAATTAACTAAGCTTGAAGATCTGCTTGAAGAGTTGGATAAGTTGAAAATCTGAGAGAAAGACTTTGAAAGTGTTGGAAACCTATAATATAGAAAAAAAAATAAGTGCAATAAATGATTACACCCCCAAAACAAATACCTAATACCAGATTACACTGATACAAGTCACATAAAATACTTAGAACAAGCCGCAACACTTACCCCAGAGACTGAAAAGTACAGTAAAGTACCCCAGAAACTACCCTTGGGATGATCTGTTCAAAGGTGCCTTATTAAAGGTCTGCCCAAGATTTACCCAGTTTTCCACCAAAATTAAAGAGTGTTCTTTATTATTTTTTTATTTTATAAATTTTATAAGAAAAGAAATAAATTTGAGTCACCAAGGATGAGAGCTATCCAATGGTACCCTATATGTTGATATTTTTTATTATAATTGTTGTTATATGTTAAATATTGTTAATTATCAAAAAAGACCCTTATTATCAAAACTAAAAGACAAAAAACATGTAGAAGACTAAGATTCCCCCCTCCCCATATGATTTTCCTTCTCCAGACCTTTCCAACAATACCCTACATGCATATGATCTACAATAAACTATTGATCTAGTAAGCATAATAACTTTATAACCAAATTTTGCCACAATAGCCAAACTTTTGGCACAGTGACCAAACTTTGCACTGGTGATCTGACTTTTCTACAGTGACCAAACTTTTCCATAGTGCCCAGACTTTTCTGCAGTGACCAAACTTTGCACTGGTGATCAGACTTTTCTACAGTGACCAAAATTTGCCACAGTGCCCAGACTTTTCTGCAGTGACCAAACTTTGCCACAGTGCCCAGACCTTTCTTCAGTGACCAAACTTTGCCACAGTGCCCAGACCTTTTGCACCAATGACCAAACTTTGCCACAATGACCAACTTTGCCACGGTGACTTTGCTTTTGCATTGGAAAATCACCGGAGCAAACCGGAGTGCACCAGAATAAAAATGGCTACTCCATGAGCACACTGAATCCACCAAAAATACCAAGAGAGCCCTAGAAAATCCAGTAAAACCAAAATCAAATCCATGAAACCATCAAATAACAATAGGAATACCAACATATATCCATTCCAAAACACCATAAATCCTCCAAAAAATCACCATAAATCCTCCAAAAATCACCATAAATCCACCAAAAAAAATCTAGTTAACTCCCTTCAACCAAATTAACACCTTCTAACCACATGATTTTCCACCAACCAAGGTCCAATCAAATTTTCACCTAAGTAGCCTACCCAGATTTGGAATGCCACAACGGTTACCCCAGATTTTCTGTTTCCAACCCATTCTCTTAATTTAGTTGAACCCTATTATTGGTTTATTTTAATAGGTTTTAGTCCTCTTTGACTTTAAAATTGAAATTATTTTGGTCTATAAGTGCTGGACTCTTCACACTTATTAATTTTGTATATTGTGTTGGATGTTGTGTTTTTTTTAAAAGGTACCCAGGGGGGCTTCTAGATTTTCTTTTGGAAAGTATGGGGGCAACTGATGAGCTGGCTGCTCTGTAGAACAGTTACCCCATAATTTCTGCCTCAAGTATTTTTTTTTCCTAATTGAATCCTAGTTCTTGTTTTAGTTATTTAGTTTTCAAGTCCTCTATGACTTTAAACTGGCTTACTGGCTTGGGATTGGCTTCTTTGGTCTATTTGTATTGTTGGTGGATCACTGGCAGTCTCCCATCATTTTAACTTATTGGAGGGAGCCCACCTAGTGATCATTTCTATGGACTGGACTTTCTATGGAGCCGGACTTTTTCTTTTTTCTTTCTGTGTTTTTTTGTTTAGATAGAAGTTTTAGATTATTTTCTTTTTTTTTTCTCTTTTTTTCCTTTAATTTTTTATGGGGGTTATTGAGATATAAAGAGGGAAAAATAAAAATTATATTATATGGTGTAACCAATTCAGGGTAACCTGGATGTGGGCAAGCATTGGTGGGGAAAGGCTCATCAATTGGAAGAGCAATGCTATTTTCTTTTTTATCTCTATCTCATTTTTGATTATTATTTTCTTTGATTTCTATTTATTTCATATTTTCTTTATTGATATTAGTTTTCTTAATTTATTTTTTATATCAATTCATCTAAAAATTATTTAAAGGTGTATCCACATCAAGGTGCACTTGGATGTGGGTAAGGTATTAGGTGATCAGCTCATCAATTGGCTTGGGGATACCATTTGAAATTATTATTTATCTCATCTTATTATCATTCATTTCATTTTAATTTCTTAGCTCTCATATTTTTTTGGGTAATTTTGTTTAACTATTTTCAAGTTTTTTTTAGTAATTTAGTAGTTTAAGTATAAAAAAAATTAAAAAAAAAAATAAAATTAATTTTTTATATATATCTGCTAATAATTATTGTTCTGTCTATTTAGTGAATTATTAATTTCAATTTTTATTTTAATGACGAGAAGAAGAAGCCTTCAGAAGTTGGTCCAGAGTGTGTTTGCGTTTTTGCCTTTTGTTAGGATTGGAGGAAGAACTGTGTTCTTTGTGGTGTAGGCGGCTGGAAAGAGTATATGAATTGTAATGATCAGGCACCAGATTAGAAGGTATTTTTGGGAAGAAGTGGATGAAGCGGGGATAGAGTGTTGGAAGGTGTGCTTGATTGTTCTAGATATCTTCCAGTGGTCAGCAAGGAGCTATTTCCTCAGATTCTTTTCAAATTCATTCAATGGACCATGAAGAGTAAAGGCCTTAAGCATGTTTGAGCACATCATGCTTAGGTGTTGTTTCATGTGGGCCTGATCCAGTGTTAAGGTAGTTTATAGAGGTTGGCCAATCTCAACTGCAGTTTAAGGAGGTGGGGTTCCAATTAAAAAGAAGAATCAGATCAGTAATTGTTTTCTGTTGAGGAAATTGGATTTATTAATTTGGTACCTAAAGATTGGGAGATCATACAATTTGTGTGTGGCTGGAATATGGACTGTTGAAGAACGTTAAATGGATGTTGAAGGAGAATCAGCCAGATAGAGGTATGTATTTATATGATCATCCTCTAAATGGTGTTGAGAACATGAACTAGAAAAAGGACATTCCTGTAGCCTAATTGGAGCAGCAGGGCTGTTGTTTTTGTTGTTAATATTCTTTCTTGGATCAGGTTGGTTGTAGGAAGGACCAGGAGAAGGTGACCTGGAAGCTGATTGAGATCTGATAGATGAAGATCTGGAAGAAATGGAAATATAAAATGAGTAATTGGCTTCCAGAGGAGAGGTGTAGTTAATTCTTCTTGGTTGATCAGGAGATTTTTGTTTGGGAGCGGTGTTTGGTGTTTTGGTGTTTTCTTGAGGTCCTCTGGCAGGCCTTTTAGAAGAATTGAAATTTTTGGTGATTTGTGATGAAGAAACTGTTGTGCATATTTCTCTGGGAGCACTAGGAGGTTTTTGCGCGGAGTTGTTGGTGTTTAATGGTGGAATTTGGCTGTTTTCGGGTTGAATTTGGAGGTTTTTGCCTGATTTTCGCTTTCAAGTAAGGCACCAGGGCTGCCTGGAAGCGGTCTAGCAGCCTGGGAGATGATTTTGAAGCGGTTTTAGCTGAATTATCTGAGATAAATGCTGTTTCTTGACATGATAAGGCAGGTTCTTTGGAGAGTTCTTTGGGGACAGAGCAATGTGATCTTCTGGATGGAGCTGAAGATAGAGAAGAAGAAGCAGGACCTAGTTCTGGGGATCAAGTTGGAGATCTAGAGATGTATTTGTGTGAAGTTGAAGGTGGTGGTATAGGATAATTGGGGTCTATGTCACACTTTTTCTTTTTGGAGTTGCAAGAATCACTGGCCCTGTTGTAGAGTTTGGCTTCAGGAGTTGGAAGAGTGAAAGTGCAAGGTCTGAATATGTGGATGCAATTGTTGCAAGCATAGTCATTGGGAGTAGTGAAACAAGGAAAGTCTGATGGTTCAAAATCTGGGGATCTAGCCATTATCTGTGATCAAACAACAAAGAAGAGAAAAAGGGATAAAAGAAATTTTTTTTTCAGTGTTGGGTAGATGATGAAGAGATAGTGGAAGTTCAGTAGGGCGGTTGCGGAGTATTGTGCATGGAATTGGCTCTGTCCTTTTTTTATGCAAAGTGTGGAAAGTCCGTCAAGACTTTAAACTGAACACTTTGTGAAGTACATCAAGAATTTAAACTGAAAAATGGTTTAGTCCCCCAAGACTATAAACTGAGAATGGTTTGATGGTTGAGTCCTTCAGGACTATAAACTGATAATGTGATTTTGATGTGACTCTGGCAGAGGGCATCCAAAGGGGGATTCTTTGAATTTAGTTAAGGCAAGTGTGGGGGTAACTGATGAGCTGGCTGCTATGAAGAACAGTTACCCCAGAATGTTAGTTTATTTCTTTAGTTTTTAATTGTTTGATCTCTGATTCTGCATTTATGATTTAGGTTTTGAGTCCCTAAAGACAATAAACTGGGGGTTTTTTAGTCCCCCAAGACTATGAAATGAGGGCTGTTTGTCCCCCAAGACTTAAAACTGAGGATGAGTCCCCCAGGACTGTAAACTGAGGAATTTCTTATGATTGGCTACATTCAGGAAGTCTGGAGAGTGGTCAAAAATTTCATTCCTAAGTTAAAAGGTTTAATCAAGAGTCAAGATACAGAAGAGATTCAAGAGATGAAACAAAGTGTTCAGCATAAGTCTTGAAATGGTGGATGAGATGTCTTCCTTTCTCAATATACTGTAGATCTTTGGCAGGAGTTGATTGGAAGTAGTTTAGAATGATATTTTCTTTTTGAAGAGAGTGTTGTTGGATTTTGTCTTTGATTGTGGGCAATCAATTGGGTGGTGGTGTTTCAATGGTTCCCACATTGTCATCACCACTGTCTGGATGGGAATGAACAGGAAATTCATCAGCTTAAATTTCAGTATGGAGAAGAATTCTTTTTACCATCAGAAGGACCAGGTATGGTTGAGCTAGTGGTTGTAGTGATGTTGGCACTCTTTTTGAAAGGGTTTAACTTGTTGATTAATCTGGGTATCAAGATGGAAGGCCTAGATCTTTTGGTTTTGCTGAAAGATGGACCAGGTTGAGGGGGAGGTGAATCTGTTTCAGATGATAATGAACCAGGTCTGGAGCAAGATTTTTTTCTGGAATAGAAGGCATCACAAGAAGTTCTGTATCAATGGATTAGTGGTGATATGGTGCAGATGAGGTTATGATAAATACAGTATTGACAGGGACCCATTTCAGAGATGGATTATGAAAAATGTGTGAACATGGTGGTTTTGGTGAAGGGGAATTTTGAAATTCTCAATTGTAGGAAGTATATGGTCTTCCAACCTTGGAAGAGGCCTTTGTTGGTCTGTTTGGTGCTGTTTTGGTATGCCTTTATTGACATTGGTTGAATAAATGGGTGTTTTTCTGGTTTCATTCAGTGAATATTGGGACTATTAGTATGTGGGTACTACCATTGGATAGCCCTGGTTTTTCTCTATATTTTATGTCAAGTTGAAATTTTTCATATTCTAAGTTTTAAGAGGTCATTTTCTCACTTTTCATTTCTAAAAGATAGCTGTTTATTTTGTTTTTTGTATTTTATGGGCTAACCTTAAGTCTTAGGCTTAAGTGCTTAGTATATTAAGTAGAGCTTATTTGGCTCTATATTTTATTTCTCAATTTTGCCATAGCTTTATTTTGTGTTTTGAGGGTTTAAGTAGTGGTGTTGAATTTTTCTAACTATTTTGGGCTTTATTGGGGTTTTTTTGGTGGTTTTCTGGCTTCAAGGAGGTCTGGCAACTTCTAGGCGAGCTGCCTGCATCAGACAGTCTACCCGCCTTAGTTATAGAAGGCTGGGGAGCGCTTCTAGAGGTTTTTTATTCAATTTGGCTGCCAAAAGCACTGTAGACAATCCTATAGTACTAGCTACAGGCTTTGACCAAGGGAGTTGGAGAAAACTCAGAGAGAAAATCCCCCGTTTCTTTAGAAAAATAAAGTGAGATCTACCTCCTACAGTAAATTGGTTCCTGTTTGCTAAAGCTCCTTTTCCAACACACTTGACTGCCTGATCAGTCAAGAAAGTAGTCTTCAGACAGACTACCAAACCAAAGAATTGAAATGTAGACCATTGTCCACACCAGAGAAAGCAATGATACTTGATGTAGGTTGCAAATTCACACCAGAGACAGAAAAAATACTTGATATAGCTTGCAAGACTATACCAGAGAAACCAGTTGCAAAGTTAAGTTAAATGAAGAACTCACCTTGCAACAAACACAGCCAATTGTTGCCAAAAAACAGTGCAAACTGAGTGAGGAAAAATGATATCACCTCTGGATGGTTTTATGATGATTAAAGTTGCCCCAAACTGTCTTATTCACTATGTACACGCAGACCACTATCTAAAAGCCCATGTACACGAATGAATTTGGTGTTCTTAGGCGCCAAATTGCATAAAACGCCTCTAGAAATGGTTCCCAGCCTTTTAGCACCAAGACGGGTGGTCCACCCAAAGTCAAGAGGCCGTCCTGAGGTGGCCCAGCCTCCCTGAAGCCAGAAAACCAATAAAAACATCTAATCTACTTAGAAAAATTCACTACAACTACTAAAACCCTTAAAACAAAAAATTACGCTATAACAACATTGTGACATGAAATATAGAGCTAAATTAGCCCTATCTAATGGTACTAAGCACTTAACCCAAAGACTTAAGGTTAGCCCGTAAAACACGAAAAAAAAATTAAACAGCTATTTTTTGTAACTGAAAAAAGAGGAAATGACCCCTTAAAACTTAAAATATAAAAAATATCAAAAAGACATGAAATATATAGAAAAACCGGGGCTGTCCAATTAAAGTAACCACACACCTGCAGTCCCAATATTCACGGAATAAATCCAGAAAAACTCCCAATTCTTCAACAGATGTCAATTAAGACATGCACAAACAGCGCCAAACAACACAACAAAGGCCCCTGCCAATGTTGGAAGACCACATCCTCCCTCCAATTAAGAATGTCCACATTTTTTCCTCATCAAACCACCATGTTCAACCTTCTTCCCAAATCTGCCTCTGAAATGGGTCCTTGACAATACTGCATTGCCAATAATCTAATCTGCAACATCACACCTCCTGTCCATCCATACAGAACTTCCTGTGATGTCTTCCACTCCAGAAAGAAGACCTGCTACAGACCTGGTCCATTATCTTCTGCAACAGCTTCACCTCCACCTCAACCTGGTCCATCTTCTACCAGCACCAAATGATCTGGGCCATCCATCTTGATTCCCAGATTAATCAAAAAGACAGTCTCACCACCCAGATCTCAAGTTTTTTCTATCTATCACAATTAATGATATCACAAAACTATGCCATAAATAAAAAAACAGATAAAAGCAGATATAATAAAGGAAAAATATAAAAAAACTCATCCAAAGGGAATAAAATGAAACAAAAAAGATATAATGGAAAAAAATTAAGTTTCCAAGCTCTCAATAACATTCCAAATTGACACATTGACCATGTAATCATATCCCAACCCATATACTACACAATATGGGGGGCGGACTTGCTAGTGAGTCCGCAACCTTGGACCCATACTCACCATAGATTGAACACACATTGAGCCATTGACAAAGGAACCATACAATCAGGGATGAACACCACTCAGCAGAAAAGTTTTAGGTGGGTGTTAAAGTAGAGTTCAGTATGGGTTTAATATGAGTTCATTCTGAGCTCCATCTGAGTTCCATCTGAGTTCAGGTTGGGGACTTGCTAGCAAGTCCACCTACTATATTGTGTATTGATGAATATGTGAAAATCCATTGAAGGAAGCAGATTAAGTTGTTCAAACTGGATATATGTGTATGTAAAAGGAGTGTATGCTTAATTAGGTGTAGTGAATCCTTTGAATATGTGCATATGACCTAAAATAACTGGAAAAATAAAGCATTTAGGCTATTTAGAGGTTTAAATCTACATATAGACCTATATATGCATATTTTAACTTCATATTTCACAAAATATGGAGTGTATATGTACATATAAGCTTGTGTATGTCTATTATTACTTAATATAACTTACTATAAGTATATTATGATCACATTAGAACTTTAATTAGTGTTATTTAGCTACATATAAGCTATTTACACAAATATAAGTCCATATAATAGTATAATAAACATATATATAAGTATAATAACCATATATTTAACTTCTAAGCTTAATGAAATTAAGGTTATCTAATTTTAAAAAAAAGAAATACTCAGTCCTTTGGATATCTAGGCTGAAAAGAAGGCTCTTTTCTATTCTACTCTCAATTATATTGATCAGCCATAGAGTCACTCATTTACTTAGAAAGTGGCACTTATACTGATATTTCTTTAGTGCAAATTTCCTAGCCAGATTCTCCAAGTTCCCCACAAGAGAGCATTTAAAAACATAAAACATGTACTAGATTACATAAGAAAAACCAAAAACATAAACTTGGAAATTAACCCAAAGAAATAATTTGCACACACAACACTAACCTGCTATAGTGACTCAAATTGGGGAGGTGAGCACTCAAGATCTACCAGGGAAAATATTATTCTTCTGAATTATTTCCTGATAAACTAGTCATCACAAGGACTCTTTTGTATTGCCTCAGCAGCCTTTCATGTGGAAATAATGGCCCTTGCATCAGAAAAATAGACTATAATGTGGTGAAATTCTCTGTGCACCCAAATCCTAAAGCCCTAATGGTAAGCTTTCTCTCTTTACTTGGTGTAAGAAGGAAGAGAGTGGACTTGCATACACAGTCTAAATAAACAGAAGGTCACATTTTCAGTTATAGCTATTCTAAACTTAACACCCTCACCTGAAATAAGGTCTCTACACTTGATACACTAATATGAAAATAGTAAGAAATAAAATAAAATAAAATAAATAGTGAAAAAGAATTAAAATTATGCAGGTCCAAATTAAAGATAAGATAAAAACTTATGAATCTTCAAGCCACCTAAAGACTTTGTCACACAATCTACCCTTTTATCTCTAATAGTCATCCAAGTAAGAACTGCATCCTTGTTTAAAATTAACTGGTTTACAAAATAAAAATATCTTTTTGAGTTTCTGTCATCCTTATTTGAAATTCGATCCTTTTCTGTTCTTACTGCTGTCTAATTTTTACAATAAAGATTAATTGGATCTTTATAGTTGATGAAATCTTCAACTAAGTTTTTTATCTGTCAACCAAACTTTCTACCTGATAAAAAAGCTATATATTCTGCTGTGGAAGTAGAAAGTGCCACTTTTTGTTGCTGCTTTTCACTCCAGCTAATAGGAACATTACAGAAATAGATTACATGACCTTAAAAAGTCCTATCCCCTTCACACCCTCTCCAAATTGAGTCAGGATACCCTTCCACATTATCTACCTGATTTGAATGAGATGAAATTATTTTGAATGTTAAATGGGCTGTTTCTGAAAAAAATTCCACAAGATTTTTAAGTGCCCTCCAGTGATATTCAGATGGGTTTCTTGCAAAATGTGCCAATAAATTAACTGAATAAGAAATATCTGGCCTATTTCTATGTGTCAAGTAAATTAAAGAGTAAAAATTGAAAAACCCCAGGGGATCTATTGGAGTGAAAGATGGATCTTCTGAAATCAGATGGCACTTACTTGGAAAAAGAGCCTTTGTATGCCATTTAGAAATATTTTGAAGCTTGCTGATATTCTGAACAGGAGAATCATGAGACAGAATAAACCCATCCTTCACTATTTCCACATCCAAACCTACAGTTCAATCTACTTTTTCCTTCTATTTAATTTCCAAAACTCCAGGAAAATCTCTTTCCAAATTCTTCAAAGCTTCTTAAGAGTCACATGCCACTATATCATCATCACCATGGAACCAGAAAACAGATGAACCCAAATAATTCTTCAAGAAATAAACTGAATTATCAAAAAAAACTAGGTTCATAATCCAAATTCTTTAGCTTCTCTGCAATAAATTTTGACAAACATCATTTTGCTTGCTTAGTCCCATAAAGTGCCTTGTGTAAATGATTTACCAAGGTACCATCATTATTTTCAAGTCCTTCAGGAGCACAAACATAAACTTTTTCTTCACTATAACTATCAAATAAGCTGCAACAACATCAAAAGAGTGGAAAAACCAATTAAATGTGGTTACCAGAGTAAATATAAGATGTAGATATGTGAAGGTGGTTGTAGGAGAAATGGTCTTGTGAAAATAATGGTTGTATTTATATAAAAAACATTAAGCTACATATCATGCCTGTAGACATTTAGGGTTATTATCTGAAAGACCTGGTTTGATAGAAAAAACCCATTTTACTCCAAAAACTTGAAAACCTGGGTGGGGGCTTAAAAAGTGAGCAAAAACTCATTTTAGAAAGCTTTTCAAGCTCATTTTTTCATGATAAATACAACTGATCATTGTTTTGACTTTTCATAGCTTGCTTATAAGTTCTTGGTGCTTTAGGGAATAATTCTAAGAAAGTGTTTTAAATTTCAGCTCCAAGAGAATCTTGATCCAGTAGTTTCTTATCCAGTTCAAAATAAATAGTTAATCTGTTGAAAATAAAGAGGAGACTATGATTTTCTGAAGAAGGGATTACATGACTTTTTTCTTGAGGCTGTTCAGAAATTTTTTCACTTAATTCTGGGTTAGAGTGCTTTTCAGAAACTTTTTGAATTGTTGCTTGGAAAGGAAATTCAGAAAAAACAGATCAAATAAGCTTTTTTGTTGTCTGATACTAAAAAAATCCAAGCTTTACCACCTTCAACAAATCCAACCACATAACAATTTACTGACCTTTCATCCAGCTTCAACCATTGAGATTTTGGAAGATGAAAAAAATCCACTTCTTAAAAATTGCATAATAAATCAAGTTGAGATTTCATGTTGAACATAGCTTCATAGTTATTTTTAGATAGATAAATTGAATTAGGAAGTCAGGTATGAATATGTCACTGGAGAGCCTTGGCACAAGGTTGAGAGTGTTTCTGAGTAAGTGAGATTGGAAAAGATGATTGAAGACTACTTGGAAGCACAGAAGAATACTTCAAATGAGTCATTCAAAGATAAGTCAAAGATAATTTAATACTTCTTCAAGATAAGTTTGAGGTGAATAATAATGTAATTAAAAGTAACACTAACTATTCAGGCTGATCTCATGGAGGCTTGGAACTTAATTATTAAAAGGGGTTTAGGAGTTTTAAGATTTTGAAAAGAAATTTATTATTAAGAAAAGTACGAAAAAATAATAGCCTCAAATTAATTTAACTACTATCACAATGATATTATAAATTAATTCTAAGGAGTTTCAAACAAAATTCAATCAGCTATATAGAAAACTCCACCTTGCATTGAACCCTTTAATAAACTGCCCTTAATTTATCAATGAACCTCCAATATAACCCACAGATCATTTAACCTTACTCCTATTCCTACTCACAGAACTTTAATCACTCTCAGACACACCATAACCCAATATTGAAAATATATCATCAACCATAGCACTAATACATTGTGCATTCGCTTAAGATTGCAAATTATAAACATATGATTGACTAATTTAGATTTAAGATTTAGATAGCACAGTTTCTAGCATGGTTGAATTGAGACACACAAAGGAAAATATCAGTTGCTATGTAGATGTTGCTTTCTGTGCTTTAAGTATGGATTTGTGTACTGTTTTATAGATTAAAAGATTAACTTTTTTCTTTGTGTCACATGTTTTGTGGCAGAAGATAAGCTGCCCACAGAAATTCTGCACCCAAAAAAAACTTAGACAGACCACTGTCATAAAGCATTGTTGTACCCATATCAGATAAAATTCTGTTGTACTGTTGAGAGACCCCATTTTGTTCAAAATGATAAGACATTGAATGTTCCCACTTAATTTCATGTTGAGACAGATATTTCTGAATTTTCTGATTGAGACATTCACCACCATTATTAGATCAAAGAATCTTCAGCTTGAGACCTGTCAACTGCTCCATTTTTAAGTGAAATTCTACAAAAGCATAGTAAACCTCATTTTTTGCGTGAATGAGCTCAATATCAGAATAGCTGGTATTCACATCACAAATGGAAACTATGTATCATGCATCATTAAAATTTTCACTTCAAAAGGACATAAAAAGTTAGAGACAGAAACTTCCAATAGCTCAAGATCTTGTTCAGTTGGAAGAAGTGTATGTCTTCAGACATTTTTGCAAAGATGGAATTTTCACAGTTGATTCTTCCAGGAGGAGGGGAATATGAGAGAAAAATAGGGGGTATCAATGTTGACCGATCTGCAATTATATTAATTGCGGAAAATAATCTGCACACCCCAATTATCTTCCACAATTATTTTTGCTAATAATTGGGTTATTAGACACTTTACATGTCAATGTTCACCTCTTATCCGACATTTTGTTACTCAATTTTTTATAACCACATCTTGGACAGCTTTCTGTCATAACCACATCTTGACCTACTTTCTTCCATAACCACATCTTGGACTACTCTCTGGATATGCCTTCTACCTTGCTGCACACTCACATTCTCATCCCATCCTGTCCATTCTATCCTCTCAGAACCCCTCACCATCTCACCTGTTTGTCTCTGCTCCTTTTCATCTTGCTATCTCATCTGCTTGTTTCTGCTCCTTTTCATCTTCATCTATATTTTAGCATGCCTTGTCCTCCTTGATCTTCTCAAATGCAGCCATCACCCAGTTGTTCTTCAAATACCACTACTCCCTCTTTCCCCTGCTCAGCGGAGAAATCTAAGACTGTTCAATTAAAAAAAATGATCATCTCATTCTTATCAACTGGATGAAAACCAAATCTAACTATGATTCTTGTTTTGGTACTGAGTATGCAAATAAAGTAGGACAGCCCCCAGCATCGAAAGTTAATGGCTATCTTCTAATGGCAAATTAATTACGGAATAAGACCAAGGGAAGGATTGATCTTTTTCCAAAACAGATGTCTGAACCCTTCAAGCATTATCAAGCCAAGTACAAGAAGGCAAAGACTCTTTCATATTCTACTGGTTTTTGTATTACTGACCTTGATATCAGTAAGGGCATCAAATCCATAGATGATAAACTTGATTCTTTATGTCCTTACTTTAAAGAGATAGATGCAATTTTTGGAGAGCAAGCCAATGTTAATCCTGTAAACATGTTGGATGGAGAAGATCCTATCTCCAAAAATGATGTTGAAGCAAATCTTTTCCCATTTTCTTCCTCCACTCAAGCCTCCCTTCATTTGAATGAGACAAATCTAGATAGATTTTCTATAGATCCTATTGGTGATTCAACCCAACCAAATCTAACTCAGGTCTGTTTATTTTTTCTTTTATCTTATCAATTCTATTTTTTATTTACTTATCTTTTTCTTATTCCTTGAAAGGTTGACAAACAAACCCAGGATCCTCAATCAACTAAGTCTGAAGGCAGTGAAAATGATGAGGAGGAAAATATGACCTTGAACAAGAAGCATAGGGCTTCAAGTAGTCTAAATTTACACTCCCAAAGAAGACAAAAAAGTGTTACTTCATCACAAACCCCTTTTTTGTCTATGGAACAATTTTTAGAGAAATGTGATGCTGGTAAGTGATACCATACCTCTTATTACTTTTCTCTGCTTTTCTTCTACTTTATGTTAATTTTTATTATCACTCTAGAACAAGTGAAAATTGCTAAAGAGACTCTGAGCTTTGAAAAGAAGAAATATGAGCTCTCTTTAAGGAGGGATGATAGGCTACAAGATTTGGAGGAGAGGAAGTACAAGCACTCTTTACAGAAGGATGGTCAGGCCCAAGATTTGGAGGAGAAGAAGTTTGAGTTAACTCTAAGTATTTAAAAATCAAAAAAAGAGAAGAAAACACTCAAACATCAAAACCTATTAGAGCAGATGAAATATAAGTTTGATCATGAAGAAAATTCAAAAAAGAAAGATTTCTTGATAGAATGTGTTAAAGCTAATAAATCTATTGAGGAAATTGAATGTTTAAAGAAATTGTTGGATGACTAGTTTGTTTAATTGCTCTCACACTTCAACTGTTCATATTGATTTGTATATAAAATTTACAATAATTTCCTGTATTTCATTACTCTATCAATCATTACTTGAATTTTTGTATTTTAATGCTAAACATTCTTTTTTTAAATAAAATTTTCATTTCTCCTTTGAAAATTTGATGATCCCCCACCCCAGGATTTTTTTGAAATAAGGGGTGGGTATCACCAAAATTCTTTCATGTCATGAATCTTGAAAGTCTTATATGAAACTTTTGCTTTCCTACCCCCTGCATTTTACCCGTATCCCCAAAATTCTTACATGTCAAGAATTTCACAAGTCTTATAAGAAATTTTGGCAAAACCCCCCATGGATTTTATTGAAGTAAGGGATGGGCATCACCAAAAAAATTTTCAACAATATATTTTCAAGTCAAAAAAATTCTAAATCTGTTTTAAAAAACTGGCAATACTCTCCCCTGCATTTTGTTGAAGCAAGTGGTGGGTATCACCAAGATTTTTCTAAGTCATCAATTTCACATGTCAGATTTGAAAATTTGTCAATACCCCCCCCCTGCATTTTATTGAAGTAAGGGATGGAAGTCATCTAAATTTAATATAATTACATAAATTATTAAATAAATATCTAATATATATCAATTTCTGTAGTTTAAAGTAATAACAATTCCTCAAGCCAAAATGCAGATCAAATATAGAAACAAAAGTTTGGGACTTTCCACAGGTATAGGCTAGAGGAACCCCATGAAACAAATAAATTTTATCATGATTACCTGTTATACAACCAACGGTTGTTGGCTCATCACTTTACTTGAGCAAATTGATATATAAAAAATATTTATTAAAAATTTATAAAAAAATATAAAATTTTTGATGACAACTCTAATCCCCATACTTTTTGGATCTAGATAAAGTTTTTTTAATTTGATTAACTTTACCTTGTTGATTCTTTGAATCAACTTATGTCTGATTTGAAATGAGAAACCAAAATTTGTTAAATCTTGACAGGATTCCAAACCAGGAGGAGCTTTGGTCGTTTGATGATTATTCTTAGAAGAATTCCAAATAGTTTTGATGATACCATTTCCCAAACCAAAATCAATTATGCACTGGTGGTCTGGAAAATATAAACCATGTCCTTTGATTTTAGCTGGAGATGGTATTAGTTGGCCAGTTATTGGATTGATATATGAGAATATACCAAAAGAAAAAAAAATGGTGTCATTCCTATCAATATGAATCCTATTGTGGAATCCAGAATGAGTGATAATAACATTAGAAAATAAAATATATTAGTGGGTGATATCTTCCAATTCGGAGTCACACCAATTAGGTATTCCAACTTTGGTTGCAAGTTTATGATTTTCTTCAAATGCTTTATTACAGAGCTTTTTGAGTTGAAGAGCAAGAAAAGAGTTAAAGGAAGGTAGAGTGTCCCATAAGAGAAAATCTTCATCTTTTTGAGCTTTAGTGATATTCTTGAGCGATGAATATATGCCTATATAAATGAAATAAGTGAAATGATATTAAGAATGGAGAAAAAATTATTAGACATACCAAGAGAATATCCTTTAACAAAACCTGGTATCCAACCAAATCCAATCATGATACCACCCAACAAATTTGTATTCCTTATAGGCAATCAAACCAAAGCCATTTGATAAAGAGTTATGATAAGATACAATAGTTGATTAAAAGATTCATCTTTTACACCATCAAATGAATGAACTTCCAAAATGAATTGAGCCTTATAAGTATTACTGATAGCTGCAACAACTCAATCATCTCCAAATTTGGTTAGATATTTGATATCTTCTTGTAATTTTTTTGGATATTGATTTTTTTTATCTACTTTAGTTTTATGAAAAAAAATGTTTGGGATATGACAAAAATAACTTTCACAGAGAATTTTTTTTTCAGATATCTTTTCTTCTGATGAGACTGATTATCTTTATTTTTTTTGATAATTTACACTACGCAATATAGGGGGTGGACTTGCTAGCAAGTCCTCAACCTGAACTCAGATGGAACTCAGATGGAACTCAGACTGAACTCAGACTGAACCCATACTGAACTCTACTTGAACACCTACCTAAAACTGTTCTGCTGAGTGGTGTTCATCCCTGATTGTATGGTTCCTTTATCAATAGCTCAATGTGTGTTCAATCTATGGTGAGTTTGGGTCCAAGGTTGCGGACTTGCTAGCAAGTCCGCCCCCCATATTGTGTGGTGTTAGATGATGAATTTTTTTTTCCAGATATCTTTTCTTCTGATGAGACTGATAATCTTTAATTTTTTTGGATGACTTAGAAGAAGAATTTTTTTTTCAGATATCTTTTATTCTGATGAGAGAGACTGACTATCATTAATTTTTTTGATATTTTGGAAGATGATTGTATTGAAGTTGATTTTGAAAAAGATGATAGAGATGATAAAGAGGATAAAATTGAAGATGATAGAGAAGTAAGGGGTGAATCTGAAGAAGAAGACATTTTTTTGATCTGAAAAAAATTTAAATTTTAAAAAAAGAATTCAACACATATTTTTTTAAAAAAAAACTCATGTAATAATATCATTTAAAATAAAATTTAAAGAAATATCCTTTTAAAAAAAATTTTTAAAATTTTTAAAACAAAAATAAAAATTTAAAAAATTTCAGTAAAAATTATTTCAAAGAAAAAAATTACAAAAGAAAACCTGAAGTTTGGTTACAAAAAACCTTCTCAGAAAATCCTGTCAAAATAATTTTTTAAAAAAATAAATAAAAAATCAGTAAAAGAAAAATCAAAACTAAGAAATTAAAAAAAAAATTAATTCAGTAAAATTATTTGTAAGAAAAATTAAGAATTAAAATCTAAACCTTTTTTGTTTTGTAATTTACAGGGGAAGACCTTAACAGAATGTAAAAGTTTTTTTTTTTCTAAAATTCTGTCAAAAAAAAAATTACATTTTAGAATGTTTTTTAAAAAATAGGTAACCCCTCTTTAACTCCCATAACAGTCCCATTTCCCCCCCTTTTATTTCTCTGAAATCACCTCTAAAATCCCTCCCTCCTTGCCTCAAAACCATCCTCGAATCTGTCGCACGCCATGTGACACTCGAGGCAAAAGCAGCTTATTAGTCAATAATACAGAGGTCTAAATCCATACTAGAAGCGCAGAAAACAATTCTACATAGCAAGTGCAACTTTCCTTTGTGTACTCACTATTTAACTGCCCTAATCTAAACTTTAAATCTATTTTAGTCAATCTCTCAATAGTGTGTTTAGTCTTTTCTTCACTAAGCAACGCACAGCGCAATATTTAATACAATATTCTTCTAAAAGTTTTATTAAGTATCTGTGGGCTATTAAAAGGGGTAGTGAGCATGGAAGGGATGGTTAGTGGAGGATTAAAAGGTTAACGGATATTAGTGAGGAGGGTCCAAGTGTAATAGGTGTATTTTTGGAGGTCTGTGGTGTGCGGAATGATGGATGGGCATGAGGTCAATGCGAGGAGGAGTAGTGGATATAAAAGGGGTTGGATTTTGGTTCGATATTTCTTTAGAATTAAATTGTAAAACGTATATATTATTTATAGTGGTAAAGTTTCAGGTTAATCATTTTTATTGTACATTTCCTTATTTTTCTCAGTAATGATTTCGAAAACTTAAATCTTTGATTATTGAGTTTTCAACCCTTTTTAAGATCTTAATAATGTTAATATTACCTTTAAATTATATTAGAATTTTTATCGAACATATCTCAAAGCAGTAGCTCTTCCTTCGAGTCATCTTTGAATCACTTCCTCAAGTATTTCCTCTGTACTTCAAAGAAGTCTCTAAACTCCTCCCTCCATCTCACTTTCCCAGGAACACCCTCAACCTTGTGCGTAGGTTTTCTGGTGACATTATAATTTAATTCTCTGTAGTTCTCATTTTTTGGCACTACTACGTCCTTTTTCAGGTGTTTTAAATTCTTTAAAAATGGCACCTGCTCAATGCACTCCTCCTACGGGAGCCACTACTAGGGCTTGCGCCAGAGGCAGGCCAACAGCCACACAGCCTGTTCCCACACTCACTCCCTGGAACCTCTCAACCTTAGAGAACGGGGACACTCAGTCCAATCTGTAGAAGACATCCCCCAGGATTTTGATGATTCCAGCAAGGAAGAAGAAGGAGAGGATACAATGCATGAGGCACCATCTGCCCCTGCTACTCACCCTTCTGGTCAACCTTTGGAACCTGGACCATCTAATTTTCTGGAAGACTTCATGAGACTTTTCATGAAAACCCTTTAAAATCCAACATCTTTGGAGGGATTAAAATTCAAAACTCCTTCTATGAAATCTCCTGATAAATTTGATGGAGAACATCCAGGCAGATTGTGGCCCTTCTTGCAAACCTGAAAGCTCCTGTTCCAAAATGACCTTCAAACCTTCAATAACAAATGATCAAAGGTTGTTTATGCATCTTCATTCCTAGCCGGAAAAGCAGCAAGATGGTTAGAACCTTATCTTCTCATGCTTTCTTTGACAGAAGCCCACTTACTTATTAATAACTGGGAAACGTTCGAAGACCAACTCTTTACGTTGTTTGGTGACCCTAATGAAACTGAAAACGCAGAAATTGAACTTGATTTCCTTTGCATGAGTGATAATGGTAAAGCCTCTGAATATATTTCGAACTTCAGAGCACTTCAAACTCAAGTAGGTTGGAATGATGCTGCCCTCAAGTATTATTTCAAAAAGGGACTTCCTTTGAGGATTCTGTATCAATTAAATCTTCATGGTCAGAAGATGACTACTTTAACGGATTTAATGGATCAAACCCTTGAACTCAACAGCGTTTACCAAGGATGACTACAAAATTGTCAATACGCCAACAAATCTCAAGGCCAAAACTTTAAATCAGGACCTTCTTCACACCCACGGACAACTCAATCCTCCTGGACTCAATACAAACCCAATAAGGGAAAGGACAAACCTCAACCAAAAAGCTCAACCCCAGGCGATATCAGTAAGGTGCTGGATCCAAAAGGGGAACTTAAAGAAGCTGAGAGGAAGAGACGAGCAGATAATGGGTTATGTATGTATTGTGGGGGTAAGCACAAGCTAGAAGATTGTGTAAAGTTGAAGGAAAGAGAATGTACTAGTTCAAGGTCAAAAAACTAGTAGATAGTTTACTTGGGTGCAAAGCAAACTATCTTATCTCTCCCAGTGCACAGAACCTCCATGACTTAAGGACTGGAGTTGCCTTAAACCGCTTGAGATTCATTCTTTTCAAGGAGGATACCCCCTTAAGTTGTCTTATAGACTCTGGAGCTTCAATTTCTTTTGTCAGTTTATCATTTGCGGATAAGTTAAAACTGACATTCACAAATATCAATCAAACTCCAATTTATTTGGTCAAATCAGAGGAACCCAAATATTGGGTAAGTAAGAAAATTTCATGGGTTTTCAACTTTCCAAATTTTCCCCCCTTCGAGTGGGAATTATCAGTCTTGGTCCCTTTAAAAATGGACGATACCATCCTTAGCCATGACTTTTTAATGCATTGGAATCCTGAAATTGATTGGTGAGGGGGATTGATCACCCCACATGCTAATTATATTTCTGATTCTTCAATGCAGGTCAATAGGGAGTTAAACAACCCGCCTGAAAATGTCCTGCTAGAGGAAAAATCTCTGCCGGATGACTTGAAAGCATCTGATCTTTCTCTAAATGAGCAATTGGCTAACCCTTCTAGCTCAATCACTTCACTCAAAGAGGATTTAAATTGCCTCGAAGTAGTCCAATTATGCTCTCTCAATTCTGGTCTTCCCTCAGCAGATTCTCTCAAAGATGATGAGGACAACCAAATCAACGTTGAAGCCATTAAATCAACTCCACTGGAAATCTATCACAATTTCCTCGATGTTTTCTAAATCCGCAAGGCCGATGAGCTACCACCTCATTGACCCTACGACCATAAAATAGATTTAATAGGTCCTGTATATTTTTTGTCGAAGGACAAATCTCAAGTTCTTTGAGAATACATTGCAGAGAATGTAGCCAAAGGTTTCATCAGAACCAGAAAATCTCCAACCAGCTCCCCTGTTCTTTTTGTAAAGAAAAAAGATGGTAGCCTTAGGTTGTGTGTTGACTATAGAAAGCTCAAAACAGTCACAAATAATAATGCATATCGCTTTCCTCCTATTTCATTGCTTCTTACCCTTTTTAATGGTGCTAATTTATTTTCTAAAATTGATCTTAGAGGTGCTTATAATCTTATTCTCATTGCAGAAGGTCATGAACCACTGACTGCAATGCGCACTATATTTGGTAGTTTTGAATATTTAGTCATGCCTTTTGGATTATGTAACACACCATCTACTTTTAAAACTTTTGTTAATGACATCTTTCAAGATGTTGTTGAACAATTTTTTGTCTTCTACTTAGACAATATTTTAATTTTCTCAAAGACAAGAGATGAACACATTCATCATGTTCGACAGGTTCTAAATCGCCTTCAAGATCAAGGTCTCTACACCAAGCACAATAAATACGAATTCCATTTCAAATCTATTAATTTTTTGGCGTTAACATTGTCCACTTATGGTTTAGTCATGGACGACAAAAAAGTCGAAAAAGTCCTGGAACGGCCTGAGCCCAAAACCGTTAAATCCCTCCAAGGATTTTTGGGTTTTTCCAATTTCTATGGAAGATTTATTAAAGATTACTCTAAAACTATTTCCAATCTTACTTCTCTTCTTAGAAAAGATATTCTTTTTTTTTACTTCTACAGCAAAAAAGGAATTCAAGGAATTGAAGACTGCGTTCACCCCAGCTCCAATCCTTCGACACTTTGATCCTTCTGCTTCGACAATAGTAGAGACAGATGCTAGCAATCACGCTATCACAAGGCTCACTTCTCAATTCAATCCTGAAACAAAATTGTTTCCATCTGTTGCTTTTGAGTCACACAAACTCATTGCAGCAGAGTTAAATTATGAAATTCATGACAAAGAGCTTTTAGCTATTATTCACTGTCTTAAAAAATGGTGCTCTTTTCTTCTCAGCCTAGATAGTCCTTTTCAAATTTTAACAGACTATAATGCTTTGAAATACTTTATGTTTTCCAAAGTGTTAACCATGCGTCAAGCCAGGTGGGCTGAATTTCTGTCTGAATTTCCCTTTTCTATTTCCTATCGCCCAGGTAAGAACTGCATTGTCACAGATATCTTGTCACGTCGGGACGACGTTTACCCACAGCGGGGGGACGCATTTGCTGACGAAAATCCAGCAAATGTGAAATCAATCTTCAAAGAATCTATGTTAACGACTCATCAACTTAATTCAATGACAATTCAATCATTTCAAAATCCACTATCCAACATCCTCAAAGCTCAGTCGAAGGAGGATTATTGTTTAGGGTTAAAAGACAAAATACTCTCGAAGCAAGGGGCCAAAAGAATTAGTATTGAATCAGGTCTATTAGTCTTTGAAGGTAGAGTAGTCATACCTGACAACAATGAGATAAAATTATGGATTTTCAACAGTCGACATGATTCTCCATTAGATGGTCATTTTGGTGTTGATAAAACCTACCAGTTAATAGCGAGGGATTTTTTCTGGCCAGGTATGACCAGGGAAATCAAGGCCTATATAAAAGCTTGTTACGAATGTAATAGGAATAAGGCTCCCCGTCACCGGAAGCATGGGTTGCTTCAACCACTTCCTATTCCCTCTAAACCTTGGGAATCTTTATCGATGGATTTTATTTCTCAACTTCCTCTTTCTAATCACTTTGATGCTATATTAGTAATAGTAGATAGATTCTCAAAAATGTCTATTTTCATTAAAACCACTACTACTGCTACTGCAGAAGATCTGTCAATATTGTTTCTAGAATATGTATTTTCCAAACTCGGCTTACCTAATGATATTATTTCAGATAGAGTCTCATTGTTTGTATCCACATTCTGGACTCAACTGTGTCGACAACTCAATATCACGAGTAATCTCTCCACAGCCTATCATCCTGAAACCAATGGGCAAACGAAAAGGGTAAACCAAATCCTCAAAAAATACCTTTGAAGGTATTTCAGTTATCAACAAGACAATTGGACCACATGGTTAGCATTGGCCTAATTTGCTTATAATAACTCTACTCCTTCTTCAACACAACAATCTTCCTTCAAAACTGTTTATGGAATACATCTTCAATTCAACTCAATCCATGTAGGAACTAGTCATCCTGCAGAACATTATCTTCAAACCATATTACGACTCCAATAAGAACTTAAATCAAACTTGGAATTAGTGATTCAAAGGTGCAAGGAACAGGCCAACAAACATTGACAATCTGCTCCTTCTTTTAAACCAGGAGACAAAGTATGGCTCCACGCACGGAACATTAAAACAACTTGACCATCAAAGAAACTGGCCAAAAAAGGCTTGGTACCATTTGAAATTGACTCCAAAGTCTCTAAAACTGAATTTCGACTCAAGCTACCTCCTAAATGGCGGGCTATTCACCCTGTTGTTCATGTATCTCTCCTGGAACTGGCTCAACAAACATACCTGGACAGGAACGAACCTCCTCCGGAACCAGTCGAAGTAGAAGACCATCTAGAGTGGGAAGTAAGCAGTATCCTTGATTCAAGAATGCGCAAGGGGAAACTTCAATACCTTGTGGAATGGGAAGACTTCCTCAATGACTCAGACAAAACATCCTGGGAACCAGCCATCAATGTTTCTAACGCCCCTGAACTCCTAAAATCTTTTCATCTTAAATATCCTTTAAAACCAAAACCTTAGAACTCTCTTTTATTTTTCTCTTCTCTTCTCTTTTTTTCTTTTCTTTCTCTTTTCTTTCTATTCTTAAAATTCTAAAACTTCTTTACTTCTAAAAAATCCTTACTTTGTTTTCTCTTTTCTTCTTTCTTCTTTTCAAAAGCTTTTTCAACCTTCTTTAAAAATAAAAAAATAAACTAAAATTAACTAAAATTAAATTAAAAAGTTAAATTAAAAATAAAATAAAATAAAATAATAAAAATAAAGTCTTAAAATTCATCAAAATAAAATCTTAAAAAAAAATCAATAATTCCTTTAATTTTTTTTCTTCTTTCTTTTTCTCCTTTCAAACTTTTTCTTTTTTTCAAAAATACATTTTTTTTTCTTTTCACTTAATTTTTTTTTCTTTGAACTATCAAAATTTTTCACGAACTCAATATGACAATCTTTCTCAAACTTCACTTCAACCTTTAAATCTCTCTTTTAAAAATTCTTCAAACAAATTACTTCTTTCTTTCAAATTATTTTTTCAAAACTATTTTTCTCTTTCTTTTTAAATAACCAAAATTCCTCAAAAAACTTCAATAAATAAACTTTCACGAATAACAAATTTTTCTCTCATTTAATTTTCATTTCAAACAAAATTGTTTCAATCAACCATTTTTTTTTCTTCATACTTAAATTTATTCTTTCTTTTCAAAACTTAAAACTAAAATTTTCTAAGCTAAATGTTTTTTCTTTTCTTATTTCATTCAAATTTTCTTCTTTCAAAATTTAAAACAAAATTTTATTCAATTTTTTTTCTTTCTTTTTCTTTTTCTTTTTCAAAATCTTTTAAAATATATATTAAAATTTCAATTAAAACAACAAAATAAAATAAATAAATAAATACGCAAACTGCTTTCTACTTTTTTCCTTCCCTCTTTCTTTCTTTTTTCACTTTCCATTTCAAATTTTCTCCTGTATTTTCTCCCAACCAATTTCTTCATTTTTTTCAATACCTCCCTTATTTCCTTCCTGCATTTTTCAAATACCTCCTCCTCTCCTACCAGTACCACTTTTCCAATCTCCAGTAATTCTTCTGCCACATTGAAGGAGGCGGCATCAACAATCTTGTCAATCTCATCACTTAAATTTTCAATGAATCAAGCTCGTCCACCCTGCCAAGGGTTCTTCGACCATACCTGGTCAAGCGTTTCCTAGTTATCCTCCCTCGAATCAACCGCCGGTTGACTTGCCTCAACTGGCAGCGATGGCGAGGCTTCCACCATTGGAGCTTTGGCGATGACATCTGAATTCTAAAAACATAAAGTCATCAGTAACAGAATTTTGAAACAAGAAAAGGCAGACTTACTTCAAAAACCTGGTCAGCCTCTAAAAATAGCCTCAGGGTGACCTCTACTTTCACTTCCTTCTCCTCTTCATCATCTTTGATGATCATCCGCTGCTTCTTCAGAGTCTGGTTCGAGATGGGAAATTCATCCTCATCCTCTTTGACTAGTTCATCCACCTCCTCTTCCACACCTCTTTCTCTACCTGTGGCCTGGGTTACCCAAGTCAGAGAAAGTAGTATGTGCCTCACACTCAACAAAGCTCGCATTTTATACCCAGGAATCTGTCACGCGCCACGTGACACTCAAGGCAAAAGCAGCTCATTAAATTAATAATACAGAGGTCAAATCCATACTAGAAGCGCAGAAAACGATTCTACATAGAAACTGCGACTTTCCTTTGTGTACTCACTATTCAAGCGTGCTAATCTAAACTTTAAATCTAAATTATTCAATCTCTCAAAAGTGTGTTTAGTCTTTTCTTTTCTAAGCGATGCACAGTGCAATAGTTAATACAATATTCCGCTAAAAGGTTTATGAAGTATCTCTGGGTTAGTAACAGGGGTAGTGAGAATAGACGGGATGGTTAGTGGAGGATTAAAGGGTTAACGGATGTTAGTGAGGAGAGTCCAGGTGTAACAGATGTATTTTCGGAGGTCTGTGGTGTGCGGAATGATGGATGGGTATGAGGTCAATTGGAGGAGGTGTTGGATTTTGGTTCAATATTTCTTTAGAATTAAATTATAAAACGAATATATAATTAATAGTGGTAAAGCTTCAGGTTAAATCATTATTATTGTACATTTCCTTATTTTTCTCAGTAATCATTTCTAAAATCTTAAATCTCTGATTATTTAGTTTCCAACCTTTTTTGAGATCTTAAGAATATTAATATTACCTTTAAATTATATTATAATTCTTATCGAACATATATCGAAGCAGTAGCTCTTCCTTTGAGTCAGCTTCGAATCACTTCCTCAATTATTTCCTCTGTACTTCAAAGAAGTCTCTAAACTCCTCCCTCCATCTCACTTTCCCAGGAACACCCTCAAACTTGTGCGTAGGTCTTCCGGTGAAAAAATCCCCTCCTTGCCTGTCTCAAAATCCCCCTGAAACCCCCTCCTTTATTGCCACAAATCCCCCCAAAATCCCCCTCACCCCTTTTTAAATGTTCCAGACCCCCCCTTTCCCCCCTCTTTAGCTGCTTCAAACCCCCCCATTCAGGTCCCATCCCCCCCCCTTCCACTCCCCTTAAGCCTCCTCTAGCCCCTCCTCCTCCTTAACAAACAATTGCTAGAAATTATCTGTTAATTAATCAAATTGGTAGCGATTTGTTTACTTAAAAAACAATCATTAGAAATCGTTTGTTAAGTAAACAAATCACTATTGATTTGTTTACTTAATGAAAGATTTTTAGTGATGGCTTGTTAAGAAGGAGGGGGGTAGAGGTGGCTAAAGGGGAGTGGAAGGGGGGAAGGGGGGTTTTGAGACGGTTAAAGAGAGGAGAAGGGGGGAGAGTTGAGGCACCTAAAGAGAGGGGAAGGGGGGGTGATGAGGCGCCTAAAGAGAGGGGAAGGGGGGATCATGAGGCACCTAAAGAGGGGAGAAAGGGGGGATTTGGGACAGGTAAGGAAAGTGTAATAATGAGAACTTGAGGAAGGTAAAGAGAGGGGAGAAGGAGTGACTTGAGGCAGGTAAAGAGAGAGGAAAAGGGGTGAAATGAGGCAGCTAAACAGGGTGAAGGAGAGAAAAAAAAAAAAAAAAAAAGAGAGAAAAAAGAGAAAAAAGAGAAAAAAAAATTAGTCTAACCATGAAAATAAAAAAAAGGACTTACAAAAAAAAACAAAAAAAAACAAAAAAAAAACAAAAAACAAAAAAAAGCAAAATAAAAAAATTCATGATTAGCAAATAAAAAACAAGAAAAAAGAAAAAGAAAGACTTACCTGGTGAGATGAGTTGAGAAAATAAAAGTAACAAAAATATTTGAGTGATGTTTGAGGAGAGGATGAAAACAATATGAGTGATGAATGGAAAAAAAAATCACTGACAAAATATGTGATTTCATGTTGAGCTGGTGAAAGAAAACCAATGAGCAATCCAAAAAAAAGATATTCACCGTAAATTCCAAAAAAAAAATGAATATGCAAAAACTAAAAATACCTAACCAAGTGAATAAAGTACACAAAGAGGACATTTGGAAAGTACAAAAAATAATTTAAAAGGGTGGTGAAGAGAAATGTTGGAGATTAATAGGCATAATGACAGAGTGTATGCCGGGTGAATAAATGTTTTGTGATTCAAGGGAGGGGAGAGCCGGTGCTGTTTCAGGATCCTCTTCTTCATAAAGATCATTCCTCTCATCCTTTAAATCAGCTAGGATATTGTGGAGTATAATGCAAGTCATGATCCAATGATTTGCAGTTTTGATCTCCAACTTTTTTTGGAATTGGATTCTGAGCTCCTGAAGACTAGAAAATTGTCCCTTTAACTACCTATAGCATGTTCAATTTGTACTCTTGATTGGGAAAGTTGATAATTAAATTTAATTTTGGGGTCATTTTCTAAGGTTGCACCATGGAAAGCAGGTATAATTTACTTCCCACTTGCATATGCTGAGTCCGCAAGGAGGTACTGAGATTTGTCAAAGTATGAGTCAGGGGTTTGAGAAATCCTCATTCTTTGGAAGACGGAAGAG
The DNA here is from genome assembly GCA_030280995.1 of Hemileia vastatrix. Lineage (NCBI taxonomy): Eukaryota > Fungi > Basidiomycota > Pucciniomycetes > Pucciniales > Zaghouaniaceae > Hemileia > Hemileia vastatrix. Next base: position 31,158,689 of record JASXTE010000010.1, on the reverse strand, counting down.
TCATGACATGAGCCAGGGCAGCCACTATGAAAAGCAATAAATTTTTTATTGACATTGCATACAAGTTGAATGGCAATAGAGTATCTAGAAAGAAGATAAAAAGTTATTTTATGAAGGATGAGAAATTGGAGAAGATTTTGAAGAAACCTTTTTTTGCAATCAAAATAATGGTTGCCATCATGAGCAGGCTTTTGACTCAAAGGTATAGTTGTGCCATCAACAAATCCTACACAGCCAGGGAAACCTTCAGCTTGAATTAATTGAGAGGATTCAAGTTGCTGTTCTGGAGTTGATCAAGCAAGTGTTTGAGACTTGAGGGAAAGGATAGCAATCATACAGCGCTTGTTGTATAATTTCATGGTACCATATCCTATGTTAAAGAGATTATCCAAATGTCTTACAGCAGCACCGTTTCCATTTGAGCCAAAGCGACAAAGTGCAACAGCAAGTTGAATGGCAGGATTACACTGTTTGTTATAGGATTTGTTATGAAAGATAGGATGATTGGAGATGAGTTGATAAAGTTTGAAGAAAGAATCGGGAGAGGTTCTAAAAAGTTGGGTGAAGTTTAAATGAGGAATGTTGAGAATGGAGGCCAGATCATATTGGGGATCATGATAAAGATGTGGCCCCCTGGTGATGATGTAATGCTTTTTGGAAAGAAAACTCATATAAGCTAAAGCATATTCCAAATCAGAGTCAGATTTATAGTAAAGAACTAAAAAAAAAGTAATAGCATTCATTGTTGAGTGAAGTAGCTTCCTAGTAGAGTGGTATTTCATTCTTGCCGTTGGAAGGGTTATGTGATGAGGGAAGTGGGAATTCACTGCCAAATGTGCAGTTGGGGTGTGTAGATAGAAAAAAAACTTAATTGTTCACCATCAAAATTAAGTAGCATAGAGTGAGGAAAGACTTAAGGATGGCATCAGCAATTATGAGTCATGTGACTTTCTTGAAAATCCATCATTGATGAGATGAGTTTGAGATCAGGAATTAGGAATGGAAATTGGGGTATAAGAGGCAGGATAATGCATTATTGTGGATTCCTTATCCACTAGCCCGGGACTAGTGGATAAAAATCTTCTGCAATTAATGATGTCTGATCCTGGAAAAAAAATTCCTGATCCCTAATTGCGGATCCCTGAACATTGATACCCCCTAATAGAAACACCAGAAGAAAAAATTTGTTTCATAACCCACAGGCTGACATGCCCAAGCATTCAATTCTATTTCATAAGTTCACTCTCTGGCTGCTGAGTTGAATTAGATGGTTGCACAGGAGAGACAAGTGACAAACATGGGACAGCAGGCTTGGAAGACAATGATAAAGAAAAAGAAGTACCATTGCACAATTAAGAAAGCACTTGTTTCCACCAGACAACTTTTCTTTTGCCAAATTAATACCACCTTGTTGTAGCACAAAATGGTTTGCTCTATTTACATGAAATGAAACTCCAGATTTCAACAAAGCTGACCCAGAAATTAAGGTACCAGTAGCTGTTGGACAAAAATAAACCATTTTATTGAAAAAATTTGAGTCATTAAAATTTTTAAATATTACTGATCCAATTCAAGTTGTGTACTGATGAGAGCCAAGTTTTTCACTCACAATTAGGTGAATACTTGTAGGGAGATGCTGAAATTAGGAAAAAACTGATTAATCGCCAGTCATGTTATCAGTTGCATTAGGGTCAAACAGGGCTGTTGGTCCTTGAGATTGGGGAGGAAGAGTTTTATGAATGCAAGAATGACATTATGGAGTGTAGCAGTAAGAGCAAAAAAAGGTAGCAGTAGGTGCAGGAGACTGGTAGGGAGACCTCCAGAAAGAGCAAGAAGAATATGACATTGTTTTTATTATTTTTATTTTTATTTTTTTATGAAAAAGGTGTTATGTTTTATTTATTTATTTATAATTTTTATTTCTCTTGATTTTTAGTTTAATTCCTCTATCCCGTAGTTGATTCTCTAAGCATTTTCTCATTAACTGCAACTGGTAATGCACTAAATGTCCATAAGCTGTAATGCCCTGTGCACCCAATCCAAAAGCTTCAATGGTAAGCTCTCTCTCTTCACTTGGTGTCAGAATGAAGAGAGGGGACATGCGTGCGCAGTCTACACACATAGAAGGCCGCAGTTGCAGTTCTCACTATTCTGAACCTAACATGTGGATCAAACATTTAATGATATAATTGGTTTGGAAGGAAAGCTAAATCTCTATTGCAACAATGAGGCATCAACTAGAAGTGACTCAAACGAAGCCTTAAATAAACAATCTTGACATATAGAAAGAGATTTCTACTACATCAATTAAAAGCTATACAAAAAGAATGCAAAGCTCACATAAGTACCTTCAGCAAAGCAATTGGCAGACATAATAATTAAAACCTCTAAACACCTTAACTCATAATTACACACTAAAACAACTTGGCCTATCAAATTAGTTTTTCTTCTTCTTTTCTTTTTCTTCTCTATTTTTTTCTTTTTTCTCCTTTTTTTCTTTTCTACCATTTTTAACAATAAATAATATAAAAACTAATATATATATATATTGGATCCTCTAATATCATATTGCTTTAGAAAAAAAACCTTCAGCATCTTGTTGAGGAGCGGGTGTTAAGTACCCAACTGCACCACAACCACATGTTCCACTTAAGAGAAATATAATCATCTTTTTTAAGCCCTGAAGTATCACATACCTGAGACAATATTATGGAGCTCTTAATAAGCCTCAATTCAACCAAAAAAGGTGACAGTCTGATCTGTATTGTGGTGGTTTAGGATTAGATTACACACTACTTGATATTCACTACTCCGTATGTTATTCTATATACATCTGTTATGTAGTCGAGTATATTATATGCATATCTTTATGTCTCAACACCCCCCTGCTCGACTACATTCTGCCATCCAAGATTACTGCAGTATACATTAATCATCTCCCTAGCTTTTGTAATCAGATTAGGACCTAGATTTTTTGTTAATAAATCAGCTTTTTGATCTTTTGTACTTATCCAGTTAATTGTTGCTTTTTTATTATATAACTGAGCATTAACATAGAAAAAATTCCTATCCATATGACGTATTCTTTTGTTGGATGGCTGGTCCCTGGCAACATTAATGGTTGATTCGTTATCCCAGTATAATTGTATTGTATGTTGTATGTTGGTTAAATCTTCTATAATGTTTTGAATCCAAGTTGCTGTTTTCGTGACGGATGCCAGCGCTGCCAATTCAGATTCACAAGTTGACAGAGCAACTAGTGTCTGTCTCTTTGAGCTCCAATTGACTGGGACTCCAAGGAAAAAGATGATTCCACCGTTTGTACACCTGGAGGTACCGTCGTTCCAACTCGCATCACCAAATGCTTGTAAACCTAAATTTTTATCTGGACACACATGAAAACTATGATCTTTTGTTGTCAGTACATATTGAGTAAGATGACCAAGCGCTGTCCAATGATCCTCGCTAGGGTTATTTGCAAAACGAGCCAAATAGTTTACTGCAAAGGAAATGTCTGGCCTAGTACCTACTGCTAAATAGTTTAACAATCCTATCAGACTAAGGTATTCTGTTGGTTTTACTTTTTCTCCTGTATTAGTTTTAAGGTCGCAGTCTTTTGGTAGAACAGTTGTCTTTTTTGTTGTTGATTGTAAAAATTTTTCTTCTATTTTCTTTATCAAAACCGGTCGAGAGAGCAGGAATGAATTGTTATTTTGTATCACTTTTACTCCAACTATGTTATCTAAGCGTTCCTGCCATTTAATATCTACTAGCTCCAATAAGTTCTGATGAAATTTTTTCAATACTGCCGTAGAATTACCTGTTATTACTCCATCATCCACATGAATCCATAAGATTCCTGTTTCATTATTGGATTTTAACACATAAAGAGAACTGTCATAGTAGCTTGGTATGTAGTCCATTTTTCGTAACTTACATTCTAGATGCTTCCACCAGCATCTAGCTGCCTGTTTAGTGCCGTACAAAGCTTTATGTAGTTTGTAAACTTTTCCTTCATCTCTTCCAAAACCTGGTGGTGCCCTAACCCATATGTCTTCATCTATCGGAGAGTTTAAATATGCTGCAACTACATCAAAATTGTGTACAGGCCAGTTATTGGCTGCTGCAATTGTCAGTAAGATCCTTAAAGAAGTAAATGTTGCTGTAGGCGCAAAAGTCTCAGCATAGTCAACACCCTCTACCTGTGAAAAACCTTTTGCCACGTATCTTGCCTTTCTTTTTATTAGATTACCTTCTTGATCCAGTTTTTCAGCAAACACCCATTTGGCATCGGTTATCTTTTCTGTTACTGGTATGTCAGTTAAAGACCAGACTTTCATATTGTTCAGGTTTTGAAATTCACTTTTGCAAGCTGTTAACCAATCTTCTTTATGAGGAGATTTCATTTCTTGTTTAAAAGTTGTTGGTGTACCACTAGCTATGGCATGTGCAGATATTTCTATATTTGATACTAGTTTTTCCTGTTCAAAAAATGTATTTTCAGCATCAAAATTGTTAAATTCAAACTTTTTAGTAATAAAATCTATTGACATTTTATTGTCCTTGGTATCATCAGTTATTGTGTTAGTTAGTTGTTTATTAAGAATTGGTTTTTTTATTTCAAAATCTGCCCATGCGGAAGGGATCAACTTGCCTGTCTCAAGGTCCAAAAACAACCAACCCTTTGATTGTTCTAGATATCCAATCACTCTACACTTTCTGCCTCTTGCATCTAATTTCTTTCTTGTTTCTTTGGAAATGTGGACATAAGCTATACTGCCAAAAATTTGGAGATGATCCAATTTTGGTTTGGAGAGTAATAGCTTTTCATATGGAGTCATATCTGAGCTACAAGTGTTAGGTAGTCGGTTGTGCGTATAAACAGCCCATTTGAAAGCTGGACCCCAGAGATTTTTTGGAAGACCGCTGTCCACTAGTATTGTTCGACCCATATCAAAAATTGTTTGGTTAAATCTTTCAATGTCTCCATTTTGTTCATGATAGTATGGTAAAGAACATTCGTGTTCGATTCCATGTAAAGAAAGCCATTCTCGTAATTTTTTGTTAACAAACTCTCCACCATTGTCACTTTTTAGGGTCTTTATTTTAATATTAGTACGTCTTTCAAACCAAGATATATAAGAAATAATAAATTTACTGGCTTCATCTTTAGTTTTTAAAGTTTCAACATTACCATAACTAGAGCCTACATCTAACATAGTTAATAAATATATACCTTGATTTGTTGTGGTTACTTCAAAAGGTCCCAAGAGGTCAACTGCCAAGACATCTCCAGGCGCATGAAATCTACCAGATTTGCTTGTAGTGTCAATTCGTTTTGATTTTGCTAATTTACATTCTTCACAATCGATATTTCCTGAAGGAATGTAATCTGGTAGACCTTCACCAAATTTACCATTAACTAGTTTTCTTATACTTCTCAAACTTCGGTGGCCGAAACATCTATGCCAAAATCTTAAAACTTCTTCTTTTTCAATATCAAGTTTCACCCTTTTTCCAGATAGTATTGTTGGGAAGTCACATATTTTGTAAGATGGAGAAAAAGTATTGCATTACACATCTGTATAAAATTTAGATACAACAATATCAATGTCCAACATTGCCCCTAATAAATGAGCCGGAAACGGTCGAGGTAGTGTCCAGCTTCTGTTGTTGAATCGTGCAGTAAAAATTGGAGTTCCATCATTAGAAAAAATCCTCATGTTGTTCGATTGAAAATCAAGCTTACAGCCACCCAAAATAAGCAAGGCTTGAGATATTAATGTACCTGCTGCCTGATCACAGAAATATACATTCTTCAATTCCACATTATTCCCATTCAGCCCAGGGAAAATCATTGATCCTTTCCCTGTAATAAAATTGGGTTTGCCATTAGTCGCAACTTTTAGGGGAATTGGTGGATTTAAGAGGACAAACGTTGCAAAACTTTTTTTATTGCCAGTCACATGGTGTGTAGCACCGCTATCAGGAATTGGAAGAGGTCCATCATCAGAGATAGTTAATCTGTCAATTTGAATTTCAGAAGGCTCTCATGAATCATCAATTTCAAGAAGGCGAGATTTCATTGCAGGTTTGATTTTATCTTTATCGTAGTTAGGTCGATAATAATCTGCCTTGCGATCGTCTTTTGGTGGAATTTTTGGCAACAGTTGTTGATTATGATGATTTGGTAAAGATGCTTGATTAGGAAAGGGAGGATAAGGGTAGGGAAAGTTTGGGGTGAGGGCTGGGTAAAATGGTAAAGGATAGTGTGCTGAGTAATTTGGGAAGGGAGTTATTTGATGTTGGGAAGAATTTTGTCTTGTAGATGCCCTGCAATCAGCAGCGAGATGACCCGGACGGTTGCAGCGAAAACACAAATTTTGATTTCCTCTTCTGGCAAAATCAGTTTCAATTTCCTCAGGTAAAGAATTGTTGGCTGATGATTGTTTCAAAACTATTGTATTGTCGTTGTTGAATTTGGATTTCAAAACTTCTTGTCTGTGTGAGTCAATTATGATTCGGCTTATTTCTTTTGACTGAGGAATATCTTGAAGTCGATATAAAGTACTGATTTGGTTCATGATATCTTCTTCAATTTTCTGATTGCCGGTTGCTCCATTTTGCAAAATTAATGCAAGAAAATTATCAACAGTGAGATCAAGTCCTGAAGCACAAAGCAATCGAAGTTTTTCATAAACAGCATGAGTGTATTCTCCTCCAGTTGTAAAATCTGAAAGTTTTAAAGATACCAGTTCTTGCCCTATATTTAAGTGGTGAACCCGTGTGCTTTGATTGAAATGAGTAACGAGAAAAGCCAGCACGTCAAAAGCAGTTGGGTAAGTACCATTGGAAATCATTTCTTGCACTCCATCATCACAACATTCAATTATTAATTCTCTGACCAAATAATCTTTGTGGATGTTTAAACGTTGTCGTTGTTCATTCGCGTATGTTTCATCTTGAATCACTTTTCCAAATAGTTGTCTTGTCTTCCTAATCTATGTTTGAAAATTTTCCCCTGTAGTTGTTAGTTTTGTAATGCTGTCAATCCATGGTTTCGCTTTAGTAAGTTTTGCAAAGGTAAAATCTTCATCCCAGCCTGTTTCTGTAATATGAGTCGGACCCCGTTCAGTTGTGTCTTGTGCCTTGGTGTCTGCTGGTGTCGGCATTGAAAGAGTTTCGTGTCGTCGATGAGATGAGTGTCTTGAAGTTGGTCGTGACATTGTGTAATAAAATCTATTTCAAAGTAATACTAAAAAAAAGGAAAAAGAAGAGAGAGAAGAAGAAAAAGAAAAAGGAGAAAAAAAAATATAAAAGTATATAAAATATCTATGTGATTTATTTGTTATATTATTCTATTTTATTTTTATTTTTATTTTTTTTTAATTTTGTTATTTTTATTTTTATTATTATTTTTTTTATATAGCAAAGTTAAGTTTTTGGTGGCAAAGATGTTCCTTCTTTGTCAGTAAAAAAGCTCGATTCCGAGCCACCAGAATCGACCTAATCACGTCACTATGCTTTGTGGTTTTATTATTTATTTTTATTTTATTTTTATTTAATAATAATAAATTGTTAAGAAAACAAATCGGTTTTAATATAGAGGTAAAATAGAACGGAAAGAAAAGATAGAGAAAAAAAAAAGAAGAAAAAAAAGAATAAGAGAAAGAAAGAGAAAAAAAAATATGAGATAAACGAGAAGAAAATATCTTGACCCCTTAGGTAAGGAAACCCAATTCGATAGCGAGAGCAAGAGTGAGAGAGAGAGAGAGAGAGAGAGAAAGAAGGAAAACAAAAGCAAAAAGGAGAAAAGAAAAAGGAAAGAAAGAAAAAAAATGAGGCGAAAAAAGTGTTAAAAAAAATAAATTCTTGATTTCGGAATTTTAAGAAGCGAGCGAGCCCATAACCTATTGTGGTGGTTTAGGATTAGATTACACACTACTCGATATTCTCTACTCCGTATGTTATTCTATATACATCTGTTATGTAGTCGAGTATATTGTATGCATATCTTTATGTCTCAACAATCTGGACATTTACTGGTAGAATGACAGGTGCATTTTGTTGTCTGATGACATTTACAATACTATTTTTAGGAGAAAATGTAGAGAATGATGCTTTGAAGAACCAGGGACAGATCTCTGATGTACTCAGAGGCTACACTATATACTGATGAGAGACTAGCTAAGTACATAGTATGGTAACACCATAACAAAAAATTTGCTAACGATGTGTCAGAAGTAGATACACGTCGTGCATGTATCACGTCCCAAAAATTGAAGCTTTACTCACAAAAAATGATTTACCTATTCAAACTAGGGTGCCCCTGACCTACCCCTGACCCTTTTGAATAAACAAATCATTTTTTGGTGAGAACAACTTTAATTTTTTCGTCAAAAATTTCTCAAACTTTTGTGACATGGCTGTATAGTCAACCCCGTAAACATTGAAGCAAAAATGAAAATTTTCGAAAATTTATTGACAGCTCAAAAGTTAAGCAGCAGTATTTTTCAACAGCATCATTTCATTTTATGGCAATTAGGTTGACTTCACTTTCAACTCAGATGATGAAGAGCGGCGAAACCACAGATAAATCAACACGGTTGCCACAAAATGAATGGTAGAGGTCAAAAATATACTGTAGCTCTACTTTTGGGCTGTCAATAAATTTTTGAAAAATTTTCATTTACAGCTAAGTCATAAAAGCTTGCGGAATTTTTGACGAAAAAATAAAAGTTGTTCTCAACAAAAAATGATTTTCCTATTCAACAGGGTTGGGTATAGAGCAGGGTTACTTCCTTTTGAATAGGTAAATCATTTTTTCGTGGGCGAAACTTTTATTTTTTCGGCGAAAATTCCGCAAAATTTGGTGACTTGGCTGTATGTCTCAATGTTTACGGGTTTGACTGTAGCCGTACCCTCCCTCGAAACTTTTTGTATGTTTCGACGAAACAGCTGTACAGTCGAACCCGCAAACATTGAGACAAAAGTGAAAATTTTCGAAAATTTATTGACAGTCCAAAAGTTGAGCAGCAGTATTTTTCAACAGCATCAGTTCGCTTTATGACAATCAGGTTGACTTTCTTTCACTCAGATGATGAAGAGCGGTGAAACAACAGAGAAGTCAACCTGATTGTCACAAAGTGAATAGTAGATGTCAAAAAAATACTGTAGCTCTACTTTTGAGCTGTCAATAAATTTTTGAAAGTTTACGTTTTTATCTCAATGTTTTCGGGTTTGACTGTAACTTTCCTATTTTTCCTCCATGCATATTTCTAATCATACTAGTGTTTTGTAAAATTATTACAGCTGTTTGGGAAAAGCTTGCTCTTTTTTCGCCCCTCATCCCCCGCCAAAAGAGGCTTAAACTCATGTTTTTGGCGGGAAGTGGAAGGCAAAGAGACAGCAAGCTTTTCCAAAATAACTGTTTCTTCGTTAACATCATCCTCGACATAGTCAACATTGTCACATTTCTGTAGGTTTTCTGTGCGAGGCGTTCTATTCAGAAAGTATTGATAATGTCTGATTTCACCAAAAAATCAGAGCTTTCTAGTGAGATATTCCCATATTTGTGTTGTCCTGTTAAGTATAAATCATTTTATATGTATTTTTTGTTTCCTTTTGTATTTTGTTGATGATGATGTGTTTTGTGTCGGCTGTCTCACCCAATCATATCCCTCACATCTACCAGCGCGATGGTTTCGGAGCGAGAGAGGGTTTGAGCAGCATTTTTTCCCACTAGGATCATGACACTTGTCATTGATTTGTTATTGTCGAGAATGGTCATCTCACGGGGATCAGAATTAAGCTAACAGAAAGCACCACGTTAAATACTGAAATTTTTCTTGTGGTACAGCTGATCTTAGAAAGGCTGTCTCTAAAACGCAAAAATGCTCTCATATTTTAAACAGAAACATTGACATTTGACTGCCAAATTAGCCTTCCTGAAACCAAAATATGCCAAGTTTGCAGTCATATGCCAATCGTTCCGCCAAAAAAACTTCGAAAATTTTGCATTTTGACGGCAACCTTTTCCAGAACAGCTGTAAATCACTCCATTGTTAAAATGTAATATCCCCTTGCCAATTATATCAGGATTTTTTACTCGTTATCATGTTAAGGTGAGAGAATTATAAGTCTTCCTTTCCATTAAAGCTTATAATGTATGTAATAAGCCGATTATATCGGTGTTGTTCCTATGGGCATGTTTAAGACTGAAACCATAATTGTGTACAAGTTTGTGACATTTTCCGGACTGTTCAACAATCTTATCCGCTATTAACCATTATAGTTATTGTGATTTAAATTTCGGTTCCGATTCTCATCAACAGCATCTTATTGGCATTGGTGCATCTATCTTTATCTTATATTGCCATGCTGCTACAGCAAGAGTCTATTACCAGAAAAAAGAGCTGCCTCCCTTCTGTCAGCTTGTTCCATGTGAATTGCTATTTAGTCTTGAAACTCGCCACATTATAAATTCTTCATCTCTCCTTCTCTCCCCTCCACTTACAGGTGCTTGTTTTTTATTTAATATTTTTCAAGAAATTTTACATTCGCTCGTCATTTCTCATCCCACTTTTTCAAGCTTTACTCTTTTCACGTTTACTTTATTTTATTTATTATATCATCCAGCCCGTTTTAAGCTGAAGTTGTCATTCATTTTATTATTATCCATCTTTACCTCACTTGTAAACTTATTAGGAGCGAATAACTATTTATAAATATTATATTTTTATCGAAGTTATCCTTTGAACATGGCCGCCATCAAATTTCTTCATATCTTTCTCATATTAACTCCATATTTCATACTAATAATCTCTCAGACTATTTTTTCACCCAATTCGGAAAATCAAGTTAACAATCATTTCACAATAAAATTTGAAAATAATATGGACCAACGTGTTATTAATCGGCATAGAAAAAGAGATAAGACCTTCAATTTGCCCAGGCTTCCAACTTGTTTGTTTAAGCAAACACCGGATTCTTTGAAGCTTCCAAGCATCAATTACGGAGTGAAACTCTCACGAGCAAAGGTAAGCTACCTTCAGCCTCATTTTCATTCCATTCCGATACTATTTTGCACTATTTTGATCTTTGAATGATACAAAACATTTTTTCAATTGTTCCGCACTTGGGCAATTTCTCACCTTTTCATAGTATCTTTACATTTTTGGAGATAGTTTTAGTGACACAGGTTCACACCATGGTCTTCCAATTGTTCCTTTCCCCCCTTTGCCACCTTCTGGAATGAACAATACACATTGGGGAGGTCGATTCACAAATGGTTATACCTGGGTCGAACATTTAGCTTTGGAGAACTCTTTAATTGAGAGAGCTTATGCTTTAGGCGGTTCAGTGACAGATCGTTCTATTTGGTTGAATGGGGTAAATTTCTATTTGCTTCAATTTTAACTTTTTTAATTTGAAAATGAAGAATGTTATTGATGGCAATAATCTAATTTCTTGGTAGGCTGTTCCCGGTGATATGGTTGGCCAAGTTAGTATGCTAGTCCAGAGTGGAAAGATTTATGCCCCTTCTCAGTCGTCAGTTCAGTTATTTTTCATACTACTTAAGCTTTTTTCCATCTAATTATTTATTTCTCGTATTAAATTAAAAACAACGGATAAGAATAACCACCATCTGGTTCGGTTAGTCTTTTGACTTATGATCAATATTCATATTATTCTAATTCTGATTGTAAATTATTTTTTACTTACGGTTTTTGTTGAATTTCAATTTATGTTATGCCATTTATTAACTCAGGTATCAATGATGCGAACAAAGCAGAATCCGAAGGCTATAATCGATTACTTTATGCTGCAAAAGCCATTGGGGTTCAAACCAATAGATTAATAGAAAAGGGTTTTAGAAACTTTATCGTTATGTGCAAGTTTTCAACAATTTTTCTTAAATTCTTTCAATTCTAAATCCTAATTCATCAATTAATATAAGTTTACAAAAATGCCAATCACTTATTTCAAATTAGCTCATCCCGATGCCAAGAATCCAAATCTATTACCTTTTAATAAAAGAATTTTGGATGTTTTTTTATCGCTGCGATCAAGATATGGCATCAATTTTGCTTTCATCAATATATCGGAATTGTTCTATGCTATCCATCATTCTCCTATATCTTTTGGGTAATTCTTTATAAATTTTTGTTCATAAATATTTATCCATAGGTTGGGTATCGATAGAGATAGAGATAATGAAGGAGTGGAGATGAATTGTATTGATTTTATGCGTGTGCGCGTTGACAGCTTGAAAAATATAACTTCATGTTTACCTTCTTCTCATACCAGAATAGGCGAATGCTCCAATCCTGATGATCACGTGGTAAGTTGTCATTATAATTCTTTTTTTTCTGTTGAATAAATTATTCCTATTATTAACCTTTATTTGTTGGTAAATTATATAAAAATCCTGATTCTCAAATGTTTATTTTATTTGGGTAAATATTTATTCTTCCCTCCTGGGAAAACGCCGGGGCATATATTCAATGACATGAAAATAAACAGTATTATTTGCCAGGCCATCCATCTCGAGTAACTCATCGAATTATAGCCCGTTGGGTAAATGCTGTTTTAACACTTTGCTAATCAACTTGGGTAGCGAAATTATTTTATTATTTAATTAAAAAAACATTTCCTTTGATTATTTGTTCCTCATTCTTATAAGCTTCCTGATTGCCAATGAACAGACAGTTTTTTTCCCCACAATTGAATGCACAAAATTTTTCGAAATGATCATCAGACCCATATACAGTGTTTTATTTTGTTTTATTAGGGGGGAACAAAGCTAGGAATCTTTAAAAATCATATGATGGATTTCTAAGAAATTTTTAAGGGAAAATACAGCACGGAATTCTAAAAAACAGCGGTAATTAGTGAGAATGAATTTTATATGATTACTATGCAGTATTTGAAATAGTCACTTGCAAGATAATAGTAAAAATGTAGGGTTATGCTAGGGAATAGATCTCACAACTACACTGAAATTCTACACAGTGTGATTTTGGTGTTAAATCTCACTCTGAAAGTTACTAGCCTTGGGGCTAGCAGATTTCAGAAATTTGAAATCGGATTTCATTGATTCTTAATCCCAGTGTCAAATTTAAAAAGTATTAGTCTACCACTTTTATACATACTACTAAGCCTTTATGATCATAAAGAAAACAAAAAAAAGTTGGGCAAGCTTTGTTTTTAAAACCTTGACTTCTAAAAAATTAAAACAATTTCCGTGGAGAAATATTGTCAAAAAATTAGACAAAATCAACATCAGAAGTATTACTATTCAATGTTGTAATCTGTGCTGTGACTATTACCATATCCTTATTCCTCAATCAGACTGAAATGCTGAAGCTCAGTCTGTTGTATTTTTCATTATTTATTACATCGCCATTAAATATTTCCTACTGCTATCATGTCCCGTTTCAGTCATCCCTCTGAAAAGTATATAGTGTATCCCTAAGCTTTCTCAGTTATTAACATCTCAATAGTCCTATTGAATAATTAAAACTTTATGAAATTTCAACCACCTATGTGGATAAGAAATGATTATTTACTGGTTATAAAGAGGGGTTCTTTCCTTCTTGTAACCCTAGTCTTCTGTCTTTCATCTTCAGGTAATGTGCTGTCTCAATAAATACTTGTAACATCTCTCTTCTTGAAATTTTCCGATTTTTGCATCATTTTCTGGTACACCCTTCAGATAGCCAATATTTCCGTTTTAAAGCTTCCCTGTCAGGCTGAGATAAAGTACAGAGACATGAACTAGCTTGAATGTTCAGCCGTCTAAAAGATTTTAATGGTCCTATATGAATACTGTAGTAAAAATCCAATAAGTATTAAAATATAACTCAATATAAGGGTCTCTGTCAGGCTGAAGAACTAATAAGTGCTCAGAAAGATTTTTGTCTAAAAGTATTTATGGTAAAGTATAAATATTAGTTGTCCACCAATCTATTTTAAAGTAAAATATTATATCAACTCAAATATTAGTAACCTGTATATCTAATAATCTCACTAACATAAATATAAAAGGCGCATACAATTGACAGCAAAATAGAATAGAAATTATATTCAAAAGGCTAATTATTTTTACCAGATAACTTTATTATATATAATAAGATTGTGTTTTGTATTGTATAAAATAATTGAATTAAATGAATAAATATCTACCAAAATCCCTGGAGTACATTCCCCTGACCCCAAGACCCATTACACTGCTATTCCCAGCCATTACAGCACTTTGAGGGCGCTCATCTCCCAATGGCTTCCACTTAAAGCAGTTTCACAAGCCCAGTTACCAAAAAAAACTTCCTCCTCACAAAAGAAGATACCAGTACACCTCATTATAACCCCAAAAGAAGGAATAAACCCCAAGTAAGAATGTCTGTTGCCCAAAGCACTGATTGTGCATGACTACAAGTAAAGGAACCGATCAAAAATAACCCATAAAGGAACCAAATAAAAGCCTCATTAAAGGATAACCATAAAAATTAAAAATGAAACCAATATAACTAATTTCCCACACAAAGAATACCATTCCCATGCCCAATCATTGAAACAATACCCAAATCCAAAGACCAGAAGAGGCATGGTTAGTGCAGGGGGTTTTCCCATAGCCTTTAAAGGTGGTTAAAAGCGTGAATTCTTGAAATTTTAGGTGTATATATGCATTTGAGGTGTGATCGAGACCTTCTGGGTGTCATAGCTTACTCAACTGTGCCGCAGTACCACTTAAACTTGTATATAAACTTAACTCATAAGCAATAATATAATCATCTGAGTGTTACCTAAAACAACCATCCCATAAGTTATCCCGTTGAGTCACAACAGGTTATGGGCTCCTAGTGTGCTTTAACTACTCTTCTATTTAACCATCCGGACAAACAACCGGCCTTGTCAGCCCAAACATTTATTGAAACACCAGGCTTACTTTATTAACTCGTTTTATTTCTTCACCTCCCAATTTTCTCCGTTTTTTTTCTTTCCTCTTTTTTCTCCTTTTTTATCTGTTCTCTATCTCCTCTCTTTTTTTAATTATTATCCTTCCTTGTTTCTTTTTAATTTATTTCTCATTTTGTATCGATTAGGTTAGTGTCTTGGCCAGACGCTAAAGTGTTTGTGTGGATGCACACTTACTCCAAAAGTCTTCTTTTCTCCTTCTCCTTTTCTTTTCTCCTTTTTTTTCTCTTCCTTTCACTTTCTTCCTACTTGTACTCCTCTTTTAAATTAAATACCTTAAAAAATAATAATAATAAAAAAAAACCATCAACAACAGAATGTCTTCTAACCTTCGCCACAACATATTGGACAACACCCCAGCTACCAACCAACGAGATAATCCACCCCACATTTCCTCCACCTCAAGCACTCAGCAAACCTCCACAACTCAACCACCATCCTCCACTCCGACCCAAAACTTACCGCCACAACAAGAACCTCCCGGATCAGCTCAATCAGCCACTCCACTTCCTCCACTTTGGGTTCTTAGCTCATGGGATAGAGAAGAAAGACAACATGTAACTCAAACTATCGTAAGTGTCAAGGCAGAATTAAAAACATGGAAAAACATTCTGCAAACGGATGGATCCAATTTTCATGCTTGGCTCCAAGATGTCAGAATCATGTTGGACAAATATGTTGAGGATGCCAATTTCCTACTCCGCGACTTACAAAATACAGGTTCAACACGTGAAAAAATTTCCAGAGCAATTGTTCTAAACTCCGTCGCCCCAGAAATCAAACCCCAATTAATTGACATTCGCCCAATCTCTGCCATCTACCAAGAACTAGATTCATGCTTCAATATCCCCTCCAAAGCATCTCAACTAAATGGCTGGGATCGCTTGTCAAGCCTGTCACTAAAATACTTCAATGACCCAGCTGCCCTCCTAGCACGCTTCAAAGAATGTGTTGAGAAGTTCAAAAGCCACAGTCCAGAGATCAACGAGGACACCATTTTAGGTATCCTATTGCAACAAGCAATGAAAAGTAATCAAACATTTTATGACAAGTTACTGGAAGATCAAGAACTGAATTTGAAGGTATCTGGAGAATTCCCATCATACAACGAACTTCAATGGGTTATCTCCATCATTTGGGAACGTCAGAATGCTTACAAAAATCTCATGACAGGCTCTTCAACGACTATGCCATCAGAAAACTCCTAAACCGCACAAACAGAGACTACTTCCACATTGTCAGACTCATCCTCCTTAATCCCAGAAACAAACACAGCGAGAATTCCACTATGCTGGAATTGCAACTCGTCTGACCGCTTACAGGCCAACTGCAGATGCCCCCCATCCTTTGGCAGTCAACAGAGGCCCCAAATTCCATTTCCTGTTCCACCTGGACAAATGTACAGAGCTTTTTACCCAGTACTTGCACCAGTTCCCATGAAAGCCTCTTCCCCTTTTCCCTCCACCAGTCGTCAACCAAGTGGAAAGATGGATAGTTATCGCCCCACCTATCCACATTGCCTCTACAGACCTATCCAACAAGCAAGTGCAACTCAGAAAAACATTCCACAACAAGCAAAAATTGTAGAAGTCATTGATGAACAACCCACATCAGCTTCATTAAAAATTGATAGCTTACCCTCCTCAACGTCCACTACATCCAAAAAACAAATTCTTGACTCTGGTGCCACTCACCACATCACAGGCGATATGGAAATGTTAGTGAATTTTTCGACACTCAAAAATCCTATCTCACTTACTGTGGCCACTGACAGTAATCATGACTTTCTTACAGGGACGGGTACCATGAGTTTTACTGGGATTCATGGGGAGATTATCAATATTAGCCCTGTGTACTATTGTCTTAAAGCAATAGGTACATTGATATCTCCCGCTGCATTACTGAATGGGAAAATGAATATGAAAACTGACACTGGATCTTTCATTTTCTCTAAGGATGGCGTAGATCTCTTGAAAGCGTCCCATGTGAATATAAAATGGTTGTTACCATATCCAATTAGACCAAATCTTCATTCCTCAAATTTAGTTTTTGCATCTAACATCGCCCAATCAAGCTCGGAGTCAAGCACAATTACTCCACCTACACTCATTAAAGTAAAACTCTCAGTCCCTCTATTGATTCCATCGAAAACTATGTTGCCATCCAGATTCAGAACCAAGGACGAAGAAGAATTGTACCAATGGCACTGTAAATTTGGCCATGCAAGCCTTAGACAACTTTGTTGGATGATAGCTGGCAAAATGGCACTGGGATTACCAGACAAACTTCCCAATGGTAAAATTGTATGTGACTCTTGTAGAATCTGCAAAAGCAAAAGATGATTCTTACTTGACTCAACAGGCAGGGAACCATCCAAACTCGAAATCCTAACAGAAGACTTAATTAGTCCTCTTGAAGAGACAACTTTCAACAATGGCCTATATGCCTTAAAAATAAAAGACGTCAGCACCTCATATGGTGAATGCCATATCTTAGTCAACAAATCGGATGCCTTGGATGTCATTATAAAAACTATTACCCGACTGGAAACTAATGTTGGATTCTGAGTCAAAACTTTTAGGTCAGATAATGGAGGGGAGTTCAAAAATAAAAAGTTAGCAAACTTCTTCAAAGAAAAAGGGATTGTGCACGAGCTAACACTACCATACTTCCATGCACAGAATGGCAGAGTAGAACGTTACAACAAAAGCATTGAAGATATGGGTCGGACTATCCTATACGACAGTAATCTCCCAAAGTTCTTCTGGGGTTTTTCATATCGATGGGCTGCTTTTATCCTGAACAGAATCCCGAAAACTACTTCAAAAACCTTGATCCCATACAAGGCATTGTTCAACACCAAACCCCAAAAAAACTATTCACCTCTGCATGGGCTTACTTCACCACCCCATCAGCAGCATGCCAACCAGATATGATGTCTATAGCCCACATAACAAATAAAGCAAGCATAGACTTATCACTGACCTTGCAACTCGGTGACTTCACAAAAGAAACTGAGTTTGCCAAGCAGGAAGAACTGGTTTCCAATATCAACAGACATTCTGGATTCTTTGCGCTTCCTGTACCTAAAACTTATTGTGAAGCAATGAAATCTAAAGAGGCACAGATATGGAAAAATGCATGCGAACTTGAAATAAAAAATCTCTCAACAATGAATGTCTGGGAACGTTCTAAACCACCGACAGACGCAAAAATTCTGGAAACACAATGGGTTTTTTCAGAAAAAAGAGACTCACAAAATAATGTTACCAAGAGAAAGGCCCGATATGTAGCAAAAGGCTTCAAACAAGTACCAGGCGTGAATTTCACCAACATGTTTTCACCCACGGCTACGTTCATTTCCCAGAGACTAATCCTGACCATTGCAGCCACTAACAATTGGCCAGTTCACAGCTTCGATGTAACAGCGGCTTATCTACACAGTCCCATCACAGAAGACATATGGGTAAAAGACCCACCAGGTTTCGAACACAATGACAACTGTGCATGGAAGCTTAGAAAGGAATTATATGGAACCTTCCAGGCAGCTAGATGCTGGTGGAAACACCTTAGTCAAACATTAACATCATTAGGATATAGAATCTCCAACTACGACAACAGTGTTTACTTCCTGAAAAAACCAAATAAGCAAACCTTTATATGGATTCTTGTCGATGATGGCCTGGTAACTGCCGACTCAACTGACTCATTACGGGAACTGGAAAAGAACCTTAAGAAGAGCCTTACGATCAAATGGGAGACTACAATTGACTCAATCATTGGCATCTCTATTCTCCAAACAAATGAAGGTTTCTTATTAAACCAAACCCATTTAATAGACCGAACGCTTCAGACATACAAAGAACCCATTATTGATAGAACTACTCCTCTGACTCAAAACTGTCATCTTCACTCTCCTGCTGAGAACGCAATACCATTAAATGCAACAAAATATCTATCGATTATTGGCTCACTAAGTTACATTGCGACAGGTACTCGGCCTGACATATCCTTTGCCATAAATATGTTGTCGACATTTGCAAAGTGCCCACAGAAAGACTAGAAGCTTACTCAGATTCAAACTGGGGAGGGGAAACTGCTAGATCAACAGGAGGCATGGCAATTCTACTATATGGATCACTGATATTTTGGAATTCTAAATGGATGCCCTGCGTAGCCTCTTCCACAAGTCACGCAGAATTAATGGCTCTCAGCTCCACCACTAGACAAGGCATATGGATAAAAAACCTTCTTAACGAGTTAGTCGACTTTACAGCCCCTCTCAAACTAATGTGCGACAATCAAGCTACAGTAAAAATTGCTAAAGACCAAGCTTCCAACAAACGCACAAGACATGTTGAAAGAGAGTTTTTCTATGTCAATGAAGAACTTCACAAAAAATCAGCTGATTTATCCTGGGTAGATACAAGTAAACAATTAGCAGATGTATTTACTAAAAGTTTGGGCCCTTTGTTACATGAACGAGCATGTGTTCTGTTAGGACTTAGATAATTTTTTTTATTCTTCTTTCTCTTTCTTTTCTTTTTTCTTTGCTTCCATTTCTACTTCTCATCTTTTACAGCACGTACTGTGCCTTGTTGAGGGGGCGGGTGTCATAGCTTACTCAATTGTGCCGCAGTACCACTTAAACTTGTATATAAACTTAACTCATAAGTAATAATATAATAATCTGAGTGTTACCTAAAACAACCATCCCATAAGTTATCCCGTTGAGTCACAACACTGGGCGCATATCTTGAGGTAATTGATACTGTCTGTGCATATAATTATGTTTTATGATGTCACAATGTAATTAATACACTTATTAAGTGAAATCCACTTAATTCTTCAGTGATAACATAAGGGATAATAACACATAAGGTAAGCATTTAGGCCAAAACAACTAATTATGTTAATAATGCATATTAACATATGGGACTTATGCAGGCAGCATACTACCACTACAAAATAGCCAATTTTAAGTGACAAAACCTTAATATTAAAAAGTAATATTTTAAGACTTTTTATAAGCCTAATATATTGTCTTCATATGGGGAAATTGAACTGTCAAAGTGAATTTTTGATACCTTTAGAAAAATGTGCATATACCCAGCTTTTAGTCTGAATTTGTAGCACATCTTGCTAGAAATTCATAATAAAGTACAATAAACAAGTTAAACCACTCAATAAGTTATATTACCATAACCTTAAGTCCTTAACACTTATTTGTCTTAAACTATACTTAAACTTAAGTACTTAAGACTTAATAAAAGTACTTCTTTGACCTTTCTAAGGTGTTTTATTATATTATATTGGAGCATTAAAGGTAATTACTTCATGTATCATTTACTGTTATTTTTCAAAATTTCTTAGATATGTGTTCAAAATCTTTTGATTATCCATTTAATCAGTCCTGGTTGAACCAAGGCTGACACTTCCTCACCCCAAAAAACATTTAAAAAAATGTTAATTTTTTACAAGGGCAGTAGAATATTATTAAAAAATATGAAATATAAACATTGAAAAAATGTAACAAGGAAGACTTATTTCTGCTTCAATTTCTTCAGAAGGGCAGGAAAATTAGAGATCTCATGTTCAGAAATCCACTTATCAAATTTACTTGATATACCCTTACATCTAAACAAATACTCAGTACCCTTCTCCTTAGTCAGGGTTCTCTTCTTGAGTATTTTTTCAATCTCGGATTTCTCCACAATTTCTTCAGGCTTCTTTTTAGGCCTTCCTCTTCTCTTTGGAAATAATACAGAATAATTTGAATTGTAAGGTTTTATCAATGATATAGGAAATACAGGATGTTTCGTATCATATGGAGCATATAATATTACTTCCACAGCATTGTTGCCAACCATTCTTTTCACTTAAAAAGGTCCTACAAAAGGGTCTTTTAATTTAACATTACCCTGTAATTTAGAATGTAGTTTAGAAATTAAGACCTCATACCATTTCTTGAATTCAGTCTCTTTATGGGACTTATCCCACCTTTTCTTTTCATATTCAAATGCTTTATTAATGCATTCCTCAGTGTATTTTCTACACAATTGCTGCATATGAATGAAAGATTTGTAACAGGATGTATGTCCAACCTAGGTAACTTGTTTAACAGGTTAACAGGGGTATTTGGGAAATAACCAAGCCACAACTCAAAAGGCTTCTTCTCAGTTACAGAATGTTTTGTGCTGTTATAGGAAAACTAAAGGTCAGGAATTAAAGTTACCCAGTCATGTGTGAGTTTTTCACTATCTTTGTACTCTAAAGTAAAGGCACAGTATCTTCTGATCATGTCCTCCAGAGTTTGAATCATCCTCTCAGCCAACCTATCAGTTTGGGGGTGGTGTGCAGTAGATAATTTCAATTGGCGCCCTGAGAAATCCATTAATGATGTACGAAATTCAGAGGTAAATTTTGGATCTCTATCTGAGATAATGGCTTTGGGGAACCCAGAAGTATTCATGATTTGAGTCCACCAAATAAGAGCCAAATCTTTAGTAGATACTTCTTTATGTGTAGGGATGAACTTACACATTTTTGTCAGTCTTTCCACTCTCACCTAACAGGAATTGAAGCTTTATTTTCATGCTATAGGAAAGCCAGCTACATAGTTCATGTTTACTATCTCCCATGATGCTTTAGGCTGATCAATCTGTTGCAAAAACCCAGCCCTTTTACCTGTCAATATTTTAGATTTCTGTCAGGAATCAAATGTTGCAATGTACTTATGAACATCATCTTTCATGTTAATCCACCAAGCTGTGTTCTTGACTGTCATCAATGTTTTTTGCAGATCAAAATGTCCTTCAAATATATCATCATGACATATACTCAACATCAACTGTTTCATTGCAGGAGGTATTACAATTACATTACTCAATTGTTTTTTGTAATATATATATCCATCTTCAATGGTCAACTTACCTTTTTCCAAGGCATTTTTATACTTCTGAGGCAGTGTCTTTATCAAAGCACTCATTGAAGCATTAGCAGGGTCATTCAAAATTTTAGTAAGCTTTACTAAGTCCTTATCAGCTATATAGTTCTCTAATATGGTCTGCATAAACTCATCCTGAAGGTCTACAATATAAATGCCAAAACTATGATTAACCTCTATGTCAGGGACATATGCAGGGTTATCATGGTCATTGGGAAGGGGACTTCTGGAAAATTGGTCCACATTAGAATGTAATGTACCTGCTCTATGGGTAAGAGTCATACTTCCTCTATATTCTTGTACAGCTAGTTGCCATCTAAACATGTGCCTATTAGGTTTTTTAATGTTCAGAAGAGACTTTACTGCTCTGCAATCTTTAATAAGCTCAAATTTCTGGTCCTCCAGATAATAATTTAGCTTTTTCAGGGCCCAAACCTTGGCTAGACATTCCAACTGAGTTTCAGCATACTTTAATTTTCTCTTCCTCAAGTTTCTGGATATATAACAGATTACCACCTGAGATAACTTATCATCCATTATCTGTTTTTGTTGTAGAGCAGCACACAATCCAGCCAAACTTGCTTCTGTATACAAGATAAATGGAAGGCTGAAGTCTGGTAGACCCAGTATAGGTGCTGGAATTAGACATTCTTTCAGTCTATTAAAAGCATTCTGCCTCTCATTGTTTCAAATGAAAGCTTTATCTTTTCTTATCAATGTTGTTAAAGGAGCTGAAATTGATTGGTAGTTTTTAATTTATTTTCTGTAATACCCACACATACCCAAGAAGCTTTGGAAATCCTTAACATTTTTAGGAATATCAATGTTCTTGATTGATGCTACCTTATTCTGGTAAACACAAATTTTTAGTCCAGAAACAACATGTCCCATTACTTTTAGTGAATGAGATCCAAACTTGCACTTTTTCAAGGAAGTTGTCATATTGATCTCATCCATCTTCTGAAATACTTTCTGAAAGTGACTCATATGTTCATCATATGACTTTGAAAGAACAATAATATCAACAATTTACATCAAAAGCCATCCTTCTACTGTTTCATTATGGAATACATGGTCCATAAGCTTCTGAAATACAGAGGGAGCATTTTTTGGTCCAAAAGGCATTCTGACATACTTATATATCCCAATATGGGTAGTTATTAACAAGAAATTCTGATAAGCTTGTTCTACTGGAATTTGATGGTAAAATTTATTTCCATCTAGACAGGATATATATTTGGCACCTTAAAATATGGCATGTATAGAGGCTATCCTTGGTAAGGGGTAAATATCATCCACTGTGAATGTATTTAAAGCTCTATAGTCACCACATAGTCTTGCTTTATTGTTTTCATAGGAAATCAGCACAGGTGAAATCACAAAATGTTTTGGTGTGGTGTCAGATTCCTCAACAATATCCATCTGCAGTAAAATATGGGATTTTACCCTCAATATCTTTTCTTTTAGATGGAGAGGCAGGGTAAGGTTTTTTCTTCAGGCTCCCTGGAATATCATCAAGGTCACAGCTCAAGGAAATTTTTATCTCATGATCTTCTACCAATCCCAATTCATGTGAGCCATGAGCAAAAGCCATTGGATTAGACTGTATCAAGCCCAAAATCAGCTGTTTCTCATTCTGAGACAGTTGGGGACTGAATGAAGCATTAGAAATTTCTTTTTCCAACTCAAGGGGTTCAGAAGTATTCCTCCCCTTTCTCCATTGTTCACTATTGTTTTCAATGGCAAGGATAGAATTTTCAGAACTAATCTTGAAATTACTCCTCCCATTTACTCCAATTGTGAAGCAATTATTTGTAGGATCCAGTTTTACTCCAAACCTGGTCAATAGTTCATTACCAATTATGAAACAATCACTGCAATGATCATTTTACATTACCACAAACTCACACACTGCTCTGACATATCCTTTATTGTATTTAAGGAATACAGGTGTAGTGTATTTGCCTATAGGACATAGGACAGAACCAAAACATCTCCAGTTCATAGATTGTACTGGCTCTAGTTTGTCTAAGTACTTACTATCTAGTCTCTGCAAGGTATTAAAAGATACTACACTCCCAGTAGCCACTGTATCCAATAAAAAATATACTTCCTTGCCACATATTATAACAGGTGCCCTTATAGGAGTTACTTTGTAAGGACATTGACTCACATTTTTTATTATTTCAGCTTCCTTTACGGAACTTAAAGATGGGTCCATGGAGGTCATAGCATGATCCAAGAGCATAATGTCTTGTTCCAATACATATAACTCATTTTCAACATCACAGTAAGAAATTTTACTTTTGAAATCCTCACTTGTATCCTACACATCCTCCTCTTTGTGCTCAGTATCAGATTCAGCAGGCCTCTCAATAACATTTATCCATTTATTACAGGTATGACCTTTCACCCAAGGCTCACTACATTTATAGCAAGTATTATTTTCATTTTCTTAGGCACAAGAGGAGAAATAGCTTTCTTCCTCTCTACAGGTACCTTAGTAGTATTGTGCACAGGTTTCACAACATCATTACTCATCTTATAATTGCTATACCTTGGTTCAATTCTGTGGTTAAATAATTTATCATTGCATATATTTATAAACCCAGAAGTGTCACTTATGGTTTCAGTTCTGGCAAAAATAATATCCCTTACAAAGATAGGCAATTTGTATATTATTTTCTCCTTTCCCTCATCATAATCCATCTTAGGGTCCATAGCTATAATGATTTTATTAAATTCATCAAAAAGACCATAGGTTTTTCACCTATCCCTGGATTATACCTAGTTTTTTCATACATCCTCTGTTGGTTTATCCTGAATTTAGGGCCAACAAAATGTCTCTCAATTATTGTCTTCCATTCTCTCCAGGAATTGTTTATACCATCACTCAGCACAGATTCAAACCATAACAAAGCTAAATCTTTAAATAAGGATATCAATTTAGATGTCATTTCTTCATCTGGTAGTTGGTATGAAAACTGCAGGTTATAAATTCTTTGAATTAATTTCTGCCACTCTGATTTTAAATCAACATCAAAGGAGGGGTATTGGTCCAGTTTGGGCCAATTCTTCTGGTTTGTCCTTGCTTCCTTAACCTGAGGAATATTAAGAAGTTCACTTACTTTTTATAAGTGATCATGTATCTCATCTTTTACTGATTTATGGCTTACAGAGACTTTAGCAGAAATATTATCATCAAACTGTTCTATGATAGGTTTCTTATAAGGTTCCTTCATGTACTTTTCAATTCTATCAGTATAAGCTATTGCATCATTATTAAATTCTAGGCTAGTGTCCTTCAAATATTTGCCACTTCAGCTTCTAGAACTTGTACTCTCTCTTGTAGTACAGGAAGTTGGATAAGTGAATTATTAACACTTGCAAATGACAGTTTTACCCTTGCTTCAATTGTAACTATTGAACTGTACAATTTATCAAATTTATTGTTTAGATTCTCTAATTCAGTTGTCAAGACTTTATTTTCATTTTTCAAAAAAATATTTTCCTGCTCAAATGTCTCCAATTATGTGGCTTTCATGTTCTATTTATTTGCATATGATACTAAAACTTCATCCATATTATGATGTGATTCATAGTTGAATTTCTCCAGATGTTCAATTCTACTTAAGAGTTTACGCATAATCTTTGATTCAACAGGATGTTCTTTTAAAATTGTCCCAAGCATGTCATCATTTATGCCAGGGGACTTATCATTCAACTCAGAAGGCAACTCAAGATTTTCTTCTTTAATGTAAATAATTTTTTCTTTATCAATAAAACTGTTGATTTCATTATTTAAGGGAAGATTTAGATCATTATTGTCAAATGAATACCCCTTTAAGTCATTAGTAATCTTATCCATCACCTCTTCCTCCAGCTTATTACCTATAAAACAGTGTTTGTTAGTAATTGTTTGTTGGTGAGGTAATGCATTACTTACCAAGGCCTTACTCCGCCTCCCCTTGCCATTCTTCCCCTTCCTCTGTAAGGGTGATTGTTGCCCTGATGAGGTGCTGCTGACTGGTGGCTGTTGTAATTCTGGGAGTAAAAATCCCATTTAAACTTTCTCAATTTTATCATTTGCTCCTCTTGAGGAGTGGCTATGTTGGCTGGTGTAACTGGATTTGTAGGAGCTGGGACCACTGAAGTGGGTTGCACTTTTAATGTTACTAATGATTGGTTGATGTCCATAAAGCCCTGAGCTGATCTCTTCTCTAAGGTGTTGAGCTGATGTTGTAGAGTGACATACTATTCTGGCCACACTTTTTTTTTTTTGGAGTAGGAGTTGTAACTGCTCTGGTACAGTTCTCTTTCTTTTTTCATTGATATTGAGCTAAGGAGCTTGTACTTTGCTTCCACAGTCATTGGAGCAGTTATTGAGGAGGTGGTGGTGGTGGGCCTGCTTGGGCTGGTTTGGTCTACCATTATTATGTCCTGGGGAATAATTAATATTAGCTCTAGCTCTTAGACCATAGTGCTTTATGGGTTTAGAATTTATGCTTACCTTATCATTGTGTAATTCACTCATTATTGATGTGTGTTTAACAATTGATAAAATAAAAGACTGTAATTTTTTCATTTTTCAATGAATATATCACTATTCAAAGCAATATTGCTTACTTAATAGGATTATAAAGTGCCTCAAAAAGTCAAATTTACTTTTTTAATGCATGTCACTTTTACCTGGAAAGATCTACCAAAGGGTAGCAAATCACAAAGGTTTAATATATTAATTGATATTTAAAATAAAACCAATTGTAAGTCTTTATTAAATTAATAATAATTATTTAACTTAATAGAATTATAACTTTATTGATCTGTAATAAAATAATCAAAATATTAGTAATTGTAATACTAGTTTTATTTATCTGCAAAGTGCACAATTTTAATTGGTCTTTGACAGATCTTTTACTCAGAGTTATACTCAATTAGTAGTAATATGGTGTGGTATATTATACTTCACACTATTATATATATAGGGCTTCTTTTTCACTTTTAATCAAAATATATAATGTTATACCCTTGGTAAAGAATCCAATTTATATTGGGATTATTTATACTTTAGTATTACTTGAATGATTCTTACTTACTGGAGTAGATCAACACAATTCTTGAGGGAAAACCGCCAATTTTCAGGCTGAAGAACCAATAAGTTCTCAGAAATATTTTTGTGAAGAAGTATTTATTTTTCAGTATGAATATTAGTTTTCCACCAATCCATTTTAAAGTAAAATATTATATCAATTCAAATATTAGTAACCTGTATATCTAATAATCTCACTAACATAAATATAAAAGGCGCATACAATTGACAGAAAAATAGAATAGAAATTATATTTAAAAGGCTAATTATTGTTACCAGATAAATTTATTATATATAATAAGATTGTGTTTTGTATTGTATAAAATAATTGAATTAAATGACTAAATATCTACCAAAATCCCCCTCTATATATACCCAAAATCCCTGGAGTACGTTCCCCTGACTCCAAGACCCATTACACTGCTATTCCCAGCCATTACAGAACTTTGAGGGCGCTCATCTCCCAATAATGTCCACTTAAAGCAGTTTCACAAGCCCAGTTACCAAAAAAAACTTCCTCCTCACAAAAGAAGATAGCAGCACATCTCAGTATAACCCCAAAAGAAGGAATAAACCCCAAGTAAGAATGTTTGGTGCCCAAAGCACTGAATGTGCATGACTACAATTAAAGGAAGCAATTAAAAATAACCCGTAAAGAACTAAATAAAAGCCTCATTAAAGGATAGCCATAAATATTAATAATGGAACCAATATAACTAATTTCCCACACAAAGAATACCATTCCCATGCCCAACCATTGACCCAATACCCAAATCCAAAGACCAGAAGAGGCGTGGTTAGTGCAGGGGGGTTTTCCCATAGCCTTAACAGGTGGTTGAATAGCCTGCATTCTTGATATTTTAGGTGTATATATGCATTTGAGGTGTGATCAAGACCTTCTGGGCGCATATCTTGAGGTATTTGATACTGTCTGTGCATATAATAATGTTTTATGATGTCACCATTTAATTAATACACTTATTAAGTGCAATCCACTTAATTCTTCAGTGATTGCATAAGGGATAATCACACATAAGGTAAGCATTTAGGCCAAAACAACTAATTATGTTAATAATGCATATTAACATATGGGACTTATGCAGGCAGCATACTACCACTACAAAATAGCCAATTTTAAGTGACAAAACCTTAATATTGAAAAGTCATATTTTAAGACTTTTTAATAGCCTATTATATTTTTCAAATAGAGGGAAATTGAACTTTCCAAGCGCAATTTTGATACCTTTAGAAAAAGTGCGCATATATCCAGCTATTAGTATGAATTAACAGTGCATTTTGCTAAAAACTCATAATAAAATGCAATAAACAACTTAAGACCACTTAATAACTTATAATAACATAATATTAAGTCCTTAATACTTATTGGGTGTACATTATACTTATATAAAGTACTTATGACTTAATACAAGTACTTATTTAACCTTTCTAAGGTGTTTTATTATATTATTAAGGTAATCAATTCAGGTATCATTACTTTTCCACATGTCTTAGACATGTGTCTTACATCTTTTTGATGCTCCATATACTCAGTCCTTGGGGAGCCAAGGCTGAAAGAAGCACTTTAAGAACAAAATAATTTTCAGTTTAAAGTCATAGAGGACTAAAACCTGTGAAAAGAAACCAATACTAGGGTTCAACCAAATTAAGAGAAGGGGTTGGAAATAGACAATCTGGGGTAACTATTTTACAGAGTATCCAGCTCATCAGTTACCCCTACACTTGCCAAGATCAAATCTTGTATTGTAATAGTATTATCTTTATATATTTGATTTTAATGATAAAGAATGTAGAAAACAGGAGCAAAACCCCCTCCTTTTATACCCAAAAACCTCCCCAATGAACCCCTTGATTTACCAGCTCTATACATGGTTAATGACGCCTCATTCCAACTAATATACCTTTTCAAAAACATAAAGAGTGACAAGTAAAATATTAAGAATGATATCACCCACCAAAATCCTGTAGTAATAGGAATAATCCATCAAAATTTAAGAATACGAAAAAAAGAGTGTGTATGCATGTAATAAATTAAAATAAAAGACTAAAAAGGGAGAATTAAGACTCATTATTACTCAATATCAAGGGGGATTAATAGTAGAAATGATGGCGCTAATTTTTGGCTGGTAGTCTAGAAGAAGGAGGAGAAGAAGAAAAAGAAGAAGAAGGGAAAGCAGAGAAGAAAGGAGAAGAGGAAAAAAATTAAGGAAGAAATAAAAAAAAGAAATAAAAAAAGTAATATAAAGAATATTTTAAAGGGAGTTCAACAACAGATTTTGGAACTGTTGACAAAACGAAAATTAATGGTTTAAAAGGTTATTATAATCAAGTAATTTTTTTTATTCTGCTTAAATAACAACTACAAACTACTAATATTCTTAACGCAACCTTATTTTATTTAATATAGAAATTAAAAGGGAGACAAGTGCCACTAGCAACTAATATAAAAATGTATTGTTAAAATAATATGATAATGAAAGTGATGGCAGCTAAAGTGAATTAACAAGGCCTTTTTATAGGCAAGGGGACTTCTGAAGCGCCACAAATTTGTATTTACAAAAAAATAATGTGAAAAAAGAAAATAAAAGATAATAATTAAAACATAGAGATTAAGAGAAAAACATGAAACAATAAACTAAACCCATGAGTAAGTAACCAATTTTCCCAACATAATTTCACAAAACAATTAACTAAAATAATAAGTAACTAAGTAAGTCTGGAAGATAAGAACTGTGAGTAAAATAATCCAAAACAGGTATTACTGTGAGATGTAAAGGGTTTAATTGAAAAAAATAAAATTATTTTCATGCAAAAATTCATGAAATCAATTTGATCCAGTATAAAGAAAAATTAATTAATTGTTTTAACTATTTAATTAATTCAATAACTAGCATAAATGAAAAAATAATTAATTTAATGATATTGCTAACTTAAAGTGAGAATTTGAATACCATTTTTATTGGAGGTTTGTCTAGAAGATGAAGGAAAAGAGAGATAAAAGAGGAAATAAAAGAGGAAAATAAAGGAAAGTATTGTAATAATAAATGAGAGATGGAAGTTAATTGAGTTAATTGAGAGTAATACAACAAGACTTTATGAGTAATGACACTACAGTAGTTTTAAATGATATTTAATATTATTAATAAGTTATATTTCAATACGTGGCAATCATTTATTCTTATTAATAGAATTTTGGCAACCTTGAAATTATATAAGATTTATATTAGAATTTTAAGACTAATAAAACTAATAATTTGTATGATATTTTAAAAAATATAATAAATTATTAGTGTAATAAGTGATGATTGCTGAAGAGGTTTCCAAGGCTCTTTTATAGGCAATAAGACCTTCTCAAGCGTCTAAATTGTAGTTACATGAATTATAGAAATATAAAAAGAACAGGTATTTTAATTTAATTGAAACATACAAAACAAGAAGAAAAATTACCCAATAAAGTGAACCAGTGAATAAGAAATAACTATTCCCACCATACAGTCATAAACAAATATAATGAATGACTAAATGAATATGAAAACTAAGAGCCATGGGAAAGAAAATCTAAAATAGGTAATACAAATAGCTGAAAAGGTTTAGTTAAAACAAAAGGAATTATTTTCACGCCTTTTAATTCGGTATAAAGAGAAATAAATTAATCATAACTACCATTTCAAGTAATTAAATTATTAATTTAATTGAAACAAATAATTAAATTAATAAAATAACCTATTTAGAATGAGAAATACAATTTATCATATTAAATAAATATTTTACTTAATTTAGTAATTTTAATGACACAATTAAGGGTCATGCAAGCGCCCAATATTTGTGGATAATATTATATGATAAGTTGTATTTTAGTTTATATAAAATTTATTATTCAATTTGTAATTACATTAAAAGTTGTATTTTATACTAATAATATAATATTAAATAATTAATTTATTGATTTAGAATACATACAAAATGTGCCATGATATTATAGAATATAATATTTTATATTTAATAAAAAGTTTCTAAATATAAAACTATTTTACTTATAGAATATAAATTTATTCAATAAGAATTTTTATTGTAAGAATTTATAGCATTATTCACTTAAATTATTCTAGTAATTTATCATATAATTTACTGGGCTCCTGAGATAGCCTGGCTGACAATTTTATTAAATAAGTGTTTTAAATTATTTAATAATTTTTCTGACACAATCAAGGGTCAAAAAAGCGCCCATTATTTATGGATAATAGCATATGAAAAGTTGTATTTAATATATAAACTTATTAATTACATTTTAATTACATCATAAATTAATTTTATCATTACACTTATAATATATAATTATAAATAATTAATTATCAATTTATAAATTTTAAATACATAAAAATGTGCCATGATTTATAGAATATAATATATATATTATGCTTTATGTAAGTATATAAATAATTTACTTAATAATGAAATTAATATAATAATTATTTTTCTTATTTATAAAATATTTATATAATTTCACTACCCAATAAAATATTTTATTTTAATTACATAATTTTATTCCCTCTTATGGTTCCAATAAATTTTTATAACAATTTGCTGCCCTCCTGAGACAGCCTGGCTGACACTCCCTCATTCTAAAAAAACAATAAAAAAATGCTAAGATTTTTTCTTTTTATAATTTTTTAATAAAGTAGGAAGTTTAGAAATTTCTTTTTGAGGTATTCATTTATCATGTTCAGTTTATTTGTTTTTATATCTAAATAAATATTCAATACCCTTTTCAGAATTGATAATTCTATAATTTAGTATGTTAACAAATTCTGCAGTCTCTGTGACTTCTTGAGGATTCTTCTTAGGTCTTCCCTTTCTTTTGGAAAAAAAGTCACTGTTGGAAGTATAAGGTTTAAGCAACGAATTGGGGAAAACAGGATTTTTTCTATCATATGGAGAATACAATACAACTTCTACTGCATTATCTCCAACCATTCTTTTAACAACAAATGGTCACACATAAGGATCTTTTAATTTGTTGTTTCCTTGTAGATTTAAATAGACAGTAGATATTAACACTTCATCACCCTTTTTAAATGTGTATTCTTTATGGGATTTATCCCATCATTTTTTTCATTTTCAAATGTCTTATCAATACAGCTTTGAGCATGTTCTCTGCATAGCTGTTGCATTTGCATAAAAGACTTTACACCAGGGTGTAGTTCCAACTTTGGTAATTTATTATTAAAAATTTGAGCAGGAGTGTTTGGGACATAACATAAACAAAGATCAAAAAGCTTTTTCTCAGTGAAAGAGTGAACAGTGCTCTTATAAGCAAATTCAAGACCTAGCAATAGAGTAACCCAGTCATGAGTAAATCTGTCATTGTCTTTATATTCTAATCCAAAGGACCAATACCTTCTAATCGTATCTTCCAGAGTTTGAATCATTCTTTCAGCTAGACCATCAGTCTGAGGATGATGAACTGTAGATAATTTCAACTCACAGCCATATATATATATCAAAGACATCCAAAATTCAGATGTAAATTTTGGGTGTCTGTTAGAGATAATGGCTTTTGGAAATAGAAAAATATTAAACATTTATGACCACCTTAAGAAATCTAATTCTTTTGTGGATACATCATTGTGGGTGGGAATAAATTTACACACTTTAGTGAATCTATCCACTATTACCCAAAAGGAGCTATAACTGTCTTTACCTGCTACAGGAAGACCAGTGAAAAAATTCATATTAATGATTTGACAAGGAGAATCAGGTGCTTCAATATGTTGCAACAATCCTGCTCTCTTAACTTTCAATATTTTAGATTTTTGAAAAGAATCACAAGATTAAACATATAATTTAGTATCTTTAGACATATTAGCCCACTAAGTAGTGTTTTTAATTCTGATTATGGTTTTCTCAAGATCAAAATGTCCTACTAATATGTCATCATGAGAAAGTTTTAAGATGGTTTCTTTCATGGAAGGAGGAATAACAATGAAATTTGTAATTTTTCTCCTGTAATAAATATAACAATCTTCAATGAAATTTTTTTCCTTACTCAAAGCATTTTGGTAGGTTGAAGAGAGAGTTTTTATCAATGCTTGAATAGAAGCATTCTTTGGATCATTCAAGATTTTAACTAATTTATTTAAATCAGAATCTTTATCATATGAATCCAGAATTAATTGCAATAGTTTCTCTTCCATATAAACAATATATATACCATGTATATGTACTGTATCATCTTCAGGTACATAATCTGGGTTCGATACATCATTTTGAAGAGGTAATCTAGACAACATATCTAAATTTGAATGAACATTTCCAGCCCTGTGAATAATATTCATTCTGCCTCTGTACTCCAGAAAAGCAATGTCACAGGAGGACCTACGCACAAGGTCAAGGATGTTGCTGAAATTGAGATGAGGGATTTAGAAACTTCTTCAAAGCACAGAGGAATGATTCGAGGAAGTGATTCGAAGGTCACTCGAAGTAAGAGCTACGGGTTCGAGGTATGTTCAAGAAGAATTATAATATAGTTTCAAAGGTAATAGGAATTCTTAAGATCTCACGAAGGGTTGGAAACTCAACAATCAAAGACTTAGGATTTAGAAATGATTACTGAGAAAATAAAGAAAGATACAATAATAATGATTTAACTTAAAAGATTTTACCACTATTAAATGTAAATACGTTTTATAATTTAATTCTAAGGAATGTCGAACCAAAAACCCAACCCTTTTATATCCTTTATTCCTCCTCGCATTGACCTCCCTCTCATTGCACCATTCCCATACCACAGACCATTAATAACATACAGTTAGACCCTCTTTGCTAATATCTGTCCATGCTCAATTTACCCCTTTTAATTAATTAACAAGCTTTTTAATGAAAAATACTAATGTAATATTACGTTGATCATAGCGCTGTGCGTCGCTTATTGAAATTAAGATTAAGACACACTATTGAGAGATTGACTAATTTATATTTAGAGTTTAGGCTAGCGCAGTTGAATAGTAAGTACACAAAGGGGAATCGCAGTTGCTATGGAGAATTGCTTTCTGCGCTTCGAGTATAGATTTAGAACTCGATATTATTGATTTAATGAGCTGCTTTTGCCTCGAGTGTCAAGTGGCGCATGACAGATGCCCGGGAATAAGAATCGCGAGCTCCGTTGAGCTTGAGCCATCTTCTCACACTAGTTTCCCTTTCCTCTCTATATATTTTTTCTTGTTTATTACTTTCCTCATTATATAATGAACTGTCCTACCCCAACGCCTACGCCTCCACACCCTAAAGCGGATGGGGGAATGGTTACACGACAGTTTTCCCAGGCTTGCACGGCTTGTGAAGCGATTGAATACTTTTGTGTCAAAAGTACGGCGACTCGAGGCCCTCTCCAGAAATGCAAGTTTTGCCGTTGGCGACGAGTGGTGTGCGATGCGTTGACAAAGAACGCAGAGATTGAACGACAATTCACCAAGACTAAGTTTTGGGTGATCCCTAAAACAAAAGAGGTGGTCGAAGAAATTTGGGATGTCTTGGTTGGAGACGATCAATCGGTGGGGGAGAACGATAAGGAACTTGATAACGAGATCACAACCTGGGTAACCCAGGCCACAGGTTCAAAACGGGGTGTTGAAGAAGAGATCGACAAATTGGTGGAGGAAGATGAGGATAAAGTCCCTGTTCCAAGGCGGACACCCAAAAAACGACGGGTGGTCATTGGAGATGACAAGGAGGAGAAAGAAGCAGAGGTAGAGGTGGCTCCAAGGTTGTTCTTAGAACCTGACCCCATCTTCGAAGTAAGTTTTATTTGTTGCTTTTTTAGGGATGAGGTTACTGATGAGTTCTTATTTAGACATCAAATGCCATTTCTGAAGACCCAATTGGGGAACCTGCGTCGCTTTTGCCAACTGAGGCGAACCCTCCGGTCATGGGTGGAATCGAAGAACCTGAGGAAACGCTGGACCAGGTGTGGTCCAAGAAGCCTTGTCAGGGTCGAAGAGTTAGGTTCGCAGAAGAGTTGTGTGGGGAGGTTGATACAATTATTGACGCTGCTTCCTTCGACGTGGCAGAGGAGCTGTTGCAGATTGGAGAGGTGGTTCCAGTAGGAGAGGAGGAGGTATTTGAGAAATGCAGGAAGGAGATAAGGGTAATTTTGGAGAAGATGAAAGGATTGGTTCGAGAAAAATTAAAAGAGAAAAATTTGAAATGAAAGGGAGAGATGTAAAGAAGTAGAAAAGTAGAATTGTCTTTAGTTTTTTTTTTTTTTTTTTTTTTGTATTATTTTATTGTATTTAAGGTGAATATTATTTTTTATAAGATTTGGGAGAGAGAGAAAAAAAAGTTTTAAATATAATTTCGCTTTAGAATTTAAAAGAAGAAATTTAAAGAAAGAAAGAAAAGAAAGAAGTTATTAATTGAAGGAAGTTTAAGTTTAAAGAAATTTTTATGTAAGAGAAGAGAGAAAGAAGAAAAAAATTGGTTGGTGATAGAGATGAGTTTGTTGAAATGAGAATTTAATGAAAGAAGAATTTTTTATTTGCGAAAAGTTGTTTATTGATGTTTTACAAATTTTAGATAGTTGAAAAGAGAGAAAAAACAGAATTATAATTTAAAGAGAATTTGAAAAAGGAGAATCATTTGTTTGAAGAATTTTATAAAGAGATTTAGAGGTTGAAGTTAAGTTTGAGGAAATGGTCGTGTCGTTATTCGTAAAAGATTTTGATGGTTCGAAGGAAAGAAAGTTTAAAGAGAGAATAAATTTTAGAAAAGAAAATTTTAAAGAGAATTTTAAATTTAAGAAAAGAATGTATTTAGAGAATTGAAAAAGAGAAGAGAAAAAAACATTTAGAGAGATTTAAAAGTTTTTTATTTTTATTTTATTATTTATGTTTATTCTATTTATTTGTTTTTGTTTTTTTCTTTTTAAATTTTATTTTATTTTTAATTTTAAATTTTAATTTTAAATTTTAATTTTGATTTTAATTTTAGTTGGTTTTGGAGAAAATTTTTTAGAAGGAGAAGAAAGAAAAAGAAAAAAAAGAAAAAGAAAACAAGGATAAGAAATTTAAGAGGTGTTTTAGATTTTAAGAGAAAGAGAAAAAAGAAAGAAAAGAAAAAAAGAAAAGAAGATTTAAAATAAAAGAAATTTTAAGGTTTTGGTTTTTAAGGATATTTCAAATGAAAAGATTTTAGAAGTTCAGGGGCGTTAGAAACATTGATGGCTGGTTCCCAGGATGATTTTTCTGAGTCATCGAGGAAGCCTTCCCATTCCACGAGGTATTGAAGTTTCCCCTTGCGCATTGTTAAATCAAAGATACGACTTACTTCCCACTCTAGATGATCTTCTACTTCGACCGGTTCCGGAGGGGGTTGGTTCTTGCCCGGGTATATTTCTCGAGCCAGTTCCAGGAGAGATACATGAAAAACAGGGTGAATCGCCTGCCATTTAGGAGGTAACTTGAGTCGAAATGCAGTTTTAGAGACTTCAGAGTCGATTTCGAATGGTCCCTAGTGCTTTTCAGCCAGTTTCTTTGATGGTCGTGTTGTTTGAATGTTTCGTGCGTTGAGCCATACTTTGTCACCTGGTTTAAAGGAAGAAGCAGATTGTCGATGTTTGTCGGCATGTTCCTTGTATCTTCGAATTGCTAATTCCAAATTTGTTTTAAGTTCTTCTTGGAGTCGTGATATAGTTTGAAGATAATGTTCCGCAGGATGATTAGTTCCTACATGGATTGAGTTGAATTGAGGATGTCGTCCATAAATGGTTTCGAAGGGAGATTGTCGTGTCGAAGAATGAGTCAAGTTATTATAAGCAAATTTGGCCAGTGGTAACCATGTGGTCCAATCGTCTTGTTGGTAACTGACATACATTCGAAGATATTGTTTGAGGATTTGGTTAACTCTTTCCGTTTGACCGTCCGTTTCAGGGTGATAGGCCGTGGAGAGGTTCCTCATGATATTGAGTTGTCGACACAGTTGGGTCCAGAATGTGGATACAAACAATGAGCCTCTATCTGAAATAATATCATTTTGTAAGCCGTGTTTGGAAAATACATATTCTAGAAACAATTTTGACAAATCTTCTGCTGTAGCATTAGTAGTGGTTTTAATGAAAATAGACATTTTTGAAAATATATCTACTATTACTAATATAGCATCAAAATCATTAGAAAAAAGAAGTTGAGAAATGAAATCCATCGATAAAGATTCCCAAGGTTTA
Source organism: Hemileia vastatrix (assembly GCA_030280995.1). NCBI lineage: Eukaryota > Fungi > Basidiomycota > Pucciniomycetes > Pucciniales > Zaghouaniaceae > Hemileia > Hemileia vastatrix. The sequence goes on along the minus strand of JASXTE010000010.1, from coordinate 31,121,444 downwards.
GAGGGAATAGGAAGTGGTTGAAGCAACCCATGCTTCCGGTGACAGGGAGCCTTATTCCTATTACATTCTTAACAAGCTTTTATATAGGCCTTGATTTCTCTGGTCATACCTGGCCAGAAGATATCCCTCGCTATTAACTGGTAGGTTTTATCAACACCATAATGACCAGATAATGGAGAATCATGTTGACTGTTGAAAATCAATAATTTTATCTCATTGTTGTCAGGTATGACTACTCTACCTTCGAAGACTAATAGACCTGATTCAATACTAAATCCTTTGGCCCCTTGCTTCGAGAGTATTTTGTCTTTTAACCCTAAACAATAATCGTCCTTTGACTGAGCTTCGAGGATGTTGGATAGTGGATTTTGAAAAGATTGAATTTTCATTGAATTAAGTTGATGAGTCGTTAACATTGATTCGTTGAAAATTTATTGCACATTTGCTGGGTTCTTGTCAGCAAATGCGTCCCCCCGCTGTGGGTAAACGTCCTCCAGACGTGACAAGATATCTGGGACAATGCAGTTCTTACCTGGGCGATAGGAAATAGAGAAGGGAAATTCAGACAAAAATTCAGCCCACCTGGCTTGACGCCTGGTTAACACTTTGGAAGACATGAAGTATTTTAAAGCATTATGATCTGTTAAAATTTGAAAAGGACTATCTAGGATGAGAAGAAAAGAACACCATTTTTTAAGACAATGGATAATAGCTAAAAGCTCTTTGTCATGAATTTCATAATTTAATTCTGCGGCTATGAGTTTGCGTGACTCAAAAGCAACAGGATGAAATAAATTCGTTTCAGGATTTAATTGAGAGATGACCCCTGCAATAGCATAATCGCTCACATCTGTCTCAACTATTGTCGAAGCAGAAGGATTAAAATGTTGAAGGACTGGGGCTGTGGTGAACGCCGTTTTTAGTGCTTCAAATTCCTTTCTTGCTGTAGAAGTAAAAACAAAAGGAATGTCTTTTCTAAGAAGAGAAGTAGGATTGGAAATAGTTTTAGAGTAATCTTTAATAAATCTTCTATAGAAGTTTGCAAAACACAAAAATTCTTGGAGTGATTTAATGGTTTTGGGCTCAGGCCATTCCAGGATTTTCAGGACTTTTTTGTCATCCATGACTAAACCATCAGTAGACAACGTAAAACCCAAAAATCAATTGATTTGAGGTAGAATTTGCATTTATTATGCTTGGCGTAGAGACCATGATCTCGAAGTTGATTTAGGACGTGTCAAACATGATGAATATGTTCATCTAGTGTTTTCGAGAAAATTAAAATATCATCTAAATAGACGACTACAAATTGTTCAACAACATCTTAAAAGATGTCATTAACAAAAGTTTGCAAAGTTGAAGGTGCGTTACACAATCAAAAAGGCATAACTAAATATTCAAAACTACCAAATCTAGTGCGCATTGCAGTCAGTGGTTCATGACCTTCTGCAATGCGAATCAGATTGTAAGCGCCTCTAAGATCAATTTTAGAAAAGAAATTAGCACCATTTAAAAGGGTAAGAAGTAATGACATAGGAGGAACAGGATATGCATTCTTCTTAGTGACTGTGTTGAGATTTCTTTAGTCAACACACAACCTAAGACTACCGTCCTTCTTTTTTACTAAGAGGACAGGGGAGCCGGTTGGAGATTTACTGGCTCTGATGAAACCTTTGGCTACATTCTCTGCAATGTAGTCTCAAAGAGCTTGAGATTTGTCCTTCGAGAAAGAATAGACAGGACCTGCCGGAGGTACTGGGCCTATTAACTCTATTTGATGGTCGTAGGGTCGATGAGGTGGTAACTTCTCGGCCTTGTGGATTGAGAAAACATCGAGGAAATCGTGGTAGATTTCTGGTAGAGTTGATTTAATGGCTTCAATGTTGATTTGGTCATCCTCTTCATCTTTGAGAGAATCTGTTGAGGGGATACCTGAATTGAAAGAGCAGAATTCGATTACTTCGAGGCAATTTAAATCCTCTTTGAGTGAATTCATTGAGCTAGAAGGGTTAGCCAATTGCTCATTTAGAAAAAGATCAGATGCTTGCAAGTCATCTGGCAGAGATTTGTCCTCTAGCAGGACGTTGTCAGGCGGGTTGTTTAACTCCCTATTGACCTGCATTGAAGAATCAGAAATATACTTAGAGCATGGGGTGATCAATCCCCTAGTCCAATCAATTTTGGGATTCCAATGCGTTAAAAAGTAATGGCCAAGAATGGTATCGTCCATCCTTGGGGCGTCCAAGACTGATAATTCCCACTCGAAGGGGGGAAAGTTCGGAAAGTTGAAAACCCATAAAACTTTCTTACTTACCCAATATTTGGGTTCCTCTGATTTGACCAAATAGATTGGAGTTCGATCAACATCTGTAAATGTTAGTTGAAGCTTCTCGGCAAAAGATAAACTAACAAAAGAAATTGAAGCTCCAGAGTCTATAAGACAACTGAAGGGGATATCCTCCTTAAAAAGAATGAATCTCAACCGGTTTAAGGCAACTCCAGTCCTTAAAACATGGAGTTTCTGTGCACTGGGAGAGATAAGATAGTTTGCTTTGCACACAAGTAAACTATCTACTAGTTTTTTGACTTCTAAATAGTACCTTCTCTTTCCTTCAACTTTACACAGTCTTCCAACTTGTGCTTACCCCCACAATACATACATAACCCATTATCTGCTTGTCTCTTCCTCTCAGCTTCTTTAAGTTCCCCTTTAGGATCCAGTACTTTGCTGATATTGCCTGGAGTCAAGCCTTTTGGTTGAGGTTTATCCTTCCCCTTTTTGGGTTTGGATTGAGTTGAGGAGGATTGATTTGGTTGTGGGTGTGAAGAAAATCCCGCTTTAAAATTTATGCCTTGAGATTTGTTGGCTTATCAACGGTGTTGAAGTCATCCTTGATAAACGCCGTCAAGTTCGAGGGTTAGATCCATTAAGTCTGTCAAAGTAGTCATCTTCTGACCGTGAAGATTTAATTGATCCAGAATCCTCGAAGGAAGTCCTTTCTTGAAATGATACTTAAGGGCAGCATCATTCCAACCTACTCGAGTTTGAAGTGCTCTGAAGTTCGAGATATATTCAGAGGCTTTACAATTATCACTCATGCAAAGAAAATCAAGTTCAATTTCTGCTTTTCAGTTTCATTAGGGTCCCCAAACAACGTAAAGAGTTGGTCTTTGAACTTTTCCCAATTATTGATAAGTATGTGGGTTTCTGTCAAAGAAAGCATGAGCAGATAAGGTTTGAGCCATCTTGCTGCTTTCCCGGCTAGGAATGAAGAAGCGTGAACAACCTTTGATTGGTCGCTATTAAAGGTTCGAGGGTCATTATGGAACAGTAGCTTGCAGGTTTGCAAGAAGGGTCACAATCTGTCGGGGTGATCTCCGTCGAATTTGTCAGGAGATTTCATAGAAGGAATTTTGAACTTAGATCCCTCTGAAGACTTTGGATTTGAAAGGGGTTTCATGAAAAGTCTCATGAAATCTTCCAGAGAGTTAGATGGTCCAGGTTCTGAGGATTGACCAGAAGGGTGATTGGCAGAAGCGGATGGTGCCTCGTGCATTGTATCCTCTCCTTCTTCTTCATCACTAGAATCCTCAAAATCTTGTGGGATGTCTTCTACAGATTTAACTGAATGTTGCCGTTCCCTAAGGTCGAGTGGTTCCAAAGAGTGAGTGCGGGAAACAGACCTTGTGGCTGTTGGCCTGCTTCTAGCGCGAGCACTAGTAGTAGTGCCCGTAGGAGGAGTGCGTTGAACAGGTGCCATTTTAAAATTTTAAAAACACCTAAAAGGACGTAGTAGTTCAAAGAATGAGAACTACGGAGAATTAAATTATACTGTCACCGGACGACATATGCACAAGGTTGAGGATGTTCCTGAAAGTGAGATGAGGGATTTAGAAACTTCTTCGAAGCACAGAGGAATGATTCGAGGAAGTGATTCGAAGGTCACTCGAAGTAAGAGCTACGGGTTCGAGGTATGTTCGAGAAGAATTATAATATAGTTTCAAAGGTAATAGGATTGCTTAAGATCTCACGAAGGGTTGGAAACTCAACAATCAAAGATTTAGGATTTAGAAATGATTACTGAGAAAATAAAGAAAGATACAATAATAATGATTTAAATTAAAAGATTTTACCACTATTAAATGTAAATATGTTTTATAATTTAATTCTAAGGAATGTCAAACCAAAAACCCAACCCTTTTATATCCTTTATTCCTCCTTGCATTGACCTCCCTCTCATTGCACCATTCTCATACCACAGACCATTAATAACATACACTTAGACCCTCTTCGCTAATATCTGTCCATGCTCAATTTACCCCTTTTAATTAATTAACAAACTTTTTAATGAAAACTACTAATGTACTATTACGTTGATCATAGCGCTGTGCGTCGCTTATTGAAATTAAGACTAAGACACACTATTTAGAGATTGACTAATTTAGATTTAGAGTCTAGGCTAGCGCAGTTGAATAGTAAGTACACAAAGGGGAATCGCAGTTGCTATGGAGAATTGCTTTCTGAGCTTCGAGTATAGATTTAGAACTCGATATTATTGATTTAATGAGCTGCTTTTGCCTCGAGTGTCACGTGGCGTGTGACAAGCAAGTTGCCACCTAAACATATGTCTATTTGGTGTTTTCAAGTTCAAGAGGGATTTCACAGCACTGAAATCAGTAACTGATTCAAAACTTTGATCATCTAGATAGTAATGAAGCTTTTCTAAAGCCCATACAACTTCTAAGCACTATAAATGAGTGGCACCATACTTCAATTCACTCTTTCTCAAGGTTGTTGAAATATAAAAAATTACTACTTTGGAAATTTCATCATTAATTATTTATTTTTGGTGTAGAGAAGCTCCAAGTCCAATGAAACTTACATCTTTGTAGATGAGGAAAGGCTTATTGAAATATGGAAGGGCAAGGATTTGAGCTGACATTAAACATTTCTTTAATGTATCAAAAGCTTTTTGAGTTTCCTTATTCCATATATAAGCCACATCCTTTCTAGTCAATTTGGTAAGTGGTAGGGATATGACTTGATAATTTTTAATGTATTGTCTATAGTATCCACACATTCCCAAAAAACTTTGTATTTCCCTCACACAAGTTGGTGCTTTTAATTTCTGGATAGCAACAACTTCACCTTGGTCTACACATATTTGTAAGCCAGAAACTACATGAACTAGGACTTTCAGGGATTGAAAACAAAATTTAAACTTTTTTCAATGATAGAGTCATGTTAATTTCATCCATTTTCTGGAAGACTCTTCCTAAGTGTTGGATATGTTCATCAAAAGATTTAGAAAAAACAATGATATCATCAATATAAACCATTAACCATCCTTCAATTTTTTCTTGATGAAATGTGTTTTCCGTTACTATTTGGAATACTGAAGGGGCATTCTTAGGGCCAAATGGCATGCTAACATATTTATAAATTCCCATATGAGTTGAAATTAGAAAAAAGTTTTGGGAGGATTTTTCATCAGGAATTTGATGATAACCTTTATTACCATCCAGACAGCTTATTAATTTTGCACCTTGCAAGGTAGCATGTATAAAGTTTATCCTGGGAAAAGGGTAAATATCATCTACAGTATAGGTATTTAATGCTCTATAATCTCCACATAGCCTAGATTTATCTTTCTCATACAAGATCAAAACTGGAGAGATGACACAATATTTAGGTGTAACATCCACCTTTTCAATAATATTCATACTTATTAAAGTTGAGATATTATCTTTAATATCTTTTCTCTTTGTGGGAGAAGCAGGATAAGGTTTTTTCTTAAGGCTAGGTGGTATTTCATTTAAATTACAGGATAAAGAAATCTTCATTTCACCCTTAACAAATCCTAACACATGAGAACCATGAGCAAAAGCCATAGGGAAAGATTTAGTTAAGGTAACTATTGAATCTTTTTGATCATTAGTTAATTTATCACCAAATGAAGATGTGTCTATTTTGGACAATAATACATCCATTTTTTCCGTTTTTCTACCTTTACATTGGATCAATGAATTAAAAGATTTTAATAAGGGTGCAGAATGCTTTTTAGAGGAAGAAATTTTAATTTTTTTTTCCCCATTCATTCCCAAGTTAAAAAAATTGTTTAATTTATCTAATGTAATTCCAAACACGGTTAAAATGTCATTTCCCATAATAAACCAATTGCTTAAATTATCATTTTTCATCACAAAAATTCACAAATAGCTCTGAAAAAACCACCATTATATTTAAAGAAAACAGTGGTCTTGTATTTTCCAATGGGACATAAAACAGAACCATAAATTTTTTATTTTTCATATGTTATAGGTAACAATTTTCTTTGATAATCTTTATCCACTAAAGCTAGTGATTTCTCAGACACTACACTTCCTCCAGCACCAGAGTCATGAATAACCTCAACATTTTTACCATTTATAATAACTGGTGCTCTCAAAGGTGATATTAAAATTGAACTTTCAGTAATATCCTTAATTATTTCAGAATTTTCTACAGAAGATAAATCAACATCACAATTTTCAGACCAATAATCTAAATATTGGATATGTTTTTCTAAGACTGGAACTTCTTGAGAAGAATCATGGTCATAAGAGATATTACTATTACATTCACTTGAGGAATCATCAAGATAGAATGAGTATTTTCAGATTCCTCAGTTTTTTTAACAAGATGAATTTTGTTGTCACAAACATGTCCTTTCTGCCATGGTTTGTTACATTTAAAACAACTGTTTTTTGCATATTTATTTGGTGCAACTGGGGAAGAGCTTTTACCAGTTTTTTCTGGAAGTTTTGTTGAAGGCTTCTGCTGGTCATGAAAAGATTTTAAAGAATAATTCCTTGGTTTCTATCTATGATTAAGTGGAACTTCTTTACAGATATTAATAAAGGAAGAATTTTCTCTCAAATTCTCAGTCCTTTCCACAACCAAATCTTTCAGAATATTTGGCAATTTATAGAGAATTTTGTCTCTCAAAGATCATAATCCATTTTGGGATCCATTGATCTAAGGATTTTCGTTATTTTCATGAGGAAAACAATAGGTTTTTCAGGAGAGGAGGATGCATATTTAGCAGTCTCATATAATCTCTGTTGAGAACATCTGAATTTTGAACTTCCAAATTGATTTTCAATCAATTTTTTTCACTCTTTCCAAGTATATTGTTGATTATCCAATAAGACAGATTCCTACCACATTAAGGCTACATTAGAAAGTAAAGAAATTAATTTATAAACAATCTCTTCATCTGGAAATTTATAGGAACTCTTTAGATTATCAATTTTTTGGACAAAGTGCTGCCAATAAGACAAAGAGTCACCATCAAAGGTGGGATACTGATCCAGTTTAGGCCAATTTTTCTGGTAACTGGGATGGTCCACCTTTTGATTAGATTTTTTTAAATTAATAATTCTTGAAGTTTTGACAGGTGTTCAGAAATTTTATTATTTACACAAACAGCTGGTTCATGGCCATTAAAATTTTTTTTGCTAGTTGCAAAAGATTTCACAGACTCATTGTTAGGTTGATTAATTGCTGAAATAAGAGGAAGAAAGGAGCTTCTTTGTTTAAGCTCTTTTCCTTTATTTTTATTCAGCTTATGGGCAGCATTTTGATCCACACCATAATGATTTACAGGTAAGGCTGAGAATTTTTCCTGTAGGTCAGACAAATAATTTTTTATCCGTGGAATTTCAGACATTTGGTCATTTAATTTTTCAAGGGATAAGATATTTATGTCTTCATAAGCTGATTATTTGTTACTCAATTCCTGGAAATAAATTTTCATATTTTTCAACTCATTTTGTAGAGACTTATTTTCACTTTTTAATGAAGAATTCTCATCAATAAGTGGTTTTAACTTATTTATAGTTTATTGCAGATGAAGATTTTTATCTGTAATAGCTCTATGAACACTTCTTATTTGTTTTTGTTGACTAACAACAATATTCAAAGTATCTTTTATTTTAAAATAAGCTGTATCTTGTACAGAAGAGCTCACTTAACAATGTAAATTCAAATTATTTAATCTGTCACTTTCATGCACTAATACATCTCTCAAATTTTTGTCTTTTACACCATTAAAATCAAGGGAATCTTTCAATATTTCTTCAGAAGTTTTCTCAAGCAAGGCATAGACTTCAGGGGAAAAAATCAATTTTAATTGCAAGAGAAAGATTAATTAAAGAAGTTGAAGTTAAATGTAAAGGCTCATCAAGTGACAATTTACTAATTACATCATTAGGGCTACTCATTAAAGGAATTTGTCTCTTAATAGTTTTAATGTTTCTTTCACCATTTTCAACAAGATTGCCTGTGGAGGAAGTTTTATTACTATACATACCAACATTTTTATCAAACAGAACACTTACCATGTCAAGGGAGACAATTTCCCTGTGCCTTCTTTTTTCTGCCTCCCTGATAAGGATGGTCCTGAGGAGGTTGATGGTGAGTTTGTGTCCTGGATGGGCCAGGGTTTTGAGCTGCTGGTTGCTGTATACTCTGCTGGTAATGGCTCATCAGGTAGTCACATTTCCACTGTTCCACTTGTAGAGTGTTTTGATTTTGAGGGAAAGAGCTGGGTTCCTGATGGGGCTGAGGCTGATGCCGAGTTGTTGATATAGGAGGAGACTAACCCTTTTTGTGATTTAAAAGTTCCTGCATCTTTTCCCAGAGTGTATCTACTTTTGCCTTCTATCTCATGTTTTCTGCTTTCAGTTCTTTTATATGACTAGACAGATTGTTTACTTGCTGCGCCAGAGGGATCTTTTTTAATTTTATACCCTTTAGAGGATTTTCCTGACTAATCTGAGGCTCTACTTTTTTCAGAGTAATTGGGAGAGGGGGTTTTTCTACTCCTCCTGACATTTCTATGTCCTGAAGAACTTGAAGGTTTTTTGTTGGCTGAAGAATTTTTGTAAGTTAAATTTGAAGAACCTACAGATTCAATATCAACAAACACATCAATTTCATAAACATGAAGATTATCCATGATTCTTGTTAAGCTAATGGACATAAAAACTGTGAACAAAAAATCAATTTGATATAATCAATGATTAAAATAGTTTTTAAAATAATAATAAAAAATTCAAATTATTTTAAAAAATAAAATATAAATTTTTATTCAGTTTATAATTCAATTAACAATAATAATGTAATACAAAAATATGTATTTAAAAATTATATTATTAAAAAATAAACAATAATTATTTTGGGACCAACCAAAAAGGTTTAAGAAATCAAGCAAAAATAAATAATACTAATAAATATCTTGTGAATATTGGGACTAAGCACTGAGTACTATTATGGTCAACCAATAATATCAAAATTTTAATAAAAAATTAATTTAATAATTCTTTTAAGAAAAAAATGATCTTCTAGGACTAAGAGAATAACTCTATTATGGTCAACTAGAAAAATAAAACTTATTTAAAAAATATAGATCACTTACTCTCATTGACTCAGCAAAATAGCCAAGGCACTTTTATTGCAATAAATACTTAATAATAGAGTTGATAGGTGCAAAGGTTTACTTGCTAAAGTGATCAATAAATCACCTTAAAATATATATGAAATAATATTATATAAACTGAATAAGTTGAACCCAAGTTCAAAACACAGTCACAGCAAAAATTTACTTTTTTGTGCAAGGTGGTCCATGCGTCAACTCGATTGTCCCAAGTTATTGTCTTAGTTTGGAAAGGCTACACATTGTTGGCCGTTTGTCTAAAAGAAGAAGGAAAAGCGGAGAAGAAAGGAGAAGAGGAAAAAAATAAAGTAATAAAAAAAAAGAATGTAAAAAATAATTTATAGGGAGTGCAACAACAGCTTTTGGGACTGTTGACAAGACAAAAATTAATGATTTAAAAGGTTATTTTAATCAAGTAAGTATTTTTATTCTGCTTAAATAAAAAATTCAAACTACTAATATACTTAAAGCAACCTTATTTTATTTAATATAGAAATTAAAAGGGAGACAAGTGCCACTAGTAACTAATATAAAAATGTATTGTTGAAATAATATGATAATGAAAGTGATGGTGGCTAAATGGGATTACCAAGGCCTTTTTATAGGCAAGGAGACTTCTGAAGCGCCAAAAATGTGTATTTAAAAAATTATAATGTCAAGTAAGAAAATAAAAGAATATAATTAAAACATAGAGATTAAGAAAAAAACATGAAACAATGAACTAAACCCGTGAGTAAGTAAACAATTTTCCCAACATAATTTCACAAAACCATTAATTAAAATAATAAGTAACTAAGTAAGTCTGAAACATAAGAACTGTGAGTAAAATAATCCAAAACAGGTATTACTGTGAGATGTAAAGGGTTTAATTGAAACAAATATAATTATTTTCATGAAAAAATTCATGCAATCAATTTAATCCAGTATAAAGTAAAATTTAATAATTGTTTTAACTATTTAATTAGTTCAATAACTAGTTTAAATGAAAAAAATAATTAATTTAATGATATTGCTAATTTAAAGTGAGAATTTGAATACCATTATATTAAATAAGTGTTTTAAATGATTTGAAATTTTTTCTGACACAATTAAGGGTCAACAGAGCGCCCAATATTTATGGATAATAAAATATGAAAAGTTGTATATAATATATAAATTTATTAACTAAATTTTAATTACATGATAAGTTAATTTTATCATTAAACTTATAATATATAATTATAAATAATTAATTATTAATTTATAAATATTAAATACATAAAAATGTGCAATGATTTATAAAATATAATATATATATTATGCTTTATGTAAGTATATAAATAATTTACTTAATAATGAAATTAATATAATAATTATTTTACTTATTTATAAAATATTTATATAATTTCACTACCCAAAAAATATTTTATTTGAATTACATAATTTTATTCACTCTTATGGTCCCAATAAATTATTATAGAAATTTACTGGGCTCCTGAGAAACTTGGCTGACACTTATCATGACATTAAACTACATGAAATACACATTCAAAAATAACCAAAATTGACTGAGAAACCACTTAAAACGCCAAAAAAGGGCATGAGATGTGGGGTAACTACATGCAGTCCTTGGAAGGTGATAATACAGGTAAATCCTTGACTGATTTAATCAAGTTCAAGCATGGTAGTGAATTAAAGCACCAATCTTGAGTTTATTAATGAAATTAGTGCATATAATAAGGTCAATGCACCTATAATTAAATCAGGACACTAAATAAGCACCTATCACCTATTTTAGCATGTTTCCCCACAGTGGATGTAGAATGTGGGGTAACTGTAGTGTGAAAAAGCTAAATTTGCTAAAAATTAAGCTATCAATATGGAAAAAATGCAGGCAGTATGTGGCCTGTACACAGTAGCCATTTCTGGCATAAAAAACACACAAATTGAAAAGTGTTATTTTTATGCATTTGAGTATTCAAATCAATAGTTCTAATTAAGAAAGATTGATCTGTCAAAGCGCATTTTTAATATTATTAAATTTATAGTGCATATAATCAAATTTTAAGTGATTTAATGGACATTTATTTATTTTTACCTAAAACAATGAAAACAACAGCTTTTAGTCTACTTAAAAATTATGTAGCCTTATATTTAAGGTTCTTGAAATTATGCTAACATATTAAAGCTTAATATTAATTACATAAGACTTATAAAAGGTGGATATATGTGTTTATATAAGGTGTTATAATGGCTTATATTGTATTTTATCATAATTTTTACTTATGTATACAACTTGTGTACTTCAATTTATAGCTCCTATGTATAGTACATGTGTTTAACATAACTTTTAAGCATCTTTTAATCAATCCTGGGGGTATTCAGGCTGACACTCCCCCACCCAAAAAAAATAATAAATAAATTGATAAGTTATACACTTTTTTGATTTTAATTTTAATTTTCAGGTATTCAGAAAATTCTGTAGCATTAAAGATTAATTCTTTAAAGAAATAAAAAATAATAAAATATTATGAGTACTGTTTTTAAACCCCTCAGATGTTTCAACAGAAATTAATTTCTGTTTAAATTTTTTAATAAGGGAGGGTAGATTTGAAATTTCTTTTTCAGGTATCCATTTATAAAATTCATTTGATTTTCCCTTAAATCTTAATAAATACTCAGTTCATTTCTCTTTAGTAAGGATTCTTTGCTTGATTATTTTTTCCATCTCTTCTTTTTCAAAAATTTCTTCTGGTTGCTTATATGGCCTTTCTCTTCTTTTTGGAAATAAGTCAGGATCAATTGCATAATAAGGTTTTAATAATGAGATAGGGAAGACTGAATGTTTCATATCATATTGGGCATATAATATTACATCCACAGCATTATTACATACCATTTTTTTGACTACAAAATATTTTACAAAATGATCACCCAATTTAACATTAACTTTCAAGTTAAAACGTTTTGTTGAAATTTGGACTTCATCTCCTTTTTTGAATTCAAATTCTTCATAATATTTATCCCACCTTTAGTTTTCATATTCAAATGCTCTTTTGATGAATTCTCTGCATTCTTTCTGCACATTTCACTACACAATATAGGGGGTGGACTTTCTAGCAAGTACTCAACCTTAAATCTACTTGAACACCCACCAAAAAATGTTCTGCTGAGTGGTGTTCATCCCTGACTGTATGGTTCCTTTATCAATAGCTCAATGTGTGTTCAATCTGTGGTGAGTTTGGGTCCAAGGTTGCATACTTGCTAGAAAGTCTGCCCCCCATATTGTGTGGTGTTTGCTGCATATGAATAAAGGATTTAGTAACAGGGTGTATATCTAAACTTGGTAATTTATTTGAATGATTTTCTGGGGTTTTGGTACATATCCCAGCCAGAGTTCAAATGGTTTTTTCTCTGTTACAGAATGAATTGTGCTATTATAAACAAATTAAAAGCCAGGAATAAATGTTACTCAGTCATGTGTGAATTTCTCATTGTCTTTGTATTCTAATCCAAAGGCAACATATCTTCTGATCATGTCTTCCAGAGTCTGCATCATTCTCTCAGCCAGACCATCACTTTTTGGATGGTGTGCTGTATAAAATTTCAATGGACAACCTGATTCTTCCATCAAAGATGTCAAGAACTATGAAGTAAATTTAGGGTCTCTGTCAGAAATTATGGCTTGTGGAAACCCAGCAGTATTCATCATTTGAGTCCCCCATATTAATGCCAAGTATTTTTCAGATACCTCTTTAAAGGTAGGGATAATTTGACACATTTTTTTTAGTCTATCCACAATTACCCAGCAATAAAGGAAAATTTCTTCTCCTTCTAATGAAAATACAGTGTCAAAATTCATGTTTAAAATTTCCCATGGAGATTTTGGCTGCTCTATTTGTTGTAACAACCCAGCCCTCTTCCAATTCAATCTTTTAGATTTCTGACAAGAGTCACATGTGTCTATGCAATTTTTTACATCTTCTTTCATGTTTTACCACCAGGCTTTATCTTTAACTCTAGTTAATGATTTTTTAAAATTAAAATGACCAGCTAAGATGTCATCATGACAAGTACTTAACATTAAATCCTTCTTAGAAGGTGGTATAACCAATACATTATTTAGCTTTTTTCTGTAATATATGTATCCATCTTCAATTGATAGTTAAACTTTTTCCAATGCAGTTTTATACTTTGTAAGTAAAGCTTTAATTAATGCACTCATTGATTCATTATTTGGATCATTTAAAATGGTAGATAATTTTGACAAATCTTTATCAGATGAATATTTTCTAATATAGTTTGCATGAATTCTTCCTCTAAATCCACTATATAAATCCCAAATATATATATTACCTCATTTTCAGGTACATTAGCTGGGTTGTCAGTATCATTTGGAAAAAGAATTCTGGATAACAGATCCACATTAGAATGCAATGTTCCTGATCTATGAGTGATTTTAATTTTTCCTCTGTACTCTTGTACAGCTAGTTGCCATCTAAAAATGTGCCTATTAGTTGTTTTCATGTTTAGTAATGATTTTACTGCACTGAAATCTATTTTTAATTCAAACTTCTGGTCTTCCAGATAGTAATGAAGCTTCTCCAGGGCTCACACAATGGCTAAACATTCCATTTGGGTGGCAAAATACCTCAATTCTGTCTTTCTTAAGGTTTTTGACATATAAAAGATAAATACTTCAGATAATTTACCATTTAATATTTTTTTTTCTGTAAAGAAGCATCTAACCCTGTGAAGCTTGCATCAATATACAAGATGAATGGGAGGTTAATATATGGCAGTCCTAATATTGGAGCTGACATTAAAAATTCCTTCAATTTATCAAAGGTGTGTTGTCTTTCATTAATCCAAATGAAAGCCTCCTTTTTCCTGACTAATGTTGTTAAAGGGGCTGCAATGGATTGGTAGTTTTTTATATACTGCCTGTAATATCTGCACATACCTAAAAAACTTTTAACATCTTTCACATTCTTAGGTATACTAATGTTTTTTATTGCTGCCACTTTATTCTGGTCAACACAAATTTTCAAACCAGATACAACATGTCCAAGTACTTTCAAGGATTGAAACCAAAACTTAAATTTCTTTACACTACCAAAAATTTTTTTAAGCCACATAGCTTAACAGTTGCATAACGGTTGTGTAACAAGTGCATAAAAATTGTTTTTAATTGCTAGGGAAAATAAAGATTGTTATGTATTTATTATGCAACCATTACACAACTTTTACGCATTTTTTACGCCTTGTGGTGTAACAAATGGTGTTTGTAATGCTATTGCAATTGTCATATTGATTTCATCCATTTTCTGAAATACTCTTTTCAAGTGATCTAAATGTTCATCATATGTTTTTGAAAGCACTATGATTTCATCAATATAAAGTAAAAGCCATCCTTCAACCATTACCTGATGAAAAACAACATCCATCAATTTTTGGAAGACTGAAGGCACATTCTTTGGGCCAAAAGGTAATCTCACATATATATATATCCACATGTGTGTGGTTATGAGTAAGAAATTCTGAGAATTCTTTTCCAAAAGGATCTGGTGGTAACCTTTGTTTCCGTCCAGAAAGGAAATATATTTTTCACCCTGTAAGTTAGCATTGATAGAAGATATCCTTGGTAGAGGGTAAATATCATCTACAGTAAATGTACTCAGAGCTGTTTAATCACCACATAATCTTACCTTATCTCTTTCATAAGATATTAAACAGGCTAAATAACACAATACTTAGGTTTTGTGTCCACTTATTCAGCAATGACTATTTTTAACAACATTTTAATGCTGTTTTCAATGTCTTTACTTTTTTCAGGAGAAGCTGGGTAAGGTTTCTTTTTCAACCTGCCAGGAATATTATCCAAATTACAACTTTAAGAGATTTTCATCTCATTGTCTTTGGCCAATCCCAGTTCATTTGAACCATGAGAAAATGACATAGGATAATATTTTATCAATCTCAAAATTTTGTTTTCTTCAATTTTTGAGAGTTGAGGACTGAAAAAGGCTTTTTGGATTTCATTTTCCAATTGTACCACCTCAGAGGTGGTTCTTCCACCTTGCAGATGTTCTTTTATAGGAGAAATGGAATAAGCTAAATTTTCAGAGAAAATCTTGAATTTTCTTTCCTCATTTATGCCTATAGTGATGCAACTATTTGCAGGATCTAGTTTGATGCCAAAATTGGTCAATAAGTCATTGCTTATAATAAACCAATCACTACAATTATTATTATCCATTACTAAAAATTCACATACTGCTCTTACATATCCATTATTATATTTAAAGAATACTGCAGTTTGGTATTTTCCAATTTGATGTAATACTGAACCAAAACCCCTCCAGTTCTTTGTCCATAAAGGTGCTAGTTTTTCTTTATACTTACTATCAAGTTTCATTAATAGGGGGTATCAAAGTAAGAAATTTAAAATTATTTAAAACATATTTCACAACACTAAAAGAAAGCCACAAATTTGAAATTAATTCTAATTAAAAAGGTGTTTTGGGGGTACAATATGCCATATATTAAAAAATAATCATGGTTTATTTAGTGGAAAAAAGAGGTATTTTGAAATGGAATATTTCTAACTTTGATACCCCCTAATGTGTTATTAGAAACTACACTCCCTGCAGCCCCAATGTCAAGAATGGCATTCTTTTCTTTTCCACATATAATAGCAGGTACTGTAATAGGTGCTATTCTGTAAGTATCATGAGATACATCTTTAATAATTTCAGCTTCTTCAATGGAAGTTAAAGATGTATCTGTATGAGGTATTG
This sequence comes from Hemileia vastatrix, assembly GCA_030280995.1. Taxonomy (NCBI): domain Eukaryota; kingdom Fungi; phylum Basidiomycota; class Pucciniomycetes; order Pucciniales; family Zaghouaniaceae; genus Hemileia; species Hemileia vastatrix. The sequence continues at coordinate 31,105,186 of JASXTE010000010.1, read as the reverse complement.
TATCATTCAGGAACATAATATCCTGTTCTAATACATATATCTCGCTTCCATCATCACTGTAATAAATTTTACTTTTACAATCCTCACTAGATTCCTCCTTTCCATTTTAATGATTACTTGGTTTATAATCTTGTGAGTTTCAATGACATTTATTCTTTTCTTACAAGTATGACCTTTAGCCCAAGGTTCATTAAATTTGTAGCAAATGTCACTCTTTTTTCTTTTAGGGACAAGGGGAGCTGAAGGTTTTTTCTTCTCCACTGGTAAGCTATTTGTAGTAGATTTTACTACCTCAACACTTTGCTTGTAATTATTATACCTGGTTTCATATTTGTAGTTTAATAATTTTTCATTGCATATATTAATAAACCCAGAAGTATCTCAGATGGTTTCAGTTCTAGCTACAATAATCTCTCTGAATGATATAGGCAATTTATGTATTATTTTTTCTTTCAACTCATCATAATCAATTTTTGGATCCATGGCTTTCATGATTTTTATTAAATTCATTAAAAATACCATGGGTTTATTTCCAGCACTTGGATTATATCTTGCTTTCTCATGAGAGCTTTGTTGAGTGATTCTAAATTTTGGGCCACCAAATTTACTTTCAATTAGTGCCTTCCATTTATTACAGGAGTAGTTTATTCCCTCACTCAATACAGATTCAAACCATAATAAGGCCACATCTTTAGATAAAGATACCAAATTTGATTTAATTTCTTCATCAGATAATTTGTATGAAAAATTTAAGTTATCAATTCTCTGAATGAATTGTTTCCAATCAGACTTTGAATCCCTGTCAAAAGAAAGCTACTTATCTAACTTAGGACAGTTTATTTGGTTAGTTTTTGCTTCCCAAACCTAAGGAATATTAAGTAATTCACTTATTTTGGAAATATGATCATATATTTCATGCTTTACTTATTTTATATTCTCAGAGCTCATGAAACTATAGTCATGCTCAATCATTGGTTTATCATCTGAGTGTTTCATATAAACTGGTATTCTTTCCACATAGGAGCTGTTGTCCCTTACTTTATCAGTATATTTCAAAATTTTATCTATTTCAATTTCCACTCTTTGTAACCTATCCTTTATTACAGGTACATGAGTTAAAGTATAATTCACATTTGAAAAAGACAATTTTACACATCCTTCTATGGTAGCCATAATATTCTGAGATTGTTCTAATTCATCTTGTAAAATCTTAATCTCAGAGTTTAATCTTTTATTCTCATTAATTAATTCATTATTTGATTTTTCAATGATCTTTAACCTATTGGCTGTGGTACTCAATGATTGTGTGAGGTTTAACAATACACTTTCTGTATTAATGTTTGACTCTCTAGAGAATTCTTCCAATTTTTCAATCCTTAATAACAATTTTCTAACAATTTTTGATTCAATTGGATTTTCTTTTAATAAATATTCAATTTTTTCCCTGTCCAATTCAGAAGACTCATCATCAGGCTTAAGATTTACTCCATTTGGTTCCATTTTAATATAACTAGTACTATTCTAGTGATCAATAAAACTATGTAAATTTTCATCATGTAAAGACAGGTTTAAAATGTTATTCTCAAATGAATAATATTTTAAATCTTTATCAATTATATCCAGTAACTCTCTATCAATCTCATTACCTATAAGTAATTCTTTGTTAGTGTAATATAATTGATCATGTGAAGATAAATGACTTACCAAGGTCTTATTCCATTTCCCCTGCCACTCCTTGCTTTTTATTGTAAGGGTGACTGCTAGAGCCCTGCTGTGGAGGGTTGTTGTAATTTTGGGCATACCAGTCCCACTTCTATTTTCTGACTGTTATATTTTGGTGCTCCTCTTGGGCTGGAGATACGGCTGTTGCCAACATGGAATATTTGGGTGCAACAGTTATTGGTTAAGCTTTTATTTCAACTAGAGCTTGGTTGACTTCTATAAAACCCTGTGCAGCTCTTCTCTCCAGATTGTTCATCTGGTCTACTATATTGTTGACTCTTATTGTTAGGGTGTTTAGAGGAGTGCATAGGGAGTGAATTTGTTCTTGCAAAGTATTTTTTGTTTTCTTTATTGATACTTGTTTTAAAAGTCTTTCCCTTTCCTCCAGAGACATCTGTGGAGTGTTGCTGTTGGTGGGAGAATCCTGGCCCTCAATTTGAAGTTCCTGTAACAGGTCTTTCAGCTTTAGGTTTTAAGTTATAAGGTTTTGCCATATTACTCACAATATCATTGTTGTTGTCACACATTTTTATGTGGAATTAAAATCAAAAAAATTGAAATTTGAGATATTAAAACTTCAAAAGGAGTTTTGTCAGTATTAATAAATACTACTGAAGAAACTTTTATTGTTTACTTGTAGGTATTAAGTGAATCTATAAGTTCCAAAAGTCAAATATTCTTTTTATATGGTCACTTGATTTAACTGGTCTACAATATAAAGCCATGTTTTTATTTTTAAAAAAGAAAATTTGTCAGTAATATTCTTTCTAAATATTAAATGAGTTTTAAAAAACAATTAAAAGAGGTTAGGAGTCCTGCTTAAAAGAAAACAATTAATCAGTTTTTATTATCTGGTTTATTATCTGCAAAGATCACAAAATTAGTTGGTCTATTGACAGACTCCCACTAAGAACAATTTTATGTTAATTTAGTGGTAAAATTGTTGATTAAATTTCACAGTTTTATTATATAACAGTGCTTCTTTTTCTGGAATCACTATATAAGTGACCCCAACCTGTTGTAATTATCCTAAAATTTCTATAGGGATTTTATTTACTTGTAGTCTCTATTTTGAATTTTTATACTTACTGGAAGATAACCAACAAAGTTCTTGAGGAAAGGTGCCCAATTGTCAGGCTGAGATCAAGTAGAGAGACAAAAACTAGCTTTAATGGTCAGCTGTCTAGAAGGTTTAATGGTCCTATATAAATACTGTAGTAAAAATTCAAAATTTATTAAAATATAACTCAATTTAAGGGTCTCAGTAATTTTAATCTCACTAATTATAAATGGGTTACAATCTTATACTTGGTAGAAAAAAAGATTTAATTATTCAGATACTATTTAGGGACTTTATTATTGCTATTGATATGTATTGTAATTTTATAGGTTATATTTTTTAATGTAATAATAAAGAATGTAGAAAACAAGAGCAAAATCACCTCCTTTTATACCCAATAACATCCCCAATTAACCCCTTGATATACCAGCTCTATAAATGGTTAATAACACCTTGTTCCAACTAATAGAATCATCCAAAAACATAAAGATTGACCAGTAACATAATTAGAACAATATAACCCACCAAAATCCTGTAGTAATAGGGATAATCCATCAAAATTAAAGAATAAGCAAAAATGAGAGTGTATGCATGTAATACATTAAAATAAAAGAATATAAAGGGAAAATTAAGACTAAATATAACTCAATATTAAGGGGGATCAACAGTAGAAATTATGGGGCTAATCATGAAATTAAACTACATGAAATCCCCATTCAAAAATAACCAAAATCGACTGAGAAACCACTTAAAAACCCAAAAAAGGGTGTGAGATGTGGGCTAACTACATGCAGTCCTTGGCAGGTGCTTGCACAGGTAAACCATTGACTATTTTAAGTAAATTTAAGCATGGTAGTGAATTAAAGCACCAATCTTGAGTTTATTAATGAAATTAGTGCATATAATAAGGTCAATGCACCTATAATTAAATTAGGACACTAAATAAGCACCTATCACCTATTTTAGCATGTTTCCCCACAGTGGATGTAAAATGTGGGGTAACTGTAGTGTGAAAAAGCTAAATTTTCTAAAAATGAAGCTATTAATATGGAAAAAATGCAGGCAGTATGTGGCCTGTACACAGTAGCCATTTCTGGCATAAAAAACACCTAAATTGAAAAGTGTTATTTTTATGCATTTGAGTACCCAAATCAATAGTTCTAATTAAGAAAGATTGATCTGTCAAAGCGCATTTTTAATATTATTAAATTTATAGTGCATATAATCAAATTTTAAGTGATTTGGAGCGCATTTATTGATTTTTACCTAAATCAATGAAAAAAACAGCTTTAAGTCTACTTAAAAATTATTAAGCCTTATATTTTAGGTTCTTAACATTACCCTTACATATTCCAGCTTAATATTATGTACATAAGACTGATAAAAGGTGTATATATGCCTGAATATAAGGTGTTTTAATGGCATATATTGTATTTTATCATAATTTTTGCTTATGTATACAACTTGTGTACTTTAATTTATTGTTTCCATGTATAGTTCATGTGTTTAACATAACTTATAAGTAAATTTTAATCAGTCTTGGGGGTATCCAGGCTGAAATTCCCTGTTAGAATTTTGTTTA